>JADANN010000268.1:0-708518 GCA_018806985.1 Angiostrongylus vasorum
TCAAATGTTTGAAGTACGCTGCAGCCCTCCATGATCATGTGGAAAGATAACCTAGTTTCGCACTCTTCCACACTTGCTATTGTCTGTTTACTGCGCAATCGATACAGAATCAGGAATCCCTGTGGGACTCACACTGTGAGTGTACGATTTTTTTGCATAATACTCTAACTGTGGAGATATTTTTGCAGCCTCCCCACAAGCAAAGATATCTATGGTTCCAACAAACTTATCTGAAAAACAGCTTTCTTAGTAAGTCAAACCAAAATGGCTCGTCTTGAAATACGGCTACTGTGGCATCTGTCGTTCCGGAGCTAAATGATTGAATAGAAAAATGGTACGACGATTAGTAAACAATATTAAAGGAAACACATTGGATTACTTGAATAACTACTGGAAAGACCGTTGAAGCTTTCTCTACATCAAAATCCCTTGCTAAAGTTGGGGACTGTAGAAAATGCATAAATGATATGTCTGGTGGTTTTACTCTGTCGTCTTCTGATAATAACCGTGCATTCGTGAACTAAATCTGAGTCCTTTTAGAACGGTAGTTTGGCAAAGTGAAGAGGTAATCCAAACCAAAATCCCAAGAGAAGAGGGTGGCTGACCCTCATACTACCACCTCCCCAATCTTCAACGTGAAGGCAAGAAGAAATAAGATACCAGACAATTTCGGTATACACTGAAGTCTACTGTTTGAATCGATCTTCTTCTCATATGATCTCTAATTGTTGCATTACACTAAACATTAATTCCATGTTTTCTGCTTTACATCCATTCTGACTGGCTCATTGAGGTAAGTTCAGTTGCCGTTTGTCAATTTTGCATTTTCAATAAAAAGTCCGTATTCTCCTTGTAATTCTGCTACAGCTCTCCTGAAGCGTCTCGAGTTCCAACACAGTCGCTGGCTTTCGCCGATTGAAAAGAGCTTTCTCCAGAAAGCCCTGTACCAATTTTTCCAACCTTAGAAGATTTCTGGGTTCTTTTCAAATGTTCTGCGTTGAACCAGCGTCCATCCGTGTACTATACACTGTCCCCAACTGCTGTGGTTCTCGCTTCCCCTAACCACTATGATAGCAAAGTCTTCATTAGCTCATATAAAGTCACATACCAGTCCCGGGTCAGCTAGTGAGATTTGTTGACTCGAAGAGCATGAAGAACGCCATATTTCCATGTGAGGTCATCAAGTTTTTACTAACAATCAGAAACTCGCAGAGCTTTTGGCATAAGTGTTTGGGGGGATTAATCACAATAAGTGTGCCAGGGATTTCAACGTGAGACTCACTTGTTCGAATCAACCCAGAAAACCCCCTCAATTAGGTGTGCTTTTTTAATCACTTTATATGCAGCTTCTAGCCCAAGGATAGCGCTCTGCATGAAGTATCAATCCAATGAAACTATCTGCACCTTATAGCTGACACAATGTCGTCATCCGTTTGGATGGCATTTATCCCTGTGTGAGCCACAACACAGGAATGAGTCTCATAGCGTCACAATAAACTGACTGACTGGAATTCCTAAGTGAGGAGGTACACGGACAGTAAGAACAATAATAAAAGCTTAGCCAAAACAAGAAGCCGACTACTAACATTTCGAGTCACACCATCGATTTCCTTCCAAATATGCGCACTCAAAAGAATCCTGAGTTCTCGTACACACACCGTGAATTGAAATCAACTCACGGCAGTCGATCTCACCATCGCACGTACGTCTCAATGGAAAATCGTTGTGCCACTCAGTTGGCATAATAATAGTAAATCGCCTTGCAGAACAGAAACACCTTTGTGCTCTCACACCTGTAATACTGTCGTACACCCAACGAGAAGGAACTCATCCGAAAGGCATGAATTTTTGGTAAGACTACAGCTGCACCGATCTGTACTAAATGCATTAACAAATAATTAGAGATAATAGAGCATCAACTTCTGTTCGGCGAAATAAATGACTGAAAAACAAAATGAAATAGTATGACTTCACGAAGGCCGGAAAGTCCTCACCCACTATATGAGTGCAGAAACTCAGTTCGACTTCCAACTGGCAAATGCCGTTTACATGACATTTGAGAACCACTCTTGAAACACGGGAAGATCTAATGAAGCTGGTGTTCTCATCAACACCGGTTTAATTCTGGGTACCGGATCCTTTCAACAATAGTAGTACCAATAGGAGTAATGAGCAATGATGGCTAAATCATAACGCATCGCATCGTTGAGAAATTTTTTAGGAACAAGCTTTGCCTTTCGAGTCCATTAAAGAACGAATAAGTGGTTCATAAAGCAGTTCCATACCTTAAATTTTCTTTGATGCCACCTCCACAGTAAGTTAACTTAGAACACTTGCCTCCTAAAAGGAAGAACCTTGAAGACACTAGCTGCTTCAGCAAATCAACCTTGAAACTCTCGCACACATAGGAATCATCACGAGTCTCGGATTCTTACATTGCTATGGAACCAGAAGGTGGTATATAATCAGAAAAACTCCAATATGTCCGTGTCAGTGCAACGTTATAGATCTTAAAATAGAGACAGGCGAATATCATTGATCGCCACGACGATCGTGGGTTCTTCTTCCTTTTGTTATGAGTATGATGAGAGTGCAGTTAGAGAGTGGAATGGGTAGAAATAGATACGCTGCTAAAGATACACCATACAAGGACCGTTGCTCTCATCTTTCAGCTGCTCTGACATAACAAGCACGCCGTACCCGTCGAGGAAGACTCTGCGAACTATTAGAAAGTACGGTAGAGCACGACTTCAGCGTCCTGTCCTAGCGATTCTCGCGACGGAAACCTGGAAAAGACATATCATGGCTTCTTCATTCATACGGAAAAAGACGGTTAAGCTTGAGACAACAAGCAAGTATAACTGAGCTCTTTTATCATTAGCATTACCTTGTCATATCACTACATTTTTGAAAAACTGATTACCACCTTATCTGACAATTATGAAGATATTTCCTTTACTATCAAAACCTAAACACTTCTCAAACATTAAGTTCCGTCATTTTCATCCGAGCAACCTCCAGTGGAGGTTGATGGCTACTTGTTCATTGCATGTGGAGAATCTTCTTCTAATTGTAAGCTTTAGTAAACACTAGTAAGCATCGCGTATTCACCACATGCTGCCCGTAATGTTTTCAATCGCATACACACTGCTATTACTTATGGTTAACAATGTGTTCAGCTATCGATTCTTCCATGTCCTTCACTTCAAGAAATAGGAACTTGTGAGTGCTCCTATACTTCTATACTGTGGTTGTATTTCACAAAATACCTAGCCGTGATGAATCAATAGAGAGTAAATAAAAAGTTGTACGGTGTAAGAGTTGAAACATGTCTTCTAGTAAAGTATATCATACTGCTGAGATTTTACGAAAAGTTGAACGTGAGAAATTAGTCAGTACACACAAGGGAATCGAAGCTCTCCACGTTCTGGAGTCGTCAGACTGATAACGGACTCGTCGGAGAAAATTTCCTCTGATCTCTAGAGGCCGACAATGTCGTTTAGATTTGGGAATGTTTTAGGAGAGCTATCCCAAGGTGCTATGGTGAATCAGCTCAAACTACATTCAAACACTCATTGGAAGGTTTCCCTAAAACAATGATGAGGCCTTTTTACACAAAGAGTTTGGCAGTTGAATTCAGTCGCCGAGCTCTGTGCTATGAATTCCACTTCCAACATGCAAACAATGGTGAATTACTAATGCACCAGTCAGTGCTCCTACCCCCAGACCAGTCTGATGTGGATTTGAAGGAATGGAAAGTGTAATGAATTAGGGCGTGTTATCGAAACTAGCGACCACGTGTCTATCGAAGGCATCTCTAACTAAAGGGTTGCATCGTGTCACGTGTCATTCTTGTGTAAAAAAAAGTGAAGGATGAAAGCCTCGGCGTCGATCAATCCCTGAGGGATGCGCATGCAATCGACTTCATTAAGCATCGTTTGGAGGTGACTGAATGCGTATCTGGCCTTTACAATGACTCGCGATGGTCTACCGATGCATCGAGCCAGTGCTGCTATCCTCCCAGACAAGTCTGGTACCAGTTTGCCGACCCTGGAGGGATGGAAAGCTTGGTGGGCCATGCGCGGGGATCGATTCCGCGTGTGCATTGCAGAGCATCTTCGACCACTCCATCACACGCTTTTTGTATAATCTGCTAACTTTAAGAGCAACATTCCAACATTCCTATAATTTACGTAGATGACAATACCTAACTTCATATGTAAGTCCTTGCTATCCCAATAAATATGCATAATAAATATGAAGGACCCATGGTGTGGTGGTGAACGCGTTACTCCCGGTATGACAATAGCGCATTCGTTCCCCTACCGCAGACACCTGCGGTCCGAGTTTCCGAAAATATCTCGCAGAACTCGCTGTGTAGTTATATTTCGCATTATACCCTGCCATTACAGTAGGCAGTTAATAAAACGGCTAACATTGTGATGCTCATAGAAGCGCTGGTATCGCATCCTTCTACATCTTTTCATTAAGATCAGCACTTCAACAATGAGATCGACAGCGTCCCACCTTCCTTCAGGAGGCGCATGGGTGAGAAGTGGTGAGTAAGCAGGTAGTACATTAGTGGTAAAATCGATACATCGCGCATTGTGCATTGTGGTCAGATGATCCGAGTTCAAGTTGAGTCTGGAAAGCCGTAAAAACACCTCTAGATTCTGCATGGCTCGGAAGGCTTTAATTTAATAGTAAATAGCAACATTTCTCATCTTCACCGTCAGTCCCAGAGAACTGAGCCCTTTATGCAATGAAATGATCATTTTTACCAGAAAAACGTCTCACCCAGTATCAGTTGCAATCCTCTCATCCTACAAAATGACTAGACAGAGCAAACGCCAGTAAGACTTTCTTTCGTCTCTGCTACATTCGAGAAAGTGGCTAGAACTCATTCGAAAAGCACTGGAGTCCTTACCGATTTTGTATGGGACCGCTTGTTTTCTTTTACCAGTGAGAAAAAAATAATCAAAGTGACTCAGCTGAGCATCTGTTATCAAATGTTGACGACTTGCATAGGTAGGCCAATGTGTTGGAAGTGAATCCTGGTCCACCATTTATTCCGTACTTTCTAACCTATGGAACATAGGATTTCAGCAGAATCGATGTGCAAGAGGCTTCTGCGTAGATGTGGAAGGTATTACCTACTTTCGCTTTGGTTTACTCCACGTCCACTAAGAAATCTAAGATTCCTTACCAACAGCTTGCTTGAAAGTAATTCACACATTGAAACAAGGTCATTTCTGAACAGATATGGATTTACAATGGGCATATTTGTTCGTCTTAACGACAACAGTGACATTTTGAAGCGTCTACTTCTGTTCTTCCTGCGACGTTGACACCGACAGTAGTCCTCCTTTGTTATGAATATCACCGACACTTTACAATCGATATCCGAGTAACTTCTTGCAAAACGACACAACATGAGCTTTGTAATTTGAGCATACAACACCATTTTCAGTTTTTTCCAACTTCTTTCAGGATTTCTTTTTCAGGTGGTTCAAAGAATCGAAGGCCGCAAGAAAATCCGAGGTTTGTGGTTTTTCCTGATTCTATGTCGGCTTTTATCGCAGCTGGAATCGCTGCGAAGATCACTGCATTTAAACTGAGAAACGACAAATGAAAATTTACTATAAAGGGTGGAAAAAAATTGAAAGGAGACAGTTGATTGCCTTTCTGTACAAAACAAATAGCTCTTCAGAATCAGTATTACAAGATTTGGTTCAAGGAAACCTACACGATTGCCAGTTTAAAATCCTTAGTCTGGATATTGGTCTGAACTAGCACAGATGCACCGCATAAAGACTGTTCGGGAATCTGCACCTGCCAACCAAATCTACAAGCCTCTCCGATGTTAGCTAAACCACCACCGAGAAGGTTGACTCACTCTTTTTGGAGAAGTCCTGAGAACCCTTTAACATCTTTGTATCCCTAGATTTTGAAAGGAGTCACTTAAACAAGTATTCATCAACACTGATGGAAAAGATAAGTTCTCAAGTGGCAGCCGAACCCATATGGAAATCCGAAAACCTTTGTGGAAACCAAATGCGAGGCAATGAATCCTAATGAAAGAAGTGAGAAGATCCAGTAAGCAATGGAAATCTAACCTTATAAACTAAAACAGAGAAAAAATCTCTACTTGCTTTTGCCTGATAAAAATCGGTCCGTCAAATTTGTTACAAACAGAATAAAAGAAAAACTTAGGTAGTTCGTGAAAGAGAAAGCGCACAAATGAGACAAGGGACAAAATTCAAGGATAAAGGGGCCACTCGTAGTGCAGTTTTCATTTCCTGGACATGTGGTACTTTTTCGCAATGGTCCATCATTCACAAACTACCATTAAGATATGACACCATACATGAATTAAAAACAAAGCAATGGTGAAAGGAGTGGCCGTTTTCAAAGTTTGAACTGATAAACCTCAGATCACAGAAAACTTCACGAACTCAGATAAAAACCATCAGAACCTTAGAGTCACTGCCTCAAAAAATAACGCGTTTCCACCAAGATGAGATAGCTCTTTTCTTGAGCTCATAAAACGTACTTATTTCACTGTTTTTGCGTAACGGCAATAATCCAACGCGAACGCAATTGAGCAAGCGGGAACTCGTCCCGCAGGGCAGAACGGTGTTCCTCAATGGATCCCTAGTGTTTTCTGCTACCAGAGATGCGGGTCTTCACCATCAAAGCGATGAAACAAAGTTTCTTTTACAACTCTGCAAGGTTACCATCCCTTCAAACATTGTAAAACTAGATGAGCAATGAGTCGACTAGTTAAAAACAAGCTTCGGTCGTTATGTATCGAACTAGTGCAAACCGTGAGCAATAATATCTCGTTCTATAGGGACATTTAACGTTTAGATTCACGCCTTAGAAGACATGCCTTCAACGAGCATCAAAAAAGTTGTATATGATGCCGATCAGAATTCAGTTGTTAACATCGGAACCGAAGTTGAGAGAATGCAAGGAGTGAGTTTGGCCTTTTTTATAAATTCTTTCGCCTCAAGGACAAATATTCTGCTTCAGTATTTTTTCGTGACAATCATTATTGTTATTTCGTTTTTTAGCTGACTGAAGCAACGCAGATGACTCGATTTGCTTCCATCGATGTAAGTGACATGTGTAGAGTTCCAAAGTTGCCAATTAAATCGCCAATGATGGTCTTTTTTTTCACCTTTTACTGCTTTTAAAATGCGACCTAAAATGATGGATCCCATCCCACTGACGGCACGTGAAGCACGTATTGGTTAGCGATGCACTGCAATACAGCCGTGGTTTTTGGCTCAATGCTGCGCCAAGGGTAAAGCAATTCCATCTCTACGGAATCCAGAAATCACCAAAAAACCCAAGTCTGGAGGAATAGAATGTTTGACCTGGCACAGCGCGGTGGTACCTCGGAAGTCATTGCATGGGCCAAAAATTGTATAATCAATCACTTTTATGATGCTACGATTGGAATCGCATGCGTGAATTACCCCCGTGAGAATTGAAACGAAACGAAATGCGAAATGAATGAGCTGAAAAAGTTAAGGAAAAAGTTAACTTTGTGATTTCGGCTGCAGCCTCGGCTTAACTGGGTTCGTTGTCGATTTGGACTCCCTAGATCAATTCCGTTGGTGGGTGATTGCTGACGGCGCTGATCGATAGAACTAGCTAAGTGCCAGGCGAAACGAAGACCCGAATGGTGTGTTGGTGAACCTGTTAGCCGCCGGAAAGGGTAATATCGCTTTCGTTCCCCAGCGCAGACGCCTGCAGTCCAGAGTTTTGCAAATATCTCAGCACCGCTGCGGTTGTTTCACACGTAATGCCCTACCATGAAATATTATAATAGGCTGTAAATAAAAAAGTTAACATTATCCGCATAGGCATTGTGATCCGTATTGTTCAATGTTGAGCGGTCCATCGTTCTTTGTCGTTCATGTGTTACTCTAAACTGTGTTTTCTACAGGATCTAAAAACGTGCGTTGATTAACTGCAGCGATAAGTGTTTCACGTGGAGTACATTCAGACGACGACGACCTTCTACTACTTCTTCCACCGCTTGGAAAAATGTTTAAAATTTTTGTTAGAAGACACAAATCCGAGGATTCTATTGCAGAATTCGTAAACTGATGTGCATTGTTGACGAGCATTTGTAGTTACATTTTGTGAATAAGCAATAATTCTTCATTGAAATCCATTTCTTAATGTTCATATTTTCAATGCAATAAACGGTCTTAGATCATTTCTTGACAGTTCTGACTGCTGAATGGTACGATAAAAGGATAAAGCATAACGCTCTCGGCGTTGATCAATCCCTGAGGGAGAGTCGCTATGCATTCGACTTCATTAAACATCGTTTGGAGGTGATTGAATGCACATCTGGCCTTTACAATGACTCACGGTGGCATAGTGATGTATCAAGCCAGTGCTACTATCCTCCCAGATAAATCTGGTAATAATTTATCGAACCCGGAGGGATGGAAAGCCTGGTGGTTCATGCCCTCGGTGATCGATTACATGTATGTGTTGCCGGGCATCTCCGATCACTGCGCCACGCGCGTTCTAATGATACAATACCTATATCAAATCTGTACCTCTACGAAAAAAATTAAATGAAACTAATGAAGGCATTCAAGCTAACACAATTCCGAATTTTATAGAAAAAATTGTGGGAACATCTTCATGGGGAACTGATTAAAAGTGCCCAACAAAACACTGACTTGTTAGATCTATCTCGCTCTAAATTCGTAGTAGACATGTCTAGGAGAAAATTAACACATCCACTTGATAGATTGGTGGTTCCTCATAAATCATCCCATAGACCAAATATGCTTTCAATCACCTTTGTGGGACTTCTACGAATGAAATTTGTACGAAATTTAGAATGCGCAACGCGGGACGGGCCCTGTCATAATGTTCATTTTTTTCGGAGTTTTTTTGTTTTAGACAATGTGGTTTCCTGGAGTCCAGAGATCAGCCTAGCCAAAGTCTTCCCCCAGGTCGTCACCACCGCAGGCAGTCGCCGCATTTGTGGATCAGCGGTTCCATCATTCGAGTGGTTTGATACCAGTACGATGGCGCTGTTTTCGTGTGGTATTGGTTTACTCTTAACTGGGCTTCCTAATGGAAACGCCGGACTCCTTCTCAGCTTCGGAGGCCCTACTGAGGGATAGACTCACCGCTGTACATGGCAGGCCATCACACCCAGAAACACCTCCCAGCCACGATCCGGCGGTAAATCGTTTGGAAACTCTGAGATGAAAGGTTATCATTCGTCTGTGGAAATTTCTGTTACGAAATGTCTGATGTGTTGTTTTGTCGTCCACCCATCTATTTCCCACTTAGTCACCTCACACGAAATCCTATTTCCATACTTGGTCATCATCCTTCTACAAATTACGCGTCAAAAGAAAGTCATTATCATCAGTTGTTACTCACCAACCTGAAGAGTTAATGAGTGCGAACTAAAAATGTCCTCCAACCATTTAGAGGAAGTTATATACAACGAGAAGTCTTTCTATAGATTCATTCTTAGAGACATCATCGCCAGATAAAGAACGACCGACGAAGACGAATATAGGGTAGGAAAATCTGGATTAAGAGAACGAAATAAGAGTGGGAACCGTCTTATTAGATTTCTACCTGCAACACGTCTCTTCCACGGAAACGGTCCACCCGTTTCGCCAATATATTCCTCACCGCATAATTTACATGAGATCAAGTATATCGTACCTGAACTCGTGCAATTCCGTCTATCTTGTTAGAACAGATCATACAGTTTTCTGAGTTGCACAAACGATCATAAGGCGATTGAGGACAAGCTGACGCCGTAGGCTATTGGGTGGGAAGTCAATAACCGCCACATAGTTGCAGGTGCATGAGTTCAGGTACAATATACTTGATCTCATGTAAGTCATGTGGTGAGGAATACATTTGGGAGACGGGTAGACCGCTTTGTGTACGCATTAAAGAAAACAGATGGGAAAGCCAAAATTCGTCAAAGAACTCTAGGTACACGTAAGGCACAAAAGCACAATGGCGATGATTTTAAAGTGAATGGCCGGATCCTAGCGCAGGAATCGAGAACTTCAAGACGCAAGACTATTGAGGTGCCTTGGATAAATTTCAAAAATTTAAAGATGAACCGGAAAGACGCATGCCTCAATATCACACGTGACCTGGCGCCTTATTTCAACACGATTTTTTTGACTTCGATGGGTCTCGCTCGCGACCCCACATGAGCAACACGCAGGCAATCCCACTCCTAACAGCACGGTGAGTAGCCTTTTTTGGTCAATATGGTGTTTATTTGAATGTATGATCATCATCAGTACTATAAATATTTCACCGATTATAAGACCACTGTAATATAGAATACGTTCAGGCTCTGAGGAAGACGAAATCGTCGAAACGTCAGCCATCGACCGACAACACCAACTGCAACGACAACGACATCGAAGACCTATACCAACCTCGCATCAGTTCAAAAAGATCAGTTTATAAGATCACATAAATAAATGATCAACTATTAACAAATGACATGTGAAATGCAATAAAACAACACAACATTACAATAACGTAACATGGTAGCAGTAACAATAACAAAATTGGCTACAATATCAATAATGTGTGTTGCAGGGCGCTTCCGACCCCTGCGCCACACCAGCCCTAGCAGTAATATCTAGAATAATCTTAACAGTGCTAAAATGTAACAACGCATGAGCACAATAATTATGAGAGAGTTCTTGAAAACGGAAACTCAACAGATGAAAACTGACGTGAACCATCTACGGCCCACATTTTTATCAACCTGTTAATAGCAATCAGCATTCGCTTCCCTACTTACCTCGCTTCTGTCTATTGAATACGTTACTGTATTATCTTGCTGTGGAACATGTGTGATTTCATTCCGTAATTGTTGTGTTAATATTCTGCATATAAATGTTTATTTCTTTAGGTTTGAGGCCTTTCTTGAATCGTACACGTTCGTTACAGGAGTAAAGAGGATAAGAAATAAAGGATCCGTGTGCAGCTTTTCGACTCTATGATTCTTTCTTCCCTAATGTACACATCGGCGCAGGAAAGGCACTGCTAGCGATGGTGATCATCTGGAACATAGTGCCAGCACGACTCGATTTCTGGGTCATCAAGTCGCTCATCCCTCCCGATGTCGAGAAATTGGTAGAAGATTTGTCTCGGAACAGTTCGCTCCCTGCAATAATGCGCAAGCTGCCCTATCCCTGGACTCCAGAGAAAATCGAAGAATCTCCATTTAGCAACACCCATAAAGGAAACGAAAATGCTCCCAGCAGCAGCCAAACACAGACAGGAAAAGTTTGGCGACATTCATCGATGTCGGTATATAACACAAGTTCCCAGAAATCCCAATGAAGATCGGAAACTTGCTTAAGGTCGATAGGAAAAGCTTCTCAAGTGCTCCGGTACTGCATAAGCCCTTGTTCCTACTGTCGTGGCGTGAATATCTAGAACACAAATTAGGCTAAACTTATATAACAACAGGATTTAATGAATAAATGCATAATTTCTAGTACGTACAGTAGAAGAATAAGAAATAGGTCGATGGTTAGTGTTTTCTGACCAAGTACATGCATTCCTCAAAAAGTCCATTTCTGAAAAATAGATATCTTTGCACACTTTAATCTTTCTCAGGTGCATTTGTCTATTACCAGCAAATTTTTTTAATAATAATTCTAAAGGTGCAAGAATTCAACAATAGGAAGAGAAGGAGCGATCTTAATTCTGTTCAATATAACTTCAACGAAGCTGAGATATTTGCAAAACTCTGGACCGCAGGCTGCCTATGGTGGGGAACGAACGCGCTATTGTCCTTTCCGGGGAGTAACGCGTTCACCACCACACAATTCCCGCTGTAGAGATCGATAGAACTAGGTGAGAGACAGGCGAAACGAAGGACCCGCATGGTGTGGTGGTGAACGCGTTACTCCCCGGAAAGGACAATAACACGTTCGTTCCCCACCATAGGCACCTGCGGTCCAGAGTTTTGCAAATATCTCAGCTTCGTTGAAGTTATATTTCGCAATATACCATGCCGTCAAAAACAGTAGGCAGTAAGTAAAAAAGGTTAAAATCTGTTCAATATCTTTTCGAATCCTACTACTTATACATCGGAAATCGCCTAGTAAGAACGTATAAAAACTGTCTAAGTTAAAATCTTTGATCGCAGAATGTAAAGTACAACGAAAACAGTCGGACTTCACATGTGGAAATGGAACATTCTTAATAATATGTGGTAATCTCATTGCTTAGAAGAAGAACATTGCTACTACGAAAGTGATACGTTAATTAGTTGGATACTTGGATGGCCCATCCCTCACTGGTTATGTGGGCCACGATGAGGCGGTAAACCGTTGAGAGGGATGCGTTAAATATTAGCTATAAATCTACCATCAGTGGTATCTAAGACATAAACTGTATATGGAAGTTTCCACACATTTCATACACATCGGAATGCTAAACTGTCGTTAAGTACATTGGAAGTGGATCTCCAATATTCCCTTCACTAAGGTTCACTGGCTTCAGATTTTAGTTTACTTTTGCACAAAAGAAATAGCGGAAATGGATTGATGTGCTACTTTTACGTAGTTATGGAAACAAGCACATTCCAGAAGCAATAGATATTTTGCTTGAATAGTCAAGATCTAGGTAACAACTTGACGTGATAACATTGTGAGGTCCAAATTTTTACAGTTAACGTTAACTGAAACCGAAAACCTACAAGTATTTCTAAAACGAAGTGACGAAAACTCAAAAGACTGACTTTCTATAAACCTCGGCATAGATAGTTGCTATATTTATTTACATGATCTTATAAACTGATTTTCTTCAGCTGATGCGAGGTTGGTATAGGTCTTCGTTGTCGTTGTCGTTGTTGTTGGTGTTGTTGGCCGATGGCTGACGTTTCGGCGATTTCGCCTTCCTCAGAGCCTGGACGTATTTAATATTAGAATACTTTAATTATTCGGTGGAAAGGCTAAAGTATTAGTGAAGATCAAAGTTTTAAACAGATGGTGGGTTTGGGAATGCTACGGTCGAACTGAAAGGCTACTCACCGTGATGTAGCGAGTGGGACTGGCCCACGCGTTGTTCACGCGGGGTCGCGAGCACGACACACCCCGGGGTCAAAATATCATTTTGAAGTAGGACACCAGGTCACGTGTGATAGTGGGGCATTCGTCTTTCCGGTTCATCTTTGGATTTTTTGAAATTTATCCGAAAACGCTTTCAAGAGTTTTGCGCGTTGATGTTTTCGACTCCCTACGCTAGGATCGGTACAGTCACTTCAATATCATCGCCGTTGTGCTTTTGTGCCCTATGCGTACCTAGAGGAGTGTTTTGATGAATCTTAACTTTCCCATCTAGACGTTCTTTTCATGCGGACACAAAGTGGTCTACCCGTTTCCCCAATATATTCCTCACCGCATGCGTTATATGAGATCAAGTAGTATTATACCTGAACTCATGCAGTCTCCGTCTCTCCCGTTAGGGACAGATCACACAGTTTTCTAAGCTGCACAAACGATCATAGAGGACGGCTGCGAACTAACTGACGGCGTAGGGTATTGGGTGGGATGTCAATAATCGTTATATAATTTTCAAGACCACTTTTTCTTAAGCATCTCATAATGGCGCAACTTACTTCATTTGATATGAAGGGTAGCTTAAAAGGGATCTTACTTAAGTCCGAAACATTATTTGGGAACTACCCTAAGTTTTTTGTCTAAACCGAGTGGCTTTCTACGTCGTAGCCATTGGAAATGGCAATTTTTCGTGCCAGGTTTTGCGATTCCTTCCTTTCCTCTTCTCCTGTGCACATATTTTTAGGCGTACTATACATGTTTTTGATGAATGCTTTATTCATGTGTGAAGAATGACAGGAGAGGTAGTGAACTAGTGTATTTTTTATTACTTGGCTAACGATACCATTTTCTACATACAAGAGAATGAGTCGTTTACTTGTTCAACAATCACGAGATCGTGTATGTGTTATTGAAGCGTTTGACGTAGTAAATTGTTTCCAGGCTCTGAAGAAGGCGATTCTGCCGAAACGTCAGCTACGATTGTATTGTATATGTGTTATTATATGGAAGTAAACGTATGCTGTTTAACATCCTCGCGACACGAGATTGTTACACGACATGCATTCACCCCCATACAGAAACAGATACAATACAACAGTAGTTGACGTTTCGACAGTATCGCCATCTTCAGAGCCGCTTTTTTACATGTATTCCATTGAGGAAGAGAAGCACAGCTGATTATAGTCGCATATGGTTGATAAGTGTGATGCAGTGTTCGGAGGCGCCCTGCAACACACGTGGAATCGATCCTCGCGCGCATGGCTCACCAAGCCTTTTATCCCTCCGGCGTCGGCAAATTGTTACCAGACTTGTCTGGGAGGATAGCAGCTCTGTTGTAAAGGCCAGATATGCATTCAATACCTCCAAACGATGCTTAATGAAGTCAAATGCATAGTTCATCCGTCAGGGATTGACCAACGCCGAGAGCTTTAGCTTTTTAATGGTGGTTAACTGCCCTCACTGAAGAAAACGACGCATTTATAATCCGTTGCCGAGGTTAATGGAAAGTTGATCTTGGGAACTGAGCACCGAAAGTTAAAATATTGCATACAACAATTCTATTAGCACTAACCCAACAATGAAATTCATCTGGAAAAATTACGAGCTACTAACAGACGATACGGAATCAGCTGGGTGGGCAACTGAGTGGAAAACGGTTAGGGAAAGAAACTAATGAAAACCGAAGTTTTTAATAGTGCAGCGTTTGAACTGAATACTCCTTTTTCCTATTATCAATTACAACAAAAAAAAAGAGAACAATACGCCCATATATCAGATGATGAAGAAGAAATGTTCGCCATAACGTGCTCGCATGTCGACTGAAGACCACCAGCTAGTACAGACGGAACGCCCACCGTGTCGCTTGAAAAGTGTATTCGTAGGTTGAAACATATAAACAGATGGAAAATGTCCGTAACTGCAACACCAGTTCTTGAAAGGAAAAGCGATTGTCGAGTACTTCAATGTCTCTATGAAAACATTATTTCGGTGGATATATTCCAAACCAGAAAGCATCTGGTGGAAAGATCGTGCTTGAATGTGCTATCAAGAGACCGGAAGGTCCACAAG
Source organism: Angiostrongylus vasorum (assembly GCA_018806985.1). Classification (NCBI taxonomy): domain Eukaryota; kingdom Metazoa; phylum Nematoda; class Chromadorea; order Rhabditida; family Metastrongylidae; genus Angiostrongylus; species Angiostrongylus vasorum. The sequence goes on from JADANN010000268.1 coordinate 15,180, forward strand.
GTATGGTCAAGAAGAACTCAATGGTAGTAGAAAACCATGGTTTCTACCCTAATATTTAACCCTTATATTCTTTCGCTAAGATGTTCATGCAGGCTGCATTGGCACAGTTCCACCTGTATGCAAAATTCATTGCGCCACAGCGGTTAAGAATGGAGAATATAGCGAAGTTGTTCGATTGTGCGATATTTTCTGCCACACTGGTTTTTTCGCTTGTTATAGTAACCCCAAATCCCAAACTTAGGCAATTCAATCGCTTATGTATAGCACTAAAAGTATAATAACAGCGAAATAACGATAACAATGCCTTGAGTGTAAACCTTATACAATAGTGTTACAGCGACATGATAGACATGATAATAGAGGCCTAGTGGTACTACACATTGATGGCCAGGTAGTATGATCGGAGCAAAAGTGAGATTGAATACAGTTAAGCATCTACAGATCAACTGCCGGTCAGCGGTTTGGTGGAGCTTATGGGATTGCTAGAGCTAGTTGAGGGTCACAGTAGACACACAACTGCAACAATGAAGAAGATCTGTAGATCTGGTATGCAGATGGCTGGAGTCCTAGGTAGAAATGGGAAAGTGCAAAACACTACGGAATAGGTCCGTAGCCAAAAAGTGCAATTTGTGACAGCAACTGATTTGTGCTACGAGGGATCAGAATAACGCTAGTAACTGTTCGCGGGAATGAATAGTTACTGCAGAGATTACCGAGAATAAATGAATGGAGATTAAAAAACTTTTGGTGCCTTCTGGATAATCACATCCTGAAGAAAATCTCAAATGTACGCCCACACAGGTAGATTTCTTTGCTTTATTGTCAAAAACAGTGTTAAAGTAGAGCAACAAAGACTTTCGTGAACCTTTCCAACAAATATATGGGTTCTGAAAGCATTTGACAAACTCATGGACACGTAATTTGCACTTTATAAATAGGATCAACAACCTCAAACATTTCTGCTGATGAACATGTCCCTTGGAATTCGAAAGAATTATCAGAGAATTCGGCATAGGCGTAATCTGATCACCACCACATCGTGCCAATAATTTAAATCTTGGAGAAGCAACTGCGGTGCATAGAAAATCACTTTCATAGGGTGACAGTGTCTAAGTCTTCTTTATTTGTTTATTTATTCACTGAAGAGCTATAAGCAAGTTCAGTCTCTGTTAACCTGGAGGTCGCTAGTTTGGAAGCATCCACATCAGCACTTGAGTCTTTTCTGAAAATCATAGGACATGATACAAGAAAGTACGCTACTGCTTTCTTTTATGGAACCGCATACATTTTCTACTAGCTAAGTTCTCAAATTTTAATTGCTGAAGGCAGTAGGCGGCATCTTTTGCGCTCTCAGTCTATGGAGCTAACCAAGAAGGAATCCACGAAGTTATCGTTCAAATAGGAGCGTGCTACCACTCAGTCTATTTGAAAAGAGTTGCGTGTTAAAAACATAACCGATCATCTAAATTCATGATCACTCACTACATTCGATCAGTCTCGTCAATCAGCCAGTGCGTTTTATTCATTACAAGAGCCTCAAGACTATTTTCATACACAGGGTTCTGCCATTTCAAGTGACTTACCGATGTGATTCTACCTAATCCTCCTCGTCCAACTCACCTGATCCGCTCAGCCGCTGTGTTAGCGTACGTCCTCATTACCAAGAGTTGCCAAAACATGAATTTCGTTGGGAACTTCTCCAGCTTCTGTGCGAACGTCACACCTCAAAGGTTTTCGTCTGACTCCATTGTAACATCTGTCCGCAAGTTATCTTACCAGAAGAAAAAAGTTGAGATGCCATAGGATCTATGCTTCTCATCTTTCCTGGAAAGCAACTACTTTCACACAGCGCATTTCATACAGTCTCGGTCACCCTCTTCGATTCTTTAATTTCACAACACCTTAAATTTGACAGCACTTGAACCAAGGTAAGCTGTGCGATTGCTAGAAGTACGCATAACACACCAATTCGGTTCAGTGAGCATTAAAATGACGTAGATCATCTGAGTTGTAGTGAGCGTATAACTCAACGTATGCTTCCCTTATGGATCAATAATTTTAACTACGGGACTGGTAAAACTGCACTTGGCTGGCTGTACTGTTAGCACGCATTTATAAATTATTCATTAATTTGCGTTAGCAAACAATGTACCAAAAAGTTGAAGGTCACTTTGCATCTTGGTAAGAAGACACAAAGCAGACAAAACAACACTTCGCACATAGTGAAGGGGTTAGAATAAGCCAAAACGGCTAACTTGGCTTAATATAACACGGCTTCAAGAACTTAGAGAAACACCGTCAACGAAAATCGAACGAGTAACAGTGGGATAAATAATGCGCCAGAAAATTCAAAGCTTCTTGTGTTAGGACGGATAGTTATTATAACTGAGCACAAATTCCTCACCATCTTAACCCATTTCTAAGATATCCTTGCGTAAGGTCGCATGTAGTTTGCAAGAACCTCAGGATAGATTCCGTAACACAGCTACAGTTTGAAGGACTAAATAGTAGCGAACGACAAGGAGTAGAGGCATTACCACTACCGCCGTTTCCTCAACCGTTCTTTACACAGCAGAAGTCCCATAATGAAGTTTACATGAAAATTCGGATATTTGAGAACGAAACCTTCACAGTGCTCAACCACTATCACACGGAGAGGCATCGCTGTAACATGACAGAAGCATGAAAATGTGGAATGAGGATGGTACTATAGGAAGGATCAAAAACATTTGACTATCTGCTAGTGATAAGGATGGAGAGTTTGTAGTAAATCCTAACGGCTTGCATGCTGAGATAATGAGAAAGCACGCTCAAGTTGTTTGCCTTTATCGCTCATCATCGAGAAAGGTATTCAAAAGTCAATATCGAAAACTGAACAACGAATGGGTCAAACCCACAAAAGCTTCTGCTTTAGAAGCAACAGTTATCTCTCAGATTAAAGTTGATTTCCAAAATGACCCATCCTATACTTACTTATCAAAACCCATAAGCCACCGGCTGTTAGACTGGCTAACGGATAGAATAATATAAATGCGTCGTTTCCCTTTGCGTGGCGTCCACTGAGGAAGAACAGCTGATCAGAGTCGCATGTGGTTGATGACTGCATCACCCCACATCAAAAGTCCATGCGAAAGTACGGAGGAGGATCACGTGTGATATCTAAGCATTCCTCGCCGCTAATCATTTTAGGGTTCTTCGTATTTATCCAAAAAGCCTGAAGAAGTGTGCGATGGTATTTGGCGTCCTCTGCGAGTTCAAGTACTCCACTAGACACGGATGGGGTACAGACATAACGGGGAAGATTTTGAAGTAGAAGTTACGATCCTCGCACAGGAGTCGAAAACACAAGCGCGAAAAATTCTCAAGGCATTCTGGATTATTTCCAAGAATCCGAAAATGAACCGGAGGAGGAACGCCTCATGTGTAATACTGGACAGTGTTTAATACTGTTGTTTTGATGTGAGAGGCACATTACGCGTTCATGTGAATCTGTGCGGTTGGTCTTCACGTGACATATTCAGTGGAAGACTCATAGAAAGCGGTAAATATGCGATGAAGCCATTCTGTGTTCAATGTGATTGAAATCTTCATTTAGCATTTTCTCCGTTTGGTTATGGAAATGTTTGGCTGGGTAGATTGCGGTCAACTCGACCTTTGCAGCCTCTGAGGAAGGCGAAATCTGCTGAAACGTCAGCTGGTTCTTGAATAGAAAATAAAGTAGATCTCATGTTTGCTCAGTAAAAATATAAAGAATTATTTGATTATCGCCGAGGTTAATAGAAAGTCGGTCGTGGGAATTACGAGACGTGCCAGCTTTTGACTCAGTTGACATAATAAAAGCACTCATAGGAGCCCTGGACAGCCAGGAAGTCCTTACTCAGTACATAAAAGTCTTCGTGAGCTTTATAAAAATTTTACAACGGAAATATCACTGTTCTACGGTGACGTCAACACAACATGGTAGTGAAGGTTGATGGAACACTTACACCATCTTTGCTTTGTTGATGGCATCCGGTCTTACAACAATAAACGTTAGCCAAGCGCAACGAATGCTTCCCGACTTTGATAACGCTTTTGGGCGGATTGGAGGATGAGTTGATTTCTCACATCTCTTTTATTCTTAACGGAATGAATATCTCTGATTGTTCCAACGTCCTTCTAGGTTAGGAAGTCAACATGATGAACGACTTAGCTTTCAGTGTTGAGCAGAAAGAAACGAGTGGGATGAGCAGCTTTCAAGAGTATCAAGGATGTAGTGAAGAGAAGAAAGAACATCCGACTGCGTGTCCACCTTTTCGACTCAACGGTACTTCCCTGCCCCTAACGTATACGTCAGAAATCTGGTCGCTGCGTAAATGGGATGAAAAATCACTCAGTGTTATTGAACGCGTAGTCGAAAGGACGATGATAGGAGTAACCCGTTTCACACAAGTAAGGAAAGAGATCCGAAGCTCCGATCTATGTCAGCGATCAAAAACCTAAGACGTCGTTTACACGCCAAACTGTCCAAGATAATATGGGCTGGACACGTGATGCGTATGAGCGACAACTGATGGATAAGGGACTTTAGTGACTGGATTCCTCGGAATGTCAGACCCACAGCACGTATGGTAAAAATTCGATAGCAAGAGTTCTTCACGAAAACTGTAGAGCAAAGATACCCGCCCGAGTCACTCGACGATCAACGGGACTTCAGGGGGTATAGTTGTTTCAGATGTTTTAAGAGTCTTGCGCGTTTATGTTTTATACTCCTGCGAGAGGACACCAACTTTCATTTTAAAATTTTCTCCAGCATGTCTTTGTATTCCATGAATACCTAGCGGAGTACTTCGTTTAACATCTTTCTGTCCTCTTCCAGGTTTCTCATCTAGATGTTCTTTTATACAGGTTCGGAGTATTCTTGTACACGTTGCGCCAATGTATTGGTCGCCGTACACAAACTTAAGCTACTGACCAACGCCGAGGTTAACAAAACGTCGTCCGGGGTTTTCAAGGTCTTCTACTTCACTCACAACGATACTTTCTTGAGTATACTTTCTTGGACTATTAGGTTAATAAGAGTTGGTGAAGTTGTTTACCCGACTTAGGTCTCGACGTTCTCGTCTTCCTCAGAGCTGATAATCCGATTCGATGGTCCACAGTTGCTCGTCCTCTCAATGTTTTCTTCGTCGTCTCATCGAAAAGAATCTTTTTCAGTGGAGCACCGCTCGAACAAGGCAGCTTCATCCGGCAAATAAAAAATACTGACTTTCTCAAGCATGTTTCTCAGCGAATTGTGCGTAATTCCATATTTGTGACTTCCACGGCCAAGTGATTCCACGTCAGGACCCTCCTCAGAAGTATTTCGCAGAAAAGGACATGTCCATAAAAAATGGAAAAACTATTTAAAGGGTGGGAAATAAAATAGGAGTCGACAAATTTGGAAGAACTATGGTGACGATCTTTAGCTGCTAGCGAATGCAACCTAGCACCGCGTGCTTCGTTCTCGATGCAAGGACTTGACGCAATTCAAGAAGGTCAATGTTTATTTGAATTGTGAAATGAGAAGACTGCAAAGCGGATTCATTCGGAATGCACCGATTCTCGAAACATGCGACAGTGGAGAGTTTGCGCGAATTGGTGTTTTCTGAAAGAGCTTGGCCACGGGTATCGGTGTGACTCCTTTGAACACGACCTCAAGCGGACGTTTAAGATTGAGTAGACGCCGGCCAATACCGGATTTATTTTGCTCATAGCTTACTCTCCAGCATCAAACAATGACGAAGATGTTATTTAAAAGTCAATCTTGACTTATAGTTCCATAGGGCAGCGTCACATCATTTAAAAAGTCGTTATCTGAACTTCAGCTCCTATGCTATCCCCAAATGAACGTCATGATGAGCAAGAATCACAAGGCATATTTTAAATTGTGATTGTTACTCAAAAGCTTCCAAAGTGATCTCACTATTTTTTTTTACTTCATATTTTATATGACCGGTTTTCACGTCTACTGTGTGAATCTCAGCATTTCTCACATTCGATTCGTTTCCTCGCATCCATTGTCCACGAAGATCTTCTAACTTTTAATTGTGGCTTAGGTTGCTGCTTGAGGATTTTCATTTCATCTTGAATATGGCAGAATGCTGGTCTAGTCGATTCTACCTGGAGTTTTGAGATTGTCGGGCTCGAGCCTTCCCAGATGGGGATTGCAGAGAATGAGTTTCTTCGTAGACAATTCCGGTACCAATTTCCCGACCTCGGAAGGATGAGAGGCTTGGTTGGCCCGGAGTTGAATCGAACTAGAACTATGCTCGTGATGACAGACACTGTGCTATCCGCCCCCTCATTTTTTCTATTTCGCTATATTAGACGTTTGTAGGGATATATATATTTATATATATATATATATATATATATATATATATATATATATATATATATATATACTAGGGTTATGTAGTTTGGCTACATGAATCACATCAAAAACAAAAAATTCTAGGTTGCTTTTGAACGAGAAGAAACAGACGAACGATTGGATCAGTTAGAGGATTGAAACATCTGCCGAAATTATAGCCAGAAAGAATGCTTTGTCAACGTGGACCTCTTCACACAACGGCTCGGAGTACCACTGTAGTTGGAGATGCTTCTAAACCACGAAAAACACTTGGTATTCACCACTTGACAGGTCTCTAAGCTTTGAGGGAGTCCGACAATTCCATCCAAAAGCCCAGTTTTAAGCAACCCTGTGCCAGTGTTAGTCACAGTCGTAATAACAATATAGTCAGTACCTTCTTCGATTATTAAGCAAACACTAGGTTAATAACAAAGACTTATCCTGCTAACGTTTCGACGTCTTCATCTTCTTCAGCACCGGAATATAATCAATGATTGGAATGTGATGACAACCTTAGTAAGCTCTACAACAACTTTCGATATTTCGGGATAAGAAACTCTTAACAGGAAGTGTCAGCCAAATGGAATCGATTATGTGCTGAGGTTCGCACAATTCTTCGTGGTTCTAGAAGGGCCATCCAAGTATTCAGAAAACTATAATAAGATCTCATATAGACAATTAATGGGAAGAAATCGATATTGGTGCAAAGTGATCACAACGTTGAGCATCAAAGTGACTCTGTGACCGAAATCAGATTGCTCTGTCAAATATTCACCATGGAAAGGACGTCACTGAAAGCCTGTAACCGAAGAAAACTTCCCCACAGACACTGAAAACGACAATCCACTTGAAAAGGAAGAATCCATGATTAATTTAAAGAATGGAGATTTCTTACTAAAACTGATTGATTTTTTTCACTTCACATTTTTTCTATAGGATTGTGCAAATATAAAGATCTCTGATATCCAGCCTTCAGTGAGTATCGAACAAGCAACATTACCTCACCATGACAATCCCTAACAGGATATTTGTTTACTTTGGGAAGAGTTTCACTTTAAGAAAACCAACAGCAAGAGGGAAGAAAGTTGTTCCTATTCTTTGATTTGGGCTCTCAAGATCAATCCCGTTGACGGGCGACTGCTGATGGTAGTGATCGATAGAACTAGCTGAGAGACACGCGAAACGTAGGACCCGAATGCTGTGGTGGTAAACGCGTTAGCCCCCGGAAAGGGTAATAGCGCGTTCGTTCCCCACCGCAGACACCTGAGGTCCGGAGTTTCGCGAATATCTCAGCAACATTGCGGTTGTTTCACAAATAATACCCTTGCTGTGAAAAACTTGGAAAAAGGCAGCGAATAAAAAGTCAACATGGTTAAAATTATTTATTTCTAAATGTCAATTCGTTGCGTCAACTGTGAAGGAACCATTTGCTTATGCCGATGGCGGTTTGTGTTCGTTCCGTTTCCCTATTCGATTCTTTAAAACATCCACATTAGAAGAAAATTGCTATGTTATTGAATAGAATATTTCTCAAATTCATCTAATTCCTGGACTCTTCTAGTCGACTACACCTACTTAGCATCAATTCCTCTTAACGTCCCTGATGGCCGTCGATTGAATCTGATGAATTTTCTCAGAAGTCGGTAATTTATTAGCAAACTTTTCGACTTCTTGTTGACATTTTCAATCATTTCTACTTGACCTAACCTAGCACTCATATTGAGTATATGAAAGATGCTGCTGTGGTAACTTAGGCTTGACAAAGCTTACCCTCTACCACTCCTGGAAGCGCACGTCTTTTCAGATTCTACCAGTGAGCCTTCCTTGGCTTCGATAGAGAGCTGAAATCTTTGAAATTAGCTGCTGTTACGACATATAGTTTCCTTAATGGCATATAGCTTCGTCGCAATAAAAGGTTGTTCCTTGGTTTTGAAGGTTGACGAAATAAAGGATGGTGTCGTTGAACTAAAGAAGTCCGACACCTTCAGCTGATGACAACCCAGCGGCAAACTACGTCTCGATCATCGGGCAGTTGCTTGACGATTGGCAGAATTCGTTGCCCTAATAGAAAGCGATGTTGTAGTGTAGGAACCCGTGTCGCATGACAGCAGTCCTCTTCTCGTGCATGTTTTAGTGAATGCATATGGTGAAGACCTGGAAATGTTCCAGCATGGCTATTTTAGGACCTTAAAAGGAAATCTCGCTTGGTAACCTTTTGAGATGTCAGTGAGCAACGACGGCGAGAGTTCCTAAGGTCGAAGTTATGACATACACGAACTCAACAACTCCGATGGGCAAAGAGTGCCAAGAAAGCAAGAAGATAAGTACTATGATCCACAAGGATGAAAGCAGCATTGTCTAAATATATAAGCAAGCAACACAGCCGAGAATAACGGCACAGAGAAGCACTGAAGTGGAATAGGAATGAATGAAAGTTTTGCTGGTGCTCACTTGAATCGCAAGATAGTTAAGGAGGTAACAAAACGTAAAATTAGTCATTTATCGATGCTTTAAGGTTAGAGCCCCACGTAAACTACCCTGTAAACTGTCGCGTTCAACCTCCAGTACTTCTAGGCTGAGAACGAGTTCGACATTTCCATCCAGAAGCCCTAGTATGAGTGAATCAGTGCGAGAACAGCATATTGACTAATTGGCAAGTAGTGACAACTTAGGAGAGCACTAATAGCATAACTATCATGAGAATTCGGGGAGTGAGCCTCTTGCTCAATCAGAGTATGTTTTCACTCAAGTGAGAATCGCTCAGAAATCTGATGACTACTCCTAATTCGTGAAGATGGGCCAGGAGTTTTGAAAGGCGGGATATTAAACATTAGATGTGCCATATGTCTTCCATCTTCATTCCATGTTAACGACTCACCATCGATGAAATTGTAGAGCTGTTCCTGCTAGGGGCTGTTTGTGCCTGCTCGGCTCGCGTTTTAACATCGCTACGGGTTTCTCTATCGGAGAACCCTTGTGTTTTTTCAGGTTCGACATCGTAGTCGCTCACGAACGTCACTTGATCGAGATGTACTTGGCGTACACGCTGAACAAGTGAGTGCATCGTTGAGAAGATCAGAACGTCTGTCGAACACCAAGCGGTTGTTCGCAACGAGTTTACACCACTAATACAACTTTCTCCTCTCTAAATCACCATACTGGTGGACCCTTAAGCAATTTATTTCTTGAGAATAAAAATCAAGTCGGAATTGCATGGAATGGAAGGGCACAAACAAATGTTCATAGGACTAACATATGAGCACGGTTTCCATGTTCCACCTACCATTTCTCATAATCTCATATTTAGCATACTTGATACGATGGCATTTTTTGACCACGATAAGTAACTTGCATTTCGAGGCTATGATATCTATCTTATCTGATAAACTTGCTATACCGTAGGACATCGGAGCTCCATCAAATCTTCTAGCTCTACCATTTTTTTCGTTTGTAAAGATTCCTATTAATTTATTCAATCAGAGACAACTCACAAAAGGAATGACCAGTATTAACGAAATCGCTGATGCATACACGAACAGCAGACTGTAGGTGACTGAGTTTACAACGTTGAGCGGCCAATGAGGCTGACATTGAATAAGTTCAATCAATACCAAGAAAATTTCAAGCCAGTGATTTATCACCGAAAGCAGAGCATCAAAATAAATGTCTTCTACATATAGAGAGAAAAATTTTCGCTTGCCTTTAACAAATACGGTGCCTAGTCGCTTACGCAATTCTGCAGAATTTCACTGGACGTAATTTGAAGCTCTAAAGAAGCAGAACCTTCGAGAAAAGAGAAGCAGTCATACCTCACCATCCTCCAAAAACTGATATTTTGTCATACTTAGAGTCGGATTCGAGACCATGTGCTCATGACGATGAAACTTCGGTATCTGAATGCTACCGTACTTGGGTCGCGTAATGTGCAGCGGCTACCGCAAAGCGGTCCGAAATTGAGAACTAACATAGATCTAATCGTAATCTCAATAGTGATAAGTTTTAGCCCTTCCATATGTGTTCTAATATACGACAGGATTACTCACTATAGACTCACCCCGTTGTTATAAGGTCGACCAGAATTCACCAATGAGATGAGCGTTTTCAGCATGAGTACAAAGTTTTTACCAACATTTTTGTCTCCGGTTTCAAAGTCAAATCTGAAAGATTGTCGCTTCCCTCTTATCGATAAGGTTGCCAAGAATTGCTACTATTTTTATCAAACAGATATTTTCAAGGATATCTGCTTACCTCATCTTTCCACCATTTGCAATCAAATTAATAGTGATAAACTTGTCTCGTGCCTTCTTCGATTTGGTTGGGGTTATACGAATCTTTAAGATTTGATGTTGAGTAGAAATAGCGACTTTGTTCGTTGACGACTCAGAAAGAATATACAAAAAAGGCACTATGAGCGACTTTATCACTTTAAGGCATGTAGTAATAAAAAAGGATAAAGCTCTCGGCGTTGATCAATCCTTAAGGGATGAGCCATGCATTCGACTTCATCAAACATCGTTTAGAGGTGATTAAATGCATATCAGGCCTTTGCAATGACTCGCGGTGGCCCATCGATGTATCTAGTCAGTGCTGCTATCCTCCCAGACAAATCTGGTACCAATTTCTTGAGCCGGAGGGATGGAAGGTTTGGTGGGCCATGGGAGCTGGGATCCATTCCACGTGTGTGTTGCACGCCGCCTCCGACCTCTGCGCCGCATGCGCCCACACGTATTAATAGTTACTAAGTAATAAACTGAAATATGATAAAACTGTCCGGACCATGGAAGAATCTGAAAATGTCGTCGAAGCTTCTATTGGAGTTTGATTTATACATCATTCTTAGACCATCCAGCTCCATGCCTACCGTACACAGCTAAGATCGTGAATGAATGGCAAGTTTTCTGGCAGTATGTCTTCATGGGATTGATTAACACCGTAAACTTCTGTTTCATGATAACATCTGGTGTGTTCCTATGCTCAAAGGATATATTGTTTATAACCCTTTACTATCCGTATCCCATCTTCTGTAATTCTTAAAGATCTACCTCCTCTACAACTCGAGATTATGGTATTTTCCTTAGGAGCCGATATCAAGGACACTAAAAAATGTGGTAGGCCATAGGTATCTATCCGCCATTAGCCCAGCTTTAGAAGAACTTCACTCACTGGACGTGGATTTTATCGCGTCGAGGATCAATGTCGGAAGAATGGTGACCAAGAGAGCGCGCTATTCTCTACCATTTTCTAACGCATTTCTAACAAGCAACCGAAAACTTTCGGATTTATCAAAATTAGCTCTGCAAATTCATTAAGTGATAAAGACGAGAGAAAACAAACCCTATAAGGAGTCAATATCGAAATGAACAGTGGGGCTGCAGAAAGTGAAAAAGAGCAGCAGAGATCTCAATTTTAGTGGTAACCATGTCTGCCAACAGGGTTATCTGTGAATCTAACTGGGTCTTATCAATATTTTTCACGCAATGACGCTCCTTTTAAAAGCTGTAAGAAAACACAGTTAACCGTTTAAAGTACATGGATCATCAAAAAGTAGATTCACTTTGTTGATAACCCAATAATTCATATATTTTTTACTTTGTGGCCCATCTATCTACTCATAACGCCTTGTGGCATAGTAGAGATTAGAACATATTCTCTATATTACCTCTATAACATTGGGAATAGCGCCATACACTTGAGCGTCACAAAATGGCACATTTTGTTTTCCGTCGGCGTGAAAGACCAACACATGAAGTTCTTCAGGCAAAGCGTATATCTTAAAAATTGCAAAACTGTTGTTATATACACGATTATAAAAGACAAAGGGCGCGGCGCTAACTAACGACTTAGGAACGCTATGAATTCGATTCCATTCGTTACGTCTTCGGAGTGGTTGAATGCATATTTGGCTTGAACAGTGTCTTTCGAGGGTCTGTCGATGTGCCAATTCAGTGTCTTTCTGTTTCAGACATGTCTGCTATTAATTTAGCACGACATCAGAGAAATGGAAAGTCTAGTTTATCCGGAGCCCGGTGTAGAAACAACGAACATGAGATGCATAATATGTTGCAGAGCACCACCAACAATTGCGCCAGTGTTCTTCTTCAATGAGAAAACACGAGGTTGCTATAACAGAATTTATTAGCATACAATAGTTAACGTTTCGGCGATTTCGCCTTCTTCAAAGCCCTTTTATTCTTTCTAAATATCCCAGTTAATTGGTGGAAAGCAGCCGTACAGAGAAATACACTGGCAAGCAATGTGCGGTTCACTTTAGGATTCTTAGAATGTATCCAGAAAGCTTCGAGAGTTTTGCGCGCTAGTGTTTTCGATTCCTATGCGACGATGTTCACTCGTGCTTCAGAATCTTCCCAGTTATTTACCTCTGTCCTAAGTGCACCCAGTGGAGTATTTGCTTCCAACTTAAATTTACTGTACCAGTGTTCTTCTATACGGACACAGAGTTGTCTACCCGCTTCGTCAATGGATCCGCCCCCACGTTTTACGAGAGATCAGCTAAACTGTACTCGAACTTATGCACTTTAAAATGAAACCAAACACTCCACTTGGCGCTTGAAGAACAGAGGAACACAACGGAGAAGATTTTGAAGTAAAAGTCACTATCCTCCTACAGGAATCCAAAATATAGCGCGTAAAGCTCTTGAAGCGAACTTTTGTTTGCAACACAGTGGCTTTCGGTGCTCTACTGGTGTATCAAATCAATGTTGTTATCTTCGCAGAGAAGTCTGGCACCAAAGCACCAAACTGTTAACTCCGAAAAGACTGAAGTCTTCGTGAGCCCAAGGCACGAGATCGAACGTGCGATTCTGTGTGTTCGCATGACACCTCTAAACGCGCCCAAATTTGAGTCCTGCGCTCAGAGTACGTAAGAAGTGTCAAGTCTTGAGAACAATATAATTAACTTTAAGATCTTCAACTAACTGAAATTAATTGGCTACAATGCTGGGGTTCTATTTCAGTGCTTTCGATATTCGAAGTAATCTTTTCCAAAGCACACAAAATATCAGCCGACATTTCATCAGTCTGAAATGAAATGGCTGAAAAACACTGGAGTACTAGAAGTCACTCACTTGAGATTTGATTACTACCGTAATCCTGACCCCCCATTTAATTAGCAACAGCTTCGAAAAAAAAGCTTCGAAGCTCTCTAATTCATTAATTCTTCATGAGTTACAGTAGTAATGGACAGATAAACCTACATGATTGAGGATAGCCAGCACAGAAGGTACATTACCAATTATCCTTGGCTTTGCTGCTACATCGTGATCATCGAACGAGTTGCAGAGTGTATACGATGGTGGTGGCCGCTAAATGGAGAGACGAGTACACTACTAAGACCTTGCTGGATTTTCTATATAGGGACCACAGCGACCATAGGAAAAAAAAAGTGCAACAGAACAAACATTTGATTATGCAAACGCTGCTTCTGTTTTCTTATTCATTAAATGATGAAACATTTGCGTTGATCAGTATGCGGTAGGACTCGACTCAATCCATAGCCCGATCCGACTCCATACTTTACGTACTGATTGAATGCATATCTGGTCAACACAAAGACTTGCATAGTCCCACGGATGTATCAAGTCAGTGTACTTTATCCTTCGTAGACAAGTTTGGTGGGAACAGCTTGCCGACACTAGATGGAAGTAAGGTTTCGTTAGGCCAGGCGCACGTTCGTACCAAAGACAACGTGTATACTGCACAGCACCACTAACCAATGAGCTCCAATTGTCCACCATTTACGGAAGTGAAGGATAAATATTCGGAATGAACATGTCAGGAGCATATTGGTTCTGCGTTCCCGTACCTGATTGCCTGTATGTAGTCGTTTTTGCCGTCTAGGTCCTCTTCTATAGGCCATTCTTTGCTTAGATGAAGTCTAAAACTTTTTAAATTAAAGAAACAGAAGTAAAGAGCGAGTCCATGTTCATCTTATAATGCAAAAGGTAAAGTTGTCCTTGGTCAGCCCTTTTTCCACCGTTCTACATACCATCAGACTATGAAGAATATCGTGTAAAATCTTCACGGTAGCAAAAACAGAAAGTCATAGAGCTTAACAAAGACACCCCCTTATTTTGGTATGAATTTTTTTTCTATTTTCTAAAAAATTTACAATTAACAGTTTAAACAAAAACTAGTTCATTTCTCATATAACATACCGGATTTTTTAAGCGCTTGTCCGTCAACAGTGAGGTCACTACCCCTTACCAACGAACTGCTCGGCAATGTTGAATTCGCCACGTTGACTGCGATGGGTCCAGCATCATTCTTTCTTTTCCCATCTCCGGCCGCCACAACCAACATCAGCACCATTGTGAGCAACACCGCTCTAACCATTCTGGATGAACGAATACAATGAAATAAAAATCACCATCAGACTTATTCTTTTTCAACTTCTGCAATCACTCGGTTAGTGTACTTCTAAGCCAAATCCAACAATCTTATACAAGTAATCCATAGTGGACACCCTTTTCCATAACTAGCTATCTACCGTACTCCAATCATTTTGTAAGTCGTTCTCAGAATCTGTAACGTAGATAACAACTTCACTTAAGTATGGAGAAATATTTCTACCACAGCATACTCAACGCGTGTCGATCCACATGCGCGAGTCGACAGTCGTCACTTGAGTCCACAATAGAGAACGATCCTTAGAAATAAGTGGTCCAAGTACAAACGAAAGACGTGGGTGCTTTATCACCAGATTTTGTGAACCTTTAGCAAATCGATTGACATTTTTATAATCGCCACTGGTAACAGCGACACATCACGAACAATCCCGTCTGAAAGTAATAGACGCTTCGATGAATATCGACAGTCATAGCATTGCAAATGAACGGTGCCAATTACACCCAATAGAATTCCATATAACAAAAGTAACCTTGCAAAAAGGAGAAAAAAAAACTATAGATTCACTGTTGAATAGACTGGTCTGCACGCCCAATGTGTTACGCGGCTGCCTTGCCGACCCAATCGTTGTGGCACGGTTTTTTGCACTTTTGCGCTGTTTTTCAAACCGACTGTCAACCAACGTAAAAAAAATAAAAGGATAAAGCTCTCGGCGTTGATCAGTCCCTGCGGGATGCTCCATGCATTCGACTTCATTAAGTATCGTTGGAGGTGATTGAATGCATATGTGGCCTTTACAATGACTCGCGGTAGCCTCCCGATGTATCGAGCCAGTGCTGCTATCCCCCCCCAGACAAGTCTGGTACCAATTTGCCAACCCCGGAGGGTTGGAAGGCTTAGTGAGCCGTGGGCACGGGAATCGATTTCCCGTGTGTGTCGCAGTCGCGCCCTTCTCAATCAAGGTAGGGGGACAAAAACAGAAACTGGTGGAGTAGCATTTGGAGAAACTCATCAACTTCAATATTTGTTTTAGAAATAATACGAGAGTTCTTGAGTATGGATTATGCTGGACACTTTACGGACGCGAAAACTTCCTTTACGTATCTAAATGATGCCCTTTTAGAAAGAGTAATTTTTTTATTTTATATGACCTGTCTCTACGTCTACTGTGCGGATCCCAGCACTCCTCACATTCGATTCGTTTCCTCGCATCCATCATCCACGAAGGTCTTCCAACTTTCACGTGTGGTTTCGGTTGCTGCTTGACGATTTCCATCTCATGTTGGATGCCGTAGAATGTTTGTCGACCAATTCCCTCTGGACTCCTGGGATAGCCGAGGTGAAGCGTTCCTAATTGGATTGCAGAGAGTGCTTTTTCCCAGATAAGTCCTGCACCAATCGCCCGACCCTGGAAGAATGGGAGAATTGGTTGGCCCGGTGCGGAATCGAACTAGCATCGTGCTCGCGATGACCGACATCACTACCACTGTGCTATCCGCCTTTGGGAAGAAAGAGTAATGACGCATCAATAACCACAGTCCCATAGTTTAACGTGAAAACATCCTACAACATAAGCAAATTATCAACCCTCTGTACTACGCTGACGAATTCGGTGGGAAAAAATACAAAATTTTGTACTTAAATGAAAACATTTGAAAAACTCATTAATGAACAGGAAGAAACACTCAGATACAACCAGTAAGAACTAGAGCATAATACATACAATGGTCAAATCGACTAGACAATCAATAAGCATGAGTTGCATTTTGTTAGGACGCGAATCACAAGTGAGGTATCCATTATATGTAACAAAAATGAACGTCTTTCAATGCCAACCCGATTGGTTTATGTTACATTTAAAACATACACTTAAAATATATACACTGCATTAAACCAATGAAGAAGTCTAGTGAGTTACAACCCTGTTTCGGACCCTAAGAGTAGAATAAAACCATCCACGCTACTGCGAGGTACCAAACCGCCCTGTTCTCGGCTTCCAACCAGCTGTTGATGAAAGCCGAAATTTTTGGTGTCGAATGCAGCAACGAATATTTGGTGGATTGGCGTTAAACAACTTTCTAGCCAGGAGTGCTGTGAAAGCATATCCAGTAGTTGGCAATGGTCAACAAAAAAATGAATGCTGCATCAACACCAATGCACACGTGAGTGGATGGCGCGTTGAATTCAATGCATAAGTTTTCGATCGTTTATTCCACCGAGAAGAGTTTAATCGATAAACTTTTTGTATTCAATCGAAGACATGATCCTTGGAAATCCATTACATACACTTAATAACTCATAAAAATATCCCTATTTAGATTGAATTTTTCCATATTGCGAAAAACAGGACGTAGTCCCAAAAGACCAGCGCACAAAACCAGGAGTACTTACGTACGTCTTGGACAAAAAGAAGAAAAACCATTAGAACTCTGCATGTATTACATACCAGCGAAATGAAAACTACAAATTAGAACAATGAAAGAAGAACAGTTGATATCATACACATATCACTACTGAGTACCAGGAGGTCTTTGCAAAAGGTCAGTCCACAGAAATGCAGCCACGCATGCAACCAAATCATCAAATGCGGTATCTAAGCGCTGTTGCCTGGAAATAATAACTACAGTTCATTTATAAAGAACCATGGTAAACTAAATGATATATACGAAATTCTAAAAGAATTTCTGCAGTTTGACTTTGCAAAGAAAGATACAGAACATCATGTGATGCTCGTGGATGTCTATTCAGGCCCACTCAAAACGGCAAGTTTTGAAATCTGTACAAAAAAAAATAAGAGAAGTAAGAGCATGCACGACGGCCTATCACACTCCCCTACTGGGCTGCTCAGCGCGCTCAGGTGGTTAATCACCTGTAATCCGGTTAGAAATCAAATGACTTGCCAACAAAATCAAGTCTGTAGTTGTAGTAGCTGCAATTTCAAAAGCCCTCCTCTTGACACTTGATAGGAGGCCTAAGGTTAGACGTATAATAACGGATAAAGGATAAAGCTCAGGTGTTGATCAATCCCTAAGGGATGCGCCATGCATTCGACTTCATTAAGCACTAGATAGAAGTATAAAAAATTGCTTTCTATACGGATGATTTCTTTTCTTAGAAGAAAGCCTAAAAAACTAAGCTTGTTTCTACTGAACAGTTTCCCAGAAGATAAACAAACGTTATCGTAGTCCAAGTTCAAGATATGAAACAAGGTACTTACTAGCACTTCATTAAATCTTAATTGCTGGAGTATTTAAAATAATAAATAGAATAACCGAAATAGTTTGGACTCGTCTTGCGTATCCTCGACGAGATCAGACTCTTTAAGAAGAATGCTGAGCGTTGGTGTCGTATCGCTAACACATTCAACGAGAAACATCGCATCCAAATCGGGATTCGTCAATATTAGGCACTAAAATATTAAAAATTTCTATAAACACTTATCCGCTCACTAAAACCATAATAGAAGGCCTAAAGCTGGTTAAATAGAGTTCAGCATCAAACATCCCGAACAAAATAGGGTCTCGCTCAATACCTATTCTATCAGTTCATTGAGCTGCGTTACTAAAAACTTCTCGCATGATCAAAGAAATCTTCTGGCACCTTCAGAGTATATAGATTGTGAAGCCAAGCCAACTAATTTTTTTGTCATTACTCTTAACACACTAGCAGAGAAACGATAAACAGTCATGGTAGCTTTCAAAACTCCATCATGTGGCATTTTATAATGAAAGAAGTACCTAACCCTGCAGAAATTAAATTTAAAAAGAAACAAAACTTATGAGAGTAAGAGAAAATATAAAGTGGTTATTCATGAACTGTTGGAAAAAAACCAACCTTTTCAAAAAGAATTTGGAAACTCGAAGAATCGACAACGGTCGGGTCCGAAACGTGCTAGCAGGAAACGACATAGCCGAGCGCAGTTCACACCTCGCAACAGCTCACAAAGCCTGAAAAATCACTTCATCGATTTTGGAAAAAAAGCTTGTTGGGAATGATCAGTCAACTACTCTCAGATGTTCTCCCCCAATCTTCACCGAATGCCGCCATCATGACAAAAGCAGCGCCTCAAGAGCGCCACTGGATTCACCTTTTTCACGCGTTTTCTTTTTCAGTTTGTTTTCAAAAAATCAAAACGCTTCCTTAGGTTATTGGCAAGCTCACGTTCACGTTCAAACTCAGACTGGTGTTGACGAGAACGTTGATGCCGCCAACTTCTCCCACTCTCCAAGGGAAAAGTTCTCCGGGATCTCAGAAGTATTGAATGCCCGGTGTTTCCTCGGCTCAGCTAGTCCAATAAGGTCGTACCTCATCTTCTTGCTGTATTATCGTCCTCTATCAAGGACAAAGATGCAAGTGTGTGTATTTTTGTAGGCACAGATCGTTTTTACCTTAGTCTTGCGAGATCCAGGCAGCTTAGATTGGTCCTGAGATTTTAGCAGCTTTCCGTACTTCTTATAGCCAATACTGCCGAATCGGAGCGCTTTCTGGGTCAGGCGAATGAGGTAAGCTGATTTTACCGTACTTAGCATTGGCACTCATATATAGCTTGGTGAAAATGTGGGCTGGATGTAGCCTGCCAGTCTCTCCCAGAGTAGACGGGGAGTTTGTTTGTAGGAGACTATATATAAACTATATAAGCGACTATATATATAAACGCTTCACATGTAAATCCCAATAACTTGATTGTAGACTTTTGGCCCAATTGATTTGTAGAATACAACCTACATAAACCAGAATACACCTATGCACGCATGCATGAATACATAAACGTAAACATAGAAGATGTATCTAAACTGCGCAGCAGAAACAGGAAATTAATCCCCTGGATTCACTTGCGTCTAAGGGAAGCATAAGGTCACTTTTGCAACACGATTAACCACCCATACCCTTCTATCCGTTAACGCTCCACGTGGCCTCGCCACTAACCTTACTAAAGTCCCTCTATGAGGAAGATTCGTAGATATTTTACCACATTACTACAAAATTACCTGTCGAAAGATCAAATGTTGTGCAACATTGGTTCTGTCGACATGAAATACTTCAATGAGATTACCGTGGTTCCCTGCTCTCCATGAAGTGCTGGCTAACAATTGATATTAAAGTCTTCAATTCCGACGGCTTCATAGTGTCATGATGAGACACTGAGCGCAATTGATTCCATGAATCAGGACTTCTGAGAAACAAAGCAAGAATTATCAAGGTGAATAAGATGCGTAACAAAAACGGCCTTGAAACATCAGTATGATACAAATAAGAAGAACCTAGAAGGATTCGACCCCAAGAAGATGCTGCCAAGACCCGCTGGTTGTGTAGATCGAGTGGTTTTCCTCAGAAGCACCTGTAAAGTAATTTCTTAAGATCGTAGTGTTTAAGACAATCCTAAGCGTTTTGAAATAGATTATATATCGAAAGATATAAGTTTGCATAGAGTTGGAGCAGCATCGGCAACTTTGATCGTGAGTGGCTAGGATGTAATTCTCAGAAAATCTCAACTTAGTTATCTGTGATCATATTCAATGGCAAGCCTACCTGCTTCCACATAGTCGCTCGTCTGCATAGAAATTCCGCATCTTGTACACACGCTGCAAGCAGTGCACTGTACTGTGATACGGCATCTTCGACTTCCTTAAATTAAAAACTACTTGAATAAGTCATCCATGAAGGTTACAGTATGCCCGCTTCCACTTCAATTTTGGCAAAACATATTGATATATACATGATGACAACGGAATTAAATGAATGGGTTCCACGAGCAGTATTCTGAGGAACATAGATAAACAAAGAACGACAAAAAACCACAAACAGAAGTTGATCGGAAGATATCCACTATCACGAGGTGTAAACAAGGATAAAGCTCCCGGCGTTGATCAATAGCTGAAAGATGTGCCATACAATCGACTTCATCAGGCATTGTTAGAGGCGACTGAATGCATGTCTGGTCAATACAACGACTAGCGGTGGCCTATCGATGTATCGAGTCAGTGCACCTATCTCGACCACGGTGAGCGCGGGATCGAACCCATGTGTGTTGCAGAGCACTCTTAACCATTCCACGTCCTTCCAAGGTGCAGAATAATTGAAATAAACGGAATGAGTAGTAGTAACGAACCTTCTGCAGTGATCTTTGACGAGCACTCAGAAAATGCACGTATGTAACTTGCTCGCCGGGAATCGTTCCATCTATAACACTTGAATTAATGTCAAATACTAACCAGTACTCTTGCCATAGCGTAGGCTTAAAAAGTGAGGTAACGTTATGTAAGGATGATGAGGGAATGACTGAAAGAAAGGATGTTAAAAAGATGTGTTTTATTTTTTCTTTTACTTTATACAACCCGTCCTGACGCCTACTGCATAGATACCAGTACTTATTGGATTCTATTCTTTCCTAGCATCCGACGACGAACTATCGACGAAGGCCTTCGAACTCTTCCCGTGTGAGTGCGGCTGCTGCTGCTGGTGGACAGTCGCCTTCTTTTTTACGAATGTCGTTGAATGCTGGTCGAGTCGACTCGCCGTGGAGTCCCCGGATATTTAGGCTAGAGCGCTCCCGCTTGAACTGGGAAGAGTGAACTGTACCTAGACAAGTCTAGTGCCAGTTTCCCGACCTCAGAAGGATGACGGAATGAGGGGGTTGGTTGAGCCCGCAGCGGGTTCGAATCAGCACCGTGCTGGTAATGGTGGGCATCACTACTGGGGCGCTACCCGCTCCCTTAAAAAAAGTATGAAAATGGATAGACTGTGACTTTATTCAATTGCTCAAGTAAATTGGTATCTAATCAAGAAGATGTTGCTATACTGGGATCAAATATTTGTAACATTAAAGAAGAGAATGATAAACAATTACACAACAAACCTTCATTACAAGCAGGTTTACGGTGCCGCCTTGGAGCATTTCCTTGAATGGCCACCCTATGTACATCTCCATCGGACTCCGCTCCTTTCATGAATCCCGCAGTACATCGCGGTGATATCAAGATTGACTCTGCATCCGACACTTGAACAATACACGCAAAAATTGACTCAAAACGATGATTAGTCCTAGTGAACACATGACACGCAAAGCGATTAAACCAACTTTCACTTAACTTCAGCGTGAATAATCAATAAATTTCTTTGGATTGTTCAGCTTACACCAGGTTTTTATACAACTTTTATTTGGCTAACATTTCGAAGTCTTCGTCTTCCACACTGCCGATGATCCGAATCGACGGACAAACGTTGTTCGTCTTCTCCATGTGGCGCCATTGTCGTTTTATCGAGTCGGAAACAGTAGCCGAATAAAAGTTGTATAACAACCTCATGTAAGCTGAACAATCCAAAGAAATTTACTATTTTCCAAGTGTTCTAAAATTCGTTTATCCTACAAGGTTTTATCTAACTCAAGCGACTACCTATGTTAAGCGTTTTGTTGAGAGATGGCAATGTTGGCGAAGCGCGCAGATGACCACCGCTTGAAAATCTTCGTCGAACTGGGGTCGGAAAGTTTCCATCGACCACCGATGGCAAGTCACCATCTCTTAAAAATTCACAGATCTATTGTTAGGTACCTCTTTCTATGAACGATAAAGTACTCTTGTTCAATCAAACATAAAAAATGTTCAAAAAGAGAATTAGACATAATGAGTTAGAAATGAGAAGTTTTGCTCAGTAGTTTCTTAAAAGAAATGGTTTTATCCAGTTAGTTTTAACTCCAGTTTTGCTTCAAATGCTGTTTGGATACTAACTAAAAAAAAAACCTCTTCTAAGAACATTTTGTGTTCCCCAGTTAATGCCCGAACTGATCTAATAACTCGTAGATGAGAATGATATTTAAGGTTCCAAGCGCCTCTGAATTGCACGGATAATATCCCACATTAATTTTTCGACAGTCAACTCGCTGGGCCACTAGGAAGAGGATTTGGCCTATGCAATAAATCGCGACGGTCTAAGAACAGAAAAGAATGCGAAGTGCTTTCCACTTCTTAATCGATAACAATTCGACACACTGCAGAAAAAAGGAAGGAGTAGGACCAACGACATCAACGAGTAGTGGACTTGTAACCAAATGACCAATAAATGGAATTGAAATAGAAAAGAGTTTCAACACACAGACATAACAAGAAACAGCGGGTGTGTATCGCATTAGTTAGTGGGTGGTCTGCAACACTTACAGGGTCGATATATCTATTTATATGATTTTATAAACTGATCTTCTTTAGCTGATGCGGGTTAGACAAAAACGCACGGTAGTTCCCTAAAAATGTTTCCGACGTAAGTAAGATCCCTTTTAACCTGCCCTTCCTATCAAATGAAATAAGTTATGCAAATAAGAGGTGCTTAAGAAAAAGTGGTCTTGAAAATTATGTAATGATTATTGACATTCCACCCAATACCCTACGCCGTCAGTTAGTCCGCAACCATCTCTATGATCGTTTGTGCAGCTCAGAAAACTGTATGACCTGTCCTAACGGGAGAGACGGGAGATTGCGTGAGTTCAGGTATAATATACTTGATCTCATGTAACGCATGCGGTGAGGAATATATTGGGGAAACGGGTAGACCACTTTGTGTCCGCATAGAAGAACATCTAGATGGGAAAGTTAAAATTCGTCAAAACACTCCTCTAAGTACGCATAGGGCACAAAAAGCACAACGGCGATGATTTTGAAGTGTGTGGGTCCTAGCGCAGGAGTCGAAAACATCAACGCGCAAAACTCTTGAAGCGTTTTTGGATAAATTTCAAAAATCCAACGATGAACCGGAAAGACGAATGCCTCACTATCACACGTGACCTGGCGCCCTACTTCAAAATGATATTTTGACCCCGGGAGTGTGCCGTGCTCGCGACCCCACGTGAACAACGCGTGGGCCAGTCCCACTCGCTACATCACGGTGAGTAGCCTTTCAGTTCGACCGTAGCTTCCTAACCCACCATCTATTTAAAACTTTGATCTTCACTAATACTTTAGCCTTTCCCACCGAATAATTAAAGTATTCTAATATTAAATACGTCCAGGCTCTGAGGAAGGCGAAATCGCCGAAACGTCAGCCATCGGCCAACAACGCCAACAACAACGACAACGACAACGAAGACCTATACCAACCTCGCATCAGCTGAAGAAAATCAGTTTATAAGATCATGTAAATAAATATATCAACTATCTATGCCGAGGTTTATAGAAAGTCGGTCTTTTGACTTACAGGGTCGTTGGTTCCATTCTGCGACTCAAGTTGACTAACCCTTCCAACCCTCCGAGATCTGCAAATTGGTACCAGGCTCTGTCTGGGTGAATGGTAGCACTGATTTGATATTTTGGGGCGTTACTATCTATATGTCATTGTGTAAAACAGATATGCCCTCGATCACCTCTACAAAGCGATGAGGAAGCGATCAAGGCAGAATTTTTTATCGTTTAATTATAAACGACTAGATCTAAACAACAAGCAGCAACATCACTCTACGTACATAATCCGTTTGATCATTGCATCCACCTCCTCTGCATTGTCCCTGTTCGCTGGCTCCCTCTTTTCGAAATTTTTAAACTCTCCGACTTCGCTCTGTCTGGAGTCCTCGCGGTGCCGCTCTTCCTCCAGAGGTGACTCTAGGATAAAAAATCATCCTATGCTAAAACATCTCATCACTCTCCACGGGCTATTCTTAGTGGGATTTTGTAGATTACAAGATCAGATAGTCTCAATACTAAAAAAATAACTGTCTAAAAATTTTATACATTCCTGCACAATTTTATACGATCTCAAAAGATCCTGAAAAATGGGGATTCTTGGAAAAAACGATGAAAGAGCGTAGTGCTTAAATTTTCGCTAGTCGACAAGTCACTCTACACTTTTTTCTCAGCCTTTGCAAAAAACTGAGAGGTTTTACAATATTTTTAACCTAGGCAACACTGTTTTTCTCTGTTCTTTCCCACACCTCTTTCCGTTTGTCTTCTCCCCTGCTGCTTTCCAAGTTTTTTCTTTATTTCCAAACTATATCAGTAACGAGTGTGGGCCATATACAGAACACAGTGTCGACAACGTATTAAGAATAAAGTACCTAGTTTAGAAATTAATGTTGCAAGGAAACTAAAGATTGGTACAAAACTTAATGACGACTAATTGTCCTGCCAAACACCAACCCAAAATCAGTAAAAAGATTAGCATGAAAGAGAAGGAAAAATAATAATTAACACCAATAGCCGAATGGAAGATATCACTAGAGACTAAAAGAAATTTATTAGTGCTTACTAATTTCGGTGGCTACTGCGATGAGGTAAAACACCAACTGTAGTTCAGATCGATCATGCCGATTGTCACGCAACACCACACGAAAAAGCTCTTTTGTCTGTACATAAACGAAAATTATCTGAGTAATACTAGGTATAATTTTTCTTGACACCCGTCTGGTATCGTTGAACAAAAAGAAAAAAAAAAGAAGAAAAACTCCAGAAATGTGGAGGACCTGGTTATCTCCCAAGAAAGTTGACTAAGAAGATCATAAGAACTAGCACCCAATCTACTTATACATGTGATTATTTGATCAACAATTGCTCCACAGCAAATGAGGAAATCATGGCCGCAATTTCTACACGGAAAAGCAAAAACCAGAAGAACACAAAACAAGCGACCTTCATGGACACCTCTTGCTAAAAGAAGGAAGAAACGAATGTAAATCACTATATCGTGAGATCTGTATGCTTTGAAAAGACTGATCGTGATATCAACTATGCAGGTAATCAGTTCTAAACTCAAAAATCAACCTGGTATAAAACATTTAACAGGTACTTAACTAAAAAAATACTTTGCTGCCGTGAATTTTGAAAACTTTAGCAGGACAGCTGCTTTCATATGGTACAGTCTGGTTTACACTTCTCCACTTGCACAATATATAAAACACAAGGCAACTAAAACACATACGCCATCATTTGAGTCTTTCAGTTCACTCGACACTAACATGAAATCATCGCGACGTTGTTCCGTAGACTCTTCACTATTCTGAAGGGAAAATGCTAACAGTTATATAATATTTATCGAAAGAACTGGGAAAAATCCGACCTCTTTGTGAAGATCTTTCCATCAACTCTCATTAGTGCAAAGATAATTACTTGATATTTGAATGGCATGTCATCACTGCTTGTGCAGGACCCAACAAAATTTCCACTTTTCGGAGTTTTTCTGGCTTAGCCAATGTCGTTTCCCTGGAGTCTCGCAGTCAGCCTGGGCCAAAGTCTGCCCCAAATCGTCATCACCACAGGCAGTCGCAGCCCTTATGGATCAGAGGAGATTTGCCACCATGCGACTAGTTTGATATCAGGACGGTGGTGGATCCTGGCATTGGTTTACTCTTAGCTGGACTTCCTGAAGAAAACGCCAGACTCCTTCTCAGCTTGGGAGACGCTGCTGGGGGATGAATAACACCGTTGTACATCGCACCCACGAACACTTCCCAGTCACGACGAGGCAGTTAACCATGGGGAGGGTAAAGGTAACTTCATATAAAATCACTAGGCTACCCACTTTTCTTTAAGGAAGCTATGGTAATGTTTCTATTTTCGTACTGTGAGAAGCAAAAACCTCGAAATGAAACAGCGTGCTGGCGCTTAATTCCAAATAAAATTTCTGCTTCATCCGAGAGGAAGAAAAGGCAATGAAGTAAAAGACTGAGTGTTGTTATCTCCAAAAAGCCCATGGGAATAGTACTCAGAATGATAACTTGCGATCCTATGCAACAATTTTTTCCATTTATCCTCCCAAATGGTTTACCGCCTCATCGCAACTGGGAGGTGTTCCTGGGTGTCGGACTGCAATGTACAGCGTCGGGGGATTCGTCCCCGGCAGGGTCTCCCAAGCTGAAGGAGTCCAGCGCTTCCATAAGGAAGCCTGGCTAAGATTAAATCAGTACCAAGATTCACCACCGTTCTGGTATCAAAGTCGCATGGTGGCAAATCTCCCTCTGATCCACAACGGCTGCGACTGCCTGTGATGGTGAAGACTTGGAGCGGACTTTGGCCAGGTTGACCTCGGGATTCCAGGGGATCCACAGTGGCTTAACCAGCAAATCTCCGAAAAATGGTGTTTATGCTGGGGCCCACACAACCAGTGTGGACTGGCCATTCAAGTATCAAGTAAATATGCAACAATTCTCACCTTCAACTTCAACACTGTCCATCCATACGACTTATCACAACTGAGGAAATGATCCCATACGTCACTCCCTCGAACGCAGTGTTGAAGATTGTACGTACACCGTTCTGCAACATACAATTTCGCCTATGAAATAATACCAACGTAAAGTTGTTACAAATTGCGAAAACTCCTAAAGCCTGTTCAATTGCCTTTTTCACAAGTCGTAACGACTGAAACAAAGACGTATAAACAAAGAGCTTCGACGAATGACAAAGTAGCAGGAAGAAAAAAAAGAACAAATAGCACCGCTCTGCGATATTTTGAGGTTTGCCGCAATGGTACACCATTACATCGCATGATTCAATGACCACTAAGTCAGCCATACCAGGAAAAGTTGAAGGATAAAAGGGATAAAGCGTTTAGCGTTCATCTATCCTTCAGTAATACTGCATTTGACTCCATTAAACGTTGTACTCTTGATTAAATGCACATCTGACCTAAACAATGATTTTTCGGGAGCTAGTATATCAGTACATATTACGCCGCTGTTCTTATCCTTTTAAACAAATCTGCCACCAGTCTGCCCAGCCCAGAAAAATGAAGGGCTTGCTTATCATGAGTCGTTCTGGCATAGAACCAATGACAAAGCATGTATTCGCGGAGCACTTTTAAGCACTGCGCTGCATGACTCCATGGAACGAAACCGATGGCCATACGCCGATATGGACCTCTTAATTCTGTTAAAACTTTAGTTTCCATATTTGTGATTGACTATTCTTGGTCATAAGCAACACAAAGACACCCACCCTCATAAACGCAGTTCCTGGCGTTTGGTGGTCGGCAACCGTAGTATTCAAGAAAATCAACCAAAAAGGCACGCGTATTGTAGCCAGGTGAGAAGAGAACCTGTACTTTTTGAAATTACGAGGAGGAGTCAAAGAAGTACCTAATAATTTCCAGGATCGACTTTCTATTAACCCCGGCATTTGGTTATAAATTCGTCGTTTTTTCTCTCAGCAATCGCGAGGTTATTAAACAGCACACGCTCACCTCCACACAACAACACACACACACAACAACCGTAGCCGACGTTTCGGCAGTATCGCCTTCTTCAGAGCCGTTTTTACGTGCCTCCCACCAAGGAAGAGCTGCTGAT
Source organism: Angiostrongylus vasorum (assembly GCA_018806985.1). Taxonomy (NCBI): domain Eukaryota; kingdom Metazoa; phylum Nematoda; class Chromadorea; order Rhabditida; family Metastrongylidae; genus Angiostrongylus; species Angiostrongylus vasorum. The sequence goes on from JADANN010000268.1 coordinate 43,178, forward strand.
CAGAGTCGCATATGGTTGACGACCCATATGGCACGTAAAAACGGCTCTGAAAGAAGGCGATACTGCCGAAACGTCAGCTACGGTTTGTTGTGTGGTGTGTGTGTGTGTGTGTGTGTGTGTGTGTGTGTGTGTGTGTGTGTGTGTGTGTGTGTGTGTGTGTGTGTGTGTGTGTGTGTGTGTGTGTGTGTGTGTGTGTGTGTGTGTGTGTGTGTGTGTGTGTGTGTGTGTGTGTGTGTGTGTGTGTGTGTGTGTGTGTGTGTGTGTGTGTGTGTGTGTGTGTGTGTGTGTGTGTGTGTGTGTGTGTGTGTGTGTGTGTTATGTGTGTATTGTATGGAAGTAAGCGTATGCTGTTTAACAACTTCGCGATTGCTGAAAGAAAAAACGACGAATACCTAACAATGTTTTATGAAAAGAACATTAGTGAGAACTAAATCAAAGTAATCAAAGTACAGCGTTATAATGAAGTGAAAATTAAGTTAAAGAAAGCTATCGGAAGAGAAAAAATCTATTGAGTCATTGACAAAACTCGATAGTTTATTATCCAGTACTTACAGCTTTGATTCAAGTCGTTTTTATGGAGCAACCACTCAGGAATACCCGTCATTGCAGACGATGATTTTTAAAAAACTGTAACTAAAATAGTGGTAACCCACCTTATCCTTCCCAACTAAATATTTACTCAGCATTCTCAGATGAAAGTCGTAGGTGAAGGAATGCAGATGACACTCTGTGACGATGACATCCTTGAAATGTTCCAATTCACGAATGTGTTGCACTGAATCTGCACACGATTCTTCCTGAACAATAATCTTCATCCGAGGCATTAATTCCAAGTTTTTTAGCCATCTAAAAACTCTTGGTTTTTAATTCTTGCCCTAGAATTCAAGACAAGATTGAACTCATCTTTAACCTTTTTAGCTGAGATACAGGCGAAACAAAGGAGCCGCATGGTGTGGTAGTGAATGCGTTAGCCCCCTGAAAGGGTAATACCGTGTTCCTTTCCCACAGCAGACACCAGCGCTCTGTAGTTTTGCAAATATCTCAGCATCACTGTGGTCGTATCATCTTCAACTATTTCGAAAAAAAACCAACTCAACACAATCATACTATTTTTTAAAAGTTAGGCAAAAATGTAAAAAGGGGCTCCAGTATCAATTTTTTTTCTATTACACACATAAGACAATTACTTAATTTTCAACCAGATGTAATCAAAAATATTCGCACCTGCCCAAATTTGACCAAATATGTCCGCTTATAAGGAAATTTATTAAATGAGACAAAAATACTAGAATCTACGAGGTTTTGTCAAAAAGCTGTAAGTTTTCTGAATCTATCAAGATAAAAATTGCGATTTTCTGGAGCCCAGCGATCTCTTTCAACATGTCATCTACGTGCCCGTTTGCAGCGCTTACATCAAAATTCTTAATAATCCAAATTCCACAACTCGGGTTCTTAGAAAATTTCAGTTTTCAACAAATTTATAGTGAAAACTACGTCTTAGAAGAATCGCATACGTCCTTAGTGCGGTAGAAAGGCTTTTCTTAAAGTCTTCCAACTGCTCAACTCTCTAACTACTTTAATTATCAAGACAGAAAGAAAAGACGTTAAGTGGAAACATTATTAACATATCCTATGCATTTAAGTTCTGTTTCATTCCACTAAAACTGTGAAATCAACGAACGTACACAGCTCATCGCTTTGCATGCCAAGCGCCATATGAAGATTTTAAACATGAAGTATGGTCGCTTAAATGACAGTGTTACCAGCACTATACCACCTGTAAAAAAGCATTCTGTAACACTTTGATAACAAAGCAAATCATTAAAAATGATGATGACTGAATAGTGACCTTTTAAGAAAATAACGAGATCGTGCAGAAACCTATCTAATTCTAAAAAACAAGTAAAAAAAATTTCGCCTAGTCTTTTTCATACAACCCGATTAATGCAGTTAAATAACGAGGAACTCGGCAAGGTTTCTGTTTTCTTAAGTTTTGAGCATTCAAAAAAGGCAAAGTATTTGACATTAAACATGACGAAATAAAGCAATTAAGAGCAAATATTCAAAGAAAAACTCATAAGCAAATTGAACGACAATCAGGAATTCTTGTTCATATCAGTTGGCACGTTAGACTGTAAGAAATAGGGTAACCTAATGCAGAGAGAGCGCCATGACCGAAGAAGAGTTTCTAGCGCTCTGGTGGTTTTTAAAATCTTCATGCCACTATTCCTTATCGAATAATTTTATTCTTCAAATACTTAGTAAAAAATCCTCACCTTCCATTGCTTTGCACATTACTACAAACGGTGCATGTTTACATCCTTGTGGATAATTTGTCGTATACATGTGACGTTCTTCGCTTCTAAACAAAACATTCGGAAAACCATAGCCGAGACTTTTCCGGAGCAAACTTCACCATTCTCCTATTCTGAAGCTTTCTTCAGCCTTCTCGAATAATGTCCAGAAATCCGCAACTTGTTTAGATGAAGCAATAAACTATTCACCTAGACCCAAATGACATTTGCTCCGCCACTAACGTACCGATCATGCCGTATGATCAAACCAGCACACTTTAAGAGATATGATGGCGGCATCGACCTTTCCAATGTCTACTACCGTTTTAATAAGTGAAAAACTTCTTATGAAAGACAGCTGCTAGATAGTTATTTTCTCCTCAGGTGCAAGTTCCAGTTAATCAGCGTCGAATTTCGAATGGCGAATGTTTGCGGACAATACTTTCTCACTATCGCAAAGCAAATGCATCCAACAGTCTTAACCTTACAAATGAAAACACGTTAGAATCATCAGCAACCGACCTTCGCTCAATATGTGTCACTTTGAGCAGTTGCAAGCCAAGAAGCGATAAATAGGAAACGTAATCAGCCATCAGAAGATATAGAATCTTTGCCTGAAATGAATATAAAATGCGTAAATACGAACAATAAGTGTTTCTAAAGGTGCAACACCAAGAACCTATCCATAGCAAAAGATAAAACTTGAATATCAAACAATTCTCAGTTCCCTTAAACATGAACTTCTAATCCTCGGCATTCACAAGTGTGTAAATTTTTAGTTAGAGAATCAATAAGCAGAGGAAGGGAAGGCAGTACCGAAACAGCAAATTTGCGATTAGCTATGGAAATAAGCAACATTTACTCTGGAACTTGGCCAAATTATACAAACCTGACACGGATCATCATCATCAACGTCGGATCGAATTCGAAACGGAGCAGGAGCAGACGGAGTCACACTAAAAGTGAAAAACTAAAAATCCTGTTCAAACGAGTGACGGACAGAAGTGCAACAAGCCAAGCGCTTTTTTTTAAATCCTCGATAACAATGAACATTGTTCCTGTATTAGCTAAAGACCGTTACCACCCAGGGACCTCATTCACAAAAGGATGATTTGCAGGTTAGTTGCGCGGCAACATAGCGTGTCCCAGGTGGCGTACAAGGGTCTATCGCAGAGCAGAAGCCACCTAATTCTTCTCTGAGACGCAGGTGGATCCAGAGGATGGACTCTCTGTTTCTAGTGAGCCGATTCGAGGCACACCTGTGCATGCGTGCGCAGGTGTGGTCTCGTTTATTCGGATTGTATGCTACGAGTCATTTCGGCAAAAAGACTGCAATCAAGTAACAACGAGGTATATGGGACGCCGATGTAGTCGCCTCCAAGAAATAAGCTCCATATCTACTCTGGGAGAGAACGGCAAGTTACCCCTGAGTATATCCGCCAATCGGCCCCACACGTTCAGAGCTCACCAAGTTACACATGGGTATCAAAAAAGCTAAACACAGCAAAATAAACGGGCCTCATTTCCCTGACCCCGAAATAGCCCCCGATTCGACAGCATTGGGTAGGACGAGTACGAACAGGCTGTTAAAATCTCAGGCCCAATTCTAGGCTGCCTAAATTGCAAAGTACTAAAGTGACGATCTGTGCCTACAATGCATGCACAATTGCATCTGTGTTCTCGATAGAAGACTTGATTATGCAGGCTAGAAGGATAAGGTACGACGTTATCGCAAGGGCTGAGACGAGAAGATGCCACCCATTCAATGTCGTCTATGACACCGTAGAAGAACTGTTCCTCGGAACATGCCACAGTAGAGGATTCGGTGACGGCTGCGTTCTCATCAACACGAGCTTGGCCACAAACATCGATTCATTAGAACAACTAACAACCAGAAGCGAACGTTTACGATTGAAGAGATGTGCATTAATACCGTCTTTGAAAATCACCGTCGTCAACGCACTGACATCAAGCTATAATGAAAACCAAGTCGAAACGTTCTGTATGGACTTGGAGATGTTCTACAGATAAAATACATTCGAGGTCATTACAGGAGGTTTTAACGCTAAGATTGGACCAAGAAGAACGTCTGAAGAAGGTTACATTAGGACCCACGGATTAGAATGGAACGAACAGGGTGAGCGGCTCTCTGAGTTTATCACGGCGATCAAGACCACCCATGGTAACTCGCAATTCCAGAAGCCCCACAACGTGGGAGTATCGCAATGGAGAGTACCATAACGAAATAGACTGCATCATAGCAAATCAAGGGCTTTGCACAACCGATTTCGTTGTTCCCTCAAAATTCTACACGCGATCAGACCATCGCCTCCCTTTGTGCAAGACTTCATTTCTTGCTAAAAGGAGAAAAAACCCGCTAAATTCGGAAAACCAAGTTCTAATATCACTACAAATTTGGACTTATTCAATCAATTAGTCGGCTGTTGGGACGACGCCGTTCTTGATAACACTGACGAGGAAAACGATCGACTTATACATCTTTATGTCAGTGCTATGAAAGCTAAGATTTTGAAAGCTGCCAAGAGACGACTGTCTCCAGAAACAATCGAGCAGATATGCCAACGTGGAGGAATCTTACAAGACTTCATTTCCCTAAGGAAAGGAGAGAAGAGAAAAGAGCCTCAGTCAGGCCAAGGCTACAGAGGGTGGGGGAGAGCGTTAGCAAAACCTGCCAGAAACTTTTCCAGTTACAAGACCAAGAACGTTGCACTCCGATGCCCAGACGAAACAGTTCTAGTTTCCAGAAAGATAATGGACAAAATAATTCACGAATACTACTCTGATGTCTTCGATAGTCACGTCCACCTTCCATCACATGAAATAAAGGAGGATGGATATGTTGTACCACCGGTTCTCCCTTCCGAAATCCGACATGCCATTTCGTCGGTGAGAGAGTCGAACAGCACCAAGTCCGCACAGGATAAGACCAGAACACCTGAAGAACCTTCGCTAGCCCTCGTAAACACACTGGCTCCGCTCTTCACTCGTTACCAGTCTGAATTCAAGGTCCTTATTCAGTAGAAGACCAGCAAGACCGTGTTATTGTTCAAGAAGGGTGATCTACACGATATCGGCAACTATCGCCCAGTCTGCTTGCTCTCAGCCGTCTACAAACTTTTCACTCAGAGTCACCCTAAACAGGACTGACAGAACACTGGACGAAGGACAGCCATGTGAAGCAAGCAGGGTTTCGAAAAGGATTCAGTACGACGGACCACATCCACAGAATAAAAAGACTCATTGAAGTATCGCGGGAATACAAGAGACCACTCCGTATCACTTTCATAGATTTAGAGAAGGCTTTTTGCCTCAGATGAGGCAGAACCATTCATGGAAGTTCTAAACAGATATAATGTCCCTAATTACTACAAAAGTTTTCTCGAGAGGTACACAAAAAATTTCACAGTCAAAATATTCCCATTCTGCAACGGTATGGACGTCGACGAGAAAAACAGGATTAGACAAGGCGATCCAATCTTGGCAGAATTACTTATTCTGACCTTCCAGAACATTATGCGAACATTGGAATGAGACTATATCAGAGCGAAAGTCGATGGTCGACTTACACCATGTTCGCGTTGCTGATGACATCGACCTTATAACACCAAACATTAGCCAAGCGGAACGAATGCTTGCCGACTTTGATAACGCTTCTGGGTAGACTGGTCTTCGATTAAATCTCACAACAGCGATGTTCACTAAGTATGGGTAGGTTTCGCATGTCCCATTCACTCTAACGGAATGAACACCTTTGAATTCTACAACAACCGTCTAGGTCGGGAAGTCGACATGATGAAGGACTTAGCTCCAGAGTTGGGCGGGAGGAAGCGAGAGGTTTAGGATGCTTTCAAGAGCATCGGAGATGTAGTGAGAAAAAAATACCCAGCTCCGTGCTCACTTTTTGGTCACCATGATCCTTCCTGCCTGAACGTATACCTAAGAAACCTGATTGCTATGTATATAGGATGAAAGATCACTCAGCATTCTAGAACGCGTAGTCGAAAAGATGATTCTAGGAGCATCCCTTATCACGTAAGTGAGTAAAGATCGAAGCTCCGACTTACGTCAGCGACCAGAAATAAAAAGACGCTGTTCAATATGCAATAAACAACCGATGGACACCAGCACCTACTGAGTGGATTCCTTGACTTGCCAAACAGAACAGAAAGGTCATCTATGCCGATGGTCAGATTATTCCCCTAGAAAAAAAGATATGATGCTCAATGAGTCCCTAGAGCAAGCAGGTCCAACTAGGCTACTCTTATACGCGAGAGAGAGAAATGGAAGACTTTTTAGCGCCGGCTCGAATCATTCGACGATCTACGACAGGCGATCGGTGAGTGACGGTGATACGGTTACACCCGCTTGTGTAAACAGTACTTTTTATCTAATAATGTTAGAGCAAGATACAAAGACAAGGAATAGGGGTAAGTGCTGAGTAGGTGCGCGATGCAAATGGAGGAAGACGAATAAATGACAGCAATAACAATACTACTTGGTGTATAAAAAAAACAGTTGAATTAATAACATTCAACCAACCTCAGAGTATTTGCGCGCTGACGAGTGAGAGCCAGTGAAGTAAGTGGTGCCGGTACAATTTTGTCCTTCCTGGGATCGAGCACCATTGCTCCTCTAACTTCAGCTATATTTCGCCGCCACTTTGGAAAGAACAACACCGGAGTCTCGACAAAATGCACTAGCTTACTGGCCGAACGCAACTTCTCCAAATCAGCTTCCTGAACAGATAACTGTTCTTATAGTGTATATTTTTCCAAACAGAAAAGATCTTGAAGAGAATAGGAGGATGGAGAGAATGACCACTTTTCTCATCTTCTCATTAATCTTCTCTGCACCGCTGAATGCTCATAATCGTTACTCATAAACAATATATACCACTTCCTTCCTCCTCTACCGTTTATCGCGCCCTACGACCACTGCTTTTTCTTCTCGGTCATGTCGACGAATCGCACATGATTTTTTCGCTTCTTCATCAGAGTTACTCAATGAAGCCACCGACATTACTAACATGGGTTCAGAACACAGATAGTCACCAAAGTATTTGCAAAAACTAAGAACCTAAAAAACCGACTCAAATTTTGACACCGTTGCGCTCGGTCTAAGCAGTGCTTATCATCGGATCCTTATAGGTCAAAAAAAATGATGTTATTTTTTTGTAGACAGAATAGTTACGATCAATATGTCGAGCTTAGCTCGTACGATGGTTATGCTCCTGGAAGAATTCCATGGCTATACAATCGTAAATGTGGAGCAATTTTCAGAGGAGACCCCGAACCAGCTCTAGTGTACCTTCAAAATATTTGATACTCGAGGATTTCGCACTAATAGCATACAGGATGATTTAAGACCACATATACCTAAACATGTGGACGAAGACATCCATATAGTATTTCCAGTGAAGAAAACAAGCTGGTGCAACGGCAAAAAAATGTCTAATCCTCCATGCACCTGCCTCTTTGATGAAAGACGAAAGGTTTTGTTCTAACTGTAAAATCCTCTCAAGTCTCATAGGCTCATCTCTAGTCGGCCCATCACAAGCGAACCCTAATGTGAATGAGACCAAATGATTAACAAAAAGTCTGCCTTCTAATGATTTCCCGACCATTTTACTCCCTACTTTCTTATTTTTGTATTAAACCTCCCAGTGTGACCACCCACGGTGAAAACCACTCTTCTATGGATGCTAAGCAAAGAAATAACCTACGCAAAGAACCGACGTAATCAAAAGAAACCTCTATTTAAATAGCTTGCACTCTGTCTGTGTTGATGCTTTGGAAACATGAGCACAGTTATCACTGGAACCCATGAGAAAGAACATTTATCCAGTCAGAAAAACAACGGGCCAAAAAAATTCCAGTTTATATACGCTTAGTAGTTCCACGCTTCTCCTCTTTTGCACTTCCACTTTAATCGTGATGAAAAATTAAATTTCTACTTACCGACATTTCATAATTACCAGATAGTAAGGATTCATGTAGTGTCGTGAATGCTCGCATTACATTCAGCTGATCTCTGACATGTCTTCTGAACAATGAATCTATTGAAAAAGCAGTTCTAAAGAAAATGATGAAAAATCTCCAATTTTGGAATTAATATGCACTCCAAATACATCCGACTTCTTTTTGGTGCAAGAAACCTAAGCCTACACCCTTCTAAAGGTCCCAGCAAACTAGTCCCATACATTGCGTCAGATGTCAACAAAAGACATGTATAATGCTTAACCTATTCGTAGTATGGACACTATAGTACCCCCTTTCAATTCGGTCGTTTCCAGAAATTTCTGCCATGCTATGTATACTCATTCAATAGCTAACTGAAAGGAGATTAAAATAGGCGAGACGAGACTATTTAAATCATTATCTTTACTTTGTGATCTGCAAAAAAAGCTCTTTTACAGGAATTTCATTGACCGGGCAATTTAATCAACAATTAAGTGCTATTTGGTTTTAATCGCTATGGTTACTATATTATTACTATACAGCGCGTGTAGTGCAGTGTCGGAGCCGCCCTGAAATACACATGAGATCGATCCTCACCCTAGGGTTACCAAGCTTTCCATCCCTCCGAGGTCGGCGAATTGGTAAGAGACTTGTCTGCGAGGATAGCAGCACTGGCTCGACGCATCGTACCCCACCGCGAGTCATTCTAAAGGCCAGATATGCATTCAATCACCTCCAACGATGCTTAATGAAATCCAACGCATGGCGCATCCCTCAGGAATTGATCAACGTCGAAGCGTTATCCTTCTTACTATTTTATGGTTACTGTATGGGATATGAGGACGTAAATATCCCGAAATAGACTCAACGTAAGCTGTATATATTGCAAAACCAAAGCACTTCTAAACGGCAACAGCAATGTGTTTACAAAACGGATCCTAGTAAGATATAGTTTGCCTCTTCTAAAACGTCGTCATGTTCACAACGCCACGAGTCCTCTTGTTAGTGAAAAGTTATTTTTTATTGTCAAGAAATAGGAAAGTCCGCAATCTATAAAAAACTGCTCGAATTCTATTGGGCCAGCCATAAAAAATGCGGCGCCGTCGCGTATGGCTTAATGGGACCGAAAGTACGCCGTATTCCTATGGTACTAATCAACACCGAACACGTTTGCGCTTTTGAACCAATGGCAGCCACTTGATGGAAACTCAACGCTTCAGATTTCGAGGATAGATTTAACCGAAGTTGAATGATAGCGCTTCAGCTGCAATGTGCAGTTAAACTAATCACGTTCTTTATGAAGCGGCTACCTTCAAGAGTACTGACTTCGATTCTTGTATGGCCCACCCTCACTGGTGTTGCGAGCCTCACCATAATTTCCACTTTTCCGGAGTTTTTCTGGTTTAGCCATTGTGGTTCCCTGGAATCCCGAGATCAGCCTAGCCAAAGTCTGCCCCAGATCTTCACCACCACAGCCCTTGTGGATCAGAGGCACTATGCGACTTTGATATCAGAACGGTGGTGGATCCTGGTATTCGTTTACTCTTAGCTGGGCTTCTTGAGTCCGACACCCAGGAGCAACTCCTAGCCACGATAAAGCGGTAAACACATAGGGAAACAAATGAAGAGACAGATGAGAATAAAGTAATCAACTAAACAGTCAAATAAATATCCGATGACACTCTTTATTTTTGTTTTTACACCGTTCATCAACATCTCGAATAATGGCGTGAAAAGAATGTAAACGTGAAAAGAACATAAAACAATCTACTATGAATCTCATAAATACCTTATATTTCGCATTTGTTCCAACTGGTCCTGTATAAGACACGGTGAGCGGTGCACAAGCAGATGTGGATTATCTAAATGAATCAACGGTATGCTTTCGAACCATGTTTCAGATTCTATGAACGGATTTCATATGCATTTACAATCAGCAAACATATTCGCATTATACAGCAATTATTTTGTCGTCAAAAGAAAAAAAAGTCCTTACGATCTCGACGATACAACCTAAATAGGCTTGATGAGTATCCCTTTGGCAAAGCATCGATCGCCGTCACCTGAATAGGGACTTATAAATTACCCTTCACAATTCAAAAACAAAAACATATGCAAAAAAAGTCCTACTGAGAAGGCTGAAACTTTAGCACACCTGCAAGTCATCGGGAGGATAGTCCTTATCCATTAACTCTTCTGGATGCCGCCATACTAACACCAAATACGGGTTATTTGATGGTGATTGGAAATGCTAAAAGCTATGGACAACACGGTTAAGGAAAAACAGAGCACAAAAAAACCAGTCTGAACCAAAGCAGTCGTTTCTTACTTCCAGTGGCGACAAATGTGTGATCCCCATCTTATGCAACCCAATTTCACGGACCAAACGTGATCGAGCGTTATACCATGATGTTGCTCTGGAGAAAATAACAATTCGGAGAAGATGAATGTAAAAGAAACTGATATACAAGAAATATATTGGAAACATTTCACTATATAACAGTAACATATGTGTGGATATCTGATTCTTTAAGGACTCATTTCCATAAATCAAAGTGGTAAAAACATAAAGGATAGAGCTCTGGGAACTGATCAATCTCCGAGGGATACGCCTTGCATTCGACTTCATTAAGCATCGTTGGAGGTGATTAAATGCACATCCATATCTGGCCCATACAATAATCTGCAGTGACCACCCTATGTGTGTCACTGTGTAGACCAGCTAAACATTCAGTTTATCTGGACCACATAATGACTCGCAGTGGCCTACAGATCTATGCAGCCAGAGCTGCTATCCTCACAGGCAGGTGTGGCGCTAATATGCTGGACCAAGAGGAAGGCAGCGCTTGGTGAACCTGGATGAAAAGCGCTTGGACCAAAAATGATAACAAGGATAAATTCATTCAAAAATGTTGGCAGCTGAAGAAATGTTCGTCAATTAAAGCAGTTTTGAATGCAAACACGACTGTCACCAATCAGAAACATCTCGACGCTCACTACTTATTTCACACTGCTCGGACGGCTTGTGAAGTTTTCCTCTCGATTCGCGATCATAACATTACTTCACAGTTTGACTCTCACCAGACTATGCATAATTCTCTAACAGTTAAGCGACTCCATTTTAGGAGTGCTCACCAGAATTGTTTCACCTTCCCCATTTCAATGGAAAAAATACCGTAAAATATAAAGGCCAAAAAACATGTATTTTACTTTCGAATTTCCAGAAATGATACCACAAGTAGATAAGCCTTCAGGTTTCATATTTTTTCTATTTCGATAAAATCTTGATGGGACAGTCTTTGATAGTTTCTCTACAGTCATTAGGATGACAGACAAGTGCTGCTATCATTTATCACCACCATCACCATCATCATCACTATCATTTCATCTCATATGCGGAAACGTTTTGACACGTATCAGAAAATATGTTAGGGGGAAAAAGCCAGATCTAAGAAAGAAAACCACAATGCACCATAAAGGATTTTTACCTTGCCACCATATTCATCAACGAAGCTGACAAGAATGGCATGAAGTTGTAAAAGTACAGGGTGAGCTTCTCCCCATGTACCGTGCCATATAGCAGCCGGCGTCGTGGAATGAATTGACTTTCCTCGGTACACGGCAAAAACAACTCTTTTGATACTGGAATAAGGAAAATACAATATGCTTGCCTTATAGGTTTGTCTGACAATCAACACACATTATTTATTTAACTCACTTGTTCAAAGTTTAACCATAAACGCATTTGAACTTTCAAATTTGGAAGAATTCTGTGGCGATGAGCACACTAGCACAAAAAGCTTTGTTTAAGAACTCGGTACAAGTCAAGACGATCAACGTCGTCCGAATTAACAACATGAGAAAATCGCCCATCAAACGACACTCACTGCATTGCAGGCGAACTGTTTCTCGAAACATGTCACACTAGTGAGTTTGGTCGAAGTGGTAATCTCAGCACGACCCTGCCCATCAACATCGACTTTATTTCTTTAAAAACGGTTTTACTTTGGATTATCTCCAATAGGGAAGAGATGTGGACCAATGCCAGATTTAACATTCCTCTCCACTATGCCTCAACGTCAAGCAATGACGAAAATGAAAGAAGAGTTTATATAGAGTAATAGAATTTGGACAGCGGACATCGTACCCTCTACAGATTCAACACCTACAGTTCACTCAAGTTTATTTCCAGATGAACATCAAGACGACGAAGCTTCATAGTTTACAACAGTAAATGTAATTGTAACTCAATTACCAAGGCTAGCCTCTCGATATCGCGTTAGCCTTCCCAAGTGACGAGCATTACGGTAAAAATAATCGTATTACAGTAAATGAAAGGTTTTGTCCAACCGATACCGTTGTTATCCCAATGTCCTAACAATATTGCCTCTTCACTGCAACAATCTTTTTTGCAGAAAGAAAAAGCGAACGGCAAAACTGAAGAAAGGCAGCACGAATTATAAGCTCTTTCCTTATTTTGGAAGGAACACCACCATATTTGAAATATCGATGGTGAAATGATCGGCGTTATCAGCACAGTCACGAAAGTGTTAAGAAAGTGGGAAAAGTTGAACGACAAGAGGAGCTTTCCGGTCTACATCGACCGCCACAAGTATGGAATCCCACACTACACGGTTCCGACAGGATTAGGCCTGAACATCCTAAAAAACCTACTATGTTGCGTCCTCAACACACTGACTCGGCTCTCCACGTGTTATCTGTCATCTGTCAGAATTAAACTAAACAGAACGAGGGCGCGGATAGCACAGTGGTAGTGGTGTCGGTCATCACGAGCATGGTGCTAGTTCGATTCCGCTCCGGGCCAGCCAAGTCTCCCACCCCTCTGTAGCCGGGACATTAGTACCAGACTTGTCTGGAAAACAATCACTCTCTGCAAGGAATTTCCTCAATTATAGTGAAAGCAAAGATAGCAATTCGTTTTATTTTCATGGACTGAAAAAAGGTCTTTGAACCAGCTGAAATCTAACCAGTGATGGAAGCTTTGAACAATCGTGGTGTCGCTGCTCAGTATAGAAAAAACACGAAATTTCAACATCCCACAATCACATTATCATTAACTTATGGCGATCTGGTAAGGAAATAGCATATCTTAGACACATCGCCCTTGTGATATTCTACTAGATCAACTCGCTCTGAACGATCGTTTCCTAGAAAATAGGAGCGTCGTCACGTATTTCATACGTGACCAGAACACTGTACAATTAAAGCACTAAGCGAAAAGGACGAACTGAGACTTCATTGCGTTTCTTCGAACGAGTGTGTAAGCAGTGAGAAGGCATACTAGTAAGAATTAAAAACGAACCGCAATTATTCAGTCGCAGCAACGTCTCCGGGCAAGCACCAACGGGCTCAAAACCGAATCGCTGTGTTTCGATTGCTACTTGCACATCCATGCATATGAGAATAGCATCGGGTACATCGCAGCCGTAAGGATCTCTACCAATGTCAGCCTGAAAAGCAGCACACAGAAATTACTCTAGTGTATAATTTTTTAACATTTACACAAGAATTTGCTCCGTGCAGAACAACAGTCGCTAATTTTTAAGTTAAATCTTCTTAACTACCTAAACCCTCCGTAAAGCACTTTATCAATTACTTAAACTCTATTCCGACAGACTCACACTCATACAATACTGCATGGTTGGTGGAGCGGCCTCATAACGTCTTTCGCGAAGTTTCGTTGAACAACTGCTTGTCCAAGACGACGTTGAACTGTGCTGCACTAGTTCGTTAGTACGAGGAGTTGGTTCGAAAATTTGCACACGATCTGGATAGTTCGGATCAACATTGCGCACCTGCTCCAGAATACGATCGGCGATCTCGCGCAGTGCCTAAACAATCACTCCCAGCAATCCATTCCTAATTTTCTCGAGTTTAAGAGTTAAATCTACTAGGCTAATAGCAGATATAATAACTTTTACGATGTTTTACAGAACAAAGTCTGACTTCAAACATCTCAGCTTTCGTTTCTAGTCTCTTCAAAACATGTCAAAGAAAAACTAACAACTTCGGATTCACCAGTGAAAACTAAGTAATAATAATCACTGCATTGTATTAAAAAAAAAGAAAGCTTAATTTATACTACACCAACTGTACCAACAGTAGTCTTGTTAACACATAACGGAACGGGTAAACCAACAGTAACGATGCGTTGAGTACGATCGACCCGCTGCCTCAACCCTACCCAGAGCCTATCAAGCTTCCAATCCCTACGGGGTTAGGAATTTGGCATTGGACATTTCTGAGATTAGCTCACTCCCACTAATATACGGCGGAACGCCCTAGATAGGCTATCATAGGACTCCAGACAGAATCAACTCTACCAATATTTAAGGACTTCCGTAAAAGAGAGCTAAATTTTCAAGCAGCAGACGAACCCACAAGCAAATCCGAAGACCCTCGTGGATGACGGATGCGATCGCGTCATGTTTAAAAAAAATTCCCACTTGCATCTGTCGTACAGCCACTAAGTTCCGCACACTTGACGGACAGGAGCAGCACCATACTTTACCATACTATTGTTTGTTTTCCCTGTTTTCGATGACAGATTACTCCGCTGCTCAGGCTCGGGCTTGGAGTTCTGGGCAGCAAGTCATGTGTAACTTCTGTTTTGCAACCTAGAAGTGGGCTGATACCACAACCACATCAAAAATACTGCGCACCACCCATAGCGAGCTTGAACGATGACTTCTGAAATTTAACCACCACTCACAATGTCTAACTGGAATGAGCAGTTCAGATCATCGAAAGCCATTCTATCTACCAAATCAAACAGAGTATACATCAACAGCGAAGCATAGATGGGCCGGTTACATATTAAGAACAGACGACAGGCAAGCGAAAAGAACAGTGGAATGGATTCCAACAAAATGCATGCATACCCTTGCAGGATCACCCAAAGATGGGCGGACATGTCCTTGAGTAACGACAACCACTTGCACACGCAGATAGCAACAATTTCGGGATTACGGAATGAGCCTCGCCGACATCACCATGTTCGAAGCAGACCACCAACATGGACAACAACTCTGCGAGGGAGAAATGAATGGAGATTATTCTAAGGTATAGTATGCACAACCGGTGAAGCCGAACCATACAAGTATCCAAGCAAGTAAGTACGTTGATGAGTTGGTAAAAACTGCAGGGTTGATGATCTACCTTCTTCCGTCCTCGTTGCTATAATGAAGCCTTAAGAGTCGGCTTCCCTGGAGGCACGAAATAGCCACACTTGGAAATCTTTTGATCTTCATCACAGATCTTTATCACAGATGCCGCCGAACTGTGTACTGTTCTCAGGGAACATTCCCTCCCTTCGAACTAGAAATCCACCACGGTGACAATTAGCCGGCCGACCAATCAAGAACGATGCAAACGCCAGATTGCGACCTTTGGAAAGCATAGCAAAGTACGAGCAGCATAGATAGATAGGAAGCCCGTAGAATCGCCCTTATCTCGAAACAACCATATGGTCGTCTTTGGTGTTGGGTTAACTTCCTTACCAACTTCTTAACATGTACCATGTAAATTCATGACCAAAGATTCCTCATATAGAGATATTATTAGCAAAACAAATTTTAAACTTGTCAATATCTACCTTATTAACTGTGTGTCTGCAATCGAACATCCATGAGTGTCGCAAAATAGACGTGTATCGTTCTCCCTTTTCAGACAAAAATGACGGTATGCTTCTAAAAACAGACTTGTGCTATGAAAAACAGAGCAATAACCGATAAAGTTTAACGGTTTGATAACAGAACCATCATGAACGGGGCACATCTAAACACGATGGGAGAGAACGAGCTAAGGAATAAAGTGATTATGAAGGACCTCACAATGCAAACCACTGTAAATTTTTATTCTTCACTATTAACATGGGATAACGATAAGTGACCTATTAGCAAAGAAACTAACCCAGATTGTTTATCCACAACAAAATCAAACCACAGCCCCGCCGTTGAGACAAACCCTGGGTTCACATAGTCAGGTGAACGACAACTAGCACTAAAAAACACTATTATAGAGCGAGTGATTTTCACTGAATGGAACTCAATCAGGAAAGATTCTTAATAAAAAACAAGCAAGAAGAATGGACGAATTCCAAAATCATCACTAAAACTCACGGGTAAACAAAATCCGCCGACATTCTATCTATGTCTGAAGCGAATGATCCACGATGAGTTTCAAATGAGAATACCTAAATAACGCTAGAAAACTGATAGGTCTTGAATGTCTGAAACCTAAGGCAACAAATACAACACAAGATAGATGAATTGTTATGTGTAGGACGAATACGCTGTGGACGCAAAAACTGAAGACGGTGAAGTCGTTCTCAACATTATTGAATACCTGACCGTTGCCTATGTTAAATCATTACGCTCCTTATCAACGTACTAAAAACTAGAAACTAGAACAAAAAAGTTTTTTTCAAAAAACTTAACTAGCGTCTTAAAGTAACTCCCACGTCCGACTTTCTATTAACCTCGGCATTGATTGAATAGTTCTTTCTACTTCTGTTTAGTAAACACGAGGTGTTATTTTATTTTTTGACTGCAATCTACACGGTCAAACGCCTCCATAACCAAACAGAGAAGATGTTGAACCAAAATTTCAATCACATTGAACACAGAGTCTTTGCACACTCACCGCTTCCTATGAGTCTTCCACTAAATATTTCACGTGGAGACCAACCATACAGAGTTCACATAGAATCGTAATGTACTTATCTCATCAGAATAACAGGCTTATATACTGCCCAATATCACGCGTGATAATGAGGCATTCTCCCTGCGGTTCATTTTCGGATTCTTGGAATTGATCCAGAATGCCTCGAGAATTTTGCGCGCTTGTGTTTCCGACTCCTGTACGAGTATCGTCGCTTCTACTTCAAAGTCCTTCCCCCTTATATCTCTGGGTCCTATGCGTGCCTACAGGGGTATTTGGTTTACGTTTACTGACTAGGTGTTCTTTTATGCGGACACAGAGTGGTCTACCCGTTTCGCCAACGTATTCATCACCGCACGCCTTACAGGAGATCAGATAAACTGTACCCGAGCTCATGCAATCACCTTCTCTACCATTAGGGCAAATTATACAATTTTGCGTTACACACAGACGGTCGTATAGGCGGTTACGAACTAGTTGGCGTCTTAGATTACTCGGGGTGGCATTTCAATTATCGTTCGTAGCCATTAGAAATGGCTATTTGCCGCGCCAAGTTCCGGGACTCCTCTCTCTGCTCCCTTCCTGTGCACACTGGTAGCTGTTCGAAACATGATTCTCACAAGCGCCCTTTTCGTGTGAGAGGGGTGAGAGGAGAGGTAATGAACCAAGTTGTTTTTACTACTTGGCTTTCGACACCAATTCGTAACGTAGCTGTTTTCTGATAGGTTCAGAAATGGAAGCCAGTTTTCTTTTGGTTTCTCTCGGGTGAATTTAATATACGTTCGTTCAACAACTCGAAACATTTGTCAGTTTCCTCTTGTGTTGAACAAATGACCAAGCAGTCATCTACATATCTACAGATATCTACAGCGTCTTAAAAATTCAATTAATAGGCGCGCATGAACGAGACAAATACCAGTAAACAACCACTCCGTCGTCTCTACTCTCGTGGCCAGGACGGTCTCTACTCTTCTCGTTTAATTTAAGAGAATCCGACGTATTTTTTTCGGGTACATACTGGAAAGGACAGTAATAACTATACTGACAGGAAGATGTAGACTCAGCTCATCCCTGCCAAAAAAAGTGACCTTTAATCCGAAAAGCAACTTTTTTGAATAACAATACTAAACTCTGCACCATCCAAGTATGAAAGGCCACCACTACCACTGCGCTGCCGTATACACGTACAGCATTATCTGTGATCATTTTGAAGAGGTTCATATAACAACAAGCACCATTTTCTAAAACACTCTAGCTATTTCTTCTTTTTTTTTCATTTTTACATTGTCGAGACCAACTGATAATATTGCACTATCGCAACAAATGTCTTCCTTCTCGGCGAAAACAAGATAAGTATGTTTCAAAAAGAAATATTGTACTCACCGAATTGCCTTTGCTTCGCGCCGACGAGTCGGTCTGTAGGCTCGGTGTTGAAGCAACCGGTAAAGCGTCGAATGAGTCTCGTTTCCGAAGTTGCTGCCTGCGCTCGGAAGCTGTTGTCGGCGTTTTCGCTGACGATAAGGATTCTAAATGAAATCAAAGACGTTCAACTCACAAATGATTATAATAATTCCTACTAATTAGGCAAGTAAAAATAAGCGCATATTACCCAAAAAATGGGGGATAAAAGGATGCATGTTAAAAAAGTGGTAGGAAAGAGGTGGAAGTGACGTTATGAAGCTCTAGAAATCTAGAATGTGCTGTCACCAGTAACCCCGAATTACAACTTGAAAATTATTTAGAAAAATCGAAAATTCAAGTTTAAGTGAAATACTCAGGGAGACTCTGAATTACTTATCATAAACAGCAGAAAGAAACTAACTCGAATGAGGGCTACCATGCAGCCCTGGGCTCAATGGAATTTGCGCACCGATTTCGATAATGTTTAGATTCAGAATACCGAATTCGGTGACAACATCACAGATTCCCTAAAGAAAATTGCTGAAATCTTCAAATACAATTAACAACGAGAAGTAACATTTACACCGCTGCGTGTACAGTAGAGTTACGCGGTCACGCTGAACGAGGTCAATAAAGAGGTTTTCTTAAATGATTAGATATCTGGGACCAGTTATGTCGAAACTTTAGCAAGTAAGGAAGTTTTTTCCATGTAAAAAATTTCATGGCCGACTCAATTTACAGGAGAAGTAAAAATATCGTAAACTTACAAGTCCCACTATGTGCCGTAACTGATCGTCAAGTTGTTGAAGATCCACATCACCGGCTTGCCAAACAGCGAATTGAGCATACGCACAAACGCCTATACATCGGATACTTATATAAAAACGAAAGCATATGAAAAACGCAATACACCTTCATAACTATGGCTTCCTTCAGTTGAATAACAAAGACTAAAAATCACTGAAACTGAAGATATTCACAAACATTTGTTGTAATCTACAGCCATAATCTCGCCTTCACACAGCCAAACTCTAGTAGTAGCTTAGAGCCTCGCTGTAGTGGATCAACTGCAGCTTCCAACAGCACACAGCAGAATATTCTCTGGTGGAAGAAACAAAAAACATTACCTATTTAGCGTGTTGTTAATCATTTGCAGATCCTCAAACTCAACAACCACATTCTTCGACTAACCAGGGAATCTCTTCCAGTTGTTCGTGTCTTGCCGAATATGTCATTTCACTATACGCTAAGTCTCGTTCATTCTCGTCGTCCAACATCGGAGCCAATGTCTGATGTGTCGAGCTGTTCAAACGACCGTTCGTTAAAGTTGCCATCTCACCACGACTGTTCATGAAACGCATCTCGATCACAGCGATACCTACAATACCGACAACGATAACAACAGCATTTACAAAAGAAAGTCACTCAAAAATATCATTGGTCATTGTAGATGTGTAGTAGTGGAAATTATTCGGTCCCCGTATGACGAGAGTTTTACCAAAGAAAACTCGTAGATTCTAACCATCCATGTTCAAAGATATTACCATGTCATCACTACAGAACCATGGCGAATTATGAAATTATAATGTTTACAGTATATAGTCAAGGATTTGTTTTTCCCAACGAAACCAGAATACTACGTATTAATCAGCTAAGTCCATTTAGTAAAAAATGTCTTCATTTTAGTGGTCCTGGTTCGCTGTACTGGAGTTCAGAACCACTGTTTCAACATGACAAAAGCTTAACCTTGTTAACCTGCCGTATAAAGTAGAAGATACACAGATACATCTCATTAATAAAGCCAATAAAGGTGAAGAGGATGACATTTCCACCTGGAAGTCCAGTTAAAGATAAGACTTTGCCAAAACCCTCGAAGAGCACTAATTGCAAAATTTAGCCTATCAATGAAAAAGAATGTAAATTACACGATAAAAAGTTTTATTTGCGATTCACAACGACCGCTGATAAGCTCATGAAGGTGGAACTCTACCAAGAAGACTGGTATGGAAGAATGTTATGGACAGAACAGGAGAAGAGACTATCCGAGTCAAAAATTGCGAGAGGCTGACCTCAGGCCAGATTCGAGCCAAAGATAACACTTTCCAAAGACTCACATATTACTCATCGCACCACTGAAGAACTTGCTTTGCCTTTCTCTCACCCAGTTTTCTACGTAACGGTGCTATCAACAATCATCCGTCAACTGGAACAATCTGGGGAGCACAAATCGGCATCAAACTCAGTCAGTCTTAAGCTAAAATCGAGTTGTATCTCACATCGTACCCTGCCGTGAGAAAATAATAACAGGAGTAAATAAAAAGTAAACAATGTGGTTTCGAAACAGCCTCAGCTAACTGAATTTCATGCCGATTTACGCTCGCTAGATCATTCCAGTTGACGAGTGACCGCTGACGGCACACTTCAGTAGAAAACTGGATGCTAGAAAAGCAAACAAGGGTCTAGGTGATGCAATAATCGTGGGTTCAAATTTGAACTGGGGTCCAAGTTTCGAAAATACCTCAGCATCAGAGTAGTTGCATTTCACATCATCCCCTACCGTGGAAAAAATAATGAAAGACAGTAAATAAAGAGTAAACGTTTTTCACTCGACCAGTGCTCCCACCCCACTGGATTCGACTCCGTGCGACAGCAACAACCACGTTCAGAGGACGACCATCTGTAGACCATCGACTGTAACCAATTCGGCTCTCAAGAAAACGAAGATGTCGAAACGTTAGCCGAATAAATCTTTCTATCAATTTCGTGTCTGCTTAATAATCAAAGAAGGTGCAATATTTAATCCTTTCCCTTTTGTTATGTTAGGTGATAAAGACCTGCAGTCTCACATAGCGGTACAAGAAAATAAATGTCACACCAGTGGATCTAATTCCTCCTTGCGGTGATTTCACCAGAAGATAGAAAATTGGTACGTATGACTCGGATGGCTTTCCCAAATACGGAAGCGGAAGAAACACCGATTTCTGCTCAGCACTGTTGTTACTGCCGGATCCAAAATCCTCCTAGAAATAAAAACCTGCAAAACCAACCACGGGAACCAAGGCCCATGTGAGAATGCTATTACTGACGACTAGAGAAAAGTGCAATAACGTTTGTTAAGAACTGAATATTACTTTGTATCTTGCTGAAGGCATAACTGCTTGCAAATGTTGATGCATGTAGTAATTCATTGGTTGTAGAAATTGTGACATAGGGTTGGGTATCGAATAGTTGAATACATCAGCTGGTTTCGTTGAATCACGTTGCAGAAACTAAAAAACGTAACTACAGCAAAACATAAGAAAAGACAAAGTAAAGTAAGACGAAGCACATCCAAAAATCTTACGAAGTCTTCGCTAACAAAAAAGTTATATTGAATTGAACCATACGTTACAGTGAATCTGCCTCTCAATGTTTTGTTATCTAGTTTTAACAACACAGAATATATTTGTAAAAACTTGCTGGTAGTTTTCGAATGGTCATTTGCAACTCAGTGGGAAAAGCAATTAGATATTTACTTAGATACTTGGACGGCCTGTCTTTACTGGCTGTGCAGACCCTCAGCACATTCTCCAGTTTTTGGACTTTTTGCTGGTTTAGCCATTGTTTCGCTGGAGTCCCGAGGTCAGCCTGGCCAAAGTCTGCCCTAGCTCGTTACCACCAAAAGCAGTCGCCGCCCTCGTGGATCAGCGGGAAATTTGCCACCATGCCACTAGTTTGATACCAGGACGATGATAGATCCTGGTATTGTTCTACTCTTAGCTGGCCTTCCTGATGTAAAAGACCGGACTTCTCAGCGTGAGAGAAACTGCCGGGTATGAATCCCCACGCTGTACATCGCAGACCGCCACCCAGGAACACCTCCCAGCCACCATGACGCGGTAAACCGAGGAGAGCTATCAAGCTCAAAAAAGAAAAACAAATTGTAAACGGCAAACGGAACACTCTAGTTAGAAAGTAGGGAAGGATTCAAAATACAAAATTCCTACGCTGAGATCTACTTTACAAACAAGATATAAACGATATGATTGACAGACGATATTTCAAGTACAACGGGTGTTTAAGTCTTCACAAAAAGTATCTCGAAAAAAGAAACCGACCAGGACATCCGCACTATCCAGTCTCGTTTGTGAATTTTTCGCCAGTATGTCGATCATGTGACTTAACGTCACCTGATCGAGACGTTTCTGAAGACACTCCCTTAACACTTCACAGATTTCCCTTCCTGGACGATTCACCCCGTAAACGGCCAACAGCATATGCGTTTTGAAGTATTCAGATTCCCTGTAGTACAAAACGATAACCTTAGTTCGTCGATTCTTCTCTCGAAGTTTGTGGATGATGTTTAGACGGTTAGAGGTTATCTATCAAGAACCATAATTAAATAACAGAACTCACCTGGTATCCCTTTTTTTCCTTACGGTTATTCGATTTCTTTTTAGAGACGCATTAAATGTATCTATTGAAGTGTGTAATTGCATGTACGATACATTTCCATCTGATTCCCTTGAAATCGAGTACTGGTATATTAGTGGAAAATAAGTGATATAATAGATAATTCTAAAAGAAGCAACGAACTCAATAGTCAAAAATTGGCTCTGTAGTCATGAAATAAAACTGGCTCAAAGAACTGCGTAAGGGTAGTGGATTTGATCATAGCGAATTATTTACACGTCACTTATGGGATATTCCAATAGTAGGAGGTAACTAGAACTCGAAGCCCAATAAGAAAAACTTTCGTGACACCGCTACTATTGGTCATTAAGGTCATGAAAAATGTTTCGAAGGTTTCGCATTTTATGATTCAAGCACTTTCATCCAAGCTTTAAGAACAAAGCGTACATCCAACTTGTGGCAGTGTCAAAGTAGAGCCCACTAAGCTTTCTGTGGCTTCTCGTCAAAGAATGTGCAAATAATTCGGCCATACATCAAGTAATGCACTACTGATTTTTCAAACTCAGCCTCACCAGCACTCAGTAGCGACAAGCAGGGATGTTCCTGGTTATAGCTTCGGTTACTCCTTAACGAATTATTGATAATACAGATGAGAAAAGTGATCCCTACTTTAACAACATGCAGGGCTTTTGGAAAACACCAATAATTTCAATCAAACACATTCTGGGTCCCAGAAAAAGTAGAATTTTGTTATTATGGAGTGAGAAAACTTGTTGGCAAAGATATGTAGATTCCATGGTAGATTCTACCAATTTCTATTTCAACTCATTAAGTTCACTATGAGCTGTAATCTGTTGGAACATACTCGTTCAAAGTTGAACGTGGCCGTTATTTCTGCATTGAAATTACCGAAATTCAACTCATGCATTGGTGCATGTAGTCTGTTTTTATATTAAAACACACTGGAAAAAGCGATGAACGATTTCACGGACGACGACGCAGTTCTCACCTAACAACATAGGTGTTCGGGATGTTGCGTATAGCGAATTGTTCCAACGACATTCGTAAGGCATCGCAAGCGATGGCCATGGGATAACGACAGTTTCCTCGAGGCAGACGTAGACGAGGATGAACCTCGAACCTTAAATATGAGATAGTCCGTTACATCGTCAAATTTTTTAAAAGCTATTTCCGCGCTCGTTCACTAATTGGAAAACCAATCCGGACTAAGGATGGTTCACATATTCGGGAATTTTCCACTTAAGCTGGATCTTATTAATCTAACAAAATTTGAATAAATTTTTTCCAATTAACGATAAAGTTCCAAGAAACTGGTCAAGTTAGTTCCTACGTCGTCATCACAGCCTCTCACGATGCACTGTGAAAAAAGATGACCATTTATTACCAGGTTTTTGACAGGACTACGACGGTGTTTCATTGCACCGGATTGATGTCAACTGCGTTTTCCTGTGTATAAAACTCGTCCTCAACTTTTACAGAGAACATTTTCCATGAAAAAGAAAATACACTCTATTTTTGTCTCTACATTATCATTAATTTCTCTCACATTAACTGTAAAGTGCTTCGTAACGTAACATGGTCGTCGAAGAGGTTCCACGCTCTGGGCCAGTAGCGAAGTCCTCAATCCATATTGGGTCGGAAAATCGCTATCAGACTTCTGGGAGGATATAAAACACTAAACTGATACACGAAGCTTCCGTAAGTTACTCTATAGGCCAAGTATGCATTCAATAAATTCTATGATTCTTTGAATGGAGACGAATGCATGGCACAACTCTTGTGAGAGTTATTAAGCTGACCAACACATCTTTAAGTTTTGTCGTAAATTTATAGAAGTAATTTTATGTAAAGAGCACATTTAGCGCAGTGGTCGAAGATGACCTGTAATATGCATAGGGATCGATACATAGCGCCTCAGGCTCGCCACGCCCTCTATCCTTCTGAGGTTCGGCAAATTAGTACCAGACTTATCTGGGGAAGATAGCAGCAGTGGCTCGATATATCAGTAGGGCACCTCTAGTCATTGTAAAGGCCAGATATGCATTGAGTCACCTCCGAAGATGCTTAATAAAGTCGAATGCACGGTGCATACCTCAGGGATTGATCAACGCCGAAGGCTTCATCCTTTACTTACTAATCTTAAGTATACAAGTACAAATGCTTGAAAACAAGATTTCAGACTTTAGAACACGATCAGAAGACACCAACAATTTACTCACCACAATTTCTCTTGTAAGGGGCAGGCGAAATATCCTGGTGCGAACGTGAAACGTGCTCCATGCGATATATGAGTATCGACTTCGTGATCCTCCGACGCTAAAATTTGGTATAAAAAACGGTACAAAAATGACATGGAGAAGACGTTTAAGAGATCGAGTATAGACCAGTTTACACTACAACTAATTCCACAATCGTTGTTTATATTGGGAAAAATTTTAAGTGTAATTAAAATTAAATTCCAAATTTCAACCTACGACGACACACCGCAGTCAAATCTAGTTCAGTTATTTAATAAGATACTCTTGTAAAGTGGCTAATAAACTATACCTTTGCCATCCTGTTAGAACTGTATAGTACGCACCTACAATTAATTGGATCCTTAAAATATCCTCGTGTTCTATTTAACGTAATACCTTAGTGGTTGCGATGTTCAACTGGATCCATCTTCCCCAAAATGGCCTTCCGGAGTGAAAAGCAGTATAAGATTTGCATACAGAGGTTAAACTAGAAGCAAACCTATGCCACGGTAAAGTTCGGCCAGCTACTTGTTGCTGCATTCTCATCAAAAAGACCGAGAAAAAGGTCTTCAAGGCAAAACTACACGCACTTATCGTCCCTCGTGCAGAGCTCAATAAGCAGTTCTGGTGCACTACGACGACGGATGCAGTTAACTGATTTTCGCCCAAGTAATTAGATGATTAACCGGATCAAAAGTACTACAGGTGACACCGATTTATCGCGATCGATATAAATTGAGTAAGCAACACTGAAACAGAGCCAGTACCCTACTATGTGTAGATAAATATTAATGCTGTACCTGACAAACCTGATGAATTGTTACTTCTGTCCAATGAATTTTCATGCGGGGAATCGTGCGTATTTGTCATAAGCAATGGATCGCATTCACGCAACTCGAACATCCGATTCAATAATAATTCTTGATTTATGACTCGAATCGTTTGACGACATTTACGCCATGCAAGTTCAAATATACGATAGTGACGACCGTTCTCTCTAAAAGAAAAAAATTTTGTCACACCAACATTGATGTAAATCAGTACATTTAATTGAGAAAAAACTAATCACTAGTTTTGCCTCTAGAAAAAAGCGTTTGTCGCCTAACCGTGGACAGAGGTGTTCTTCAACGTTGAACGACTATGTATAACATGTCCGGCCCAAGCTAAAGAGCTCGACGTTTCCATTTGAAATCCACTAAAAAATGAACCATCCTCCAGAATTACCGCCATCCTACCAGCAATTTAATCTCAAACTAGCAAATCTCTCTGATTTACAACGACAGGGGATTTTCTGCATTGACGGTTCGCTACCTCAAGACTCCAGAAGAAATTAGTCGCTTGAGCAGTACAAGTTCAATCGTAGTCTCCTGCACACACTAGGCGTTTCGGTCTACGACGTAGAGTAATGTAACAACAGCGATATGAAATCAAATTTTAGTTTCCCGCCACTAGAACGAGAGTGAAACACTATGGCTATATTACTGGTATATTCTAAACGAAATGAAATCCTTTACGTACATGACTGGCAGAATAAGACCCGACCGAAGAGTGCGAGCCTCCTGTTGAAAAACTTAGAAGCTGATCCGAAAGCGCCTCATCCTGTCTTAAAAGCAGCTCAAAAAAGGAAAGATCAGAGGTGTAGCGGAGTGGTAGTGTTGCCGATTAACACGAGCACAATGCTGTTCTGACTACTCTCCCGGGCCTCTTATGCCTCCAGGGTCGGAAAATTGGTAACAGACTTGCTTGTGAAAAAAGGTCGCTGTCAGCAATCCAAAAGGAACATCTAGCTCGGCTACCTCAGGACTCAAAGGAGGCTCGTCCAGCATTCAATGACACGCATGACGAAAAAAAAATCAATCAGTAGGCGAATCCACATGCACGAAGGTCTTGAACTTTGTGCATGATAGATGAAGAAAACGAATCGAATGCAAAAAAGCGCTGGGATCCGCACAGAAGGCCTGGAAGACGGGTCGTGTAGAATAGAGAAATAAAACAAAGAAAGGTCATTGAGACTTAATGAAGAAAGAATTATTACCAAGCCTCGCAATGACATGGAACTGGTAACAGAAAAGTTCTACACCAACTGTTTCCATTTAATAATCCCCGTACGGTCCAAAAACCGCCCACCATCTTAACACAAATGACCTTTTGCCCTTTCAAATCCGTGATGTGATCAAGATCACGAAGGAAGTGAAAGCTTCAGGATCAGATAAGCCGACTTCTTCAGAACTAGAGGCCATGACACTTCCTGCAACTTATATCACTTGTTTTGGCAAGAAAAGAGCTCCTGAAGAAACCATTGAAGAAGATCGTAAACAGTCACCCTGACCAAGATGAGTATAGCCGGAGCAGGATAATGACTAACTCAAGGATAATCGCACAAACGGCAAATTCCTATCAACCCTTTGTTTTGCCGACAAAATAGTTATCTTTTCTAAAAGCACCAGTGAAATACAGACGATGCTTGGGAAGAATAGTAAAGCGGAAGAAAATGGATACAATAAATTTGATGGAAACCATGTTCACGAAAAAACGCGTGGTGAGGACGCAAACAAACTGAACCCTCAATACAGAGACACCACGTCTCAACCAGTAACCAGGGCCTCCAGAAAACGTGGAGAACTATATGAACGTGGGATTAGGCAAATAAAGAGGAACAAGATAGGCCGCATTTGGACCTCTCATAGTAGTCACCAACAAAGTGAATCAAATCTCCGCAACAATCTTTTTGGCTCACCAACCTCCCAACGCTCTGTTACGCAGCTAAGAGTTGAGTTGATACTTCATCATAGTGACAATTTTGTTCACCACCCACGAAACGCATGAACGCTCTCTTACTGAGATAAAACTGGTGCGCACAATCAGCCGCACTGCGCAGTTTAAACCTTCGAAAGATTTCACACCTTCAAGATTTACGAAAACATTTCGAAAATGGAAAATCGATGGACTGCTCATGTAGTGAGAAGAGTGAGTGACAGATGAGAAGTGCAGTGAAATGGATTGCTAAGAATGGAAACGTCCTGTAGGACGACTACCCACAAAACAGTCGGATGTCTTTCTGATTCGTCAGCCATGCGCAGAGGTAAACGATCTATAGACTACAGAATGGTACCCAAAGATATCTCCATGCTTGAAACAGACCACCACCATGGACGACGATAGCGACAGAAAGACAAGAATGGTAAGCCTTCTGCTACCCGCAAAAACGCTCCGCCCAATAACCCAAATTATACATACATATACCATAGTGCACGTATATATATATACACATATATATATATACGTACACATTTATATGTACCTTTGACAAAACTGCAGCTTGATATTGTCTTCAATAATGAGCACCACCCAGAAGTCGTATAATTGGTCTTTTCTTAACAACTCATCTCCATCACTTCCGTCACTTTTGCCTGGAAATGAGAAGCAGTTAACGAGTGATAAACTGAGATCTCTCCTATGAAACACAGATAATTTAATTGAAAGGTTGAAATTAAATTTTGAAATTGAAGTTGATTGAAAAGGATCACCAACCAAGACACATTAATAATACATCGTTTTAAAAGTGTTAATTTTTATAATCAAAAAACCCACTTCCACTGCTTGCCAAATGCCTTGTGTAGCGCTCAAATGCATGTGTGTTCTCAACCTGAACAAATTTCTCAAAATTTCTTTCAATTTCTATTTACATTTGCGAACATTTTATCTACTAAACCATGGTAAACCTCCACAAAAAATATCTGTCCTCATGCAAATATTATATTACCGTATATCCTATTTTCATAAGCTTCTTTTGTTAATGTGATAAGAACCATTTAAGTTATTCTTGTCCGCGTTCCAATGACTGTAACACCAAAGGTACATCTCGACTTCATCCTCCTAGGATTTTTCTATTGTGTCCTTGCAGAAATTGCCTTTTTTTTTACAGCTGCAGAAACAGCAGAAATGCCCGATTCAAAAAGCATTCATACACGCCTAAGAACACGTCGAGGTACCCTCGCTAGAAATAGTTCCTGCAATGTCTTATCAAAGAACGGTAGTGAAAAAATGCCTTTAAAATTACTAACCCGGCAACAATAATAGATATTCGAGTCGTCTACTCGGTGCAAAACACAGTACTCTAGATGCATACCGTTCATCCGATCCTAGGAAAGTCTTAATCAATATCTTTTTATTCAGATAAAGTAAAGAATGTCGATAACTTCCTGAACAAATATGTTTTTGATAATCGCCCTGAAGTAAAAGTAGTGGTAAAGCTAACGCATGGCAATTAAAACTACCGAGAAAGGAAAAACTGGTTCAAAAGAAATGCATTCAAAAAAACCATAATTCCGTTGCAAATTTAATTGTTAATCCCAGAGAGTTCCTACGATGCTTCATCTGAAGAGTGTTCCTCGATGTTGCACTGCATTCTACAGTGGGAGTCATGTGACGAAGGGTCGCCCAAGTATTCAAGGATCTTCACAGCAAGGGATTTCGAAAATTCTTTTCGAAAATCTAATGACAGCAAACTGATACCATGAATCACTGCTGTCACTGCGGCAACCTGACTGCAAGTTGGCAAATTTTTCTCCGGTCTATAAGAAGCATTGAGTGCCGATGTTGAGGACTTACGAAGTCCCTAGCTCGACTACCTCAAGAACCCAGCAAGGGTACACACCAAAGACCAACAAGTAAATTACCAGCCAAATATGAATTGCGCTGTAATCCGCACGATTATTCATGAAGACGACTACTCAGGTATTAAAGTAAAAAGATAAGTACTCTGGAAGGATGAAACAAATCTGTTCGCTGGATAAAAAAAATTACAATTTCCACTACTCCACTGCAATGGTCGTGATGAAATATCACCAAAATACCACAATAAATACTAAGCAATTGTTAAGTTTATTAGCAGCTTAGATTTAGTCTACTTAAATAACAAACCTTTAACCGATTCATCGCCTCTTGACATTGCATAACAAGCGGAAAGCGGCGGCAACGCGTCTCAACCTGGCCCGATTTCAACTGAATTCAACTGAACTTTTAAAGAGTATAATAGGATGCACCGAAATCCAATAACCAGAAAAAAAAATAAACAAATTGGAACATCTGGAACTGCAGGTAGGTGGATTAGAAGATAAAACCATGCTTCTCATAGATTTTACATCGAAATTTGAGTGATGTAATACCGCGATGCTAGAAAAGGTCACACAATGAACTAGAAGAAACACTTATTAAAGCCAACCGCCTTCTCTCTGCCACACTCATGATCGATATAAGCTGAGATTTTCATAATCCTTTCCTTAGTTACGGGAACGTTTCTGCTGTCCATCAAAACAGTTTCCAGCTCCATGAGACGATTAAGTCGATTCAGCAACTCATATATCACCGATCGCTCCTGGAAACCAATGTCTTATTGCAGAATAAAAAAAACCTGGCAGATATTTGAAAACATTTTCCTTTTCAGGACCACTAAAATTGTCGAAAAGCAAAGATTTACTGATAATGTTAACTTCTTATTTAGTGCCTACCATAATTTTTCATGCCAGGGTGTAATGTGAAATACAACCACAATGATGCTGAGATACCTACAAAACCACGGACCGTAGCTGTCTGCCGCGGTGGGGTTCGAACACGCTATTAGCCTTTCTGGGGGTTAACGCGTTCACTACCACACCATGTGGGTCCTTCGTTTCGCCTGTCTCTCAGCTAGTCCTATCGATCAGTGCCATCGGCAATCACCCATCAGCAATCACCCGTGAACGGGATTGATCTGGGGTGCACAAATTGGCATTTAACCCAATTGAGCTGAGGCTGCGGTCGAAATCACAATATTAACTTTTTGTTTACAGACATCGAAAGACTACCAGTTAGAGCGTTCCTACTCAGTACATGAACATTCTTCGTGAGCTATACAAAAATTTCACAACCAAAATATCACAATTCCATAACGATGTGAACACTGATGTCAAAAGAGGGGGTTGCTGGTGCGATATGATCTCGCTAGAATTATTTACTGCCACCTTCCAGAAATTCCATGCGAACATTATTAGAATGGGACAACATGGGAGTGGAAATCGATGGCCTACAATTATATCACCTTCGCTTTGCTGATGACACCGTTCTTATAACACCAAGCATTAGCCAGGGTGGAACGAATGGTTGCCGACTTTGATAAAAAAAAGAAAAAAATGTAGGGAAATTGGTCTTCGACTAAACCTAACGAATACAATGTTCTGAAGAAAGGAATGGTTTCATACATATGCCCTAATTAACGCTCAGTAGTACGAATACCTCCGAATCCTCCAGTTACGTCTATCTAGATTGGGAAATCAACGTGATAAATGATATAGTTCCACAGTTGGGCAGGAAGAAGAGAGCGGCTTGAAGAGCTTTAAAGAGCACTGAAGATGTAATGAGGGAGAACAAAGAACACCCGACTCCGTGCCCATCTTTTCGATTCCATGATTCTTCCTACTTTAACGTATGAGCCAGGAACCTGGTCTCAACTAGAAAGAATGAAAGATCACTCAGCGTTATAGAATGTATAGTCGAAAAGATGATTGTAGGAGTATCCCGTATCAGGCAAATGACAGAAGGGGTCCGAAGTTCCGACCTAAATCAACAACCAAAAAATCAAAGGCGGCCTTCTGTACGCCAAACTGTCGAAAACGAAAAATAAAAGTGTGGCGGACACGTAATGCGTATGAACAACCGACGGACGACAGTCGTTAGTAACTGGACTCCTCTGAAGGTCAAATATGCTGCAGGAGAATCACCGATCTCATGGTCACAGTTCTTCACGGAAATCGTTGAAGAATTAAATGATGCTCAACAAGTCCCTAGAGAAAGGGCAGTTCACTGAACTACGTGAGGCAGGGAGAAATGGGAGATTCACTGGAGCCCACTTGAGCCAGTCGACGATTAACGTGATGACAGATGATGCCTTCACAAGCCACTTTATTGACCAAATATGCACTCAATCACCTCTAAGACGCTATGAATGGAGTCGCAATCCATGGCGGACCACTAAGGATTCCATCAACGTCGAACGATTTAAACTCCCAATCAATTCAGACGCCTTTAAACATGCACACTCAGAGTTATCAACTTAAGATAGAATAATAAGATTTGAAAACACACCTTTTTCGGCATTTTTTCCAGAAATCGTAAATGTTTGTTTAAATGCGTGTCGTCATCGGAATCTGTGTCAGTATCTTCATGCATATTTTCACCTTTATCACTCGGCCACGTTACCACATACAAATACAATCGTACCACAACATTTGCTATATCTGTAAATCGGACTCAAATGAATACTAAATTCTGAAACAAGAAACATTTTGCTCTTAGCTGAGTTTTCTGTATTGTCCTCAGAAAGTAAGTCAGAAAAGCACTGTTGATCTAAATCATGGAAAAATACGTTTTCAATAAGGTATAAGCAAGTATTGAATTCCAAAAATTCCAATACCCCCCAACATTACCGCTTCATCGTAACTACGACGTGTTGCTAGGTGCCGGGCTCCGATTTATAACGGGAGGTTTATCACCCCAAGAAGGCCTGCAAAGCTGAGGAGTCCAATGTTTCCATCTGGAAACCTAGCTAAGAATAAGGAGCCACCACCGTCCTGATATCGAATTAGTCGCATGGTGGCAAATCTCTCTCTGATCCACAAGGATGTCGACTGCCTGGGGTGGTGACGACCCGATGAAGGCTTCGCCTAGGCTTCCCCGGGCCTCCTGGGAACCACAGTGGCTAAACCAGCAAATCTCCAGAGAATGGGAATTATGCTGGAGCCCACATAACCAGTCAAGAAGAACCATTCAAATATTCAGGTAAGTACGTAACTATAAGCAGGTACGAGTAAGGAATAAAATGTCACAAATTCATCCATACTATGTCTTTAAGCGAGGGAAAGCTGAAATGTAGAAGATTAATTAACAATGCTTAGTTTTGACATGTTTTAGATTTAAATACCAAACAGGCTTAACCACCTTACCAAAGGCTTCATGTGGTTTCTGGGCACTTTCTCGCAGCACTTCGTACACACAGGTGGGCAGGAACGTTACCGGAAACGTGTCCATTGATTTGTTCGGATATTCAACTGAGCACATAAAGTAGATGAACAATGGATAACGACCATACTGCGTTTTCTGAAAACACGGAAAATATAACATACGACGGCCACTACAAAATGAACACATGTCAACTTTCAATGACGTCAGCAATTATCCTCCTCTTCATTTCCAACGAACTAAGTGCAGCTAAAAAATACTGCATAAAAAGTGGCGGTGTAGAGATATGGGTAGCAGTGATTGAAATACCAGCGAACAGTACAAGACGCCGGCAAGTTCGCAACCGTTTGTACGAATGTCCATGCAAAGCTAAAAAGTGCACAATTTCCCCTAACGTAGAGAAGTAAAAGAGGTAGAGAAGGTGATTGCTGATTTTTTCGCACGGAGTACGAGGGCACATATATTGGGAAAGCAGGTCTAAAGGTCACTAAGTAGATCTGCAGAAGAACACCGCGACGGTAAGTGTAGAGATAAACAAAATAGTCCATTAGGCACGCATAGGACACAGACACATGACAGGGAAGATCTTGAACGTGAAAACCAACATCCTCGCACAGGAATCTAAAACACCAACCCCTAAAGCACTCCAAGCTTACAGGATAAATTCCACGAATCGAAAGATGAACCGAGGAAAGCAATTCCCCGCTATAACGCGTGATCTCACACAATGTC
Source organism: Angiostrongylus vasorum (assembly GCA_018806985.1). NCBI lineage: Eukaryota > Metazoa > Nematoda > Chromadorea > Rhabditida > Metastrongylidae > Angiostrongylus > Angiostrongylus vasorum. Next base: position 76,910 of record JADANN010000268.1, read on the forward strand.
TCACACTGATTTCTTAACGTGAGGGAGGCACATTGCCCACCCATGTGAACTCTCTGCGATTATCTCCACGTGTAAGACTTCGTATAAGACTTATAGAAAACGGTAGTTGTGTGAAGAAGCTGTTTTTGTTTCCAATTCAATTGCAGTTTAAGAGTCGCGGTCCTTATGTTGATATTGTGGAGGTATTTGGTTGACTAGGTAGCAGTTAACTTCATCTTTCCAGGCTTCGAAGAAGGCGAAATCAGTCGAAACGCCAGTTACTACTAAGAAATAGTGTAACAACAAACTTGTGTCTGCTTGTCAAGAAAACAGCAAATTACTGCTGTCAACAGAAAACCTGTACAAAGATATGGAGTTGCTTTTCTAATTTTCGGGATGGGTCAAGATAAATTCGCTTCATCTTACTTCTTACAACATGTGCTGATAGTTTAGCAGTTTTCACAGTTTTCAGCCTTTTTTCAATTACCTTTCGTACTTAGTTAGCTTTCTTTCAATTTCCGTAGAAGTCACTTTTTGTCTTCCGCCGCCATGGCAGGGCATGATGTGAAATATAACTACAACGATGCTGAGACAATTAACACATGCGTGTCTGCCAATTTTTTTTATATTCTCGGACAATTTCTTTATAACTACAGCTTTTTAGCAATTTAGAACTTGACAACCTCATGAAAGAGACAGATTTCGATTACTACATCGTCATCGAGCTGTTGATTGACTGATGACAGGGTTCTCTAGCCTGAAGTCGCAAGGCAGTGGTCTTTCCTCCGATCCACGAAGAGCAAAGAGTAGTTGTGGTGAAAACACTATACTGGTCTACATAGTTCCCTCGGAGTTCGAGGAAAGACGACATTTACAATATCAATGTCTCTAGATCTTCAACACATCAGTGAGGAGACGATAAAAACTATAAAGCTCTCGGCGTTGATCAAACCCCTGAAGGATGTGTTATGCATTCGACTTCATTAAGCATCGTTTAGAGCTGACTGAATGCATATCTGGCCTTTACAATGGATCGTGATGGCCCGTCGATGTATCGAGCCAGTGATGCTATCCTTCCAGACAAGTCTGGTACCAACTTCTCCACCCCGCAAAGATGGAAGTCTTGGTGGGGCGACGGGCGCGGGGACCGACTCCACGTCTGCGTTGCAGGACGCCTCCGACCACTGCGCCACACGCGCCCTGCGAAGACGATAGATCCTTGGAATGCAACCAGACCCAAATCGCAGGAAAACAATGAAACGAGTGGGAGAATGCGAAAACTTGATTGGCAAAACTTGTAAATTCAAGCGGTTCTTATTTGAATTATGCAGTTAAACGAAAACATTTATTAACGAACGTGTTAAATCCCACTACAAAGGAGTAGGCCTCCGAAACAAGAATTTGCCGATTTTTTGGGAAAACCTTTAAAAACGATGACAAAACCAAGCCTCTATAACCCGAAATGATGCATCTGGATTAAATTTTTTCATCTTTGTGTATTTTCAGTTTTCACAACAAAGCTGTCATTCGTAGTTTATTTATATATTTTTTATCCTTTCTTCAACAAATACAACACAGAGTTCCATATAAACGTAAACGCAGTACTCGCCTAGCGCTACTTATCCCATCTACATTGGAAAAAAACCAACAGGAGTCGTCAAACTGACTAAAGTGGTGGAAAGTGGATTAACACAAGGCAAATCCAGACAATATCACTACAGTTGAAAGCATGATCTCCATCGTCAATCGGTACAGAGACGAAGAAGTCAAGCGGAATAAGAGCGAATTTTTCAAGAAGCACAGCGCAGTGGACTTACTACATAACCATATTTCTCGCTGAGAGTGAAAGATAAAAACCCCGTACACTGAACCTAAAAACTAAAATGCTCTTTTTAATTCAAGAGCACGACGGAATAGCAAATAAACATGTGCACTTAGCAACTGGGCCGATACGTTGCTATGGCACACCTCAAGAACGAGAACCAAACTCCTTTTAAAAACTACTTATGGACGTCGTTGTAAAAGAACCAAGAACATCCAATGACAGCAGAAAAAACGGCTTGGATAGTGAATCGAGGAACCGATCAAACGCCTTACGAACTCTAAGATGGCTGTATGATGAAGCTATTGAGCGTATGAAGTTGCCCGTCCTCGGTAACAACATTCTGGATATCCAATTCTCATTATCCACATACCGTTTTTGCTTGTTTCTCATCTCCATTTCTCGGTTTATCGTTGTCATTCAGTACATATCGTGGACGTGATTGATCAACTAGTCGATCTGACTTTCGCAGTGATACTGGTGTTGATACTCTATCATCTTGCGCGTGGTCGTCACCTGAATTTTCTATGAAACATTCATGTTTCAGCTTTTCGAAAGTTCAATCCAACTTTAGTATTAAATTGGATTATATTACGTGACAAATTTCCCAGATTAACTGTATAATCTGTTTCATCATTTACTTTACCCTCCACTGTCCTGATATTCAATCCCTACCCTTCGTTGAAAATGTTTTAAAAACTCATTACGGTATATGTGAGAATACATAAGGTGTCTACGTACATGGTCTGATGACCGAATAGGCGAAAATGATCTCGCAGTTGAAAAATTATTAATTCGAAACAATCACTAAGTACGAGAAAATCTATTCACAAAAAACGTAAAGCTTCCAGAAAACATATACATTTCTTAAATCGTTACATCAAGATTTCAGTGATGTAGAACATACTATTCCTCCGTTCCAGCAAAGTACTGTCCAAACCACGCGGGTGGTGATCGTTGAATAAACCTTCGAAATACGCCAGCACTGATTTTCCGGGAAATCTTGAATCGCTTTCCTTGCTAGAAAAAAAGAGCACTATTAAAAAATTACCATGTACAATGTGCAACATCACCCCATCAAGATCACTTAAGCTGAGAAACTCTTGATGTCTAAACCCAGGCATCTGGAAAAACGTAAACATATGGTATAAATCAACCGCACCCTGGAGGAAACCCACGAGGTGCGGAGACTGTTTGTTGTGACTAGCTAAGAATTCTTAGAAGTGATTTTTTGAGATTCAAAAAGAAAGAAAACTTTGCAACCAGCAATATATTAGTAAAACATTCGCTGTGCTAAGACTCATGAAGAAGAGGCGTTCAAGCACCGCTCTTCAAGAATCACGTTTATGAACGCACATTTATAAAGAAATATTCAGATCATCAAATCGTGACCGATTCAACATTGCTAGGCAATCCTCGCTCGCTTCACTTTCCTCTTTTACAAGGCTTATTTCCTAACTATGTAAATTGCTGTATTATTCAACTATTCAGTGCTGAGAGTGTTCCATAGAGCGCTAAGAAGTGTCAGATCACTTGTATAAACAGAAGACTTCGCGGATAAGGAACATAAATGCATCTTTCTTGAAATACAACGGTCTTCAGAGAATGACTGGTAAATAAACAGAAAGAAATTAATATAAAAAAGGTCTATGAATAAGCAGTACTATGCAATAACTCTACTTAGGGCGCGTGTGGCGCAGTGGTCGGACGCGACCTGCACCACACACGTGGAATCGATCTCTGCGCCCATGGCCCACCAAGCGTTCCATCCCTCCGGGGTGGGCAAATTGCTACCAGACTTGCATGAAAGGATAGCAGCACTGGCTCGATACATCGGTAAGCCACCGCGAGTCATTATAAAAGCCAGATATGCATTCAATCACCTTCAATGATGCTTAATGAAGTCGAACACATGGCGCATCTCTTAGGGATTGATCAATCCCGAGAGTTCTATCCTTTTTGTCCTTTTATGCATTAACTGCCAACATCAAATCAGGATTGTAAATAGCTAACACACTTCATACATACATCACAATGTTTAAAACAAAACTCACTGCGGTGGAGTGTAGAAAAAGTACGGCATCCCAGGTACTTGTTTGAAAGTGCCTCGTAGAATATTCGCAAACTTTAACTGAACTTTACTCTCTCCACAGTACGACGGTTGTGATTGGTTATTTCTCTGAAAAGAATACTTCGCCGTTTAATTGTCAATTTTTCCACGGACTTCGCATGAAAACGAAACTCGTTCTGAGCAATGAAAAATGAAAAGAGGAAACAAAAAAGATAATCACTATCTTCAAGCAGATCTATACGTTCCAATGAACCCATATTAATCGCATTTAACCGTTTTTTTATATCTTAACCTTTTCTGTCTACCAGAAGAAGGCGAAGGCCACGGAACTTTAGCCGAATAAACACTTTTATGCCAACCTCTAGTCAGCACAACCATGTGGAAAAAATATCGTTTTTTATATTTCCCTAGTTGATATTCGATCTGTCTGGCTGTTCCCGAACTCGGTTGAATAAACGGTGCCATCTTGTAATGAGTGACCGCAGGTGCACAATGGCAAGCTTTCCTCTGATCTACGAAATTAGAAAATCATCAAATCTGGTGAAGACCTGCCACAGTTATCTCAGGACTCCTGTGGAAACTAAGCCAAATAGGGATTATAAACGTCAATAAGAAGGGAAGGAAACAAATCTTCAAGACACAGAGGAAACCACGTACGAACCCCGACCACATTAACCTTCACAATAATTGCAAAACAAACTGAAGAATTGCTTAGGACGTTGAAGTATGTTAGTACATTGTTACTTTTTACTTACTGCACACTCTTTTTTTAATGGCTGGGTATTATGAGAAATATAACCATAATGATACTGAGATATTTGCAAGAATCCGGACCGCTGGTGTCTGGGGCGGGGAACGAACGCGCTATTATCCTTTCCGGGGGCTAACGGGTTCACCGCCACACCATGCGAGTCCCTTCGTTTCGGCTCTCTCTCAGCTAGCTCTATCGATCAGTACCATCACCAATCACCCGTCAACGGGATTGATATGAGAGCCCAAATCGGCACTGAACCCAGTTAAGCTGAGGTTGTAGTTGAAATCACAGTGCTAACTCCTTACTTGCTGCCTAGTATAACTTTTCAAGGCAGGGTATGATGCGAAATACAACCACAATGATGCTGAGATATTTGCAAAACTCCGGGCAACAGGTATCTGCGGTGGGAAACGAACGCGCTATTACCCTTTCCGTAGCTAACGGGTTCACCATCACACCATGCGCGTCCTTCGTTTCGCCTGTTTCTCAGCTAGTTCTGTCGATCGGTGCCATTGGCAATCAACCGTCAACGGGATTGATCTGGGAAACCCAAATCCAAACTATGCAGATAATTTATGAGCTAAATATTACGTTACACTAGTTCGCAAGGAAAAGCTGATAAAAGCTACCTTCATACACTGCCATTCTCTTCTGTGCATCCACCTTTCAGAAGCTATAAAATGATCGAGTTAGGAAGGAGAGGAATAACGTACTTCCATAGGTTCTCGATAGAGATGTCAATCGCTTTTATAAACTTCTGATGGTTGGAAGACGCTAAGAATCCGCAACAGCACAGTCGTTTTCGCACCGTTTTGGCATAATATAGTGCGCGAGATCTATCCCGGCTTTTCCCACCGTTTTGGCATAATATAGTGTGCGAGGTCTATTCCGGCTTTTTTCCTACCGTTTTGGCAGAATACAGTGCGCGACATCTATCCCGACTATCTCAGGGTTCCAAGGAAATCGCCTCGACTAGCATTCAACGACATTCATGACGAAAGGAAAATCCTCAAGCAGCAGTCGGATCCACACGTAAAAGGTTAGCAGAGCTTCGTGGATGACGGATGCGCGGAAACGAATTGACCTCAAGAAGTGTTGGGATCCGCACAGTATATATGAGAGACGGCTCGTGTAAAACGGAACACAATGGCATGAGTGTCATGCAACGTTTTCTAATGATAACCTTTACAAAAAAAGGACGTCTGATTCTTAGTTGAACTCACATTCACATTCATATGTGAGCAGAATGTGTTGAGACTCATCGCCACACCATCCACCTCAAGACTTGTGCACTCGCATTGTTCATCAAGCACATTTCGCACGATGGCATGGTCAATATTAGCGCCTGAACATTAATACAGTAGTGTACTAATAGGAGAAACAGTAAAACATGAAGAAGAAAAGTGTTGCCCAAGAATGGTTGAACTCTACCTAGTACATGGAAGATTAATTTAAAAACTGCAAACAGCTATGTTTTATAAACAACAGAAGATTCAGTTGAAAAGCTCGAACAAGAACTAACCAAAATTAAGCATTACTGAAAGCAAAAGTATTATAGTCATCTTGTTACGAAAGCCTAACTCCAAAACCGAGTAAACCTAAAAGAAAGAAAGGAGAAGAGGTATTATGTCAAAATTATAGCACTACAGCACGAGAAATGTTACTTGGAATATTTCTTCGACACTATCGATATATTCTACGTATTCTTAATTTTAAATCACGGGCTGTCGTCAAGGAGCTCAAGCCGATTAATAACAAGGCTATGTAGTGCGACCCTACGTAGAGCATAGGGGCTAAAACGGACAAAGAGAACCGCGAGTGGAAAATGCAGTTGCATTCAAAAGATGGACTTCCTCTCTGTTCGGCTGAATCGATTTTACCTTCCAGAAAAGTTTTACGCATACAACACTGAGTATGTTTATGTGAGCGCAAATGCGTCTGCACATCGATTCGCACAAAAATTTACAATCAAACCGATGAGAAATACTGGGTGATGGTTCGAGCTCGCTTCAAACAAGTAACCTCTGTTGTCTATTCCAGACCGGTCTAACCACTTGCCCGGTATGTACATCCAACCCATTTTGTAGGGTCTTGCGAGCTAGTTGGTGGCTAAAAACAACGAAAGTAAAGGCCTCCATTTGGAGACATTCTTCACGTTCCGCTACTGAATAGAACATACTGGGAAACTTTAGCAAGAAGCAAGGGTGAGTAGAGACTTTATTGGTGCATGCTAGAATTCATTAAATGCATGAAGGAGTAGTAAAACGATAACAGGTAAAGAGTTCGGAATTAATGAATCCTTTAGGGATTCAACATGCATCCGCCGCATTCGTGAGAATACATACATGGCGCATACAGTGACTTGTGGAGCCTAACAACGTATAGAATCACCGTTTTTTGTAACAGTCCCAGACAAGTCTGGCACCGATCCTGGAGAGATGAAAAGCTTTATTTGTCCATGGTGCGGAATCCAATCAATAGTCTTATTTATTATAAGGATCTTCTAACTGCTGCACTAAACACCCATTAAACGGTACAGACGGTTAACTCCAGAGATGGTTCGAGATGCAAACAGCCAAATAAACAAGACACCTAATAATTTTTAATAAACATTAGTATTTCTAAGAGGCTTCTAGACCATGTTTCACCTTCACTGTAATACAATACATCTAAAACACGTCTAGATGCAAAAGTTGGTTAATATTTCATTTAGAACCCACCCCCTCTGAACTGCTGCATACAGTGTAGAGACGATCGCTTTAGTGACCACCTTCTGTAACGAGAAACAAAATGTCGTTCTGTTAGAACACTTTAGTTATAAAACATTCCACGGTTACTGGCCCTAATTTAGCATTCTGCAAACTAATTAAAATACGAAAACACTGCCACCCTAAATTATAGGTGAATAAGAAGCTAGAGAAGTATAGAAAGATAAAGACATAAAGAAATAGAATTTGAAGCAAGAGGGATATTTTTTTGCCTTTTACCTCATCGATATCACTAATGATTTGCTCAAGCGAACCCGGTTTGTAGTTCTCCCGTAATACGTCAAGGCATCGACTCGATGATATCCATTCTTTGGGAGGAATTTCTGAAAGATGCAGTGTTGGAAAGCTTCAAGAAATTAATTTAGCATCACCATTCGAAAAACACCGCGAAAAAAAGGATTTCAGGATTTCATAAGTTTTGTAAGACTCCCAATATCGCACTCGTCCCTCAATATTTGCCACAAAATCATTCAAGCTTAAATGTCAATCTCAGCGCGCAGTTTAAAACAAGGTGTGCAAAAATCAGAGTTTATATTTAAGACCTGTAAACGTCATAATATAGCGAACAACAAATTCGTATATGAAAAAATAATTCTATAATTCCCCAACATCCAGATATTTCTGTTCATATCATATCTATTAGCATCGGCAATAACGCGATTATCAAGAGACAAGCTATTGTCAACTGCACACCAGGAGGCCATGGTGACTATGGTAATCGCGCCAAATGCCTTTTATAGACATTCCGTTAAGTGGAGAAAACAGCATAAATATACTAATTAATACTACCATCCACGGATCCGAGTCCTCGATATTGCTCAAGCAAGCAAGAAGGATAACGTACTACGTCATCGGCCTGGCCCAGACGAGACGACACCACCCACTCAGCCCCGTCTATGACACCGGAAAAGAACTGTTCCTCGGAACATGCGACAGTAGATGAGTCGGCGGCGTCGGCGTTCTCGTCAACAGGAGTTTGTCCATGAACATCGATTCATTTGAACAGCTTACAACCCGAATCGGACGTTTACGATTAAAAAGATGTGGACCAATACCGGCTTTGACAATCTTCACCGTTTACGCGTCGACATTAAACTATGACGAAGAAAAAAGTCGAAGCGTTCTATACGGACTTGGAGAAGTTCTACAGAGAAGACCACACATTCTTCAAGGTCATCATTCGAGATTTCAACGCCAAGATTGGACCAAGAAGAACGTCTGAAGAACGTCACATTGGGGCAAACGGATTAGAATGGAACGAACAGGGTGAGCAGCTGTCTGAGTTTATCATGGCGACCAAGACAATCCATGGTAACTCACAATTCCAGAAGCCCCACCCTCAGCGCTGGACGTGGGAGTCTCCCAATGGAGAGTATCATAACGAAATAGACCACATCATAGGAAATAGAAGGTTTTGCCTACCCGATGTCGCTGTTGTCCCAAAATTCTACACGGGAATCAGACCACCGTCTCCTTCGTGCAAGATTCTATTTCTCGCGCAAAGGAGAAAACGCCGCTAAATTCAAAAACCGAAGTCCCAGAACCACCGCAAACTAGGGACTTATTCAAACTCATTAGTCGGTTGTTGGGAAGATGCCGTCGTCGATAACATCGACGAAGAATATGATCGACTCATTCAATATCTTCATGTTAGCGCTATGAAAAGCTGAGAGGTCGAAAGTCACCAAGAGACGTCTGTCTCCAGGAACACTCGAGCTGATACGCCAGCGTGGAATCGCACGAGCTGCAGGTAACGACAAACTAACGTGCGAACTTGCAAAACAATGCAGACACAGGCGATAAAAGAAAATCTTAAAGAGAGAAGAGCAGCAGTAAAGGTCGAAGCTGGAGAGGCTTGGAAAAGCATTCGCAAAGCCCACCGAAGCTTCGCCAATTACAAGACTAAGATGATTGCACTCCGACGCCCAGACGGAACAGTTACAGCGTCCAGAAAGGCAATGGAGAAAATCATCCAGGAATACTACTCATATCTCTTCCATAGCCACGTTAACCCAACGTCATATGAAATAAAGGAGGATGGATATGTTGTACCAACGGTTCTCCCTTCTGAAATCCAACATGCCATTAAAATCGAACAGCACCAGGTCCGGACAAGATAGGATCAGAACACCTGAAGAACCTTCCGCCAGTTCTCGTAAACGACTGGCTCGGCTCTTCACACGTTACCTGTCTGAATGCAAGTCCCTACTCAGTGGAAGACCAGCACGACCGTGTTATTGTTCAAGAAGAGTGATCTATGCGAAATCGGCAACTATCGCCCAATCTGCTTGCTGTCTGTCGTCTACAAACTTTTCACTCGAGTCATCCTAAACAGGATTGACAGAACACTGGACGAAGGACAGCCATGTGAGCAAGCAGGGTTTCGAAAAGGATTTAGTACGATGGACCACATCCACACGATAACAAGACTCATTGAAGTATCGCAAAGAGTACAAAACACCGCTCTGTCTCACTTCCACCGATTTACAGTAGGCCTTTGATTCAATTGAGATAGAAGCAGTCACGGAAGCCCTTGATAGTCAAGGATTCCCTACTCAGTACATAAAGATTCTTCGTGAGCTGTACAAAAATTTCGCAACCAAGATATCACCATTCTACAACGATATTAACATTGACGTCAAAATAAGAGTTAGGCAAGGCGATACCATCTCGCCAAAATTATTTACCGCCACCCTCCAGAACGTCATGCGAACATTGGAATGGGATAATGTGGGAGTGAAAATCGATGGTCGGCAGTTACATCATCTTCGCTTTGCTGATGACATCGTCCTTATAACACCAAACATTAGCCAAGCGGAACGTATGCTTGCTGAGTTTGATAAAGTCTGTGGAAGGATTGGTCTTCGACTAAATCTGACATAAACGATGTTCATGAAGAACGGATCGGTTTCTTATGCACCATTCACGCTCAACGGAACTAATATCTCCGAATGCTCCAGTTACGTCTATCTAGGTCGCGAAATCAATATGATGAACGACTTAGCTCCAGAGATGAGCAGAAGGAAACGAGCGGCTTGGGAGCTTTCAAGAGCATCGAGGATTTAGTGCAGAGAACAGAAAACACCTGACTCCGTGCCCACCTTTTCCACTCAACGGTACTTCCTGCCCTAACGTATGCGTCAGAAACTTGGTCGCTGCGTAAGCAGGATGAAAGATCACTCAGCGTTATCGAACGCGCAGTCGAAAGGACGATGCTAGGAGTATCCCGTATCACGCAAGTAAGGGAAGGGATCCGAAGCTCCGAACTGCTCAACGATCAAAAAACAAAGATGCCGTTCTGTGCGCCAAACAGTAGAAGATAAGGTGGGCTGGACATGCGTATGAACGACAACCGATGGACAAGAGCCGTTAGTGACCGGATTCCTCGGGATGTCAAACGTACTGCAGGGAAGACCACCGACCCGATGGTCATAGTTCTTCACGAAGAGCCTAGAAGAAAGATATGATGCTCGACGAATCCATAGGGCGAGCAGAACCCACTGGGCTACTCTTGTACGCGATAGGGAAAAATGGACGATTTATTGGCGCTCGCTCGAGTCACTCGATGATCAACGGGACTACAGGTGATACATGTGAATCTACTTCGTGGAAAAAACACGATGTGACATGACTTATCATGCAGATTCCACCTCTTTTTGCATTCAATTCATTTCCTCTCAACTATCTTCCAGGACAGAACATTTCACATATAGGTTCGGCCGCTGCTTGAGGATTTTTGGCTTGCTTATAAATGTCCTTGAATGCTGGTGGAGTTGATACTCTCTGGAGTCACGAGATATCCGGGTTGTTGCATCACCATATCCTCAGTCGCCAACTTCTCGTTGACTTCGGAACCAATCCGCTCCCAGACAAGTTAGACAAGTCTGGTACTAACTCTATCGATCCTGAATGGATGGGAAGCTCGCTGGCCCACAGGGTCGAACCTGTGCCTGGCGCGTACTAAATGGCACCGCTACAACTGTGCTACCGTGTGGCGATCAAATTACACCAAATATGAGGTCGTTATTTCACCCCCGTATGCATTTATAGTAAGTCGCAATCAAATATTGTGAATTTATTGTTTTTTTTTCTTGCACTGTTACTCCGTTTCTGACATAGGATTCAGAACACGCGCTTACAACTGACCAGTAGGCGGTACGTCTTCATAGCAACTACTTAATGGCGATGGTGAAAATCGTCTATCCAGAACCCGTTCCGATGGTGGTGTTTTGCGTTTTGCTAGATTCCACGCCAACAACGGCTCGTCACACAGACTGAATAGCAGTGGCACGGCGTCTGTAATAAAGAAAAGAAACGTTTTCCTACATCATATTTTTTATTATTACTATTGACCGTCTACCGTTATTTCTAGACTAGGGTGGAGTATAGAGACAGCAAAATCTGGCTCCAGATTACTTACAACACAATATATGATCGTAGAAATACAGTTGTGAGCAGTTCTTGCAAAACATTTTTCTCTGTTTATTTTTTATGATAAAGTGCCGAGTTTCTCCAGATCTTCAAAACTCTCCATTTATGTTGTAGTGTTAAGAACTTGTTAACCAACATTCCTCCAATTCTTTTGGATTAACTATTCAATTCTGAAGCAGTGGAACAGATTTACAACAATGGAATAGAGAATTAGACCTAAAAAACTTTTCAAAAAAATAAGCAAAAAAAGTAACCCAACCGAGTTCATCAATACTGCTTATAGTTGTTGGAACAACGACAATACTCAACACCCATGGTGTAACTTCTCGCATATAGACACGACATACCATTCCAGGCACTGAATTAAAGAAACATGAATTTAGAAAAACAACTAATATCTGTATAATTAGCGACAGTGACCGGTGTTCTCTAAAACCTTCACCTTTTCTCTGTAATCAAACCTTATACCACTAATCTCAATGTGAGCGATTCCGACCTGGTTAGCCCTAGGGCTTCGTGGAGTATTCCAGGTAACAAAGGATTAATTTTCACCAAAAATGTTTGCTTCAACCGCATATTTACACCCTTCAGGAAGTGAATGAAATCGGCTACGAAGCCCAAAAATACCCAGTTTACCTGGCATACCTCTCACCGATAAAGCTAGTATTATAGTTTGGAAACATCTTAGCAACTAAGTGGAAATTCTCGGTAATAATCCGATTGCCGCGAGTGTGTTAAAGAAATTATTCTGCTTCAGCAGTCCAAAACAACGTGCCAATGGAGTAAAGCGACTTGTTTCTAGCTTGAAAAAACCTATTCTAGATTCGAATGGTTCTTACTGTTTCCTTATAACTTGTTTACAGATGAGCGTAAATTTGGAGGCTAAAAATTGAAAATATTTGTTTGCATTTAACGCCATCTAAATTAGAAGATATACCAGAAAGAGGAAGAAAATAAAAGTATTTTGTGATGGAAACATACACTGAGTATCATAATTGTGATTCAGCCTCAGTAACGGTGCAACCTGCACCCAGAACGATTCGTCTTCGACGGCAAAGCAAGTGTCGAAATACAACGACAACTCCTCGTGTATGGCCGACAAGAAAAGATCGAGCGCTATAAATAGAAGCGTCATTTCCTCCTGTTGTTGTTCATGGAGAAGAAAAAAAGAAACATTAATTCCTCTTAGTGAAATTCACGAATAATCATACTTATCGATGAGTGGTTAACAATGCAGAACAGACCCAGACATATCTAAAAGTGCGAAATCCTAGCGGTCCTCCAAAAACATGGCAAACAGTTCCCGTAAAACCAGTCGAACGTAGTGAATGATTCTCTTTGGCCGAAGACAATAAAGAAAAGGAATAGTTGGGTTTTCAACCGAAAAAAAACAACTCATCTTTCTTTGAAAAAAACTTTTTTCCTAAGTGAATTTGATTACTAAAAGACACACGGTCCCTTTCTGCTCTCGTTCGTTCTCTTATGAACAACGCAAGCCAGTGCCGATCGTCAGGGTTTCGATTGAAAATTCGGCCATAATGCGATGACGATTACATGCCGTATAACAATACATGACGCACACGAGAACATGGGAACGAATACAATATATAACTTATCCATTATTCATGGCACTACTAAAAGCTGGCGAGCAGCAAAACGGCACAATGTTTCCCACTCATTTTCCCAGCTACCGTACACCAAAGGTTAATGCTGCACGTACGAAAAACATTTTAAAAAAAACTTATAACGAATCGATCTCATCATGATTGAGCCAGAATTGCCAACTATGGACAAACAAAGAATATATTTTCAGGTTCAACTCATTTTTCGAATTCGTTCCAAGAACGCTACTTTTGTCCCAAATTCCCTAAAAGTGACATACGTTATGTATGTGGACAATTCCGACAGGAATTTTCCTCATAAAATCTCCCTTCATTTCTGAAAACCTTCTAGCTAAGATAGATATCTCACAGTTGTGGCTTCTATGTATTTATTGAATCACTTTCCCGTATTAAATAGTAAAACAATGAGGAATTCGTTTAAATTGGAAGGTTACTGCTTTGTTTAGACTGCGACATACTGTTTGTACATTTGCAGATGTATAAATATCATCTTTAAATAAACACTCTGCTACCGATCGCTAAATAACACAGACAGCATTGCATCCACAGCATTCCGTCGATATTATAAAAGTGATATTTACTTGTTTAATGTCAGTCCGTAAATCACGGCAGCTTCGAAGTCGACGACAAAGAATGACTAGATAGACAAATGTATCTATTTCCATACTCAGAAACTGTTAAAACAGTATAAGAAAATCAACAATCAGTCCATACAATCACATCGTTTCTACTATCCATCAAACTGTTTCATAAAAATCGAACACACATAGAGTGTATTGTAATTAAATGTCAATATGTTTAAAAAAAAGGTCAATCCCTTTCGAAAGCGATACGCAATGGATCCCATCCATGGAATTCTGTAGGTGAATTGAATGCATATTTGACCTAAGCTATAACTTAAGGAGACCAACCGATGTAACGAGTCCGTGTCTTTTACCCTTCCAAACAAATCCACCGCGAATTCGTCGGCCTTCGAATAACGATATACTTAGTTGACTTCAAGTGGTCCTTAATTCTTAAGTGAAACTTTTATCATTATATTTCAATACGCCATTCACATCCCTCGTGTCAAAACGGGCGAATTCTATAACATCCAACACTGCTATTCTGTCTGTTTATCCATAATAGACTGAAATACAGATGAGCTAGAATTTCCTCATCACTTGAACGATGAGATCGATCGATTCCCGTTTTGTAAACACAAATAGCACATCTTCGCTACTAACACAATGAGTTTCTAGTTAAATGACCGGTAACACGGCTTTCTGTTTGTCCAAAATATACTATAGAATTCTATTAGTTCACGTTCTTACAGAAATATTCCAGACACCAATTCTAAGAAAATACAAATAGATTTCGTACTAATGGAAAATCCCATACGATCTGGAGGTATAAAACCAGACATAAAAAAGAACGTGAAAAAAACTTTTTCATTCAATGATTTCTATACCATTGAAGGATGTTAGGAGTAGCTTTCACAATGAATACAGAAGTTAAATTACATGTGAAGCTGTAGGTTCACCCGATTTTTTCATTGCCTCTAATTGCTGGAAGTATTCTTATGTATCAAATTGTGTGACATACATCGGTATGTTCAACCAGCTGTCAACCAAGATCACTGAGGATAAAAAGTAGTTCAACATTGCTATCCATAAATCCACCCAGAAATAAACCAGTGCCAAGATCCGTTGCCATCCCGGAAGCAACTTAGTTGCCGTAGCAAAGTTCCTTCCTATCCAGCCGGTTCACGACTGCATGTGGTGACAGCAAAGCAAAAAGTTAATATAGGTTTCTTAGCGATGTGAGAAACTCCTAGTCAAAACGATAACTTGTCAATTAATTGGAAAATGGGCTTGAAGATGTTAAGTACTGAATGACTCTTTTTGAAGACAAGCTATTATAATATTAAGAAAGCCAAATGAAATCAAAATTGAAATATGTCATATCCATTCAGTGCTCAAAAAATTATCAACCTTTCGACAACAAGAGCTGTCCCTCATTGGATTCGAACATTTAATACGAACGGTTCTCCTACAGTATGCCGTAAAACTATGCCATAAATATTTCAAGTCATTTACTCAATCCGATAAGTTGGCAAAAAAACTTGCAGAAGGAAAAATCCTTCCTTCCACTAAGCAGTGAAAAGTTTTAAGTATATAGGCAATGTTAAAAGAGTGTATAGAAAACCCCTGTTTATTTGGAGAACAATCCAGCTACATCTCTGCCAATCACGTAGTCATTCTGAACATTATTTTCACTTGACTTCAATTATTATTTCAAAGAATAAAAAACCAAGAGGACGCCGATTCTTGCACAGTTCCTGAATGGATGATGTTATCGCACAATTTAAGATGTCCACCAAAGATAAGCGATTATCTTAGTTCTTTGGTACAATGCAGAAAGTTGAGAAAAAGTGGTAATCATATCTGATCTAAAAATAAGTATAGAATACGTCAACTGCTTGAAAACTTGTGGATAAAAGCACAATATCAAGTGTTTTTTTCTGACTCAATAAAAGATTCTCCATTCTCTTCTGTCCAGTAATCTTTCCGCTAACTTCAATCGGGACTTTTGCAAATAAAACTGCAACCCTTAAAGAAGGGATAACGAAGGAAAAAAGACTAGGGAACTAAGCACTTATTTCAAAACTTAAAAACACAACACTTACGAATTGGACATTACGGTATAATTTTGATCACACTATCTCGCCAAACCTCCCAACGGTTTACCGCCTCATCGTGGCTGGGAGATGTTCCTGGGTGTCGGACTGCGATGTACAGCTGGGGGATTCGTCCCCCATCCCGGCAGGGTCTCCCAAGCTGAAAAGGAGTCCGGCGTTTCCATGAGGAAACCTAGATAAGAGTAAATCAATACCAGAATCCAGCACCGTCCTGGTATCAAAGTCGCATGGTGGCAAATCTCCCCTCTGATTCACAAGGGCTGCGACTGCCTGCCGTGGTGGCGACCTGGGGCAGACTTTGGGCAGGCTGTCCTCGGGGTTCCAAGGAACCATGATGGCTTAACTAGCAAATCTCAGAAAAATAGTGATTATGCTGGGACCCGCACAACTAGTGAGGACGGACTGTTCAAGTATCAAGTATCCGGTATCTCGCCAATACTAAAATGTAACCTATTTCATTTTTAAAACACTCCTAGTTCATTTTCTAAATGAAGGCATTGCCATCGTTACTCAGCACTAATTCGTATGAGTTTTAACCTCCTAATGATAGATTATACAAACTACGAACTTAATTTGAAAGCAGAAAAAGAACAACAAGGAGAATAACTGGTTGCAGTCGTTTTTTTGCTCATGTAAAGTGTTAGGTTTCTCTCTTTAAGCCTCACCGTTCTCAACCGCTGGCAGCATGACGAGACATCGTTCCGATCGAAGCACTAACTTTGGCAAATCGAACGGTTGGTGTACTACGCTTACACAACCGGACACCGTTCTTGTTACATGTGGTGAGTCCAGCGTTCGAGACGAAACCTTTAATTGAAATCTTTCAAGACAAAGATTCAAGCACTCGTTTCTAAAAGAGATTTCTTCAACTGTTTCAGTGGCATGAAATTTCTGTGTTACAGAGCTTTTTTCATAAATTTAAAACGGTACGGCTTTTCCCCAACGCAAGCATCCCTTGACAAATCGCAATCATAAGACCTTTCAATTCTTTTATAATTGAATCACGAAAAAACAACCTCCTAGTTAGGTCAACTTTGATGTATAATGCCTAGAGTTAAGCGGAAGGACAGCACAGTTGTAGTGGTGCAGGTTATCATGAACACGGTGCTACTTCCCATTCCAGGCTCACCAAGCCTCTCATTACTCCGATCGGGGAAACTGGGCTTGTCCGAGAAAAAATCAAAAACTCTGTGCAACCCAACTGGGGACGCTCCAACCCGGCTATCTCAAGACTCCAGGTAGAATCGACTCGAACAGCATTCTGCGACATTCAAGATGAAAAAAAAAATCCTCAAGCAGCAGCCGAATCCACACGTAAAGTTGGGAGATTTCGTGGATAGTGGATGCGAGGAAACAAAATGAATGTGAGAAGCCTTGGGATCCGCACATTAATGTGAAGACGGGTCTTAAAAAATAAAAAAAATGGAACGCCTACAGTTCAATATCAGTACCGATTTCGCTTGTTTTAGTTGAAAAATGACTATTAGCTTCTATTTATTACTTCCCTCTACTTTTTTTCCACATTTACTTTATTGAATTACTTCGATTATAACCTTTACTCTGTCCTGTTAGGGTTCTTCGAATCTAGCACTGATCGTTTTATTGCAGTGCCGTCCACTGCCGCAGTGCAACGAAGGAAAGAAAAGGGGATTCATAACACCGTTTTTCAGTTTTATTTTATTAGCTATTTCGCAAATTCCTCTACGTATATTTCTGCATTATCGATATTTTGAAGCTGACTGACAACGACCAAACAATGCGATGTGACCCTTCTGGCTGCAGAAAAGTATGAAACAGGCTAATATTGAACAGGATACCTAATACACTAACGACTGCAATGACTAGTCCGCCAACAACTTTTTTTCCAGGGGATTACTGCTTGGTATATGTATGGCAAACAAAAACAAAAAAAACCAAAAGTGACAGTAGCAATAACAATAAACAATAGAAACAACTCGAATAGTTCCCAGTTCTTCCATTTGTTTTCGATTTAATTTCCGCTTTTATTACAAATTTCCATCCCAAAAATCTGCATAGCAGAATGGGTGCATGGCCACAGTAACTGGATGACTGTTCACCGAGGCCAATTGAATTACCATTACAAAAAATCAATTTGGTCTCTTCTGGTTAAAATCGCCATATAATTAGCTCATTTGGCTTGATAATAGATAAAGCTCAAAGCGTTCGGTGCTGATTGATCCCTTAAAGAAGTGCTACGCAAATGAATTCATATTTAGCCCATCCAAAGACTCTACGAAGCGTTTTTACTCTTCCCGATAACCATGGTCTAGTTTACCCACCTCGAAGGAAAGAGGGGCTTTGTTTTGTTAGCCCAAAACGTGGGATGAAACCAATAGCCATGAGTATATCGCAGGGCACCTCTAAACACTGCGCCACCACATGGCCTGTACTTGTAAAGAATTACGACAGTAGATTCCATCCTAATTGAAGAAGAATGGCTCTATCGCTCATACTTCCTTCAGTACAGCTATCGCGTAGCCAAATGAGCGCATCTTCGCTGACTTCAACCCTCTCAGCGAAGGAATGGAATAAATGTCGACAGTTACGTTTTACATGTAGCGAATAATCAATTATTCAGTCGACTCCATCAAAACACGCAGTCCTTCCAAATCTCCTCTCTGCACTTATAACTCCGTTCGAAATTTTCAATCTCGACCGTATCGATTACGCAGTTCACTGTTCTCTGTTCAGAAACCCTGTCAAGTATAATTCAGAAGAGAGGAAACACTACAACGACGGAATTTTATTCAACCGAAGCGCTAACTAACTATGTAAAAGCTCGAAACACACAGTACTTCACTAGCAACTCAAATACTACTAACGAATACTATATAAAAAAAGCGAACCGAACAAAACCAGCTACAGCACTCACCATCTGTGTAAAACCATATAATCATCATTTGCTTTGTCTAGAATTTCCAAAACAATGATGATGTCCGGTCCTGGAGAACTTTTGCGTTGGACATCTTTCATTTTAGGGAAACGCTTCATGACAGGACTAAGCCTCAAAATTTATAGAAACGAGATCCTGTTTGCCATTGATAGCTAATCTAAAGGCTTACCAACTCATACAACTTCAGTGACAACATCTCCAAAAAAGCATGACAGTTCAGGAAAGAAATATATCCTAAGAAATTTCTACGACTGACTCATTATTTGTAATTGGTGATCAGATCTGAGACCAAAAAAAAAACCTCCGCCAAAATGACTATTTGGTGTCTCACAGAAACTAATGTATTCTTAATAATAGCATTCGTTTACTTCCAAACCTTCTTTTGAAACTTTCATCCTCGCTAAGTCAACAGATTACAATTTCTATTGAACAGTAAACGGACTTGACGTGATTTGAAGTCTGCGTTTGTATGGATTTTATCCCTTTTCACTGGGTTAATGGAGAAGTTCGTTCCACATTCCTCACTCTTTTTTATAGTTGATTTTTTATAGTTCACACACAAAATTTATATCCAAAATATACTTGTTCCATCATTTATGGTACGGTATATGCTGTTTTTCCATGATACTACGTCATATATCCAACAACCTTTTGGTGGGCCCAATGTTTGATGAAAAAGGTGGATGAATCGAAACATTCCACAGATGTGCCAAGTTTCTAAAGATACGAATGACCTTGGTGGTTGTAAGACAACAGTACAACTTCCTTGCTCACAATGCAAACTGTCACAATCGCACGAAAATGGCTGACTGGTTACTACCATGTATTAATGGGTCCTATTGAGTCGTTCAGAGCTGGCTGTTAGTAAAGGATAAACATAAAGCTCTCCGCGTTGATCAACCTCGGAGGGACGCGCCATGAGTTCGACTTCATTAATCATAGTTAGAGGTGAGTGAATGCAATATCACCTCTAGCCTTTACAATGACTCGTCGTGGCCTACTGATATATCGAGCTAGTGCCACTATCCTCCCACACAAGTCTGGTAACAAATTCCCTACACCGGAGGTATGGAAAGGCTTGGTAAGCCTTGGCGCGGGGATGTCTCTAATTAGCGCAAGAAATTATTTGCTGTCGATTTTGAACGGTCATACGTAACGTTGTCCATCTTCTAAGTAAAAATTTCCTTCACGAAATTACCTGTACCTTTCACGACACATGAGATGCCGGTCGAATTCCCATATATAGTGCATACCTTCGAAAGAAATATGATATTTCCAACATTACTCTAACCTTTTTGCTATCATCAAAACTATCTATAAAACATAACTAATGACACTTTCCTTCGTAATTTGACCATTCCACATATTTACCCGTTTCAGCGCTCATGAACTAACATCCTTAATCAGTCTTAATCGCTACCATCCCAGAGGGGGTCCATTTTTTTTCGTTTCTCGTTTACTTAACATTTCCATCCACCATTCTGCCAGAATTGTAATGCTTCCGATAGTTCGTCAACATTTCTGGAAGAGTTCCAAGTGAGGCCGAGAATACCACCATTGGACCATCAGGCGATACGATCAACGAAAATGCTTCCCGTGAAGTTTGCAGAACTTTTCACTGATGGAATGTACGGAGAACATCCAAAAATCACTGACGATAGAGGAGAACACACCAGCTTTCTTCAAGAGATAGTGGCCGCCGCAAAACAGTTCCCTAGTTCACGTGCAGAGGTTCGCAAGCACTACCTCTATTAGACCAATCAATATCCCTCCAAAGTTACCTTTACCAATGTAGGAACTGGGGAACAAGTCGCTTATGACATTGCTCCAACATGAGCACTCATTACAGACCCTCTCATATAGATGAACCCACACTTTCTCAAGTTTAAACCTGAAAGATGACGCGCGAAATGTACAAACAAAAAAAAATTACGTAGTAAATATATCGAAGATTCAACGTCTAAGTGTTGCTTACTTCCATGAGATTCCTAGCATTCCTAGTTGATATCAAATAAAATTAAAGCCTATACACATTTCCTTCGAATGGTCTTTCTTTTGTTTTTCGAGAGATGCGTTTCCTAACACAAAAGAAAAATGTTGGCTTTTCATTCTGATTGTCAGTTGACACTGACTAAACGCCCTAAACTCTGGCCGTCTGCTACTCGACAATAGAGAAAAAAGGTCTAAGACACTGATAAGCAGACGAAAGAGTGAATAATGAAACCGAGACCAGAACAAAAGTTTCCTTCGTTTACATTTAGAATAACCCATAAAGATTATTGAGACGAGTGGCTTCATCAGTAGTACTAAGCACACTTTATATCCCACCTTTTTAGCATATGACAACAAAAAGTAAAGCTCTTACCTTCAGGGTAATCGGCCCGTTTGCTGGTACATGACACATTCGTAGCAGCTCGTCGATGGTGAACAGTACGGAAACCACCTCGTCATCGCCAACCGCTGTAGGACTCTGACACAACACCAGAATTACGCCTTATCGCAAAGGAAATGTTCACACTTCTCAACAGGAAATTGCGAAGTGAACAATTTCAGTCTTCCTTAAGCAACACACCATTTTTTCTACATTTTAGAAATAACAACTCATGGATTCTGAGTAAAAAAAGCCAACCGCTTCACTCCGCATATTCCTACCAATGACACCTTGTGAATGGTTGTTTGTTTAGTAATCAACATCTCCATAAAACATCCTCTTCCTTCCAAACATTTCACACGTTTTTTCAATTCCACAGTATTGTGGGAATTTCTAACAATAGCCGTCACTACAACCTTTACCCTTAACCTTTAACCCTCAAGCTGATAAGGCAATGAGTTTACGTACAAACTACGTTAACTTTCACACTGCAGAAACAGGATAGTCATAGAATTTCCTGACGCTGACATTACTTTATACTACATTAGAGAAAGAAAAAGATTGCAAAGGTGATAAAATCAGTTTTAAAGATAACGCAATGGTAAAGGATTATCCTTCTCAAGACGCCGTAACACTAACTGTCAATAAATCTACAGTTCGATGACTCTTTTGCAAAGGTATACTTACTTACCTGGATACTTGGATGGCCCGTCTTCAATGGTTGTACGGGCCCCAGCAAAATCCCAATTTTTTCGGAATCTTGCTGGTTTAGCCATTGTGGTTCCTGGGTCCCGAGGTCAGCCCTAGCCAAAGTCTGCCCCCAGTCGTCACCACCACAGGCAGTCGCAGCCTTTGTGGACCAGAGGAAGATTTGCCACCATGTGACTAGTTCGATACCAGGACGGTGGTGGATCCTGGTAGTGGTTTACTCCTCGCTGAGCTTCCTGATAAAAGCGTCGGACTACTTCTCAGCTTGGTAAACCCTGCCGGGTGGGCGAATCCTCCCGCTTTACATCGCAGCCGGACATCAACGAACACCTAGCCACGATGAGGGGGTAAACCGTTAGAACATTTGCAAAGACATAAATCATCGTAAACGAACTGAACGCATAAAGCTAACAGTTGAAAGCTTACCAGTACTTGTTTGAAAGACTTTTCGAAGCAAAAGATCAAAGTACACACTGAATTGAGCCCTACATGAAAATCACCATTCCAAGCAGTTAGTAATGAAATGGAGGTGAGAATCTCACTTGCCTAACTATGCAGTGTGATCCATTCCTCCACTTAATTACCAATCAGCATAACAACAAATGAACCGATCCATAAATTTCGTTGCACTCGATCAGAGGGAAGTAATAGATCTGGCAAGACAATATGCATGCAAGATCGACACCTCCCACTCACCGAATACATCATCATCAGGCAACTTCAACAGAATACTAAGGAAATCTAAGCAAGCTTAACAGAAATACATAGATAGCTATCTCGAGCTGAACTCTGAGACAGGTAGCATCATGACAGCACGCTGGAATGCGCTAGCGAGATGTTTGCCGAGCGCGCCTTCACGCACTTTTTGACCTACACGATCAATTCGACATGGTTGCCTTCCTCACTTTTTTCTTCGCGAATTACCAGTCATGCGCTACCTATACCGTCCACTATGTGTAGCTAAAGAGCTATCTAATAAGAAGGAGTAATCAACTCAAGGTGTTTTTCATTACGAATGAAAACTAGAGCTTTGATAGAAAACGATCGAAAGGCCCGGTAGATCGAAATCATTCCGGACCAGATCGATTCATGCTGTGTGCACGTTAACCAGCATTCATCGCTTTTCCTTATCACCAGGTCACAGTCAAGTTCGGCCAAATGGCAAATTTGAACAAAAGATTTCGCCCACCGATGCTAACCACATCACATTCTGCTATCAGATCGAAATTGTTGATAGATGTTCTACGAAGGATCCTCGGAACTCTCACATAACCACAAGACGACAAAGAATAAGACAGTCGTCTGATTAGATAAGGTCTATGCTTCCTGCTAACTTGGTCCCTACAATGTTCAGCCTTATCAATTATATCTAACATTAACAACCACACAAGAATCCTCCGAATGTTTTCTTAAGTACTTTCTTCAATTACCTAGGACCTTACCAATGGTCCTTACTTACGAGTACTTAGAACGAATGGAATAGAATACTTAGAGATAATAATAACTAGAAGATCGGGACCAAAGTTTACTGATGAAGTTGATAACATTGATAAACTTGTCGCGTAACAAAGAAAAAGTCAGAATAGTACCACAAAAATCGATAGTTTTTGGGTAGGTTAGGACGGATCTACCGAAAAAATAACCCTCGTAAAACGGATGAACGAATACTAAGCAAAGATACGGTAAAAACTGACACTGTGCTAAAACAAACTGTAAAATCTAATAGCAACACTCCAGCAGTTCCATAGTTGACGGACAGCAGAAGTTTGCTAGCCCACTTCATCTGCATCTTCGGCTCATCTACACACGAACTTAGAACAAAACTTAGTAGACATAGCGAGAAAACAAACAAAGACCGGCCAGATTCCCGTAAATAACAGCGCTAAATCACGTAAGAGGAAAAAGAAAGCCGACATCTGTCAACTGTCAGCGCTATGGTCACAGATGTTCCACATTGACTTGGCAACACTCAGAGATCTATCGTAACTATCAAAAGATCAAAAAGAGTTCAATAATAGATGACTGAAAAAGTGATAGCGAACTACAATCACTTGCATCTGGTAATTCTTGCATCGCTCCGACAAAATCTAGCTGTCTCCACCCATTCCTACATATGTTCTCATTCAGAAATCATCTTCACGAACGACTTCACACACTTGATGCTACTATTGAGCTGATCATCAAGAGTTTATTTCCCTGAGAAACATTAACTTTCTCACCATGTCTCCATTTCCTCGCTAGTTCCTAAAGTATCTAAAGGCACTCACCAAGAATGATACATGGAATTTCCTATCGAAGCACCTTGGAATGTCCTCGATAATCAAATGAGCAGCATTCGTTATCTAATTATTCAGTCGACACAAGTTCTTCAACTCAGACAAAGTTCAGGCAGGGCAAGACGTGCCTATGTCTGTGCCTTTTTAGTTTTTAGTTCGCCACATAACATATTTTCTAAGGAAATAGTTACAAACGATTATAACTGGGCTCTCCTCATCAATGACACTTTAAGTAGACAATGGAATCGTGACAGCGTTTCCATCATATGGGTCGAAACCAGACTTCCAAGAGGTGCGTCTTTCAGTATTTCAACGGAGTTTGGAAAAAAAACTGTTAAACTAGGAACTCTGGTCAACTGGTAACTCAATGCCTTCTCCCACTACGATGTAGCGATATCACTAACTTCCTCGACTATACATCAATTCTTTTAGCCCCATAAAGCAGCTACATTTTACCAATTCGGCTCAACATATTTTTAGTCACAACCATATCCAGTGGCCATAATTCTTAAACACCGTGAGTTTTTTACGAAAACAAGAACAACTCCTTAACAAAAGGTCAAACGTGTCGGATAACATGTATGGAGGAACAGAGCGAAACATAGATGACCGTATGATAACGTGAAAGACAGACAATCGCTCATCGTATAGAGAAGAACATGGATAAGAATCTACGAGCAGGGTCGACCGATACGCCAGTCCCTGGAACTACAAGGAGCTGATCTTGAACAATGATCGTCATACACACATACACACATGCATAACCGTACATACAAACCAAATTCACCATTAATACATACTCCGGAACCATGTCACCCATAAACGATAGTCCCTTAAGTGTAACTAAATCGTAATCACCTCTTCAAACTGGAAACGACCTCCAGTTTACCATGGATCGCGTAATTCTAACCCATCATGAATCACAATGTCGAGTGTGAACTCACCATCGTTAAAACCTCCAGATTCATAAGAAATACTTTCACCTACCACAACATCGTCTAGGTAGGAATGCAACAGTACGCTGCCAGTTGGGGAATTTCCGTGCTGTCGACACATCACGAGAGATGAAGAAAGTAGTGCATGATCAGGTAGCAACAGAGAAATGAATTGGAGTGGACCGGAACACGTTCTCGGGTAGCAACAGAAACGGACCACACAGATAGGCAGAGGGAGAGGGACTGCGACATATCCCGCATGCGCCAACAGTCACGATGGTGCAGTGTAGTCTGGGACGAGTACTGCCACACGACTGAGTGCACGATCTGCTCGCGGAGGAGCGAGGGGCGTGAACACGACGGTCCGATCGCAACGACGTCGACGTGGCAGCGGCGGTGTGGAGGCGGCACGAATATAAACAAACGCCTACCGTTATGAAGGAAGCGCTGCAGCAGTGTCAATAGGAATCGATTCTCACAGAAGAAGGAAATCACATAAGCTCCTCTGTCCATCAGCAGATCACTTCTTCAGACGATCTTAGCTATCATGCTGACTCTGTGAGATTTATGTGATCTGTATTTTCTTTCCAACGCTAAGATGTAACAACACTTTTTTGTACATTTTAACAAACGATAAAGCAAATGTAGCAACGAAATCCACGCATAGGAGGCGTAGAAAACATGAATATTGACTGACATGTCGCATACTTACGTGAAAAAATAACCCAACAAAGCTAATGTATTCCCCACTACTAGCACTAATAACATTTACCCGTAGGAATCCCTGCACGTGTAGTAAAGAGTTGTGAGGCTTACTAACATTAAAACGAGGTTCCAAAAAATTACCCTCTTTTCAGCAGAAATGATCGATCAGTGTTTATCTTTGTTCCGAGCTATGCCTCATTATCATTTACAATCCACTGATATAGTGACTACGATACAATAGCCCGTCACAGTAAAACCGTTTTACAAGGATAAATAAACCATATGAAAATGGAATTGTTACAATGTGAGTGAATAGCTAAATATTTCCACAGAAGACCTAATAGTTAGGGAAAACCTCTACTGCAAAAAAAAGGAGAACGAACAAATCCCCTTACACTGACACTTCAACAGAACAGAAAAATACTGATGGAAGTTCTCTACAACACACTGATGCTGAGATATTTGTAAAACTCCGCACCGCAGTTGTCTGCGGCGGGGATCGAACCCTCGTTGTTACCTTGTCTCTCTACACTCTTCATATATTACGGTTCATACGTCCTTTCTAACATCACAAAGAAGAAGACTCGAAGTTTCTATGTTATTGTAAAAGTGTTCTATCACATAAAGCACAAGCACCTCGTTTCATTTTATTCTAAGAAAAAGAAGCTTCGAATGCTATGTGTTCACAATTACGACCGTGTTATTGTCGGACAATTTGGCCATACATGGAAAATGCAAGAGTTTCATTTTTTATGTGCACACAACAGAGCCGAGCAAAGCAAACTGACGGGCAACTAACGCCCTTATCGAAAAGCGATCGGAAACGGTTCATGCTACCAATCAACTCGACCATCAGGGCTCTGAACGAAAACCGTGTGTTAGGCGAGTAAGAACTCATTGCCGCAACTATGAACAGTTGAAGGTATCAATAAAGGGTCTAACAGCATCGGCCCAGATCGTCTGAAGAGAAATGAAATCCCAAAGGTGATGCAGTTATTTCTCTTACCCCAAACACTCGACAAAAAGTTAAAAGTATAACGGGAAAAGCGTTTGGCGTTGATTAATCCCTTAGCGATGCGTCGCCGTGCATCCGAGTCCATTCGGTAGAATGTCAGAGGTGACTGAATGTGTATTTCACTTAAACAATGAATTACGTGTGCCTATCGAAAGTGCCTAGTCAGTGTTCCTATCCTCTCGTTCAAGTCTGCTACTAATATGCTGACATGAATGTGGCGAGAGTGGTTAGCACGGAAAGTGAACGACAGTGTGTGTTTCGCATGTTTTTCTAACCAATGCGTTACACACACCCCAGGAAAAGGATTTCGTCACGTAAAAAAAAAATGAGACAAATTAACTGCACTATTGAAGCCTCACCCATGAATCGTGACATGCCACGACTGAGAAAAATACTTATCGATCGGCATCGCTTCGATCCGCAATGTGATCGATATATCGCGCTTGAACACTAGCCATTACTATGCTCTGCCTATTCATATACGCCATTTGCATAAGCCATTCTTCAACTAATTGCATAAATCGACAGTTGATTACAGTACTGGCACAAAGTAATGCACATAGTTTCATAATCATCGAATAAAAGTTTCAATTGTTTGTTCTTATTCCAGAAATCATTCCGATGTTCTCATCAACAATAAACAAGCATGTAGATCTCTTAGATAGATGTAAACAACTACTGGGAACTACTAGCCGATGGACAATTTGCAAACAGTTCCCAAAGTTTGCACGAAGTTCAGCGCGAACAATTTAGACCGCTTTTTATGCAAGTGAAAACGATCCAAGGGTATACTTAATTACTTGACACTTGAACGGCCCGTCTTCACTGGTTGTGCGGGCCTCAGCATAATCACCATTTTTCGGAGACTTGCTGATTAAGACATTGTGGTTCCCTGGAGTCCCGAGGCCAGCTTGGCCAGCCTACCCCAGGTCTTCACTACCACAGGCAGTCGCAGTCTTTGTGGATCAGAGGAAGATTTGCCACCATGCGACTTTGATACCAGGACGGTCGTGGATCCTGGTATTGTTTACTCAGCTAGGCTTCCTGATGGAAACGTCGGGTATAATGACGAATAAAGTGAGAATAAAAACAAGTGTTTCTGCAAAAACGGCGATTACAACCGAATATAAACATATCTGTAACAATATTTTGAGAACCGATTTGCAAAAGAGAAAAGAGGAAAAAAGAAAACAATATCTGGCTATCTCAATTCTACAAACTTACAGTCTCTAACCATTAGTGACACCATCACCATGTTTAAGGAACGAAGTGAATAGTCGAAAAAAGGAAGAAAGTATGGAGATGGTTATGAATACCTAAACCTAAAGACCTATCAAGAGATGTAGAAGAAGATCATAGTGATATACTTCACTTTTTGTTTTCCAGAAAAAAAATGATGGAGAGGAAAGTCAGATGGCAGTACGTTCATTAACGTCATTCAATCGAGACGTCTTTAACATGGTGATGACGTCGATTGATTCATAGCTGGCAAAGCGGATTATTATAGCAACTTTTTAACAATTATTAACAATGAAAACAGTAACAATGGTGTAAAAAAAGTGACAATACTAGTAATAATAATGATCACGATAGTAGTAAGAGTGACAATAACAGCAGTAATCAATTAATAATAACAGCTAGTAAGAATAACGGTTATAAAAATAATAAAAATAATAATAATAATAATAATAATAATAATAATAATAATAATAATAATAATAACAATAATAATAATAACAATGACAGTAATAATAATAAAAACCTACTATTGCTGATTACGGAGAACACTTTTCATCAAAACAGGTAAGAAAAACCAGGGATCCCCCACCAGGTAAAACACGAGGCTCAACAAAATCATTGAATGGATAGAAGGATAAGCGTTCGCCACTGATCTATCATTCAGTGATGCACGATGCATTGCACTGTATTCGCAGTAACGTAGAGGTGAACGAATGCTTAACTGGAATGTACAATGACTTGTGGTGGATCACTGATATCTCAAGTCAGTCTGCCGTCCTTCCAGAAAACTCTGGTGCCAATTTGCCAAGAATGGAGGGAAGGAAGGCTTGCTAAACCTGGGACAAGGAACCGAACCAACAACGCATGCTATAGGTACTGTGTACTCTAAATTTAGCGCTAAATGTGCCCTGAAAAATTCATTCGGAGAAAATCTATTCTTCATCTCAATACCAAAGACTGTAAAGAGATTTTTTTGGTGATAAAAGAACAACTCATTTCCCAATCTTTCTAGATCCAATTCCCTTCACTTCGGTATTATTAATTTCGCAGTAATAACTAAATCTCCTCTTGCACATCCGTAATAAATAATCCACATTTTCCTACAAATTTCCATTATAGTTATCCAGCTGTTTTGAAAACTAACGATTTTAGGCAAAACAAAGGACGTAGAGTTTCTTAAAAAACAACTGATGTTATTCCAACAACATGTACTTCACAATTCCAACATTTGATAAACAATTCGTCCACTCACTCTTGAATCGAAAGTTCAGTGGTTGTGTCTTATCTACCATGCCCTCAAGAATCGAGCAAATGTACAAAGGAAACGATAAAGGCTTGTGAGAAACTCATACTTAGGTATACCGTGCTTCAACACAAATTAGCCGAATAACGTAAACAAATTGTCGTATGCTAATGAAGTAAAACTCGCATAAAGAGTATTATTCACACATTTCATCGGTCACGGATTATTGGATTACGTTGAACCACCATCCATCCATCAGTGTCATTTTATTCATTGATCGATCGACTCACCTGCAATACTTTACTCTCACAAACTGCACACGGCTCTGACCAGGATTCCGTTATCAACACCAGTGGTCGACTAGAGCTTTGACGACACACGTTATCACTACAAGAATCAACATAAGAGTTATCATATATCACGACTGAAATTGAAATGTTTAAGAAATTTAAAGAAAGCAGCTTAGGACGAATGAGACAGCTTAGTCTAGAAAACACATTCGAAAATATAAAACATAGACAATCTCGATTTGTCCCGTTCACGATAGAACCTTTATATAGGATAAGATTATCCCTTTCCAACAGCAATGGTGAACCAACGAAAAGAAAATAGGAACTATTTTCGGCTAAATTTTTCAGCCACACTGAACCACAATTTAAGCCATTCCGCTCCGTATTGAAACTATAGTCTCGATGGTGATGTGGACAACACGACCATGTGGGCACTATAGTTCTCATATTGAGTTTAGTGGGTTAAAAAATTTTTTTTCAATGGACTACGTTTACTCATCTGATAGCTAGTCGTTCTCCAGAAAAGTCATTCCCTACACTCAATCATTTACAAAAAGCCCTTTTTTCGAAAAAGTTCATTGACCGGTAATGTGACCAATAATTCACTGGTAGGTTATTTTATGGAATATGTGGGTGCAAAAAAATACCGAGATAGACTAAAGACAAGCCGGAAAATACTTCGAAATGCAGACAGTCAAGTATTTGTATAATGGATTACGGTAACACACAGTAATTGCTAGCATACATATCATTCATATCCATCAAACGACACAGCAAAGTCTATCCTCCAATCCTGTCATGCTCAAAAAATCTTCTACTTTCAAAAAACTAGGAAGTTCGCAGCCGACGAAATATTGCGGGTAACCTGTTGGACTAGCCAAGAAATACGGTATCTGGAGCGGAATAGGTTAAGCAAGATTCGTCATTCCGAACGACTCAACGAAATCCGAGGTTTCCGTTTGTGGGACAAACTAGCTGTTAGCATTATTATTCATTGAGTGCTGTTCTTCCCCCATCAGAAAAGCGCTCTTGATTCTTGGCAAATACCATTTCCATTGCACTTTTAACAGTAACATTTATCATACCCTTACTACTCCCCATCCTACCTATCCACTCCTGCCTCTTATCTCCTTCACTTTAACCATTTTCAACTGATAAAAGGACAGGGTATGCATTCAATCATCTCCAACGATACTTAATGAAGTCGAATGCACGGCGCATCCCTCAGGGGATTGAACAACGGCGAGAGCTTTATCCCTTTTTTTTATAAGGAGAAAGAAAAACCCATATACGATCTCCACCACTTAGTGTTCTCCAAGAACCGATATTTATGGTTGAAAAGTTTGAATACTAAAGTTATTCAGATCCAAACATCACTTAAACTGCATTTCAATCAAAAATCAACCTGCTCTAAATCTTATTGGAAACCTCTTCTGATGGTGTTGAGGATTCCTAGTTCTGTTGATGCTGTAATTGTATGTGTAAGCTTCACCACCTGCCAGAAATATCAAATCTCTATTCAAAAAATCGGAAGCGAAGTGTGATTAATCTCCGAGCAATATGAATCATTCCGAAAACGACGAACGTCACATACACTAAACTGAACGAAACCTTATGATGACATGGGCAGTATACAGAAATTCTGCTGTATTTGTATTTCTGAATTAAAAAGGTGGTCACTAGGGAATAAAACTGTGATTGTGATGATGTTCATTACGAAAGACTTTTTGAAGACCAGATGGATTATTACAGTGGTATTCGTACCAGCAAATTACCGGAAACTAAGGGAACGAACACCAGTGGATGTACGAGTCGAACACTTCTGGCGTAATTCGTAGTCATCGGTTTCACACCGAAGATTGCGAATTATACAACAGTTTGAATTCTTAGGTAATTTCATGTCGGAGTGAACCCTAACAATACCGTAGGCGTTATGTTCAACAACAGTGCTTCAGGTACGCCACCGATTATAGATCACTTTCGACGCGAACAACTTCTACTTCATTTTATAGTTAAACTGTGGAAAATGGAAAGAATGGAAAACGTGTGCAACAGTGAATAATGATGACTATGTCAACGTTAAATGTATACAAACATAGCATACAATTTTGCTGTTCAGTGATAATCGACGGCCAGCTAATCCTCAACTTATAAACAAGAACGTTATACCTAAAGTAGTAAAACATTTATAGCAAAAGTTGGCTGTCTACGGGTAGCACCATTTTGGGAACTGAAAACTAGGGAAGTAAAGGGGATACTTACTTGGGTACTTGGATGGCCAGTTTTCACTGGTTGTGCGGACCGCAGCATAATTTCCATTGGTTCGGAGTTCGGCTGGCCTAAACTTTGTAGTTCTCTGGACTCCTAAAGTTAGCCAGGCCAAAGTCTGCTCCAGGTCGTCACCACCACAAGCAGTCGCTGCCTTTGTGGATCAGAGGGAGATCTGCCACTATACGACTAGTAAAGGGGATAGATCATCCAAAATTGTGACCAGTCCCTAAGGTATGCGCTATGCATTTGTACTCCATCCGTAGTATTGTAGAGGTGATTGAATGCAGGTTTGGCTCACACAGTTATTTGTAAGCGCACAGCGACGTACAAAGTCAGTCGTTTATCCACTAAGAAAAGTCTGGTGCCAACTTACCTAAGTCAAATGAGTGGATGGATTGGTTGACACAGCAAGCGGGATCGAACTAAGCATCATTTGTGTACTGCACAGTACCTCTAATCAATAGGCTATCCGCGTCCAAGACTACTACGACTGTAAAATGATTACCAGCGGAATACCAAACAACCGTTCCATTCAGGCCCCTCAGGAGATTCCTCCCTGCTGTCCCGATACAAATTGACAAATGATATATAACAGCACCTAGAAGGAGTAGTATTGGCAATGCAATAGGTTCTAATGGTTCACGTTTCCAAGCTAAGAACTGTCTGCATTAATTCCATACTAGCTGTTTCTAAATCAGGTGTCCACGTAAAATCAGACTTACTCAGCGTGGAGTGCCCTATAGTCATTTGGATTACTCAGCGCGATTGGTTTTAGAGTCCTGTACGACGTACGGTAGAGTGAATGCGTGGGAGAGTGGAGCATCCGGACTGTTTGGGTTGTCCATGTCCTAAAATCCGACTATCTTCAGCCAACTCAGTTTCGCGTCATACGAAATAATCAGTAATGAATAACAACGACGACAATTGATTTTATTTGTCCTATAGACATCAACAGAAACGACTACCGCTGCTATTTTAAATGCCGCTGTGTGTGCATGAGATTGCAACGAAGACGAAATTGATCGAGTTTGTTGATATAAGGAAAACACTTGACAACTTATGAAGATGATCTGGCCATTTAGGGATGCACTGAACCATTTGCATATAAATGCTAAACTTCAAACTCGATCATGTACCACTTCGTCTCAGAGTGACTTCATGTTCCATTATAAAGCGAGTCAAAGTTCCTGAAGTTCCACTTCTACTACTAGTACTTCTTCTTTACTTCCCTTGTCTTCCCCTGAAGTTCCACTTCTACTACTACTACTTCTTCTTCTTTACTTCCCTTTTCTTCCAAATACCAAAAGATTATTAACAATAAACAAAAAACAATTTAATTAATGGGAAACTTACTCTGATATGCTCGGTAATCGTTCACGGTCGAAACACATCTTCAAACTAGTCCTCGTCGGAGGAAATATAACATATTGTTGAAGTGCTGGACCGGACTGGACGATCACCTTAATTTTTAGCTTAATAATAAATGGTTGTAAGGGGGCGCATGTAGCGCCGTGGCTAGAGATGCTCTCTAACACACACGGGTTCAATCCCCTCGCCCAGATTCACCAAGCCTTTCATCCACCCTGAGGTCGGCAAATCGGTATCAGACCTGTATGGAAGCATAGCAGCGCTGACTCGATACTCGGTAGACTACCGCGAGTCACTATACAAGCCAGACATCCATCCAGTCACTCCTAACGATGCTTAATGAAGCCGAATGCATGGCACATTCCTCAGGGGATTGATCAACGCCGGCAGCTTTATTCTTTTCTACTTATAATTGGTTGTATACTTAACACTTCGCGATGGTTTACAGCTTCAAAGCAAAGGGATTTGATTCTGGGTCAGGAACAGAACCTCCAGCATCTCTATCTGGAATCCCAATTAACAGCTAAGTAATCCTATGCCATGGCATTACCCAAGGAACTAGCTTTTCATTAAGAGGCATTTGAAAAGAACGACATGCTGAAATGTGATACTCATAAGCTAGTGCAGCCCACTAAGTAAACCTTGTAGGTGATTTGAACACACAGAATTTACTGTTACCACTCAATTTACTCGAACACTAATACGATAAGAGGACGACGGAAAAATTTTCTTTCCTCTTTTAACTCATAACAATCATGGATTTAAAGAACTCTTAAGTAGCTTCCTTTCTAAACGAAGTTCATCCAGCTCTTCATTCACCACCATTCCCTTTTTTAAGATAAGTCTGACTGGTGCAACCGAATTTCTAGCTGGAATCATCAGAAGATTCTAGAATAGTGTGTTAGCCAGTTTAAGATAACAAATCTAAAATACGGAATCTTCAGGGTTTTTTTTTATTGCCGATAGAAATTCCATCTATGAATATTCACCAGTTATTAGCACCGATTTTGCTATCAGTCCCAAATACTCGTGCTTTCCTTGGAATTAACACTGAATTTAGGTATATAAATTTGAAAAAAAACTTAGAGATGCCACTTTGTCGAAGTTATGCGCATCGAATGAAGGACAAAAAATCTTCGGTAGAAAGCCACTTGGCGTTTCTTTCTTGTTTCGCGACAATAAAAATCTCTTGTCAACCCCATTCTTAGGAAAAGCTTCCTCAATGAAGAACAATGTTCTGCACAACGGTTGCAAACATACGAAGCAATGGAACACTTCTAAACCACACTCTTATCTCTTACCTTTGGTGTAAGAAACTATGCTTCGTGGTTGACTTAGTTGAAAAAAAACACTAAGACATCATTGCCAAACAGCTAAAAAAATTCCTTGGCAAGAAAATATCTACCATCCAAGAGACCGTCAAAAGACCTCTCACGACTTCCTGACATCCAACGTTCCAAATGTTTCTGTAGAAAGAACGTTGATAATTAGTGCAGATGCATTATTTTGCAGGAGAACCATCGACCCAATGGTCAGAGTTCTTCACGAAGAGCCTAGAAGAAGCGTAATAATGCTTAACGATTCCCTAGAGCGAGCAGAACCCACTAGGCTATTCTCGCATGCGACAGGGAAAAACGGAAGATTTACGTGCTTCCGCTCAAGTCATTTGACGATCAACACGAATTCAGGTAATAGAGGTGATCGGAAAAGTATACACCCAATTGCAATTATCTTACCTTGATCAACATAATTAAATTTTAAAAGAGATATGTTGTTCCAAAAATCCCATCCAAAACCGAAACTTTCATATTGAATCCTAACATACAGAGATCAAAGAGAGAATCTTCTATGATCATAATGTCATATCAACGTCTAAAAAGTTGAAATCCTTGATTGAAAAAAACAGAAATCTCAGTTTAAACTATATAAACAATCCTTTCACCTTGTGCCAACACTCACCTGTCGACAGAATCCTACGATACCGTCGTGAGCCCAAGCAACGCGGAACCCTTCCTCAAGACGTCTTTGCATCAGTACGCTAAGTATATATTCAGCCGTTGCCCGATTAGTACGATCATTTTTCGCATTCAGCTGAGGTAGATTCCAAATACGTCGCCTATAAAAGTGTGGTTAAGAAATAGAACACCTGAGCCCCTAACAATTCAAAGTCGCGTACTAACTCAATCATAAGAAAAAAGGATGCGTCGAAAAAACAACGTGAAAACATGGACAATGTAAGTTCTCGCAGATTCACTTGAATTCGTTCACAAACTCGACATTGTCAGTGATGTGACACGGATATCACAGAAATCTTAGGCAGTTAAGTACTAATACTCAACACATTACACGGAAGAAAACAGATAAAGAAGTCCACAAAACTGAGCACTCGGACATTCTCAAACACATAAGAGAAACTTAGAAATTCGAAAATGGCCAGCTCCACAGTACTCACCGACATTCAAGATACTTGCTGATCGCATTGTGTAGTATTAACAGTTTCGGATCCTCCAATGTATCATCTTCCCGAACTCGAACGATAGTCTGCAGATCTTTGGGAATCGACCGATAACGAATCAGGATTCGTTCAAGTGGCCGTCGAATGACGGACAAAGCTTCCTAAATCGACCACTCCATAGAGCAACATCAAATTTATTATAAAACACAAAACTCAGTGGTTTAGTGAGTAATATAAACAAGAAACCGTCTCTTTTCCATCTTCCATAAGACGAAGATCTAATAATCGTCGACGATTAGCATCAACTACCTTAACAATGACATTAATAGTATAAATATATTACAACATATTATTAAAAAATGGGGCAAGAAACAGATGGACACAAATTTAAAACATTACATCTCTTCGAGTTATGCTGCTAACCCCGCCCAGGAATGCCGTTCGAAGTATAAGACACGGTGGCTCCAACGTAACCTTGATCATGTAAAAATACACTGGTACATCGCTGTTTTCCCCATAAATAAACGTAATATATGTCTGCCTTTCTACCAGACAAAAAGAACTCTGTTTTCTAAGTAATTCGTGCAGCTTCTCCTCAGCAGCTCGACAGTCAATCTGAATAAACCCAACACAAATCTAGTTATTTATTCATATATTTTGCAAATGTGTCAGCATTACTGTAGTTATATCGTTCAACTCTAGCATTTATTGTTAACTTTTTAATATGTTAAACTACTTATAAAACTGTTATAAAACTCCTCCCAACGGTTTACCGCCTCATCATGGCTGGGAGGTGTTCCTGAGTGTCGGACTGCGATGTACAGCTGGGGGATTCCTCCCCCACCCCGGCAGGGTCTCCCAATCTGAGAAGGAGTCCGGCGTTTCCATTAGGGAAGCCTAGCTAAGAGTAAACCAATACCAGGATCCGCCACCGTTCTGGTATCAAAGTCGCACAGTGGCAAACCTCCCTCTGATCCACAAGGGCTGCGACTGCCTGTGGTGCTGAAGGAATGGGGCAGACTTTGGCCAGGCTGACCTCGGGATTCCAACGAACCACAACGGCTTAACCAGCAGTTCTCCGATAAGTGGTGATTATGTTGAGGCCAGCACAACCAGTGAGGACAGGCCATTCAAGTGTTCAAATGTGTTCAAGTTATAAAATTACTAACCCACTTCCACAACTACTAGCTTTCAAATTGCTCAATTTAAATCATTTCAGTACCAAATATATTAGAAACCATGAAATTCACCTTCACATCATTTTTCGCGCCGAACATATTGAAGGGTACATTAGAACTCTTTAAAATAATCCTTTCAGAATGCACATGCACCCATTTCTGCCTTAAAACAATTATTATTGGTATTGGTTTTTATTTGGTACGACGTTGAAAGGTTCTAATAAGTTCAAAACGTTTCAAAGCAAAATATAGAGTTACCATGACTTTTTCGCTTAACTCGCACAACGAACTCCAGAATCCCACGAATGTCTTTGCTTGTTCGCGTTGAGTGCTTAAATTCTTTTAAGTCTATTCTTACGGAAAAAAGTGCGATTTGTAATAGAAAGAAACTGAAGAATTTCCCACCCCAGAAAGACGGTCATCTCTTTCGTTTTGTCTTCAACAGTGAATATCGGTATCTTCGCCGATACACCCACTGGAATACGATAGAACACTGGGTCCGTGTTGAATGCATGGATATGTAGCAGTACACGATCGGCTTCAAGAATGCTATAAACATAATAATGGCAATAACAATATAGGCAAATACCAATATTAATAATACTAGGGGAAATAAAAAAGGACACAGCTCTCGTTTTTCTCCAACAAAGTTTCGCCTTCTTCACAGTCTGGAAGAGTCAAATTGACGGATTTTTACTTTCTCGCACTAAAAGCTATGAAATGAAAGGTTAAAGCTGTTGGCCTTGATCAATCCTTGAGAGATGCACCATGCATTCGACTTCACTAAGCATCTAGGTGACCGAGTGCTTATCTGGCCTATACAAATGACTCGCATTGGCCTACCGATGTATCCAGCCAGTGCTGCTATCCTCCCGGACGGCTCTGGTACCAATATGCCGACCCTGGAGGGAAAGAAGGCTTGGTGAGCTTGAGCAGCTGGGATCGATCCCTTGCGTATTGCAGGGGGCCTACGACCACTGCACTACATGTGGCCTTTTAATAGCAAATAAATAGCAATTGTAACAGCAAGAAATTAGCACTAGATGCCTGCTAGGAGTATAAGAACGCGTACGATTTCACTCACCAGTTAAGCAAAAATTCGGCGGTAGAAAACTATATTTCGAGAAGTAAGAGATTTTACACTTCAAATGAAAATGGAGGAAATCTCATATATTAGCAAACTTAAAATTACCGGTTACTATTCTAACAGAAAAATACTCACTCATCGACTGAATTACGGAGGGACTTCACAAGCTTCTGCCTTACGGCATTGGGGAATTGACCTTCAGATAACAGATCCTTCAGTTCATTATATGGAGCTTGTATAACGAGATCTACTGTGATATTTTTCCCCTAGAAACAGCTCTCTCAGGAGGAAATAAGTCTAAAAGAGAATAGAAAACACTCGCAGATGCATACCGACTCTTCTTGTCTGACGGCCAATTTGCTATTATTGTGTAATCAATAAAGACCAATGGGTGAAATGGCATGCTCAGAACAATTATCATTCGAGTCCCATCTTGACACAAGCGCACTGCAACGGAATAAAAAATTAAAATTCTGTCTACATTTTGTTTTACATGACCCATCACCACATCAAATGTACGGACCCCAGCACTTTTTTGCATTCGATTCGTTTTTTCTCGCATTCATAGCCACAATGGTTTTCGAACATTTCGTTGTTTCGGCTGCTGCTTAGACAATTCGTCTTCTAATGAATGTCGTAGAATGCTGGTCGAGTCAGTTCTCCTTGCAATCTTA
The DNA here is from genome assembly GCA_018806985.1 of Angiostrongylus vasorum. Lineage (NCBI taxonomy): Eukaryota > Metazoa > Nematoda > Chromadorea > Rhabditida > Metastrongylidae > Angiostrongylus > Angiostrongylus vasorum. Next base: position 115,766 of record JADANN010000268.1, read on the forward strand.
GAAATGGCCACGCTAAGGAGTTCCCACGTGGGTTGGAGAATAGCGTTGTGGAAAGGGTCGAACTATAGCGCCTTTATACAATGCTGAGATATTTGCAAGACTCTGGACAGCAGGTGTCTGCGGTGGGGAACGAACGCGCTATTGTCCTTTCCGGGGAGTAGCGCGTTCACCACCACACCATGCGGGTCCCTCGTTTCGCCTGTCTCTCACCTAGTTCTATCCCGTATAGCGCCTTTGTTTTCTGATCGAGGACAACACTAACCACCGTGCTACGCAAGCCCTAAATAGAAAAAAAAGAGAAGGCAACAGTAAACGGATCATTGATGAAACACCCTTTTCAAATCAGACACAGTTTGAAGAGAATGTCAGTTCGCCAATTCAGAGAATTTCAGGAGAAAAACTTCAAATCATTAAATCCAATCGCGGAATTTCAAACCTTGCTTCAGCGTAAATCCTTCACGTAGACGAATATACAATATCTCATGCAGTGCACTTTGATAAACTGAACGAATATAACGATGTCTGACAACGTCTCTAAACAGGAATGATTAGCATGCTTTTAGGCCAAAAAAGAAATCCTGGGCTTACTTTCGATACAACTGCGCAAATTCAGGATTGATCTCGTTCACCAGATTTGTTATATGAACGTTATCTTGGAGAGCATTTTGAAAACACCAACATAGCAACGCCCTGAAAAATATCTGAGTAAACAACAAGTCACGCAGCTCCTAATACATGGTAGAGCTCTGGTTAAAAAACTGGAACGATTTAAAATGAAAATAAAAGTTTGCTGTAAATCTTTATTGTCCGAGCAGGACTCTTCCGTTTAAAAAAACCTAACAAAGGCAGAGCTATAAAGACACTTTCTAAATGACTGCATACCTACCTATGAAAAGGATTCAGCGGCTTGAACTCACTCTCGTCCACTTCTTCGTCTTCAGAGCAAACCAACGGTTCATGGATATCGTTCATGTCAACGCCAATCGAACAACGACAATTGGGAATGTACACCCCAAACGTTGCCATTGCCATGAAATGAAACAGCTCACACGAGGCTACATGGCCAAAACATGCCTCGCTACGTGATCGCCCTTGGAGCTGAAAATTAATAGTCACAAGATAGTAAACAAACGTTGTCAATTAGGGAGAAACTAAAAAAGGAACAGGTTACTAAGGGAAACAATGTGTGACTCTAGCAAATGTTCTTATGAAAAAAACCGGAAACGATGGAAATGAAATAAGAACAGGGAAGTCAGGTGATACCAGTGCTTATAGACTAATCTATAAACGCGATAACAGTAGAACCATTCACAGTGTTTACTTTACTTTTATTTTCTGCCTTCTACAATTTTTATGGTAGGGTATTAAGCAAAAATACAACCACGAGATTGCTGAGATATTTGCAAAACTCCGGACCTCAGGTGTCTGCGGTGGGGAACGAACGCGCTATTGTCCTTTCTGGGGAGTAACGTGTTCACCACCACACTATGCGGGTCTTTCGTGCAGGTTGACGGCTAATTGCTGACGGCACTGATCGATAGAACTAGCTGAGAGACAGGCGAAACGAAGGACCCGTATGGTGTGGTGGTGAACGCGTTACTCCCCGGAAAGGACAACAGTGGAACTATTGTTTTCAACGAAAAGAATTAATCACAGTTTTCTACCAGTGTATGGTCGAAATATCGATCGAGATCGTGGTATTAAATTCAGAGGGTCTACATCAACTGTCACAGACCTTTTTGATGTAAAAATGAAAAAAACAACGAAGAAAAAGGCGAACTTCTATGGCTTCATCAAAACACCACATCACAGCAGTTCGAAGTCCAGGCACTACGGCTAACCGGCTCCTCGTTAGATGACATCGAACACAAATGATTACATTTTGGGAACTCGCTGCCAAATGCGCAGGTCTTCTAGCCGCTAGTAAAAATCCTATGATTGTTCATTTACTCCCGTGTCAAGCTGCTAAAAGAAAAAAATTTTTTTTGTTACTTCATTTACACAACCCGTTCTCATGTATGGCGCGAATCTAAGGACATCTTCCAGGTTCGTTGCCTTGTATTCGTCATCCACGAAGCTCTTCGGATTCCAGTGTTGGTCATCATTCTAGTTGAGGATCTCATTTTCTTCATCAATTTCTTCGAATACTGATCGATTACCTCGAACTCTGAAGAACCTTATAGAGCGTTCCCACATGTTCAAAATGGTCAGTTGCAGGGCTATTACGGATCGAAGGGAGAGTGGTAACAACTTGAATCACGGAAAGATTCGAGTTTAGTGTTCTGAAGAGTGATCGAACCAGCGGGCATGGCGAACGAGTCTATTTCACGGTATCTCTAACCACTGGACTTCTAGCGAAAGTTTAAAATACTCTTTGAGAATAAACAAGAATATCTGGAACGAATACAGTGGAGATCAGAGCAGAACGTTCGAATAAACATAAAGGATAAAAAGGACAAAGCTTTTTGCGTTGATCAATTCCTGAGCGATGCGCCATGCAACTTCGTTAAGCATATTTGGAGGTGATTAAATGCATATCTGGCCTTTATGACTCGCGATGGTCCATCGATGCATCGAGCCAGTGCTGCTAATCTCCCAGACAAGTCTGGTACCAATTTTCCGACCCCCGAGGCATGGAAGACTCAGCGAGCCATGGGCGCGGGGACCGATTCCATATGTGTGTCGCAGGGCGCCTCCGACCACTGCGCCACACGCGCCCCGAAAACACATAGTGTTTTATAATTCTCGGAGAACAAACACGTACATGTTAGTAGCATTGAAGCGATAGAACCAGTAGCTTCGAATTAAAAAAGAGAAAATGAGAACTGCGCCAGAATAAGTGAATAACAAGATCGGACTTGAGAATAATTAGATACGAGTGGGCAAGAACCTTTCAAAAAATCTCTTCAAAAAGCCCCGAGTTTGTTAACGTCACAAACAATACCTATATAAGAAAACAGACACCAAGAGATACACATCTCCCAACTAAGAATCCAGTCCAACTAGTTTTACAAGTCACTGGTAACCTCAAACAAAATTGATCCCGCTGAAATATCGCAGTGTTTCGACTCAGCTCGAACTCATGAGTGCCTAGAGCATCACAAACCTTAAAACTCTGGGAACAATTAGGGGAACCGAACGAGGAACAATACTTGGACTATCACCGAACGGCGATACTTTATGCAGCAGAGAAAGAGGTATTTTGATAAAAACTGAGCACCTATTTCACAGTAAAGGCACTGGCAACATATGTGACGTGATATTAATGTGACATTGCCAAACATGAGCAAACTATCTTAAAACCCTTCATATGGAAATCCTCTAGACCCATATTTTTATATGTGTTGACAGAACAAGCAACGTTAGTAAGCCCTCAATGCGAAATAACAATGACTACAAAAAAAAACAAGAAGTTCAACAAGCGGCTTCAGTGATCTGCTATATGTATAAACCTCGGTTTTACAAAGGAGCTATGAATAACATTGATTATAAAGCCAGACTAAGAAAAAAGACCGACAAACAGACCAATAGATCAGAAAAGGTAGCTCTAAAATGAACCGCGAAAAAAGTGCAACAAACAGCTCAACCAAAAAAGATACCTCACCTTGTGACAAAGATTCTGGAAAAGGAAAGGAAAGGAAAAGAAGATCTAATGAAAGAATAAAGGAAAATAAAGAAGGTTGGATACATCCGATATGAGCATGTAGAAGAACTGGACGAAATATATCGTAAATCTGTATAAAACTGTCCGTTTTCTACAATACCCTTATGAACAGGAAAACCTGAAGCAAAGCATTTCCGCTTCAGATCTAGTTACCACAAAGAACTAAACGTCCTCAATTTCACAAACGTTTTCTTACCTGAATGAATGAACAGGACACTGTGTAGCTACGTAACTGGCTCAGCAGTTGTTGTAGAGCATTAGCGTCAGGCATACCGCATACTGCATCCGTAATGACTATTATGTCTTAAAAATTTATTTACTTACAAGCTGCACAGAGCCGAGATGGTTCAGAAAATAAGAAAACTCAAAGAAAAGAAGAAGAAAAATCCAGATGTATAGAAAGCCATGAAACCAACTTGACTGAGTATTTTCATGCATCATCTGCACAGCAATAAGACCAAGTCTCAACATGAAGATCAACGCCCATTCTGGATGCACGTAGCCGTCACACAGTGGGTTTCTGGTAGAATTCTCGTCCTCAGTTGTGCTCACGGACCTAAACACAACGACTTATGGCCAGTGTCATATTTTTCCTCAGTGCAGCGGAAGCGCTGCAGTAACGGTGTCGCTTAACACTCTCGTCACGACTCCTCTAATTTTTCGTCGCGCTCATTGTGAAATCTATGGAAGTCACATCGGTCACTCTGACAGTTTTGATTACTCCCATCCTTCCATTGTGATTTCCGTTCCATAAATTCGGTTCCTTCTAAGTTTTGTAAGATTCTATGCTCTTCTCGTATTTTATGTATACTCTATGTTCCTCTATGGACGTTTTCATGTTCTTGTACACACATAAGTCTTCCATCCGATAAAAAAAAACTCGTCCACCATAGAATACTTACTTTGACACTAGGATGGTCCATCTTCACTGGTTATTCGCGAGCAACCGCATCAATTCCATCTTCTCAGAGTTTTGCTGGTTTAGCTATTGTGATTCCCTGGAATCCGAGTTCACTCTAACCAAAGTCTTCCCCGGGTCGTCACCACTCTAGGCAGGCCGCCCTTGTGGATCAGAGGTAAATTTGCCACCATGTGATTAATCTGATATCAAGACAGTGGCAGGTCGTGGTATTGGTTTACTATCATTTAGTTTTCCTGGTGGAAACACCGGACTAACGAAGTCGTGTAAAATAAGTAAACTATCATGATTACTTCATGGCTTTGATATCCTCTCTTTCTATAGGATGCATAGCGATTGAGAATGAGACGACAACGAATTGCTTGTCAAAAATGCTTTACACGCGATGTCAGTCCTTCGATAACTCTCGACAGTTTCTCAAAGACTAGTGTACCTGAGGAGTTATTGTTCTATAGGAACTACTTTTTCAATATATCCGTTCATTCTGTACGATGACTACGATTTATCGCAGCGATTGATTTCACTTCCGATAAGGCATTATAGGTAAACGTTCTTTGACACATACTGAGTAGTTCATCAAATTTGTATCGGGACATGCACACTGATTTAGGTGTGTTACGCATTTTCCTCTCAGATGGAATGCGCTGTGGTCCATTTCTATACCTTGACCAGTTACCACTTCTCCAAATGGATGACATACTCCATTGCCACCATGTCCAGGTGGTTTCGGAGGACCCCTGATACATCAGTGACCTCATGACTCATCACCTGCTTCTAGTGGATGTTCCTCTCCATTTACACCAAATACGAGCAATTTCTCTTTTTTTATGGCTTGTTTTACTTATTCCCTATAGACTCCCCTAACCGGAACATGGGAGCCCAAATCCCACGGCATATCAAGCACGGAGGCCAGTACTACATGCAGCCAATGCAACAAATATTTCCGCTTAGGTGGTCCCAATAATGCCCACATGAAGTGGAAGTACGGAGTGATCTTAATGACTGCTGAGGATTGTACTGGATGTAAATTACATTTAAAATGCGTTAATTCTTAGAGTATTGGGTTGCAAGGAGAATAAAGTGTACAAAACGTATTAACTGTAAACGGTGCTAGATATATAGAAGGTAAAGCGATAGGTAAGACATACTATAGGGAACGTATTGACGAACGCCTAGCTTGTTCACATAAAGTTGTTTTAGAAACTCCTATACAAGTTTATAACAGTATTATAACAGTACAGATATAAGTTATTAATGATAGCTAGGAAGCAGACTGTGAATATCTATCCACTCTGGTGTTCTTTCGATGATTCAATGTTTAAATAAAACACAGAAGTCTCTGTTCCCTCCTGAAAGGCAACAGTTCTATGGTGCAGACTCTCTTCAGAACAAGCAATCTTTCGGCTACGAAATTAACTCGTCTAAAGAGAGGTTCTTTTTAAATTATGTAGGGAGGAATTTTTAAGACGAAGCCCTCCCATTATTGACGCCCGCCACAGCATCCGCGTTGGATAATTTATCGATTGATTGTAAGAAGCACGAGAAAACACTTCTCTGTTAAAATAAACCACCAGTAAGAAAACGAATCAATAGAGGCCGCTCCCACAATTTCGAAACGACTCCCACAGAGGTTGTTAATATCTTCGAGAGATTGTTAATATGCATAAAACCATGCTTGACTCCGCCTCTGACCAACCAAGCCTTCTATTAATCCAGGGACGGGGAATTGCTACCAGATTTCTCTCTAAGGATCATTACGATTCAGCAAATTTAGGAAACCCATGACATGGCTACTCAGCATTTTTATGAAGAACGCTAAAACTTTCAAACGCATAATTCCAAGACTTTAATGGATAGTAACGAAGAATCCAATTAAAGAAATGGTGCGACCCGCATAACATGCGACGACGTATTTGCAAACCAGACAAAAACTAAAACCTCGTCTAGTTAATGTAACTTCGATCTATATGGGTAAAATTTCAAGTCATAACACTCCTTGTTAAGTTGGTTTCGAATCAAAAATGCACAAAAACCTCGACGTTTCGAAAGGGATAGCTCAATGTTGAACTTGTAGTTAACACAAAACCACATCACACTCACCATACTCCTTTAGCGTAGTCCATAATGTTTCGAGCAGGAAAGGAAGTGCCTCTAGACGTTATGTTGTTCAGAAACCTATAAAGGATTCAATGAAGTTCATAATAGTTTGTAGTTCTAAGGTGAGAACAGGGTTACCAACACATGGTCTCATCAAAGATTATAGAATTCATAAAAAATCACACAGAAGAAATACAGCATAGCCTAAAGACACTTTTTTGTTTGAGTCACACGTCTTAATAACGGATAACAGGATAAATCTCTCAGCGTTGTAGATCTCTGAGGGGATGCTCCATGCATTCGACTTCACTAAGCATCGCTGGAGGTGACTGAATGCATATCTAGGCTTTACAATGACTCGCGGTGGCCTACCGATATATCGAGCCAGTGTTACTATCCTGCCAGACAAGTCTGGTACCAATTTGCCGACCCCGGAGGGATGGAAGACTTGGTGAGCCTCGGTCACGAGGATCGATCCCATATGTATTGCAGGGCTCCTTCGACCACTGCGCTACACGTGCCCCATTCTCGTGTTAACTGCAAAAAAGAAATGTAAAATGCACTACTTTAGTTGGCGAACTGCCATTTCCAGTAGCTAATGATCTGGATACGTCGTATTCGCCAGTGCACTCCACATCACCGCATGTGGAGTCGAATTTGTTCTAAACAATATCTATCGAAGACAGATTTCGTATTAAAAACCGTTTACGGGATCTTGCAAATCAAATAACTAACCCTGTGCCTTCTTCGAAGAGTACCCCATTTCTGTAAAATCCCTTTGGAATAATCATATAAACCATTCAGCAAATCGTTGAACTTCTGAGTAACAGTATGAAGAACACTGTTGATATTGCTTTCGGTTAACAAAATCCCTTGTACGAGTACCTAGGGAAAAACGTGAACAACACGGCCACACCTGGTGACAAATGAAAGACTTTACATCTATAAAGAGGATATTGCATTATCCAAGATTTCTTCTACTCAAAAAAAAGAAAACAAATCAGAAAACCTACCAGATCCTGTTCAAACGCCAAAAATGGAATGAAAACGCACACGCTTACATATATCTGAGGACAGAATATACGACGTGTTCCAGGTATAGTGAACTAAAGAACAAAATATTGCAGGAAAATAATGGTATTGCAAATGCATTTCACATTATTATGATCATTACCATTCAAGGAACGCGTGCAGCTCAGTGGTCGGGGACCCCTTGCAATCACACACAGGATTGATCTCCGCGCCCCAGGCACACCGGAGCCTTCCACCCCACTGGAGTCGGCAACTTGGTAACAGACTTGTCTGGGAGAATACCAGTACTGGTTCGACACAACTGTAGGCCACCGCGAGCTTTGCGTAGACCAGTTATACATTCAATCACCCTCCAACGACGACTAGTGAAGTCGAATGCACGGCGCATCCATCAGAGATTGATTAACGCCGAGTGCTCCATCTTTTTACCTTTTCAACCATCCAAATCCTGATGGTAAAAATTCATAATGCGCAACAAATTATTACTGGAGGACACTCGAAAAAACAGAATTACATCCAACATTGTATGCAGCCGCAAGCTTGACGAAACAATACAGATGCGTTAACAAATCGTGAGAAATAATAAATGATAAATGATAAAGCTGTAGACGTTGATCAATCCCTGAGGGATGCGCCAAGCAATCGACCTCATTAAGCATCGTTAAAGGTGACTGAATGCATATCTGGTCCATACAATGATTCGTGGTGGCCTACCGATTTCTTGAGTCATTGTTGCTATCCTCCCAGACAAGTCTGCTACCAGTCTGCCGGCCCCTGAGGGGATGGAAGGCTTGCTGAGACTAGAGCGAGGGGATCGATCCTATGTGTACTACAGGGCGCCTCCCACCACTGCGCTACACGAGCCCCATAGCATAAATAATAATAGAGGATATTTGACAAATCAAAATCCTGTCCAGAACTATATGCGACTGCAAGAAACAATCCTGGTACCTATTACAAATTGTATGAAAACCTACACTTTTTGGTTACGGAAGCCATACTAAGCCGTAGACATTCCAATAGTTTCGTATGAAGGCAGCAATTACTTTCCTCATCCTAAACAAGCCAATCATTTTCCTTGCGTTTTACACTAGGCATTCTTAATCAGAGCTACTCAAAAAAGCAGAAACAATTCTTACAGCAACAAGTGTCGAAGGGCTAAGATCGAGAACAAAAACGTGGCGATAATATCGCGATATATAAGTGACCTAAAATCAAATTATGATAAAAGCACACCAACAATTTTTTATTCAATTAGTTATTCTAGTAGAAGGGAAGAAACCTTAGTATCCACACAAACTCTGAATTCTTCTCCAACAACGTAATCACTGGCCTCGCCGTCCTTAGCGATGATACCTACCACGGTCATTTCACTACTGTACTCACTCTGAAAATGAGAAAAAGTTTCCAAAAAATCGAAAACGATAACAGCATGATCTGATATACTAGCAGGGATGATACTATTGTTACTAAAAAGTACTTCTAAATTTTGTAAAAGGACTTCCCAAACAACACAGTTGTAAAACGAATAATGGCGGAAGCCAGTAATGATTTTACTTATACCTGCCTCCTTTTTAGAAAGCAATACTTGGTAGTGTTACTTCGTTCCTGTGAAATGTTCCTGATGAATTCAGTTCCAGACTAACACGTGGACAAAAGTGTGTAATGCGTAGGATTCGAGGACTTACAAACTAGAAAACAACTAGACCACAGTGGCAACAAGAATGGAGAAATAAAAAAGGGAAATCTTAAAGTGTTTCTGCTAACGTAAATTTCTGGATAACCGATGGACATCTTGACGATGGTTCTCTTTATCGCCCTTATAAAGGGATTTAAGCAAGAATGACAACAACGAACTACTGTGTATGGTTGTTTAACAAAACAAATTAGCGACATTGACCGTTGATAACCGCCGAACCCAACATTTTTTGACCTTCCAACAGCTCCGTAAGCTGTCCAACGAATAGCAATGGGTGATTCATAAAACTCACTTTCTGCTCTCTAACTTAGTATCAGCCCATCTACAGAACATCAAAATACTCCTGTGGAACACATCAAGTACATCTAAACACCACGATGTAATCGAGTTATTCGAGGGAGCTTACTCTACTCAAACTCATCAATGCACCCTTGCGCCAACACTCAACCGTACACGAAAAAGCACCAAACGATTATAACTTGCCGATTTGGGGGCTCATGACAACGAGTGTCTCAGCGGCTCCAATCTTTAAATGGCCCAATAAATACTATGCAAAAACCAAAGCGTTTGTAATGGGACAACGACTGCCACCACTATTGCTCTATCGCCCAAGGTCTCTTAATGCAGCTCCAGTCTTCGACCATCGACCACTACTCTGCTGTAGATGCAGTCACTATTGTTCTCCCGTTTGCTTTACACAACAGGAGTCGGATAAGTCTTGCGTTATTCAATGAGCAGTCACAGCAACTAATATTTAGCTAAGAAAAGGCGAAACAAGATTGGCTTCCATTCTTAAACTGTTACTCTGTCGTCGTTAGACGCACATGACACATATCAACCCGCAAGACTCTTAAGTCGTTTTGGATCAACTAGAATACAAAAAATGAATCAAAAGCATGAATGCTTGACCGTGACACCTGACCCAACACCGTATTATAAACTAATTTTCTTTTGAAATGTGTGCGTACTAATCCACCATCTTCTGTGAGCAATGCGCACGGCGATGGTCTAACCTCCTAATACGTGGACAACATAGAAATGCTGAGTGCACTCAAAACCTTCCACAACGACTACAGTTCGACTATAGTTGTCTCCTTCCTCAAAGTGATTTTTTCCAACCACTCTTTGTGAGCCGGTTTCGTACGCCTTTATTAGTGCGAACAGCAAGCATGCGACGGGAAGAAGGGCAGTCACTTCCTGAGTCATATTTTCCGGAGAAGTGCGAAACCACGCAAGTTAGCAGCAGTTAGCTGACTACAGAAAATCCTAACTACTAAATCTTAGCTACTTCACACTACTCCGAGAAATATGATATAGGAAGTGACGGCCCTTCTTCTTATCTCGTGCTTGCTGTTCGCACTAATAAAGGAGTACGACACCGACTCACAAAGAATGCCTGGAAAAGACCACGTTGAGGAAGACAATGGACAAGAGCTCATTAACAAAAAAGTAAGCCTCAGATCCTTACTGAAGTTGTAAATCCGTGCAGCGAGTAAGACGACGCAATAATACGTCCCACCCAACACTATGGAAAAGGTAGAACGACCCAAAACGTAGCCATTAAGAGTCTAGACATGTTAGCACTTTCGTATCACCTCACCAAAAAACAGTTCATAGGAACGCAGTAAGTTGGGGCTTAACGTCGAGGCTAACTGAAAGCTGTTCCTTGAGATTAATATTAATTATTCATGTATACAATTGTTGAAGATAGGCTCATACAACAATAAAACGGGCACACCTCTCCAGGGGAGTCTTCGATCCTCACAGTTTTATTGAGATGATCAAATAGCCAGTGTGCACGAATATTCCTCGATACACGAAAATTTCTGTGCATATGTATGAAGATCTCTTTTGCATCACGAAGTACACTCCCATCTGGAACATTCAGCATTTAGCTAGTTGGATACTTAGATGGCCAGTCCTCACTAGTTGTGCGGGCCTCCGTATAATTTTCGTTTCTTTGGAGTTTTACTGGTCTAGTCATTGTGGTTCCCTGAAGTCCCGAGGTCAACCTAGCCAAAGTCTGCTCCTGGTCGTCACCACCGCAGCCAGTAGCCGCCCCCTGTGGATCAGACGTTTGAGATTGGCCACCATCCGACTAGTTTGATACCACGACGGTGGTGGACCCTGGTATAGGTTTACTCCTAGCTGAGTTTCCTGATGGAAACGCCGGACTCCCTTCTCAGCTTGGGAGGCCCTGCCGGGGTGATGAATGCTCCCGCTGTACACCGCAGCCCAAGACCCAGGATTCCAGCCACGATGAGGCGGAAAACCGTCCGTCGGGAGGTACATTTAGCAATATAAAGGTAGAATCAGAAACAACACAAAAGATGCAGAAACACTTTTCCTACAAGAAGAAATCCACAATAGAGAAAGGCCAAGAGCAGAAAAGAACGATAACTAGCGAAAAAAAGGAAAAAAAAACTCACTTTCTCTATCAACTGCGTTCTGGATATTCATGATGATATTTCTCACGAAATTTTCACTCGGACCACATAAAGGAGGAATCCAAAACTCGCCTAAAAAAAATGAGTTGTGGGAAATCCTGGGACGGAAGTTAGTGTTCTCATGTTTTTTAGAGAAATCTCCCAACTAACACTCTGCTATCAGTGAAAAAAATGTCACGTCATACTCACTGAAATTTTTTCTGGTTGAGGTTCACTTTGCTAGCAGGACCTCTTTTTTCCCTTCAGCAGTCTTTATTTTTATAGAAGAAGTTCTGTAAGACGAAGAAACTATCAGTTCTCAACGATGCCGATTAAATTCACTTTATTTCATCTATCACGTGCCCTGGATGCATTGTATACAATGCAAAAGGTTCTATCCGCTCTCACTTTAAACTAACATATCTCAACTCGAATTATATCATGGTACCTAGGACTAAAAAAAAGACATTACGAATTACAAGGAAGTACAAATAGAAAGCAGAATTTAACGGATTGGTGGTAAAAAGTACGTAATAATTCGTGATGTCTGTAAAAAGTACGTCAAATTGTAGACGCGCGAATTAGCACATTTTGAACAGATTGCGTTTAGTGGTCTTACTTCCCTCGCCTTTGATTTCCATTTTGTTTGTCGTCTAAATGTTCATTAGAGAAGAGATGTTCAGATTGTGGTTGAGCCGCTAATGCCACCATTCGTGGAAGGTCACGGTTACTGGCTGTGCGTTCCGAAACCGTGGAACAGACGTAGATTCACGAATCCGGAAGAGCGGTAAGTTTAGTAACTCGTTACATATTTTTTTGACGCAGGTTTACTTAACTGATGAAACTGACGTACGGTAACTACGGAGTATGTCGCATCTTCATTCGTTTCATTCCTGTGAGAACAGCAGTATTTTCAAAGAATATCTCTGATGTTTCTATTGACCTTATTTTATTTAAGAACAACTCTTTAGCTTTGATACTGAGAGTAAATGTCAGCGAATCGAGGATGTCGTTAGACGACTTGCACTGACTGCAAAAAGACGGAAAGATCACCAGCATCACTCGCGTTACAGACAAGGACAGTCGTTATTCGTATTACCAAAGTTAGTTTTTTGACAATCCTTATTTTCGATACATAGGCCGAGCCTGTTCATTGAACCTTTTCACAGGAACTAATGCTAAGATGGCATCGTTATTCATAATATTCCAAACATCTCTTTTTTCCTCTCAGCTGTTTACCAGCTCATCTTGGCTGAGAGCTGTTCCTGGGTGTCGGACAGCGATGTACAGCGAGACGATTCATCTCTCAGCAGAGTATCCCACGCTGAAAAGGAGTCCGGCGTTTTCATCAGGTGGCCCAGCTAAGAGTAAATCAATACCAGGATTCACCACCGTCATGGTATCAGAATTGTCGCATGGTGGCAGATCTCCCTCTGGTCCCCAAGGGCGGCAACTACCTGTGGTGGTGACAACCTGGGGTAGAATTGGACCAGGCTGTTCCGAGACTTCAAGGGAGCATAATGGCTGGACCACAAAAACTCCGGAAAAAGTGAAAATTATGCTAGGGGCCCGCATTACTAGTCAAGGCGAGCCATCCAAGTATCCAAGTAAGTAAAGATCTCTTTTTAGGGCACTCTCAACGGGTGTTCGCCAGTGGAATCACTACGAAAATCGTTTTAAAAAGTGGTTAGAAGAGAAAAATCTTAGGAAGTCTTCCACGACAAACTCTAACGATCGTTTACGTGAGGATTCAACTTGCTTTCGTTTTTTTTTCTCGTCTATTTCATTATTTTTAAGGCTACCATTTATCTTGCTTCCTATTTATCACCATACTTTTCTGAGCTATGGTTATTTCTGCTGACATACAAATCTGTGCAAACCCTGTTCACAGCTGTCGTCCACCGTTCACCATCTACTAACAATGAGTCGCGCCTCAGACAGAACGCATCTTTTGAGGAAGATCCTTTACGTGCCTTCTACACCATCTGGCATTCTAATACGAGTAGGGTGTCGGAAAACAAGTTGTCAACCGCAGAAAAAGGCTTGTTTATTTTATTTATTTTACTTTCGCGTCTTCGGATGGCTTCCTGATGACATCCACAGTTTTTTGAACTGTTTTTCATTGTAGGTCTTCGAATACATTGATTCGATATGGAGAAGCGATAAAGTGGATCGTTCGCTTCAGAAGGTACTCTCTTACTAAACACTCTTTCCCACGTCTGTTCGTAGAGATTAATCCTTCACCAAAAGTGTAATTGTTGCTATGTAACTATCGTGAGTGCGTGTAGCGCAGTGGTCAGAGGTGCCCTGCAACACATACATGGGATCGATCCCAACGCCCCCGGCCCACTAAGCCTTCCATCCCTGCGGGGTCGGAAAATTAGTACCAGACTTGTGTGGCAGGAGAGTAGCACTGGCTCGATACATCGGTAGACCACCGCGAGTCACTGTAAAGGCCAAACATGCATTCAGTCACCTCCAACGATGCCTAATGAAGTTGAATGCATGGTGCATCCGTTAGAGATTGATCAACGCCGAAAGCTTTATCCTTTTTAACCTTTACGTGAACATCTACGTTCGCTAGAAATGAAACCCTTGATTTCTTTTAGACTCCTAAAGGTGGAGTATCTGGGCGGATAGATGACCCATCATCACTGTCTACGAAAGCACGAACTACGCTGCAGAGATGGTCTAGAATAGTGAGCCACTATGATGTTGGCAATGAATCAGGCAATTAAATTATTTGTCCATCTTTGCTCTTCTTGTTGTGTTGTAAAATGTGCAATTATATCTATTCTCATATAATTTAGGCGAAGATGAAGATCCTGTGGACATGTGGAACCGCTCCATTGAAACCTCATTGGCTTGTCAAAGTCCAAATGCTCCTTCATCAGGTACACCACTCAATTATTTTCTTCCTTAGTTCTATGGCTCACTTTCCTCTTCTTTTTTTTCTTTTGTTCTGCAGAAGATCATTAATACTTTTCGCCAGTTCCGCTTCCACGAGTCCTTTTCAGTTTCTTTTTTTGTGCTGGTACGAGTGCGCCTCTAACATCATTCATCATGGTGTATTTCAGCACTTTCTACTCCATTATGGAACTCCTCTTCACGTAAGAGGGTACACTGTGCATCAAAAGTATCTAAGGATCACGAAATGGTTGAAAGTCCAATCGCAGCCAGTACGGCTATTCGACCAATTGTGGAACCGTCGCATGTAGAAATTTCATGCGAAGATATTGAACGTGTTTTTGAGGAATCACCATTAGTGAGAAGCGTTCCCAATGTAGAGCTTTCGGATAAAGCATCTCTTAACATAGAAAATGATGAGAACTCGCCAACACCTGCATTTTCGTCCGAAGATTCGTCAAAAGCAACTATGTCAGAGTCCCGTACACGAGTTGGTCCAAGGAAAATAAAAGCTACTCAGCGAGATAAAACGAGAGACAGCCAAAGACGGTCTAATCGGATTAAGCTAATGAAATGCCTGCAGAATACAGTTACCGTTGAGGCAGGACATGCTACTCCGCTAAGACC
The DNA here is from genome assembly GCA_018806985.1 of Angiostrongylus vasorum. Classification (NCBI taxonomy): domain Eukaryota; kingdom Metazoa; phylum Nematoda; class Chromadorea; order Rhabditida; family Metastrongylidae; genus Angiostrongylus; species Angiostrongylus vasorum. The sequence continues at coordinate 131,137 of JADANN010000268.1, forward strand.
CCAAACAAGCAGAGCAGCCACTTCATCAGCGGATGCTAGTAAGACTGATACCTTCACGATCGACAGTGAAACTCCCAAAAGCAAAAGCCACGTGGTTCAAAAATCTACGAATAATGAGGACTCAAGATGCGAATCCGGAACTGCTGCAAGACCAAGTTCGCGAAAGAGGGAGGGAAAGTCTTTTGGAGTTGTTGGGAGCGAAGTTGTGAATGGAGCCGTTACTTCGTTGTTGACTCCAGTAAATACTTCAACGTCCAAAAAATCGAAGATTTCATACAAATTGGCCAGTGAAAACACAACTATGGGCTCCTCGTCCTCCAGGAGAAGGTCATTAGCGATGAAAACTACCCCATCCATGAAACGGACGCCAGCTATCAAAGGGGTGTCGCCTAAGGAAAAGAAATCGCCTATTGTGCTATCTACTCCGAAAAGGGCTCCAAGAAGAACATCTACATGTCGAACAAAAACATGAAATCTCTTTCTCTTATTTTACCGCCTCTGGATTCTAACAAACAACTTTTCATAGATCTAAGAAAATATTTCTACGCTTTTCCTTATCGCAACGTCGTATGGAAAAAGCAGTTATTTAGAACACCATTAATTGAATATTTCCGGAAGAAATTCTCATAAATTGTTATAGCCGTTTTTTCTCGTTTGACGCAAATGTAGTGGTAAAGTTGAAACATCATAATTAATAGGAACAAACTGTAAAAATTGCTTTTAAGTTACAGTTCCCATTGATTTCCTTCGGCTTTCAGCATTTTTCCCTTTTCATCGTGTTTCAGCCAGCTTTGTATCAGGCTTTATTTAGCCCCCGTAAATTATCCGATCCTTCACACTCTGCTTTATTTAGTTAATAGTGGATTTCCTTATTTGCTTAGTGTTGAAGGAATTCAATGCAATTTATAAAGTAATGTTTTTCCTTACCGGGACCTCACTGTGGTTCACTTTCATAAGTGGCTGAAGTGACGTCATATTATCTTTATGAAAATTGCGTTACAAAGGGAACATTGGAAATGAGAACTATTCACATGAATATAGATGACGTGTTATATGGAGAATCGATGTGGCTATACACTAGAAGTGCTTTTATCAAAGAATGACTGGAATATGTGGGCGTACGGGTTTTTCTAATGTGGAGATACCTTATTGATTCTGTCCATTGATACTCGTGTAGTGCAGTGGTTAGAGTTGCCCTGCAGTAAACACAGGGTTCGTCGTTACATCCCGCGCCCGAGAATAACTATGCGCTCCGTGCCTGCAGTACAAGTCGATGCCAGGTTTATCTTGGAGAATAGTAAGAGTAACACTAACAGTATAGGTAGGCTTTCGAAATCACTAAATAGGCTAGGCATCCATTAAATTGCCTCCATGATGTTACGAATGGAATCGGATGCGTGGCACATTCTTAGCGTGTACTCCAAGGCCGTGTGGTTCATTGTTTCTTTTATCTTTTACAGCTTCCCATCATTTGTTTTTTCCATGCCTTTTTCCTATGACATTGGATGGTATGATCAGGATTTGTATGGGAAGGAATTGATTAAGGTTTAGGGATTTTAGTTTGTTCATAATTTTACACTCATTCTAATCAGTTGATTCATTTTTTCTTCTCGAGACGTCTCAATGGCTGATTTCGCTTTGAAAATAACACTACATTATCCTCAAATGAATGAGGGATAATGGGTTTGAGCGTTTTCTTGCTTTCACTGCCTATCACCACAGTCAGATAGAGGCTGTTGCGTTGCTGATAGAGCGGCTCGTTGCATTAAGCAACTAACTCATCCAGGCAACGACTATGTCGTATCGATCTACATCCCCATCTTATACTAACTCTTCACAGAAATTTCCAACAGTGTTGTTTCGTCGAACTCCCCTAGTGGTGACGTTTTCAGACGAAATGAACAGTTATGTTGATGTACGGACGAGTTACTAGATCAACTATTGTAGACCTGTGATATAAATCATCAAAATTACTTTATATAGGATCGATAGCCTATTTTACAGTAGCTTGTCCAGTCACAGTACTCGTTGTACATCCTTTTGAAATAAGTTTGAACTACAGCTTTATGTTTACACTGGATAAGAAATTTCATCAAAGCAAACGACTTAACACAACAATGCCGTTGAATCACTTTTTCCCGATATCTTGTTTAACTGTAATTTTGAGTGTTTTCTTCGAATTGTGATAAACAGTTTCACAATTGTTTATGTATAATGGTGGGCGCTTGTAGCGCAGTGCTCGGAGGCGCCCTGCAATACACAGGGAATCGATCCATGCGCACATGGCCCAGCAAGCCCGTTAACCCTCCGCGATCGGTACCAGACTTGTCTGGAAGGATAGCAGCACTGTATCGATACATCGGTTGGTCACCGCGAGTCATTGTAAATGCCAGATATGCATTCAATCACCTCCAAACAATGCTTGGTGAAGTCGAATGCATGGTGCATCCCTCACGGATTGATCAACGTTGACAGCTTTATATTTTTATATATGATGGCGCGAGTTTTAAAAAAGGAGTGGGTGCATATTGGACCCATAAAATCACTTCCGAAAACGTACCGATGTATCAAGATAGCGTTTTTTCCCTCCAAGAAGGTGTGGTACCAAATTGCCGAATTGAAAGGCTGAGGTGTTCTTGGTTAGGTGGGAGGCATGGGATCGAACCAGCGTCCATGTGTATTGCTGGGCACCTTTGACCACTGCGCTACATCTCTCGCACAATAGAATACACATGTGAGTAGATAGTACTGTATCCTGTTGCATTGATAAACTAGTACAAGATTGTTGCAAAAATTTTTATTGTGGCGAACGTTCTGGCACCTGTTTCTTCAAGGGCACAGTTATTCGAATGTCCATAGCCGTTCATTTTTGCGGTCCGCGCATTTCTTGCATTCGATTTGTTTCCTCGCAGCCGTCAACCACGAAAATCTTCGAACTTTTGCATTTGGGTTCGACTCCTCGACGATTTTTGATCTTATTGAAGACGGTTTGTAGCTTATGGAGTCTATCCTTCTATCATCCTTAGAATCTTAGGATAGCCCGACTTAGCTGTTCTCATATTAATTAGTGGGTACCCGTTCCTCCGTACCATAGGGGTTGGGGATTTGTTGGTCCGGTATGGGGTTCAGCATGAGATCACGGAGCTATTGCATCCCATAGAGTATTAAGTAAACCATAAATCAATGTGTCTGTTCATGACTTTCAGATAGGTTAACATCCTTCTAAATTGAAGTGAGCAGTATTATATTCTCAGCCAAGTATCTGTCGGTCAGTACAACTTAGCTCATACTTAGAAATATAAAACTTGATGATCGACATGCTGAGGTAATTATGGGAAACTATATGCTGAGCATATAATACTAAGTGCTACTTAACTTTTTTCGCCTAGGCGCAAGCCATTCGATCACACAACGTCATAGGCACGACTCTAATCCTCCTTTATGTTTTTTTTCCTTCGAGAAAATCTTCAGGTTTTATTTAATATTTTTTCATATGTGTACAATTAGTTTAATGTTATTAGGATTCGGCTTACTTAATAGAACTTTAGCAAAGTGCCTGCTAAGTCAGTACGCACTTTAACAAAAACCGCTAAATGTCATTGGCTTGCATTTAGGCCAGTTTTTTCCTAGCCTTGTTCAGAATTGTGCTATATAGCGCGGCTCCAGTTGGTACTCGTTCAATCCTGTCTTTTTCAAAAATTGGGTAACTTAGAGCGTCTATCCCGGGACTTTATTGGAATCCCGCCTCGGCAAGCACCGATGTATCACTGAGAGTAGCTATTATGCAAATAATATAAATTTAAGCTGCAAGCTAATTTAAATCGGGACCTTATCATTTATCACAATCATAGGGCGCAGAAACGATTACATGAGAGGTTGGGACCACAACATCATGTAAAGACCGCTGATCTAGGTGTATCAGTATGTACGTGCTTTTGTTGTATTGTTCCTTGTTAGGAAAACCTTTATATTCGTCATCTGCTGCAGTGACAGAACTTGCTAGTGTTGAACTTACTGTATTAAAGATGTCCTTTCTATTGAATTTGTTCGTCTGTACAATTTTCATTTTGTCGGTCTCCGCCCATCTATGCCACCCGTGCGTGCACAAATGGGTTCTTCATGGTTGTTCATGACCGTGATATCCTTGGAGTTTTTCTGCTTATCACTTCTATTGTTCTTAGTACGTCAACACAAGTTTGTTAATACTGCATTTATTTCGTTCGTCATAACACTTTGGTGGAATTCGCCTTCATCACAAATTATGAGGATTGTCAACGGTTCATGATATTCTCCACACTGATCACTGCAATGCAAATGGGATCAATCCCGGCGCACTAGGCTCACCAAGCCCTCCATTCCTTCGGAGTCAGCAAATTGGTATCTGGACTTGTCTGAAAGGATAGCACTGGCTCGATACAGCGGTAGGCCACCGCGAGTAATTGTAAAGGCCTGATATGCATTCAATCACCTTCAGACGATGCTTAATGAGGTCGAATGCATGACGCATCCATCAGGGATTGATCAACGCCGAGAGCTTTATCCTTTCATTATTTAATCTTTCGAATATACGTTTAGTACCACACCACATCTGAAATTTATTGAGGAGGGGGTGCACTGTACGCAATAAATTTGTTTTCCGGGGGTTTGCCTTGCTATTCCAAGTTTTTGACGCACATTTTGTACTCAAATGATAGCTTGGCTAACATAAGTGTTGTGTTTGGCGTGGTCTTTGGAAAGCTGTTTTTTACACTTTATAATTTACAAGGAAACCTTTAGCGAACGAGCTCATTAACCGGTAATTTGGCTGGTAATTAAGTCTTACTTTTACTTCCGATCACCATAATAAATCAGTTATCGCAACAAACGGGCGTGTATGAAAAAGCAGAAGTGGATTTAACATAGGCTGTAAAATGCTTCCAGATGCTGATAGTAGTGTGTTTGTATAATGGACCGTGGTAATATATAGTAAATAGTAAGTTGCGTCCTCCCAACGGTTTACTGCCTCATCGTGGCTCGGAGGTTTTCCTGGGTGTCGGACTGCGATGTACAGCGGGGGATTCGTCTCCTTGGCAGAGTCTTCCAAGCTGAGAATGAGTCCGGCGTTTCCATCAGGAAGTCTGGTTAAGAGTAAACCAGTACCAGGATCCACCACCGTCTTGGTATCAAAGTCTGCATGGTGGCAAATCTCTCTCCGATCCACAAGGGCTGCTACTGCATGTCGTGGTGACGGCCTGGGGCAGACTTTTGGCCAGGCTGTCCTCGGGATTCCAGGGAACCACAATGGCTTAACCAGCAAATCTCCGAAAAATGGTGATTATGCTGGGGCCCGCACAACTAGTGAGCACGGGCCGTTTAAGTATTCAAGTAAGTAAATTGCACATCATTCGTGCCCATAAAACGATAGAACAACGTTTATTTTACAATCGCGTCGTGTTCACTACCTCTCGAGTACTCTAATCATCCAAAAATTTATATTTATTGGCAAAAAAAGAACAAGTCCGTAGTGACGTCAAATTAGATGTCGCTCGTGGCAGCCATGGGGGAATTTATCGTTGGGCGTGTTGTGCTAACTTCCTACCGTATTCGCTCGACTGTTACTTTTTTTATACTGGTCGATGTCAACGATTGAATGCATATTTGGCATACACATTGATTAGCGGTAGCACACCGTTGTATCAAGTCAGTGATCTCAAGTCGGTGATCTCATCACCCACTTAGCCCTGGCAACACTTTCCCAAATCCTCTAAGTGATCGGTGGCTTGATTCGTCTAGTGCATAGCATAGCAGCATATCGCCGTCGACCATGGGTGTGTCACAGAGCACCTCCATCCACTGCGTTTTACCTGCCTAGATTTCTGCTTTAGTTATTCTCATGAGTAGCTTGTCGAACCCTTCCAGACTAACCACGCAGCTTTCTAGTCGAAGGTGACCTTCGTCCACTTCTTATATGCTTCTCACTTACTCGAATGTAAGCTTTTGGCTGAATCAATGTAGAGGATACATTTCGCGTATACCCGACAACACCGACAATATGAATACGTTCTACGTCACACTACAATGTTTTGTAGTCAGAGACTATTCTTAATTGAGTAGTGCGTTACTTTTCGAAGAATATTATCACACTTCATTACCGTAATTCTACTTGGCTAAAAGCCTTAATATTCTATCCTCCTGAATACATCGTCGCTCAGCACAATCTCCATACGTTTTTCCTGCTCCATGAAGGTGGTCTGTTACGCAACTAAAGGCATGTAGTAGTTTCTAATCCACATCTATTTAGAAAATCAAGGCGATTGACATGAGCTACGAACACGTCCGAGTACTTTGCCTTACAGTACGATTTCATTTTCTAGGGATCCGCTCGACTGTTGTTTTCCTCAGTCGGTTGTCTACACTTTGATCGTCGACCTATGACCCATTTATGGTTCTCTTTTAAATGTTCGTTCCATTGGATAACGAACACAAGAAGTTTCTCAAAGATGTGAACTATAAAATCTTTCCTGATGCTGCCAGAGCTCAAAATATTTCAGATGTTGTTACAGTGATATTATTAATAGAGGAAGAGGGAGAAGAAGAGAGGGTGGAGTAGTCAGGAAAAAAGAGAGAGAGGAAGAGAGCAGAAGGAGGAATCTCTGAACATCGCGTGCGAAAGAGTCATTTCCAGTGGCTGCGAAACGATACCTTTTCAGGATACGTTTAGAGGAAAAACAATACCTCCAAATGACAGGTGTAACGACAAACGAGGTGCAATTTAACCTACCCTTCATCTCCAACGAAATAAGCACCGCTATAGAACGCCGCTAAAAAAGTGCCGGCCTAGAGAATTCAGTGATTGAAATACCATCGAACACTCTAAGACGCCAGTTAGACGCCAGTTAGTTTGTAACCGTTTCTATGATTGTGGATGCTAAATGCGAAAATGTACAATTTGCTCTAAGGCTAGGGACTGCTGTTGCATGACTTTGGGTGCGGTGTGCCTGATCTCTTGTAAAGCGTGCGGGTCTAAACGATAAGCGTGAAGTTTAAGGAAGTACCTCTTTAGGTGCTCATAGAACACAGTCACATAACGATTTCGAAGTAGAAGTCACCATCCTCGCACAAGATTCTAAGGATTCAGCATGTAAAACTCTCGAAGCATTCCGGAAATTTCCAAGAATCCATACGTGAACATCAGGGTGTATGCCTCGTTATCGTGTTCAACTCACACAATATCTCAGACTAATATTTTAACTTGAGAGAGGCACTTTACCCAACTATGTGAATTCTGAAGACCCTGGCTCGACACGAAGGCGAAACCGCCACATCGAGACGAATAACAAGCGTGGACCATCGACTCGCATCATCGGCTCTGATGAAGTCGAAGACTTCGAAACGTTAGCCGACAATGAATGTATTTATCAACCTCGTGTAAGCTCAACAAAGAAAGAATACATACTGTTTAGTCACACCGAGGTTAAAGGAAGAGTCGGTTTCGAAGTATTTGAATTCTGCAAGATTTCTCTCTACGTGGAATATTCAGTGGAAGACAAGTAGAAAACGGTGAGTATGTGGAAAAGCTCTTTTGTTCTCGATGCGATTGGAATTTAGGTTTCGTGGTCTTTCTGTTGAAATTATGGAGGTATTTGGCTGTGTAAACGGCGAGTGCGGCGCAGTGGTCGGAGGCACCCTGCAAAACACACGTTGCCCGCGCCCCCTGACCCACCAAGCTTTCCATCCCTCCGGGGGTTGACCAATTGGTACTACGATTGTCTGGGAAGATAGCAACACTGGCTCGATACATCGGTAGGCCACCGCGACTCATTGTATTGTATTGTAAGGGCCAGATAAGCATTCAGTCATCTCCAAACGATGCTTAGTGGAGTCGAATGCATGGCGCATTCCTCAGAGATTGATCAACGCCGGGAGCTTTATCCTTTTATCCTTCATTTAGCTGAGTAAGTTGCAGTTGATTTCATCTTTCCAGGCTCTGAATATTGAATTTCTTGTTATTAACAACCTGTTGTCTGCTGAAGAAGAAAACGTTGACTTATAATCAACATAATTCTCATCATCGTTAAGGTGACAGCCTGCGTCTCTGGCATGTAGCAAATCCCTGAAAAGAATAACTATGCCCAAACATTTGCTTGCATGGCCGACCGTTGACCGGTGACTTTGTTCGGAGATCTGAACGCAGTCTAAACATGTTTCCATGCTCCGAACAGTATTTCACCTTACTTACCAGGTCCATCACATTTCATAGGTACACGTAAGACGTGATTTGCACAATCATCCGTTTATCTCGATTCCTTCTCTTTCACGCTTTTTTATGATCTGTCTTTCTGGACATACTTGTACTCCTAATCTTCTTCCAGGATCACTGAACTGCTCGCGTATTGTGTCTATTTTAGTGCTGCTTTTGAAAATAATAACAATTTTAGGTATATTGCGAAATATAAGTTCAATGATGCTGAGATATTTGCAAAACTCCGGACCGGTTAATCAGTTAAAATTGTGATTATAACTGCAGCCTCAACTTAACTGCGTTCGTTGCCGATTTGGGCTTCCCAGATCAATCCCGCTGACGGGTGATTGCTGATGGCAGAGATCGATAGAACCAGCTGAGAGACAGACGAAATGAAGGAAAAGAAACATGGTGTGGTAGTGAACGCGTTACTCCCCAGAAAGGAAAGTAGCGCGTTCGTTCCCCACCGCAGACACTTGTGGCCCTGAGTTCCGTAAATATCTCAGTGTCATTGAAATAATGACAATGTCGTTGTTAAAACGAAGTATCTGTGAGATTTCCCCCATTAGTACTTGTGATTTTTTCATTTGACATGGGTAGCATTAGCATCTACTGCGGTATTAGCACGAACAATTTTGGCAAGATTGTGTCATTTTTCCCCCCTATGAACAGTGAGCGACCAGTGAGTGCTTTACCACTATGGCGCAGCAGGAATGAGATCCAGTTTGTTCTCGTTGAGAGCCAGCTTCATCCAAAGTTTTTAATGTATGAGGGATTATCTTCTTAACAATATTATGTCACTTGCTCAACAAAATGTACAGCGGTTAGAAAGAATTCGTCAGCAATCGTTCTTTCCTAATGTAACTGTATATGAAATGCTCTGTTGATCTCTGATCCTTTTCTTTCCATATTACCGCGTCGTTTCGTTTCCAGTTTCTAGAAATAGTTGGAGCATTCTAGATGGAGCAGACCCCAGAAAGCTGTAACTTCGACTTCTACCATCGGGAATACTTTCCACAGCAATTTGAGCTTTGAATGTAAGAATCACAGATTTGCAAATGTTTCAATAGCAGGAAATATTGGTTTCCGGTAAAGCGGTTAAGGAACTAAGGGAGTTTAAATATTTATTCCTTCCCATTTCCGATAAAGAAAAAGGATAAAGCTTTCTGCGTTGATCAATCCATGAGGGGATGCACCATGCATTCGACTTCATTAAGTATCGTTGGAGGTGACTGAATGCATATGTGGCTTTACAGTGACTCGCGGTGGCCTGCCGATATATCGAGCCAGTGCTGCTATCCTCCCAGACAAGTCTGGTACCAATTTGCCGACCCCTATGAGATGGAAGGTTTGGTGGGCCATAGGCGCGGGGATCGATTGTGTGTGCTGCAGGGCGCCTCCAACCACTGCGCCACACGCGCCCTCCCACTTTCGATATCACTACATATTTCAAAGGAAGGCGATGGGCGTTCTATCGCTTTTCTACGTGGACATAAAATGAGCCACTTTTTACGACGATGCAGCAGAGAGTTCTTCTAAGGATTCTTTTTTTCAGTGGCGGTTCATTGTGAACGAGTTATCACGATTCAGTAATAATCCGATTCATCACAGTCAAAAGCTCTTTCGTTTTCTCATCGGTTACCGCACTTTTGTCTTTATCTGGATGTTTTTTTTATCGAAATCACACCACTCCTATTTCATCTTTACTGTCACAAAGAAAAAATTTACAACCTGCTCCAGTATGAGGATCCGACAGGGAAAAAGTAAAGTGGCATCTGGTAGACGTGCAATGTCAGTGTGTTAATCTTGTTCTTTTTTACACACTTTGAACCATTTTAGCTGTGACATCACCGGTGTATTTGTTTTAACGACGATGAAAACTCACGGAACTTTTTTTATCTACTATCTGTTGTTTTTTTCACAACAGGATATTACGTGAGATACGACAACAATGATGCTGAGACCTTTACAAAACTTGGACCTCAAGCCATGTTGAACCGCGATCACCCCTTCGGAGGCTCACGTTTTGCATACTGCACCACTGAGACCATTGCTTTGCCTCTCTCTTAGCCAATCGTTTTACTCTAATAGTGCCTTCAGCAATCATTGTCAACAGGGATGATCTGGGGAGCACAATTAGGCATTGAAATGGCTGACAGAAAGGCGAAACGAGGTGTCTCAGTGGTGCCGTGCGTAACTCATAAGACCCCGCAAAGGGTAATAGCGGCTCAATCGGGGCTGGGATGCAAGTTTTGCAAACATTCCCAATCATTGTGGTTATCACGAAAACTGTTCAAAATAGGATTGGTGCCCATATTTTATTCGAAAGGAAGAGCATCTATGAGAAGGTGGTAGATTGGACCACCTCATTCGCCTCAATACCATATGAGTTAGCCTCCCGATTCGATTAGTTCGCAATGGGCTCTGTGTAAGAGTGATGAAAATGCTATTGTAGAACAATACAATCACAATGATGTTGAGATATTTCTAAAACTCTGACCCCATACCATCTTCCAGGAACCCCAGTTGATAGAACGGAAAAACAAGGACCTCAGAGGTGCAGTGGGTAACACGTGAGCCCACAGAAAGGGTAATCGCGAGTTGGAAGCTGGCTTCGAGGTCTCAGTTCCGCAAATATGTCAGCATCATTGTCGTTGTATTTCACATAATACGTTGCCACGAAAAAAAACAGTAGGCCGTAGATGTAAGGTTCAACACTGTTCTGGAAAATTCCGGAAATTTTCCGCTGAGATCGCTTTCTGTGTGCTCATTCTCCCTCACTCTAAATCTTCCGATCTTCTTGACATCAATCCAAATGGTTTCATTCAGATGGTTATCGGACAGAACCGTCGCAGTCGTTCACATGTAGGTCCGGTACCGTTGGAGAGGGAACAAAGCAGGAGGTTGGTTGGTGTGTGCTCAGGTGCATGGAGTTGACGATGACGCTAACAAAGAACAAAAAGGACATTCACTCTAGTTTCAATTTTTTTCAAAAGACGTGTTATTATTTCATTATACATATTAATTATACTGTGTAATATTATCGTTGTAGGGCGGTTTCAGCTGTTTCTGGTCCTTTACAACAATTTCCAAAAACTGGCTATGGTACACCACTTGCGGCAAGTTTTATCTTTTTTATCTTTTATTTCATTTTATTTGACTCGTCTTTACGTCTACTGTGCGGATGTCAGCACTTCTCACATTCATTTTGTTTCCTCGCATCCATTGCCCACGAAGATCTTCCAACTTCACGTGTGCCTTCGGTTGTTGCTTGAGGATCTTCATTTCATCCTGAATGTCGTAGAATGCTGGTCAAGCAATTCTCCCTGGACTCCTGAGATAGCCAGGCTGGAACGTTCACATTTAGATTGCAGAGAGTGATTTTTTTCCAGACAAGTCCGACACCAACTTCCCGACTCCGGAGGGATGAGAAACTTGGTTGGCTCGGAGTGGAATCGAACGAGCAACATGGTGGTGATGACGAAGCATCACTACGACTATGCTATCCGCCCCATAGTTTTGTTTTGGCAGTATGAAATCACCATTGGCAACGTCAATGCCTTCTCGCTTTCATTCTATCTATCATTTCATTATCAGTTCAATAATCACTGTGTAAAGTGTGGTGAAGTTGGTTCAGTTTGATTCGTGGTCTTCTGGAAGAAAATTACAAAAACGATATGCTTTTCTAGCAGAATGGAAGAGTAGTGATGTTCCAGAGCAGTACGAGCACTGAGCCAGTTAAACATGATGATGGCAGTTGTGAGCAAAAGTGTCCTCGATTCCGAGTACAACATTCATTTCAAGAATTTTCATGCAATCAGCGGCGATGCAAAGCAACGTGACTGTTGGATTCGGATGTGGATTCGTACATCAATCGAGTATTTATCTCGTTATCGCCCCATTCACACGTTGAATGCTGGTCCGGGACGATTTTAGGTCCAGATAGCTTCGCTAGTTGCTAATCTTGGTGGGTCATAGGGAAGTTTGCTGCCTTGTGAATCGAATCCTTCCGGGGTGACAGTTTCCTCTAGCACCAACGAAACATGTATTTAGTCACACACGGCTCTAGGACCATTCAGCAAATCGAGTTCATTCAATGGTGGTTGTTCTTCGGTTCTCAAAAACCTCTATCGAGAGGAATGAATCACACTTCCGGAAATGATGTTCTTGTCGTGTTGTTCGTTTTCTCTGATGTTGAGAGAATGTCGAAAGCTTGTATAACACAATATGGGTCAAGCAGTTGAACAACGCTGGATGAATTTCAATGTTTTGCAATTAAACCATGTGCTACTCATTCTTTACGGTCTGGAATGATCCAATATTTCTAGTTGTACCATATGCAGAACGTTTTTTTGACAATGAGATAGCTCATCGTCCGCATGCTGTGCATTCGCTGACGTGGGGCGCTGTTTAGCACATTTTTGTACAAAACCCAGTTTTAAATTGTTTTTGTTTCGACATTGGCACTTTCATATCCTTCAGATTACAAATATCTCAGCAATCTTGTGGTTGTATTTCGCATAGCAATAACCTGCCATAAAAAAGTATAAAAAGGCAGAAAATAAAAAGCTAAATATTGTGAATTCAACTACAGCCTCAGCTTAACTGGGTTTAATGCCGATATGGGCTCCCGCAGATCAGTCCCGGTGACGGGTGATTGCTGACGGCAGAGATCGATAAGAACTAGCTGAGAGACAGGCGAAACGAAGCACCCGCATGGTGTGGTGGTGAACGCGCTACTCCCCGGAAAGGACAATAGCGCGTTCGTTCCCCACCGCAAACACCTGCGGTCCGGAGTTTTGCAAATATCTCAGCAATCTTGTGGTTGTATTTCGCATAGCACTAAATCGGTAGTTGATTCGATCCCGGTTCTCGGATTCATCAAGCCTGTTATCGTTTCGAGGTCTGCAAATTCTATCTGGTTGGTTTGGGAGACAAAAAAAAACTCACCTCAAACGTCACTAGCTATCCTCGACATCATCCTCAAACATTCATCCTTGATGTCTTTCCACAGAGCTCCATGTAGCGCATTAATTACGGGTATCGCATTTGTAATGATGAGTGGTTGACAACCTAGTGCGACTTAATTTTTGTTTTAAAATTTGTTACTCTCACAACTAAGTTTTTCCTGTTTCTTCTCACTCTAGCGGCAGTAAGGGATTTCCATTAGAGTTACTTATGAGTATAGAAAATCACGTAACGTTAAGTTTTGAACTAAACTACCTGCAATGTAAACTATTGATCAACCTAACTACTACTAGCTACAGAATTTTGTTTAAGCTTCTTCAAATGGGTTGTCATACCTCGTCAATAGTCAACTACAGAGTTACTTAAAGTGTGCTTATTTATCTCCCACGATAGTATGTCACGACATTGTTGCCAATATGTCATGTTCAGTCGCTTGTTCATTTCGTAAACATCATTTCGTAGACATGAACTTTCCACGAAACAAACTCTTCAATCGATCTATACATTAAGTCAATGGCAGGCATCTATTTTCAGTATATACTAGCCCTTTCAAATGTCTTTAAAAAAATACTTACTTGATATTTGAATGGCCCGTCCTCACTGGTTGTGCGGGCCCTATCGTAATCTCCATTTTCCTGAGATTTCCTAGTTAAGTCATTGTGGTTTCCTGGAATTCCGAGGTCAGCCTGGCCAAATTCTGCCTCAGGTCTTTACCACCACAGGCAGTCGCAGCCCTTGTGGATCAGAGGCAGATTTGCCACCATGCGACTTTGATACCAGGACGGTGGTGGATCCTGGTATTGGTTTGCTCTTTTGCTCTAAGCTAGGCCTCCTGGTGGAAACGCCGGGCTCTTTCTCAGCTTGGGAGACCCTGCCAGAGGTGAATCTCCGGCTGTACATCGCAGTCCGACATCCAGGAACACCTCCCAGCCACGATGAGGCGGTAAACCGTTGGGAGGCATTAAATACACGGTTTGTACAAGGAAAGTTCAAGTTTAAATGAAAAGGCATTAAACAAATTCCATTACGGATTTCGAAAGCTACCGTAGAGGGTGAACGGAGAAGTTAAAACATTGAAAACTGATGAATAAATTAGTGTATTACTCTTTGCAGATGAGTTCACTATGAATCCTCTCACGCCTCTTGCCTTGTTTGACTCAGCCAACGTTTTTCAGGTTTATAAACCCAATCAAAAAGCTGAATCCTCATCATGGTTGACGAGCGCGACGCCTTCAAGTTCCATTGCCGTCCAAGTGCACGAGTTCTTATTTCTTGGAAATACCGAAACAGCTATGAATACACGACACACCTACCAGAATAACATACACTATTTCGTGGTAGGTATACCTAATAGAGATGACAGGCAAGTGGCAGCATGTGCTATCTACAGTATTTTTTTATCCATTTCGAAATTTGACGAGCGTGTAAGGCAGTGCCTAAACTTACCCCTCCGATGCATGCAGTCCTCAGTGCGATCCGTCGTCCTGGGTTAACCAATTCCTTCTCGCCATCTTTCGGATACCGAAAAATAAGTATCAGAACTGCTCGGGAAAAAGAGAAGTTCTAACTCGGTACTCGATTGATAGGGAAAAAAGTACTGACTTCAAAGATTGGTAGGTCTGCAGAAGCCATCATATAGGTCAAACAAGCATCCAATGAGTTCTACAATGCTACGAATGGAGTCGAATGCATGGCACATCTCTGAAGCATCGGCCAGCTTCGAACATTTTATCCCTCAGTTTTCGTTAGGATTGCAGCTCTCCTTCTTCTGTCTAATTCCTCTTTCATTTCGTTCTCCATGTTCATTGATGGCCCAAGGAAAACGTACGAGGTGGTCTCTGTAATCAGAAAGCCATCCAATCCAATTTCCTCGCCTTGGCCCCATGGAATTTTACATGAACTGAGTCTGCTTCCGATTTATGCGTAACCCGATCCTTTTTTCTCGCTTCTTTGTGCTCATTGGTCATCCTTTCTGCTTCTTTGGTACTTGAAAAAACAAGGATGCCGTTGACAAAACGAAGACATACTAGAAACCTTCTGTCAGTACGTATGCCATTCTCATCTCAATCGAGTGACTTCATTATCCACCACAGTGCTGCATTATGCAGCTTTGCCGTATGGTGTCGCCTTGCCGAATCCCTTTTCCTATGACTATGGTAAGAGGTCGACGGAAAAGCCGTATTTTCGGAGTATAGTTCCGGTAACAGTCAGAAAGAGTTCTAATGTAGAACGGGTCCACTTCTTGGTCAAAGAGCGCTGATAGGACTGCATTCGTTTCAACACTGTGAAACAGTTTTTCATAGTCGACAAAGGTTAGGACTAGAGGCAGATGGTATTCCCAAGAAACTTCAGTGACCCTGGACACAGTTTAGATGTAGTCTAAGCAACACATTTCCTGCTGAAATTCCTGTTTGCTTAACTGCTTGCGCATTCTGCAACGTTCTTCATATGGGCGACAGGATAACGTTCCTGAAGAGCGGGTGGAAAACACTCAACAAGCATATCAGATGACAGTTACAAAGATCCCTTCGGTTATCTTTCTCCGGACAAGATTGCAGTATGCGACGTCCTCCACTTGCTTGCAATTTTCTCTGTTTGAAGATAGGTGACCATATGATCTGCGAGGAATACTGTACTCGTAAGTTGTGGCTTTCAGCTGTAAGGAAGTTGGCGGCGATATATTCAGAGTACTAGAGCTGTACTTTTTTCATGCTTTCTAGGGGAATTCGAACCTCAACGAGAAGAATTCCACGTGGTTTTTCTGCAGTGGGGATATTAGAGTCCAGGACGGGGGGATTGTGGGACGGAAAAGGTGGTTTAGAACGTTTCCGTTATTAATTCCATTTCACGGCAAGAAGTTTTTGTGATCCCATCTTCGCTTATCACTGCTGAGAGTGGAACGTTATACTCGCACAAATACCAAGAGCACTATTTTAAACCGGTTCTTTTTTTAATAATTTTTTTAATGCTACTTCTAATAGTTTCTTCTGCCTGTACTGATGTAGGTCTTCCTGCAAAGCTCTTTTGCAAATGTGTGTTAAACGCGTTTGCAGTAGCATCAAGCTTCCGCTGCCTTTTCTTCTCGAGCAACTCCTTTGTGCTAATGAGGTGCGATCCGACCTTCTTGTTTGAGGAACTGTGGCGAATTCGGCACAACTTTAAGTCCATCGACAAAGCAGCTCGTTGCCTTCGGAATGGTCTTCGTTAATGTGCCAGTCACGTTTGGAAAAGATTTCGTTCAGAATGTTCTCTTCATACACAATTCGACTTTCTTCTCTTGGTCGATGACTTAAATTCCTTTCTAGTTTGCAGCTGAATCCAATCTTTGCGCGAAGAAGACAGTGATCATGACATAGTGTAGAGCTAAGGGACTACCGATGTCTCAACTAGGCACCACCTTCTATTTGTCAAAATATGGTCAATCTCCATATGAGTATCTCCATTCATTACGATGCTCCCATGTCCAGCGGCGCCTTCCTTTCTTCTAGGGAAAACTAGTTTCCATGGAAGATGCGTGCTGCCTCATTTCTTTCTCCTAATCCCAATTTTCGGACCCTGTATTCAGTCTCGTTGGTCTTTTCTAATATGGCACTAAGGCCTCCGAAAACGAATTTATAACAAGCTTTATCACTACTGATAACTCCTTTCAAATGGTAGTTAAACGCACTTAATTCGTACTCACCAGCTGCATCGATCGGTGAGTAGCAGTTGATGCCATTGATCTTCTTATGACGCGTTGGTTGAAGATGGACAGCCGCCATGCGAGGCGAGAGGTTCTCGTACTAGTCGACGAGATAGACCATGAACGCGTAAATGGCAAAGCGAACGCCACCGACATTTCGTGACGGGACATTTTCTCCGCGCTTGACAGCGATCACTTTGTTTAGTTGGCATATGTAAGTCATCTTGCTTTTTGTTTCTTGTAAGGCTATCGCATGGTTGTGCTTCATCCACTAGGCACGAACCAGTTAAACAAGCTGGGTGAAGCAATCACAATTCGTTGAGCAAGAACGATTCCGACAGAGATTTCGTTGCATGGACCACATCTGAACTGTATCACGATTCAAAGAAGTCTGTCAGCACTCCCATCTGCTCTTTATCCCAATCTTTATCGACTCTGAAGAAGAGTTTGACAGCGTCGAAACGAATGCAATGCTATCAGCGCCTCGTCGACCAAGGAGTGGACCCGTCCTGTACACGTACACTCGGAGACTGTTGCGGTAACTGCAGAAAAAAATGTGTAGTTTTTTCGCCAAGTCCTTACCATATCCTTCGGAAAAACGGTTCGACAAGGCGATTTAATATTACCAAAGCTGTTTGGTGCCGCAATGCAGTGGATAATGAAGGTACTCGATTGCAAAGAGAAGGTCATACGTATTGATGAAAAATTTCTTTTTAAATCTTTGTATAGCTGGCGAACACGTTGAACTGGATTGTTCTATGATTATGCAAACCAACTTTTTACGTGAACCTTGGACGTTCAATGAACGTGGAGAATAATAAGAAGGAGGACACAGGCAGAACAAAGAGAACAGCATGGGCCCCATTGGGCCCTCTCAAAAGAAACCACCGAGCAACTGAAAGATCCGAAAATCCGCGCTTACCCTTTTCGATTCAACGGTCATCCCTGCGTTCTGTTATTGCAGCACTGACGTGGCCTGACATCTCAACTACGTCAGGAATACTGCACACTACCCACAGAGCGTTCGAAACGATGTCTTATAAAATTTATTCAGCACTGATGACGTCTAGCCGAAGTGCGTAGCTGAGATTAAGGAACCTATCCCATCTTCGGAATCCAGGAGAATATACGCCAATAGCGAAACACAGATGAAGCGGCTACATAATAAGAAGAACAATGACAGATGCATGGAAAGAACAGAGCGTGGACTCTAAGAAATGCAAGCATCATCTGGGAAGGCCACCAAACGATGGGCGGACGTGTTCATGGCTAAGTCAACCGTCTGCATTCACAGTTGGCAACAATTTCAGGACTGCGGAATAGGCCTCGCGGACATTACGGTATTTGAAGCAGATCACCATCATGGATGACGACTGGAGAAAGAAACGAATGGAAATTTTTCTGGGAGCCTCATAACTAATGAAGGTGGGCTACGCAAGTATCCAAGTAAGCAACATTCATGGCGATCACATGGAATTTGATACGATTTGCGCCTTCAAGAAGAGGGTGAAGACAGACATCTGAGGAGAATGTTCTGGTATTATACGTACAGAGTAAAAAACAATCTCTGTAGGGTGTCGCATGCGTTCGTCAGATCCGTTTCCAGTGACGTCATGCGCAATCCGAGATTTTGTGGCTTCTCAACAGTAGTCACTTGATGACAGCACTTAGCGTGCGTGGTGCTGAAGCTGATCTATTGCTGGTTGGGTAATTTGCTCTTCCCTGGAGTCCTGACTGAAGCTTGTAAGGGCGTTTCTAGGCATTTACCACGTTGTAGACCCCAAGGGAATTTAACGATTTCTTCGTTCAGTTTTTCTACTAGTTCATTCGAACATGATATGAGTCCGAAACCGAGAACAAAAGAAAGGTAGGGAATGCAAAAAATGGCGGATCGCTCAAGGACTTCAAAAGGATTAAAAACGACTAACGAAGAATCATAGGGCGCGTCGAGCGCAGCAATCGGAGGCGCCCTGCAATACACATGAGATCGATCCCTCCGTCCCAAGCTCACAAAGCTTTCCATCCCTCCGAGTTCGGCAGATTGGTACCAAAATTGTCTGGGAGGATAACAGCACTGGCTCAATACATCGGTAGGCAACCGCGAATCATTGTAAAGACCAGATATGCATTCAATCACCTCCAACGATGCTTAATGAAGTCGAATGCTTGGCGTATCCCTCAGGGATTGATCAACGCCGAGAGTTTTATTCTTTTATCCTTTTAAGGAAGGATTTAGAAGTCGAACTCCGAATGAGTATTGTGCAGTACAAAAATAAGCCAACATCGTACACCAAGTCGCTTTTGGATTCGTTGCGTTCTTGATTGCTTCATCGAAACTCTTCTAATGATTTGTAGCCTCGCTTTTATTTTCAACTTTCAGCCCCTTGTGATCCATCTAATTTTACAAGTGTTGACGAAATATATCCAATAATAAGGCATGGAGAACTATTTGAACGAGGTGCCCTATGTTGCCACAAACTTGCTATAGTAGTGGCGTTTCCTTGTTCTTAATCACAGCCGAGTCTCATGCTTCCACAGCCGAGTCTCATGCTTCATCTTAAATGTTTCTTTTCCTCTTTCAGAACATTTATGTGAACAGCACTACGAACACAGTTCGCTTGTCTCAATCATCTACCAACGTCACGCAAACGACACACGCGCGAAAATTTATGGTTGTGTCGTATCGAGAGGAAATGCCTCTAGAGGTAAGCCATTCCACTTAATTAAAGCGTATCCCTGAAATATAGAACGATGACTATTCGCAAAAATGTGCTTGCATGATGGCTCGTATGTGTTGTCACGCCTACATTGCCGTCGTATGTGGAGTGGTGTACATTGGCGTGTTGTCGGAAAATACTAGTCTCTCCACCAAAATCGATTATATGACGTCAATATTAATGTTTTTAGTTGGTGGTTTATTATTAGAGAGGATAAGCCACTCTTCATCTTTTAATCGAGACATTGTCCTAAAAATCAATGTCATTAGCCTCTCTTGTATTTTAGCACAAGCGCAGCTATACTTGATTTTTTCGCCGTATACCGTGTGTATTGAGAAGTTATTCTCAAAAAGGCTTTTCTTTTTTGGAAATTATTAAGTGACAAGAGTAAATTTTCGCAGATCACATCTGACACAATATCTGTGTTTTATGAAATGAACTCTTTGCGACGGAATAGACAGCCAGAAGGAATATGCGTTGAAATCGGCACACACGGTCCCCTCTGCGCATTCATATCGCTGTGGATGTCAATGCGTATGGACACTCTTGTCTCATCAACCTTACATTCATTTGCAAAATTAAATCAGGAAACTTGCTTTAATCATACATTCGTTTTTGCTGATGCGTTAGAGAAAAGGAAACAAGGATTTCCGCCTTAATTCAGGAACTTTTCGAACACTTCCAAGCAGTGAACGATCTCATTCGACAAGCAAGGAGCAGAGCGAAGCGGGTTAGTAGAATGAGAAGGTGCTGAACACGACAGATTTCTTCATACAACAAACTACGACGGTGTTTGCTTCAGGTTTTTAATCTACTCCGATGACAGTTTGGCAGTGTGTCAAGCATTTGCACTCGCTTATAATGTACAGTATTATAATTTGAACCTCGATCGTGTACTGATTAATTTTCAACGATTGAGAATCAAAGTGGATCTGAACGACTCTCTAAGAGTGGCACTCATGAAATGGGCAGAGTTGTGCGAAAGTAACGGAAAGGTACTGCCTCTCATTTCTTCGTTCGATATAGTACTTCTGTTTTGTTGTGAAAATGGAAAATGATATGTCTGCAGTTCCTTCTATGGTTATTTCAACTATGCGTTATCTCATAACTGTGACAACTAAATGTGTACTATTGCTGTTTTTTTTCTTACTACTATAGGGGCGTTGGAGATGCCCTGCAATACACACATGGGATCGGCCCCGCGCCCAAGGCCCACCAAGCCTTCCATCCCTCTGAAATCGGCAAATTGGTACTAGACTTGTCTGGAAGGTAGCAGCACTGGCTCGATACATCGATAGGCCACCGCGAGTCATGGGAAAGGCCAGATATGCATTCAATCACCTCCAACGATGCTTAATGAAGTCGAATGCATGGCACATTCCTCAGGGATTGATCGACGCCGAGAACTTTATCCCTATCCTTTATTACTGCTATTATTCACTATTATTATTACTGCTATCATTATTATTGTATTTTAATTGCAGAGTGACGAGATTACGGCGAAGCGTCGGACCAATTTGGACAGTATGAGGCCTGCTACCACTGACTGTTCTGTGAGACGAATAGCTTGGCAATGAACTATTAATATAGTCAACCTAGATCTACCAAGGATTCTTACATTTATATTCTCAGTTTTACAAATGGATCCATCTTTATTTGTTCTATTGACGAGACAGTTAATTTCTGTCATCAGGGAATAGCATAATAGGGTAGAGCAGCGTTGCTATGCATACGTCCACTTGTTAGATTCCATACTTTTTCTGATCAAACCTTGAAGCGCTAACGATGAACTTCTAGATTTTTATATGCAAGCGCCAATTGTGTTGAGATTGAGAGCATATCTTTGTTGCGTAAATCTAAACATACACCCAAATTCACACATCAACTTTATCTCTCAATCGACTTAGCAACGTAGATGCGGTTACCTGAGCTCATGTTACGGTGTTTATTCTTTGCGCACTTAGTGGGATTCTTCCTTCATTTTTTTAGCATAACGTTTAAAATATTGCTAATATGACGTATTTTTCCCTGGTTCCAGTGAAAATGAAACAGTTTTATCCTTCTGTTACAAGTTTTATTCAAGTTAATGGCTTATTGCTACCATTTTCTCTCTTCATGTGATTTTGCTCAATATTGGATCGATTAGTTGTTTTGAGATTCGACGACTAACAGTAGTTTGTAGTAACCTACAATAAAGTGCAATAAACCGTTTTTAGTGTAAATTATATATGCAGATTAAGTAAGAAGAACAAAATCGTTTGGTGTGGATGGATAGATGTTCTCCTTTTAGCTGAATCGCATTCTGCAAAAAAGAGAAACTATTCTCTCTAATCTCACTGCAAGCTGCTCAGAGTGCATTTTTCAGCTAGTTAGTTCCTTGGACTCCCAACGGCTTACGCCTCATCGTAGCTGGAAGGTGTTCCTGGATGTCGGGCTAGTCACGTGGTGGGAAATCTCGGAATCTCTCTCTGATCCACAATGACGGCGACTGCCTGAGGTGGTGACGACCTGGGTAAGGCTTCGGCTACGCTGACCTCGGGACTGCGCGGAACCATAGTGGCTAAACCAGCAACTTTCCGGCAAACAGAAATTATGCTGGACCCGGCACAACCAGTGAAGAGAGCTCACTCAACTATCCAACTAAGTCCCACGCGTAAAATCAACTCTGAGGGAAGACGAAATCGCCTAAACGTGAGCCATCGACCAACAACAACAACAACAGTGCCAACAAAAGCAACAACAATAGCAACGATAATTTATACCAACGTCTCATCAACTCAACAAGATCAGTTTGTAAGAAGAACGTATAAATACATCGAAGTAGGTATTTGCTTAGGCGACATCGCTTCGTAAACAAAACATACGCTGTCTTTAGTTCGATCCTTTGCCCGGCGTACCAAGCAGCCTATACCTTCGCAAAACTTCTGTCAGACCTGTTATGAGTGACAAGACACTAACTTTATTCCAAATTTTATTTTTCTGCCTATTCTTTTTTTGTGGGTGGATACGACGTGGAATATAATCAGAGGCATGTTGAGATAGTAGCAAAACTCGGAACCTCAGACGGGTTTCGAATTCGCGAGTTACCTCTATCGGAGGCTCAAGTGCGGTCCACCACAACAACTAAGGCACTTGCTTTGCGTTTCCCTCAGCCAATTCTCCCACTCTATCGGTGCTATCGGCAATCACCAATTAGTGCGAAGGTTCTGTGAAGCACAAATCAGCAAATCGGCATTGGACCTATTTAAGATGAGGCTCCAGTCGAAATCACAATTTCCTAACTTTTTATTTAGTACCTATTCTTTTTTGCAACAGAGTACTATGTGGACTACAACTATATGATGCTGAGATAACTAATTAAGGGAACAACTAACTAACTAGCCTTGTGCATTTGCAAGCTTTCTAATTTCATTTCATAGGCCAGATTTGCACTCAGTCATCGCTACGGTACTACGAATGGAGTCGAATGCACGGTGCACCGTTTAGGGGATTCATCAATCTTGAGTGCACTATGCGTTTATCTATTTTCCCAATCGTTATGCCTCATAGAAGGAATACAGGAAGAATGTGCTCCAAGATTCGTAGTTCTTCACTGCAGGAAATGTGTTGAACAGGGGCCTATTTTGACATCAGCACTTCCATGAAACCTAATTAAATATGATCTTAAAACAGTTTGTGAAGAGTATGAACTGCGCCACATCCAGCTCCTTTAATGGCAGAGTTGGTCGAACGAAAACCAGTAAAGTTCATTCGCCTCTGCTGCACATGGTGTTACGTAAACCTTGTTTGCTCAAGCCACACGAACGGCACCACCCTTTCGCATGATGCCCATTTTTTTTACTGAGTTTGTGGGACAATTTGTGTCACAGGGAACTGGAAAAGTCTAATTTCTTCCCGATTAAACGTCCTTGTTGGGTGCCTTAGACAGAAGTTCTGCACCAAGAAATTTGTCCGAATCACGATGAAACAATAAATTTAATCATTTGGAGATTAGTGTGCATATGAATAGGGTGGGTGGGTGGGTGGGTGGGTGGGTGGGTGTGGGTGTGTGTGTGTGTGTGTGTGTGTGTGTGTGTGTGTGTGTTGTGTGTGTGTGTGTGTGTGTGTGTGTGTGTGTGTGTGTGTGTGTGTGTGTGTGTGTGTGTGTGTGTGTGTGTTGTGTGTTGTGTGTTGTGTGTAGACTTCGTTGACATAATTTTTTCTCTTCTTCGAACAATCGTCGGTTTCGGAGTAGCCTAGAATTTCCGACCAGTCGACATCTCAGTGCAAAGAAAATACTCACTTCTCTTCACTAATCCTGAAAAATTTCGTCAATCACTTTTCATGCATCCTTCAATGAGCAATTTAACCGCTGTGCGTGTTATTTTGACTAAAACAAAATATGGGAACTGCTTAAGACTGGGTTAAGTTTAGATCATTGCATTTTTTATGAAGTCGTTTTCCTTAAGAAATTCCGAATGTAATATCATTCCACTCTTTTGAAAGCTTAAATTGCAATCAAATGAATATCCGAAATGCTGTGAACCACGTATGGAGCACACCAGAACGAAACAGAAGCGGTACAACTTGTATCTAAGCTGAATTCTCAGTTGAATTGGTTACTTAGTCTTAAAGGTCTAAAACAAACAAGCAACGACCCCTTATTCGAATAGTTGCCATAAAAATGGGCTTTTGCATGTTAATTTCTTGTTAATAAGGCAGCTGTGAAAGTACTGCCACTTCCAGTTGTTGTCTTCCACATAAAGGATAAAACGATAAAGCTCTCGGCGTTGATCAATCTCAGAGCGAAGCGCCTTACATTTGACTTCATTAAACATCGTTTCGAGTTGAGTGGATGCATATCTGGCCTTCACAGTGAGGTGGCCTACTGATGTATTGAGCCAGTGCTGCTAACCTCCCAGACAAGTCCTTTACCAACTTGCAGACCCCGTAGGAAGGAAGGCTTGGTTGGTCATGGGCGTGAAGATCGGTCGCACGTGTGTGTTACAGGGCGCCTCCGACCACTGCGCCACACGCCGTCCTACAGGACCACACTCGACATTCAGCAACGTGTTATCTTCATATTATTCGGACATATCAAAGTCTTAAATAAACAAACATAGTGAAAACAAAGCTTCATTCTGCGACCAATTGAAGGTTTATTTTTCAGAACAACATTGCAATGAAGCGTACAACCGCTAAGATTGGCGTGCTCTTCATACACTTCCTAATGTCCTCCATGTATTTACCTAGAGCATACACGTGAGCTGACTTAATACTTTTTATCTGTCAATACTAAGCACTTCTTATTGTTGACAGTCTTCACTTTCAAAAATCCAACTAAAAGGATTTGAAGAAAACCAAATTAGGAAGTACTCCAGTGCGCATTGATTTCTAAAAAGATGGAGCAAATCAGTGATATCGCAATGAATATTAATTGAATACTAGTGTATTTGTTTTAAGATCACAAATATTTGGCACTCGAATTGGTAAGGAAACCATAGAAATCAGATCAGATACTGAAATATTCCTAACTGTCTTCGGTAATGATCTTCCGTCTCATGGCTATTTCCTGTCAAGCACTGATCGATGTGAGGTAAGACAACATGCGTACTTTCTAAACGATATATAACTTATATATGAGCACCGATTTTGCCACCTGGAAATCGAACCCGGTGACAATTGCACAGAAATCGTCAAACAGATATCAGTATTTTTTCGGGCTCGAATTTCCCAAAAATACGGGTTATTCGTGTCCCTTGGGCTATCAAGGTGCTGTAGGATAAAAGGAACGAATAAAGCATTCGGCGTTGATCAATCTCTGAAAGATGCGCGCTATGCATTCGACTTCACCAAACATCGCTAGAGGTTAATGAATGCATGTCTGGGCTGCACAATAACTGGCGGTAACCTACCGATGTATCCACTCAGTGTTTCTATTCTACCAGAAAACTCTTGTAGCAAATAGCACGTTTCCTATCCACATTCTTCAAACGAGAAAAAAAAGGTACCAGCGATGATAAGGGTATATGAAGTTGGTTATCGAGTAGAAAGAATATGTCGTAATACGTATGTCCTATATAAAAAATCTACTTCAACAACTTATTTCATGGAAATCATATTTAAATACACAATAGAGAATATTTCAGCAGTTTTTTCCTTTTTCAGGATTACAACAGATCTGATATTATTGTTAAAAAAACTTGTACCTCTAGCAACTGATAGAGTGTTCAAGAAGTGAGCCAGTGCTATCCATTTCTAAACACATAGGACTATGTAATACATAATAAGATCTGCAACAAGTATTTGCCCACCTGGTCTTAATTTTACGTGGATTTGCTCTAGTTGACGACAATAGGAAACTTACTACCTTGTCATATATATATATATATATATGACATGATATATACATATATACTTGATATATATATATACATATATATACATATATATATATATATATATATATATATATATATATATATATATATATATACAACGGATGAATCTGTCGGCGTTGGTCGATTTCTGAGGGATGCGCCATGTGCTGGATTTTATTAAGTATCCTTGGAGGTGACTGAATGCATATTTGGCCTTTACAATGACTAGTGGTGGCCTACCGATGTATCGAGCCTATCCTCCCATACAAGTTTGGTGCCAATTTGCCGACCTCGGAGGGACGAAGGATTGGTGCGCCACGGGTACGGGGATCGATCCCATGTGCGTGTCGTAGGGGCGCCGCCGACCACTGCGCCGTACGCACCGTTATGTACACGTATATATATCCATATGTATTTATATACATATGTATACATATCCTATCTCATCTCTCGTCCCGTTGGTCGTCGAGTGACTCCAGCTGCCTCCAGTAAACCTTCAATTTCTCGTTGTCGCATACAAGAATAACCTAGTGGGTCTGCTCACTCTAGGGATTCGTTGAGCATCACATATTTCTTCTATGACTTTCGTGAAGAACTTTGATTATCGAGGCAGTGGTGTCTCTTTGCACTACGTTCGAAATTCCGAGGAATCCAGTCACCAATGGATTTTGTACATCGGTTTTAGCTTATGCGCATTACTTCTCCAGCTCGCCATATTATCTTCGACAGTTTGGCGTACACAACGGCATCTTGAATTTTTGATCGTTGATGAAGATCGGAGCTTCGGATTCCTTCCCTCAGTTGCTTCATAAAGGATATCTCTAGAATCATTCCTCCGACTGTGCATTTTTGTAACGCCGAGTTACCTTTCATCCTGCTCAAGCAGCGGCGAGGGCTCCTGATCCATGTGTTAAGGCTGTAGGAATCGTGGAGTCGAAAAAGTTCGGTGTTCATTATTCCGCTCACTACATCCCCGATGCTCTTGAAAGCTGTCCAGGCTGCCCGCTTCCTCCTGCTCCACTCAAGGTTTAGTTGAAGACCAATCTTTTCACAGGCTTTATCAAAATCGGCAAGCATTCGTTCAGCTTGGCGAGCGTTTGGTATTATAAGAACGATGTCATCAGCAAAGCGAAGATGATGTAATTGCCGACCATCAACTTTTACTCCCATTTTGACGGATTCCACTTTTTCGCATGGCGTTCTCAAGAGGAGCGGCAAATAACCTTAACGAGATGCTATCGCCCTGTCTAATCCCTCTTTCGACGTTGATTTTAACATTGTTATAGAATAGTGATATCTTGGTTGTTAAATCTCTGTATAGCTCACGAACAATCTTTATATACTGACGCTCTGGCTGCCTAGGGCTTCCATGACTGCTTCTATCCCAACTGAGTCAAAAGCTTTCTTTAAATCGATGAAAGTGAGACAGAGCGGTCTCTTGTACTCTCGTGATACTTCAATGAGTCTTGTTATCGTATGGGCTTAACCTGACGTAGTGAACTCCCTTCGAAACCATGTTTGTTCAAATGGCTGTCGTTCGTCCAGTGTTTTGTCAATCCTATTTAGAATGACTTCAGTGAAGAGTTTGTAGATCACCCACAGTAGGCAGACTGAGCGATAGCTGCCAAAATCGTGGAGGTTACCATTCTTTAACAATAGCACGGTCTTGCTGCTCTTCCACTGAGTATTGACTTTGCATTCAGGCAGGTAACGTGTGAAGAGCCGAGCCAGTGTGTTTATGAGGACTGCCGGGAGGTTCTTCAAGTGTTCAGACCTTATCCTGCCCGGACCTGGTGTTGTTCGATTCTTGACCAACGAAACAGCGCTCCGCATCTCGAAGGAAAGAAGTGGTGAGACGACATGTCCATCCTCCTTTACTTCGTATGAGGGAAGGAAAAACTTTCTATTGAAGAGATCCGAGTAGTGATCGTGACTGATTTTCTCCATTGCCTTTGTGCAACTATCTAGGTTTTTGTAATTGACGAAGCTTTGGTACACTTTGCGAATGCATTTCCTAGCCCATGCAGCTTCGACCATTACTGCTGGTCTCTCTCTTTAAGATCTTCTTTTATCGCCTGTCTGCATTGTTTTGCAAGTTCGGACGCTAGTTCGCGGTTGCCTGCAGCTCGTGCGATTCCACTCTGGCATATGAGGTCGAGTATTTCTGGCGACAGACTTCTCTTGGTGACTTTCGAACTCTCAGCTTTCATAGCGCTACCGTGAACATGTTGAATGAGCCGATAGTATTGCTCATCGATGCTATCAAGAATGCATCTCCCAACAACCGACTATTGAACTGAGTAAATCCCACTTTATGGTTGTATTGAGACTTCGTTTTGAATTTGGCGGCTTTTCTCCGATCAATGGGAAATGAAATCTTGCACGAAGAAGGCGATGGGCCCGTCCCGTGCAGAATTTCAAACAACAGCAACATTTGTTAGGCAAAACCTTCGATTTAATATGATGTGATTCTATTTCGTTATGGTGCTCTCCATTGAGACCACGTGCAGCGTTGAGAGTGGGGATTCTGGAACTGTGAGTTGTCACTAATGGTCTTGGCAGTCATGGTAAACTCGGACGGCCGCTCATCCTGCTCGTTCCATTCCAATGCGTGGGTTCCTATATGACGTTCTTCAGCTGTCCTTCTGGTTCCAGTCTTAGCTTAAAAAATCCCCAATGATGACCATGAAGAATGTATGGTCTTCTCCGTATTTTCTCCAAGTTCATAAAGAACGCTTCGACTTCGTCTTCGTCATAAGGTGTGTAAAAAACGAAGATTCTCAAAGCCGGTGTTGATCCACTTCTCCTCAGTGTAGTAGACGTCCGATTCGGGATATTAATTGTTCGAATGAATCGATGATCATGGTCACGTGTTGAAGAGAACGCCGACGTCGCGGACTCCGGAGTCGCTTATTCCAAGAAGTAATTTTTTTTCGGTGTCATAGACAACTTTAAATACGTGGCGCCTTCTCGTCGCAGCCAGGCCGATGATGTCGTACGTTATCATTCTTGCATGTATGATCAAATCCTCTATGTCTTATATCCATTCCTCGACGCCTGAAGGACCGGGGGCATGGTGTACACGGTGCTTCGTCCGTTTAGGTCGTTTAGGGCTTATTAAATGTTTCACCACAACTGCTCTACCACCACCCGTATACAAAGTCCATGCAAAATTTTTTTTACTGATGTATAGCTGCATGCTTCCGCATACCATCGTGCATTTATTGCTGCCTTATAGAGCTGTGCGCCTGCATGCTCCACTTGGTGTTGAATTTTTCCGAGAAATTTAAGACGTTTCAAATTTGTAACGAAGGCGCTGTCTCATCCAATAAACTGGTATGCACCACTCACGCCATCTCATCGGCTTTGTGTGGATTTCATAAAATGACGATGAATGAAGACACTCATTTCAATGAACAGCTGCTACAAATGATTACTCGGGATAAAAATGACTGCTCCGCGATATCGACTACTTTGCTGATCTGCACAATAACGTTAGTTATTTCGGCTTACTGTTCCGGCGCGAACTTCGCCTACATGAGAATGAGCATCAACGACATGCTGTTGATAGTGGAAAATGGTGATGAACCGCATAAGGTAAGATGATTTCACTGTTGTGATGCAGTGAGCATCATCACATGAAAATCTCATCTAATCATTCTCCTTGCCAGACAAATGCTCGCAAAATTGTCAGATATCGAAAACAATCGAACTGGTTAATTTGTACGATGGCCGTCATGAACATCATCGTTAACACAGTGTTCACAAACGAAATCAGTAAAGTTTTCAAGGAAGTGAGTTTGTTTATTCTTTCGTTCCAACCTCCGCAATTATTTTTTATGGCAAAAGTATTCATCTATAGCATAGTGGCTAGATTTGGCCGCAGTCGGTCGGTCCAGCAATATACACGTGGTTTTTGTTTCGATCCTATGCGCCGGGAAAGCCTATATGACCGCGGCAGTGTTGAATCGGATGCAGAGTTGTCTTTTGGAGCAAAAAAAATGTCAACTCGGTGTATGCTCGAAAGATTATTGTAGAACACAATTTTGCATCCTCTGTCATGATCATTAGAGTGCCATACTTATTAGAGGCCAAGGTGCGACTACCCTTCATCAGAAGAGTGTTTAGTTTGGATTTTGATCACGAAAAAACGTCACCATAACTCTTCTTAGTGGTAGAAATATGGCAGTGTTACGATCTTGATCGCATCTCTAACCTCAACCGGAAAAATTCGAGGTCTTTCTCAAGCCAAAGTTTTGCTAATTTGATACCGAGATTGTTGAACGTACAAGGATAGCCTTCTGCCGCCTACTACTAGCTGCATGAAAAAGTGTTTCACTGCAAACCTACGTGACCCCTGTTCTCCTTTCAAGCTACGTCTTGTTCATGACCATGTTGCAGAACACTTTTATTGACTCGCACTCATTCGGAACTTTTCTGAAGTCCTATAACAAGTAGCAGACAATCTTCTGCCGAGTTCTCTTAAATGTGCCAAACATGTGAGCAAAGCGTTTTGTGAAAGATGTTTTCATCATATGTTGCTAGCCTTTCCTTTCTAAGCGACGACAGTGGCACTCTTCGAGCACGGAAGAGATCGAATGCTGCCACAAAGCGATGGACATTCTTTTTCCTGTAGTTCGATACGTTTTCATTCCGGAATTTCCTAGTTGTTATCATGGTCGTCATTGATTGAATTACGCATTCCACCCACGATTTACAATATAAACTGTCTTCACCCTCTTTGAATAGACAATAAACCACTGTATAGTACCACTGATAGGTGTAGATAGGCTAAATTGCAAGAAAGAATGTTGGCTAAACTAATGTGTCATGCATTACCTCTATCAACTGTTGCCCCGTTTATCGTCACATGACTCGTTCGGACTCCGACAAACCTTCAAAAACTTTCATTTCTCCATGTCGCATGGAAAAGTAGCACAATGGGTCCTGCTCCCTCTAGGAACTCGTTGGGCATCATGTCTTCCTTCTAGAGTTTTCCTGAAGAACCTTAACCATCGCATCGATGGTCCCTCCCTTCTGTGCTTTTCAACATCCCGAGGAATCTAATCCAGTCCTTTCACTTTCCTACTTATTCCTCTTCTAGTACTTCTAACATTGTCCTTTCAACAGAACGTTCCGTGAAGCTGAGTGATCATTAATTCTACTCAGCTTAATGACAACGTTTCCAGCACATACCCTTAAGGCAGGAAGATTCTAAGAGTCGAAAAAAGTGGGCACGGAGTCGGGTGTTCTTTGTTTTCTCCACTACATCCCTGATTCTCTTGAAAGCTCCCCGAGCCGCTCGCTTCTTCTTGTTCAACACTGGAGCTAAGTTGCTCATCATGCTCATTTCACCACCGACATGAATATAAGTGGAGCATTCCCAGGTATCCGTTCCGTCGAATAGGGGCATGCGTTACCAATGCATTCCTCATAAACATCGTTTTTTATAAGATTTAGTCGACGACCAATCTTTTCATGCGGTTTATCAAAATCGGCAAGCATTCGTTCTGCTTGGCTAATGTTTGCTCTTATAACAACGATATCATTAGCAAAGCAAAGAGGGTGCAACTGTTGACCGTCGATTTTCACTTCTATGTGTTCCTATTCCAGTGTTCGAATGGCGTTCTCGAGAGTAGCGGTAAATAATTTTGGCGAGATAGTATCGCCTTGCCTAACCCCTCTTCTAACGTCGATGTTAATAGCGTTGTACAATGGTGATTTCCTGGTTGTGAAATCTTTATACAACTCACGAAGAATCTTTATGTGCTGAGTAGGGACTCCCTGACTATCAAAGGCTTCCATGACTGCTTCTGTCTCAATTGAATCAAAGGCCCTCTTTAAATCGATGAAAGTGAGACGGAGCGTTCTTTCGTACTCTCGCGATACTTCAATGAGCTTTGCTATCGTGTGGATGTAGTCCATCGTACTAAATCCTTTACGAAACTCTGTCTGCTCACATGGCTGCCCTTTGTCCAGTGTTCCGCCAATCCTGTTTAGGATGACTCGAGCGAAAAGTTTGTAGACGACGGACAACAGCCAGAGTGGGCGATGGTTGCTGACATCGTAGAAGTCACCTTTCTTGAACAATAGCACGGTCTTGTTGGTCTTCCACTGAGTAAGAACCCTGTGTTTTGACAGGTACCGTGTGAAGAACCGAGCAAATGGGTTTATGAGGACTACGAGGAAGTTCTTCAGGTGTTCAGATCTTACCCTCTCCGGAACTGGTGCTGCTTGTTTTTTTACCGAAATAACAAAACAGTATGTCAGATTTCGGAAAGGAGAACTGGTGGTACGACATATCCATCTTTCCTTTATTTCATGTGAGAACAGGAGGACGTGACTTTTTGAAGAGATCTTAATAGTAATCGTGAATGCTTTTTTCCCATTGCCTTTCTGAGAGCTTTAACTGTTCCGTTTGGGCGTCGGAGTGCAACCATCTTGGTTTTGTAATTCGCGAAGTTTCGATGGGTTTTGCGAATGCTTTCCCATCCTCTGTTGCTTCTATAATATGTGTTTCTCTTCTCGCTTTAAAATCTTCTTTTTGTCGCCTGTCTGCATTGTTGTCCAAGCTCGGACGTGAGTTGACAGTTGCCTTTAGCTCTTGCGATTCCACGCTGGCGTACCAGCTTGAGTATTTCTGCAGCAGACATCTCTTGGTGACTTGTGAACTCCCAGCGCTGGCGTAAAGATGTTGAATGATTCGATCATGTTCGTTATCGATGTTATCAATAACGGTCTCCTCTTATCTTATCTTCCCAACAGCTGACTAATGAACTGAAAAAATTCCGGTTTATGGTGGGTTTTGGGACTTTGGTTTTCGAATTTAGCAGATTTTCTTTTTTTCCGCGAGAAATGAAATTTTGAACGAAGGAGGAGATGTCTAATCCCACTTAGAATTTTGGGACAATAGCGAATCAGGCAAAACCTTTTATTTACTATGATGTGGTATACTTGGCTATGGTGCTCTCAGTTGGGAACCTCCTACGGCCAGCATTGAGAGGTAGGCTTCTGGAATTCCGAGTTACCATGGACGGTCTTTGTTGTTGTGGTAGTTTGAGACAGCTGGCGTAGGACAAAGAGAGAGTCCATCACCTGAGTCCACCTGAGTCCACCTGCGTCCCAGGGAAGCTTTTGGTCTGCGATTAACCCCGTATCTGCATCACGTTGTCTCGCGACTAATCGGCAGGGAGATGGCTCTGTGAGGGAGATCCGTGTAATCATGCATATGAGATCAAAATATCCTAGCTTGATACGCAGTTAGTGCAAATAATGCACAAATGTCACTTGGGTAAAGAGATAAGGAAGACCTTCTCGCGATCTTTTCGTCTCTAATCTTGCTATTGTGTGCTTTAAATAGGCTAGTAGTTTTACATTAATGGTTAAATAACCGTTGGAGGGTTTACCTTCGATGGTTCGCTGGATTGAGGAGTTGATGAGACATGTCGTGAGCTTCGTCCGACTTACATGTTTGTTATACCAACCGACCGAAGTCAAAAGAGATCGAAAGACATCGGGTACATGTAGTGCAACCAACGTCAACTCTGTACAGCCCAAATAGAAGAGAAGGAGCTATTTCGCAATATGAGGGGCGATAGAGGTAAATACCACTAGGAATTACAGACTCAGTGTAGTAAATGTGCAGGTAATATGAAGAGGTGAACAATATTCTGCGTAACATAAATATCTAATTCTATAATTCATGGGTTTTCTAATACAACTCTTTTATACATCTTCTGTTTAAAACATTTGCTACTGTCACTCAATAAAAGGGTAAACGATAAAGATCTCGGCGTTGACCAATCCCTGAGGGATGCGTCATGCATTCGACTTCATTAAGCATCGTTTGAAGGTGATTGAATACATATCTGGCCCTTACAATGACTCGCGGTGGCCTGCCGATGCATCAATCCAGTGCTGCTATCTTCCCAGACAAGTCTGGTACCAATTTGCCGACCCCAGAGGGAATGGAAGGATTTGTGGGCAATGGGCGCGGGGTTCGATTCCACGTCTGTGTTGCAGGGCGCCTCCGACCACTGCGCCACAAGCCCGTCATTGTTACTCAATAATACGGAATATTTCCCAAGTAATCGTTAACGTTATTCTTCTGGATCTATCCCTATAGTTAACACGTCCTCCCAGTGGTCTCTTTTCGTCTTCTCCTTTTCACTTTCGAATTTCAGCACAAATATGGCCATATACTCCGCTATGCTGTGCCAACAATCATGATCGTCTTATTGGCCGAAATTGTACCGCAGGTGCTTCGCAGTGCCTATGACAAATACGTAAACGAAGCTTTCCAAATTGAATCAAAGAATTATATCATTGTGGTCAGAATTAAAAGAAAATTCATTGCAGTCTATATGCAATCGGTTTGGCCTTACTGCTTGCTGCTAAAACTCGCCACGTTACTTTGCTCCTTTTTATTATTTGTGCACCTGTTGCATGGCCGTTTAGCAAAGTAATCGACTACATCCTTGGAAGAGAGGTTCGCTTTTTTTAAAACTCGCCTACTGACCATCCCACTAAACGTTGCTATTTTTAAATTGGATTTTTCTATTTCAATTGAAGATTTTGTCCTGAAAAGGAGTAAAAACACGGTCGTCATTTATCAATTCCAAAAGGATACGTCGTACATTCGCCTGCACTCATATCATCGTAACGGTGGCTGGGTGCATATCTGGCCAATGTGGTGATTGCGATAGAGCAGCGAAGTATTAATTCAACGTTTTATTCCTCCCAAACTACCCTGATGCCAAAGGAATCTCAAAAATATGGAGAACTTCGCTTACACCAGAAGCAGAATTGAACCAGTGACTGAGCGTGTATTGTTAGGTAACTCTAACCATTATGCTAAGCAGACCTACTTGCATACTTGGATGCATGGATGGTCCGTCTTTTGCGAACGTCGGCACATTTGCCATTCCTTCCTTTCCCTTGAAGTCGTCGTCCACGGTGGTGGTTTTATTCGAGCATGGTGACGCGTGCGAGTCTCCTACCGTGGTCTGTAAAACAACTGCAGCTGCGAGGGACGGCCGACAAACTTTGGTTACGAAACACATCCGCTCTACTTGTGGTTTGCATCCTCGCGGAGTCCATTCTGCAGTTTTTTCTTCGTCCACCTGTTGTCTGCTCTGTTTCTGTATTGTTTTGTTTTCTCCTGGGTCACAAAGATGTGGAGGATTTTGAAGATCATAGCGTTTCATTCCGGCTAGATGTTGAATGTGCCGGTTATATTTCGGAAGACATCCGTTCAAGCGCACTATGAGCAGTGCGCAGCATTCTTGACGGGGTTGAAGTATTAGCCCACGTCTCAGCAGCATAACAGAGCGCTAGGAGGACTGTTGAATCGGAAAGGTGAGCGCGGATTTTCGGGTCGTTCAGTTGGTCGGTGGCTTCTTTGGGAGGCCCGAATGCGGCTCAGCCTTTCCTCCTCAGTCTGTCTAATTGCTTCTTTATGTTGTTTTCCATGTTCACCGATGGCCCAAGGTATACGTACGAGAGGGTTTCTACAATCAGAGAACCATCCAATTCAATTTTTTTTCGCCTTCGCACAATGGGTTCTTCGCGAATGGGGTCTGCTTCCGATTTATGAGTAGCCCGATCTTTTTACTCGCTTCGTTGAGCTCATTGATCATCGTCTCTGCTTCGCTAGTACTTCTTAGGTTCGATAGGAATTTCTCATTAATACTTACGCCTTTCTCATCCCAATCGAGTGACTTCATTATCCACTGCGGTGCGGCACCTAACAGTTTTGGCGATATTGCGTCGGCCTTCGAACCCCTTTTCCTATGGGTGTGGTAAGAGGTCGGTGGAGAAGCTGTATTTTCGTAGTGCAGTTCCGATAACGACCAGAGAGAGTTCTTGTGTAGAGCGGGTCCACTCTGTTCGACGAGCGCTGATAGGATTGCATTCGTTTCGACTCCGTCAAACGCTCTTTCATAGTCAACAAAGGCTAGGACCAGAGGCAGGTGGTATTCCCTGACAAACTTCGATGACCCTAGACACGGTTTGGATGTGGTCCATGCAGCAGAATCCTAGTCGAAATCTAGCTTGGTCCACTGGTTGCACTTCATCCAATGTCCTTGATATGCGCGAGGATAATCTTCGTGAAGAGCTTGTAGAGGACACTCGACAGGCAAATCGGAGAGTAGTTAAGAAAATCCCTTCGGTCATCTTTCTTGGGCAGGGTGGCCGTGCACGACGTCCTCCACTGGTCTGGGATTTTTTTTCCTCAGGCTGTCATATGGTTTGCCAGAAGTACATCTAAATTGTCGCTTCCACCTTTAAGGAATTTGGCGGTGATAGGTTCGAGTACCGCAGCTGTGCCTGTTTTCGTGATTTCTGTGGCAACTCGAACCTCGGACGAAAAGAATTCTAGGTGGTTTTTTCCAGCGGGGATTTTAGGGTCAAGGACGGGGAACGTGGAACGGGGGAAAGTTTTGACGATCCCATCTTCAACGAAGCTGAGATATTTGCAAAACTCTAGACCGCAGGTGCCTATGGTGGGAGAACGAACGCGCTATTGTCCTTTCCGAGGGAGTAACGCGTTTACCACCACACCATGCGGGTCCTTCGTTTCGCCTCTCTCTCAGGTTCAATGCCGATTTAGGCTCCCCAGATCAACCCCGTTGACGGGTGATTGCTGGTGGCAAAAAGATCGATAGAACTAGCTGAGAGACAGGGCGAAACGAAAGACCCCGCATGGTGTGGTGGTGAACGCGTTACTCCCCGGAAAGGACAATAGCGCGCTCGTTCCCCACCATAGGCACCTGCAGCCCAGAGTCTTGCAAATATCTCAGCTTCGTTGAAGTTATATTTCGCAATATACCCTGCCATGAAAAACAGTAGGCAGTAAGTAAAAAAAGTTAAAATTGATCCCTTCTTCGTTCATCGGAGTTGACAACGGAACATTATAATCACACAGGTCCCGACCACATTTTTTGGACTGTTTCTCCTCATTGCTGCTTCCAGTAGTTTCCTCTGCCTGTACCGATTTAGATCTCCTGCAAAGCTCTTCTATAGCTGGCGCTCATTTCTAACCGTGTCAATCGTATTGCAGTAGGATCAAGCTTCAGTTTCCTTCCCTTTTTGAGTAACTCCTTAGTGGTAATGGAGATGCGATCCGATCTTCTTCTTTAAAGAATTGAGACATATTTGGTACACCCTTCCAGCCCTTCGACAAGCAGTTCGTAGTCTGCTGTCGGCTCTTTCTTAATCTGCCAATTACATTTGCATAGGATTTCGTTCAGAATGTTCTCATCATATACAGCTTGACTTTTTCCTCATGCTCGATGGATGACATGAATTCATTTTCACATTGCAGCTAAATAGAATCTTCGCGAAGAAGTAAGTGATCGAACTCAGTACGGAACCACGGGACTACTGATGTGTGAAGTAGGCAATATCTTCTGTTTGTCAGAATGTGGTCGATCTTCGCATGAGTTATGCCGTTAGGAGGCTTCAATGTCCAGCGGCGGGTTTCTTTCTTCTGGGAAAAAAGAGCTTCCATGAAAGAGACGTGCTGCATACAGGAGTTCTGCAAGACGGTTTCCGTTCTCGTTTCTTTCTCCCAATCAAAAATTTCCGATCCTGTGCATCAAAATCTCTGAAAATCTCTGACAAGGAATTCATAGTACGCCTTATCATTGCGGATAGCTTTCTCCAACTGATTGTAGAACGCATCCAAATCGTACTCACCAGCTGCATCGGTCGGTGAATAACAATTGACCTTCTTATGACGCGTCAGTTGAAGACGGAGGGCGGCCATGCGAGGGGGAAAGGATCTCGTATGAGCTGACGAGATGGGCAGTGGACGGGTGGACGACAAAACCTACGCCGCCATTTCGTGACGAGACCTTTTCTCCACGGATCACAATGGTCCCGTTGTTTAGCTGGCGTATGTCGGTCTTCTTGGTTTTTGTTTCTTGCAGTGCCATCACATGAAATTTTTATGCGATTTGCGGCTTCGAGAGAGGGGTGAAAGTTGGCGTCTGTGGAGTGTTCTGTGTCGTTGGTTTTCTGCTTAATCCGAGATTTTTCTGGCCTCTCACCGGTCGCCTGAAGGCCTGACATCATGGACGGAAGCCCCCAGGAGTACTAAGGCTCCCCATTGCTGGTTGAGCAGTGTGATTCTTCCTAGAGTTCCGACTTAACTTTGCAAGAGCGTATCCAGGTCTTCCCGAAACCGAACCACGATTTGGATCCGAAGAAACTATCTTTTACTCACCTATGTTTATGCATAATATATAAAGCTAAAAGGATAAACCTCCCGGTTTGATCAATCTCTGAGGGATGCGCTATGCATTCGACTTCATTAAGCATCGCTTGGAGGTTATCCTGCCGATGTTTTGGGCCAGTACTGCAATCCTCCCAGACAAGTCTGGTATCAACTTGCCGACCACGGAGAGATGGAGGGCTTGGTGGGGATCGATTATACGTGTGTGTTGCAGTGCGCCTCCAAGCACTGCGCCACACGCGCCCTATACACATATATACATACACACATATATATATATATAACTAGGGGGGCGGATAGCACAGTGGTAGTAATGCCCGTCATCACGAACATGGTACTAGTTCGATTCCCGCTCCAGACCAACCAAGCCTCTCATCCCCTGCAGGGGTCCGGAAATTGGTAGCGGACTTGTCTGGGAAAAATTCACTCTCTGCAATCCAACTGGGAACGCTCCAGCCCGGCTATCTCAGGGCTCCAGGGGGGAATTGCTCGACCAACACTCTACGACATTGAAGATGAAATGAAAAATCCTCAAGCAGTTACCGAAGCCACACGTAAAAGCTGGAAGATCTTCGTGAACAAGGGATGCGAAGAAACGAAATGAATGTGAGAATTGCTGGGATCCGCACAGTAGACGTGAGGACGGATCAAATAAAAGAAAATTAAAAAATAAATAAAAGTATATATAACAATAAATGCATGTATAAATATCATTTTCAAGGTTCTCTGGAAACAACGCTATTAAAGTTTTTTTGCGCCTCTTGGAGATAAGAAAGTAATTAATGTTCTTTTCTAAGAAAACGTTAAATTTATGGCTACTCGTATATTTTTTGTAGAAAACTTGAGAAAGCCATTATGAGACAATGGTGACTCAGACTCAGGAATATTTTCAACCTTGTACCAAAAAACTACTTATATGGGCGCTCCATGTCCGATGTTGCTTATAGATTTCCCCTGTTCGTAGGTTCGTGAGATATACTCTGAAGAAAAGCTCAAGGCTCTCATAAAAGTGCAGTCGAAGAAAATGGAAGAAGCTGCTCAAGGAGGTTAGTTCTGTCTTCAGCCTATCGAAACCAATGTATTGGATTGTTTTGATTTAGATATTCTCGCAAGAATAGTGGATTTTCCAAAGAAAACTGTACAAGATATGATGACACCAATGGAAGACGCTTTTGTTGTTAGTGGTGCCGATAAATTGGACGTGAAGGTTTTGTTTTCTTTCTCTCAAAGAATCTTTCTTTACACAAAGACGTTAAAGAATGAGTCTTGAAATGGTAAACGAAACACGAAGTAGTTTGATGCGTGTGACAGCTGAGGAAGTTAATCAACGATGAGTATTGAAAACAACTACAATATTTTAACGGGCGCGTGTGGTGCAGTGGTCGGAAGCGCCCTGCAACACACGTGGAATCGATCCACACGCCCATGGCCCACCAAGCTTTCTATCCTTCTTGAGTCGGCAAATTGGTACCAGACTTGTCTGGGAGGATAGCAGCACTGGCTCGATACATCGGTAGGCCACCGCGAGTCATTGTAAAGGCCAGATATGTATTCAATCACCTCTCAACGATGCTTAATGAATTCGAATGCATGGTGCATCCTTCAGGAATTGATCGACTCCCTAGAGCTTTATCCTTTTTATCCTTCTGTTATCTAAGTGCAGTTATAAATGACTGTCGCTATATTCCATAATAGGGTAACTACTCTTTTCACCAACTAGTGATGTGTAAATTTTCACGTGTTAACATTTTTCTCAATACACTACTGGTCACTACAGGTCTGTTCCTGAACTGAAAACTCATTCTAAGGTGAAAAAATTCAACAACTAAACATATGGAAAAGTATCGACAAGGCTGAGTGGTATTGCCGAAATCCTAAGGGAAGGAGGCTTCAGAATCGAGCTGCGGCTGTTTGCACGCTCATCAGCGATAACTAGTCATAAGCGAATATCATAGTTGAGACAAGAAAAGGATTTTTTCGACTTCTTTTTAGTTTCTGGTGACACTTCTTGAAAAAGGCTACACACGTGTCCCAGTTTTCGAAGAAAAAAATCGTCTAAATCTTCATACAGTGTTAAACGTTAAGGTATCGCACACGTCATCTGATAGCCCCCACTTTTTCTGTTTTTTTATTCGTCATTAAACATCGCTATCTATTGGAAAACGTTTGACAACTATCACTCTAAAATCTTAAATGAAGCATAATAGAAGTGCGCATGGCACAGTTGTCAGGGGCGCCCTGCGACACACACATGGGATCGATCCCCGCGCCCCTGGCCCGCCAAGCCTTTCGTCCTCACGAGGTCGGTAAATTGGTACCAGACTTGTCTGGAAGGATAGCAGCATCATTATAAACGCCAGATATGCATTCAACCACCTCCAACGGTGCTCAGTGAAGTCGAATGCATGGCGCGTGGGATTGATCAACTCCGAGAGCTGTATCCCTTTTTTTTTAGTTCATCTTGATTTAGTATGTGATAGTTTAAGCACTTAGCAAGAGAACTTTTGTGGTTATAGTATACATATGTGCTCGCCTTAGAATTTTCTTTACAACACTTGAATCGTAAATATTTGTCAAAATATTTTTTGGATACTCTGAGAGAATTTCCTATATGTGATCTCGTAATTAGAATGTGTCTTAGTACAATCGACAAATGAGCATAGATAATTAAGGATTTGGCTACAATGACAATAGATCAAACATCAACAGTTCAACAATTCATCGACACGTTAGACTCTGCTAGAACGCAGGTAGGCATGCTGTTGCAAAAAATTGTTTACTTACTTGGACACTTGGATGGCTCGTATTCACTGGTTGTGCCCAGCATAATTTCCATTCTCCGGAGATTTGCTGCTTTGGCCATTGTGGTTTCTGGAGTGCCGAGGAGAGCCTGGCGAAAATCTGCCCCGGGTCTTCATCACCACAGGCAGTTGTCGCTCTTGTGGATCAAAGGGAGATTTGCCGTCATGCGACTAGTTTGAAACCAGGACGGCGGTGGATCCTGGTACTGGCTTACTCTTAGGTGGGCTTCCTGATGGAAACGCCAGCCTCCACAGCTTGGAAGAGCTTTCTGAGGTGATGAATCCCCCTCGCTGCACATCGCATCCTGACATCCAGGAACACCTCCCACCCAAGATGAGGCGGTAAACCATTGGGAAGGAAAAAAAATTGTTTAGTAGAAATCTTTGTAAAAAAAAGCACCTCTGTAAAAGACAGATATCAATGCAAATCAATGTAAGCACATATGATCCATAAACACGTGCCCGGATTTCAGATGCGTTTTGTTTTGGCAACACAAAAAGCCGAAATGCTCATGCAAGAAATGATGAAAGGTCAGCATTCCTTCACTAAAACAATACATAAGCAGAAAATCCGTACAGCTGATTTCCAGTTGAGTGCATGAAGCACAGTAGCTACCGGTGCTGTGCATCAATGCGTGTATGGGTGAGAACCCATACATGCATTCGATCTTAAACTAGACCAGCTACCCTCCTACCCTCCTTCCGGACTCGGCAATTGCTAGAGCAGGCTTATAACCAACTCAACTATCATTCAACGACAGCATTCGTGAAAAGTCACAGTCCTCAGGTGGTTGCTGAACTTACGGACAATTTTGAAGACCCTAGCATCGACTTTCTATTAACCTCCGCACTGGAGTATGAATGCGTCGTTTTCTTGTTCAGCAATCGTGAGGTTGTTATACAGCATACATTTACTTCCATAAAAAAACACAATACAACACAACAGTAGCTTACGTTTCGGCAGTATCGCCTTCTTCAGAGCTTGGAAGGGTATACTGATATACAATTTACTAGGCCAAACACTTCAATGACACTTACAAAAAGACGAAGAACTCTATGGCAATTATATGATCAACAGCTTCTCGAAGACCCACCGCTTTTTTTCGTGACTTCCAATAAGGAAGGTTAGAACAGCTGATTATGGTCGCATAAGGTTGATGACTGCACCATCCCACATCAGAAATTGATGCGAAGATACGAGGCCAGGTCGCGTGTAACGTCTGGGCATTCCTCTCTGCTATTCATTGTAGGGTTTTTGGCATTTATCCAAAAAAGCCTCAAGAA
Source organism: Angiostrongylus vasorum (assembly GCA_018806985.1). Classification (NCBI taxonomy): domain Eukaryota; kingdom Metazoa; phylum Nematoda; class Chromadorea; order Rhabditida; family Metastrongylidae; genus Angiostrongylus; species Angiostrongylus vasorum. The sequence continues at coordinate 173,407 of JADANN010000268.1, forward strand.
GTTTTCGCGCTGGTGTTCTAGTCTCCTGCGCAAGGATATTGACTTTTACTTCAAAATCGTCTCCGCTATGCTTTTTGTATCCTATGCGTGCCTAGTGGGGTACTTTGTCTTAATTTTCGTTTGCAATCTAGGTGTTCTTTTGCACGGATACAGAAAGGTCTGCCCGTTTCGCCAATATATTCATCTCCGCAATCATTACAGGAGATCAGGTATATCGTACCTGAACTCATGCAATCACCATCTCTGCCGTTAGGGGCAAATTACGCAGTTTGTTGTTTCACATAGACGGTCATAAAGGCGGTTACGAACTAACTAACGACGTAGAGCAGCTGGTGGTGTTTCGACTGTCGCTACCGACTCCTCTAGACCTGCCCTTCTTAAGCATCGTTTAATAGCTACGCTTACTTCATCGCTAATAAAGGGCAGCATAAACGGGACTTTCTTTTGGCCAAGTGTTTCGCTTGGGCGCGTCGCTCTCCTTCTGATCTTATCTCGTGCTGTAACTATTTCGTAACCATTGGAGATGGCTATTTGCCGAGCCAAGTCGCGCGATTTTTTCCTTTAGTTCCCTGGTTGTGCACACAGAGGTGGCTGTTCGAAACATGTTTCTCACAAGCGCCCTCTGTGTGTGTGAAAGGTGGGAAGAAAAGAAATGAACCAGAATGTTTTTGTTACTTAGTTTTTCGGTACCACTTTGTCATGTAACCGCTACTTTATAGGTTGATTTGAACGTCAAGAAATGGAAGCGAGGTCTCTTTCGGTTTCTCCCTGGTGAATTTAATATACTCAGACTGCTCATTCAGTAATTCAAAGGATTTGCCCATCTCCTGCTGAGTAGAGAAGATGACAAAACAATCATCTACATATCTGCAGTAGAGTATTGGCCGGAGATCGAGAGCAGGGGCTTCTATCTTAGACATAAACACAATGGCAAGGCTTGGTGGCAGTCGGTGTCCCATAGCCAACCCCCCTTATTTGCGCGAAATATTTCACAGACCATCCGAAAATCGAGCAGTTTAGGCAATCTTTTAAAGGAACCGTAAGTTGCTGAATAGACAAGCCATGCATATTTATTCCTCTTTCATGTTCAACAAGAAGTTCGTGTATGGCTTGCATTGCGGAGTTATTTGATACGTTGGTGTAGAGCGCGGAAAATCCGAAAGACTCCATCACGTACGCGTTGTTAGGAGGCGCGTTGCGTAGACGTTCTAGGAGCATTTGGGTGTTAATGAGATGAGCTGGAATATGGCTAAGCAGTTGGGTAACTATTCGGCCTAGAAACCACGTTATTCTCTCCGTAGGCCCGTCTACACAGCTACAATGGGTCTAACCTTGTAGGATTAAGGATTGGTAGACGCGAGATCGTCAGCTGGTACTAACTTATTTGTTTTAATAAGTAAGTATAAAACGGCACATGTTGGTCGATCTACTTTATAATGCGAAATAACGGATGGTTTTAAGCCCGTAAATTGTATATCAGTGTGCCCTTCCAGGCTCTGAAGAAGACGATGCTGCCGAAACGTCAGCTATTGTTGTATTATACTGTGTTTTTTCTATGGAAGTAAATGTACGCTGTTTAACATCCTCGCGCTTGCTGAACATGAAAACGACGATTTTTGAAGATCTTGGTAAATAAAGGATCCTATGCGATCCGAATGAAAAAAAGTGCTTGGATACGCGTAACAAGCGAGCTTGGGTCATGTAAAAAGAGTAAGTTTGTAAACAATTAGATTGCTATTTATTCCACCGCTGACGCATTCCATGTTAATTTTATACATGAGCCTTTCCTAACCGTTCAGTGTTCTTCGATTGAGAACGGGAAAAAGTAATACACCGGGAGTGAAATGTGGAAAAAAGAAATCGGTGGGGGAACAACTGATAGAAGAACAGAAGAAAAAACTTGAGAGAGAAGAAAGTAGTGAAGACGAAGAAAATTTGGATATGAATTAAGAGAAGATGAAGGGAATAAACAGGAAGAGAGCAAGGTGACGATGCAGAAGGTAACAGACCGCCAAAGAAGGGGTATGGGGATAAGAAAGAAGATGGAGGAAAAAAAAAGATACAAGGAGGAAGAAACGAAAGAGGAAGATCTAGGCTGTCAAAAACTCTGGAAGAGTTTATCCAACCAGTAAATCTGGCTTACGGTTGATGGCACTCTCCTCTGTTCACAAAAGATCGAAAGTTTAAGAGAATATTGGTTTTCAATGATCAAAAAGTAGGAAACAGAGTCCGATTGGACTTCTGAATAAACCAGCAGTGTTTGCTAGAACAAGACATTGGTTTCGTTAAGAAGCTATATTTATGGATACTAAATAATTGCTCCTCCCAACGGCTTACCGCCCGGTCGTGGTTGAGAGGTGCTCTTGGATGTCAGGCTGCGATGTGCAGCGGCGAATTAATCCCACTGGCAGGGTCTCCCAAGTTGAGAAGGCGTACGGCGCTTCTATTAGGGAGCCCAGCTAAGAGTAAACCAATACCAAGATCCACCACCGTCCTGCGATGAGACTAGTCGCATGGTGGCAAATCTCCCTCTGGTTCTCAAGGACGGCGACTTCCTGTGGTGGTAAAGACCCGCGGCAGACTTTGACCAGGCTGTTCCGGGACTACAGGGAATCACAATAGCTAAACCAGTAAAACTCCGAAAAAATTGAGACAATGTTGTAGTCCGCACAACCAATGAGGATGGGCCATCCAAGTATCCAAGTAACTAAGTAAATAATTGCTTGGAAAACATCTCTATGTTTATTCTGAAATTACGTTCTTAAAAAATGGGCAGCAGAACTTTCAGAAACCTGAACCACATACTTAAACAAGCACCATGTCTGCGAACATCGTTGGAAATGGGTTAAGTAGTGTATACTTTTGCGAAATCTCTAGAAGTATCTCAAAGTGTTCTACAAAGTTTGACTCATAAGTCAACTTTTCACTATCCATGAATTTTTCGCGATGCAGATATTTATGGCTAGTTACTCTTATTACCCAAAAAAAGATAGCTAAAATAATGTATTCATCATACTAATGATTCGTTCTGTGACCGTTTGCAGAATACCAGGAGAGCATCATTTGTGTGCTGTGATACGTTTCACCTACGGAAAATACCGTGTCGTTGGTCTAATTTCATTCGAGGATGTTATAGAGCAAGTGTTCGGCGATATTGAAGTAAGTCGATTGTTTTAAAACTACACCTTTTCACGGCTGAGAGAAAGACGAATAGAATGCGTATGGCGTGGTGCTGAACGCGTTAGTCTCCGGATAGTACAATAGCGTGTTCGATCCCCACCGCAAACATGCGATACGGAGTTTTTCAAATATCTCAGCATCATTGTTGTTAAGTATTTTGTATTTTATATTATCGTATTAAATTTTGCTATGTCAGAAGGAAAAGGCAGTAAATAGAAAGTGACTACTACACATTTTTCTGAAAACTTCTCGACAGCTATTATTCAGGACGATTCTGATAAGATGTGGAACAGCCGTCGTGCCGGAATTCACAAGGATCAGCAGACATTGGATTGGTTTCGATTGCCTGATGCCGAACAACCTATTGGATTAGGCGTGAACGCTACACTCAGATTGATTCAGGTAGCTTTCAAATTCAGTCGAATTCTGTGTTTTTTTAATGAGAAGACCAACAACTCCATTCTGCTTGCTTCACAGCTCAGCACTTAGATGGAGCCGTGCCAACTAAAATAAGAGTGCTGAGAATTCTGACCAATTCCAAACAATGTAAGAAAGTCATCTTAAGCCTTATTTACCTAGAGTTCATTAAAAGGGTAAGGGATAAATCGTTCGCAATTGATCGATACCCTGAGGATGCGCCATGCATTTGACTCCATTCACAGCATCGCAAAGGAGACTGAATGCATATTTGGCTTCTACACTGACTTCATCCAGTTTACCATTGGATCAAGTCTGTGTTTTTTACCTTTCCAAACAACTCTGGTACAAGTTTGGTGACTTCGTGGGGATGTATGGCTAGGTTGCTTTAAGACCGGGAATCCAACCAACCAACCAACCAACATATTCATCGCAAGGGCACCTCTAACCACTGCTCCACTCAAATGTATTCATTTACATGGAGATAATTCAGAGTGTCTTCGATATTTGCCCGTTGTTAGTTACACTTGGCTATGATGTCCTTCGTATGAAAGGCTTGTTAACTTCACGAAAACCTAAACAACTTGATGAGGACGAGATGATAAAGCATTTTAGTAATCGAAAGTAGGTTTTCTTAAATGTTTCAATATCGTTACTGTCGTTTGTGACGCTCGAAAACAAAATTTCTAGAGAACTAACAAACTTCACATGTTTAAGAATGCTGATTTTCTTTGATGGAAGTATTATCGTTGAGAGCAGCAGGATGAGAACATATCGACTTGATGCAAACCGATCCGATTTCCGTCCATATATCTGGGGAAAGTCGTTGGTTAAGCGAGTTTTCAAAGTGAATATTCTGTACTTTAAAAACTGACTTTGCTTTAGTCTGAGCACTACTAATCAATATTTTCTCAGACAACTAAGCTAAAAAGAGGTTATTACAAAACTCCTGTTTCGCTAACGTTTCGGTGTCTTCGTCTTCTTCAGAGCCGAACTGATTCTACCGTCGGCAGTCGTTTGTCTTCGCGATGTAGGCCTCCATAGTGACATCGAGTCGAATGTCCGAATCAATAACCTCGTCCTTCATAAAAGGGTACTGCCGAGTAAGATCCTTTATACGAGCGGTACTCCAATCCACAACACTAGACTCGATGCGGCTAGGAACACCCACATTGCCACATCGACCAGTGGTGGACCATCGACTCGGATCGCTGTAGCTCTGGAGAAGGTGAAGGCAGCGAGACTTTAGCCGAATAAAAAATTTTATAACAAACTTCTGTTAACTTCATCTAAGAAAATAGTGAATAATATGTCTCTAAATCTCGACGACAACCAGTTCCCCTACGCTGTTCTTGTTTTATTCTAACATTCACCGAGATTTAGGAGCGTCTACATAGTCTATCATGCCTAGATGAACCTCTTGGATACAGAATGCAGTCGATTCCCCCGAAAATTCGAGCATTGACGGCAACATCATATTTCGAGGTTCATGATGAAGAAAGCTTTGAAATTCTTCATTATCAATTAAGTATTAACGACAGATTTTAGCTCTCTGAGAACGATATCCTAAATGGACTAATGGAACCCGGAGATGTAGGATACGAACTTTATAAGGTCTACAATTTTTTTTCCCTAAAAGCGGTTTTAACGTTATTACCACTGCGCTGAACTAACAACAATAAATATATTAAATCCTGCTGCCCATACGTTATTACAAAATTTCTGAAATACTCAAAGCGTCAAGCACACGTATGGCCCTGGTTGATTCAGCTCAGGTTAGCCAACCCTCCTACCCTTTTCTTTCCGGAATCGGAAATTTGCTACAAAGAGTGGTGCCTGGCATCAGCCTTCCCCTGCAATTCACAAAAAGCCGGCGACTGTCTGTGGTGGAAACATGAAATAGCCATAGCACTGTTGTCTCGGGGCTGTGTTGACGTTCAAAAAAAATTTGACGATTATTTAATTTTTTTTAAACATCTACTCATCATCTGCAAACATGAGGGAAGGATGAGTATCATCGTTTCTTTTTGGTGGAAATCCAACCTTCAATGACTTTGACCAAAAGTGAAAAAGAAAAGAAAAAAGATATCTCAATCCTAGAAAGCCTGGATCTGTCACGGATGAATAAGAAGACTTGTACATTGTTGGAAAGGATTTGTGCATTTTAATAATTCTTCACTTGATACTTGCTTGGATACTTGGATGGCCTGTCCTCACTGATTGTGCGAGCCACAGCATAATTTCCACTTTTTTGGAGTTTTGCTGGCTGCTGGCTTAGCCACTGTGGTTCCCTGGGGTCCTGAGATCAGCCTGACGAAAGTCTGCCTCTGGTCGTCAGCACCATGGGCAGTCGCCGCCCAAGTGGACCGGAGGGAGATTTGCCATCATGCGACTTTGACACCACGACACTGGTGGATTCTGGTATTGCTTCACTCTTAGCTGGGCTTCTTGATGAAAACGCTGGACTCCTTGTCATCTTGAGAGGCCCTGCCAGGGGGACGAATCCCCCCGCTGTACATCGCAGCCCACACCCAGGAACACCTCTCAGCCACGATTAGGTAAGCCGTCGGGAGAAATTATTCTTTACTTCCAATAATAAGGTTGACTGTAGACATAAATATGTCCTTCAATGCGTTCCAGACGATTCGCATTGATATCAATTCGTAGGATGCTAATAGTTAACTTTAAACCAACTTTTATCTCTTTACATTACGCAGAAAATCTAGCTCTTGTTGACTAGTGTCCTTAAATGTCAGTTCCACCGTTCAGTTTTCTGCACTCAGTGAAACAGCTCTTGACACTAAAGAAGGCGAATTATCGAGCAAACAAGCAAGTATGTTAAACTAGTTATACCCATGGTTTTGTCAACAATACAGAAACCTCACGACTCGCCACTTGCAATGATCTAACTGATCAATTGATTGATTGGTCCACATTTGACCTACTATCGATCTGTGATAAAAATATTGCATCTGAAATTGAATGAAAAAGTAAGGTCTAGAGTGGAAAAAAATTGGCTCGTTCAAAGAAGCTAACGATAACAATGAAGCAATTGCTGAAGTGTTTAGTGGATGAGCTAGAGAGCACACAATGTTCACCAGCAGATGGAAAACCAATCCGAACAACCACACCGAAGCGACGCGGCGAACTTTTCAGTGTAGGTTTTTGCTTTTCTTTGATTGACTTGAAAGAATACATCACCGCACAGAAGAACTATCTCTCCAATGCTTTTTTAGTAAATAATAAGTTAAAATTGTGATCCTCAGCTTAACTGGGTTCGTTGCCGATTTGGGCTCCCCAGATCAATCCCGCTGACGGGTGATTGCTGATGGCAAAAGATCGTTAGAATTAGCTGAGAGACAGGCGAAACGGAGGACCCGGATGGTGTGGTGGTGAATGCGTTACACCCCCGGAAAGGACATTATCGCATTCGTTCGCCACCGCAGACATCTGCCGTCCGGAGTTTTGCAAATATCTCAGCATCAATTGAAGTTTTCTCTCCCATGATTTTCATTTTTAAGGGAAAAACCCAAAACCGAATTAGTTTTCACCTTCCCTTTCATTCCAGTCCATTTCGCGCTATTACAACAACTGACCCTAGTATAACAACGCTACCTATATAATGTAGCACTGTGAAGATGTTGCAGACATATCTCTGTGTTTCTGCTTTTTCAGAAAGATCCCACAACTCACGTTCTACTCGCTTCTCTGGAGAAGTTGACACGCGCTCATAAAGGCAACAAATCTAATCTCGGACAGTCAGACTCTCTAAGCGACATATCAGAGCGACGAGTAGCTTCCCATACACCAGATGACCGTTTGATGACAGCAAAAGAATCGTTAGTACGTAAAGGACCACCATCAAAAAAGCCTGCAGTACGAGAAGAAACTAGACCTCTTTTGAAGGACCTCAGTTTGGAAGCGTTACCGTCTAAAGAAATCACAACTATACCAACGCCAAAACACTCCAAGCTGACAAAGAGCGGAAATGCTAAGGCAAAACAGGACGTTAAGAACTCTGCTGGCGTAATTCAATCTGTAAAATCACAAAAAATCACAATAGACAATGGACAGGACAGAAAACCATCCACAAAGGAGAAATTCGCCCTACTTCCATTTCTTAAGAAGAAGCAATAAGTGTTCTACGTTAAATTTCTTAATTAAAAGTCTTTAATAAGAAGCGGTTTTGGATTTTGATTTGTTTTATGATGAGCATTAATCTGCATCAGTACTTGTTCACTAACATGCAGAAATTGTATCGAACACGTTAAATTCCTTTAGATACATAGTGTTTATGCATCTTCAGTTCTGCTATTCCACTGAATCTCTCAAGTGGCATGATAGGTATCGATGAAGCCTAGATTTGTCCCACCCAGTTCTCGATACCACCCTATGGGTTGGACTTGCTATTAAGCATACGAAAGCATTAGGCTTTTCATGTAATGCTTTTTTAACTGTGTGTGGCAAAAAAGCGTATTCCGCTTTCCCGAGAAGGTAGTGTCGTATGGGCACTTATGCAGCTTGTTTGGAAGAAGATGATAAACCAAAAAGCCCATGGTTTTCATCCGCGCTAAATCAGCACTGAAAGTACACCGAAACAATCGCCGTGTATTCCTTTAGTGGTACTGTGAAAGTAATGGAGTCACCGTTAGATAGGCAACGATAGCACAGATAGCGATCACAGCTATGTAACCCGAACGACATATTTCTCTCAAAATATCCTCTGTATCGCCTATCCTATGATCGCTATACTAGCGGAGATAGTACAGCAAAATAAATCAAAAGAAGCAGTGTGCCCTGCATTGTGTCTGAAAAAGACTACTGAACAATCCGATGATGCCGGGCTGAGTATCTACATTTTTGCTGGAAAATCCTTTCACTTCTTCGCTGTGCAGTGGGTAAAAAAGGATAAACCTCTCGGCGTTGATCAATTCCTGAGTGGTGCGTAATGGATTTGACTTCATCAAGTATTGTTAGAGCTGCTTCAATGCATGCGTGACGTATGCAATTACTGGCGATGGTATCGTGTCAGTACCTACCCTCTCTGACAGGTCTGATAGCAGTTTGTCGTGCCCTGAGGATGGAATGACTGGTGAGCCTGGGAAGCAGGATTGAACCCAAGTGTGTTGCAGAGCGCCCCCTAACCACTGGGCTAGATGTGTCCCCATACACTGCGTAATGAAATAATATTATCACCGACAAATGACAAGCAAAGTGCAATTGATGCTCGGGAAATTACCACCTTTCGAACATCTGAAACGATAAAAGATGAGAAAAAAGGCATACTTGCAAGGTAGGCAAACGAAATTTTAATAAATCCTTCTTGCATCTTTTGGGATCTTGTAGGGAAAGGCCACAACATGGTTGTTTTGTTAGGAGCCGATTCCTCTACTATTATTGTGTTTATACGTGTTACGTCTGACCATACTTGTTTCCTCGGTCTCTCGGTTGGCAGGGCAGTAATGGACTGAAATGATTGTTGAGAGAAAGCCAATGTATGCTTTGCAAGTGTCCATTTTTAATCATCACAGAGATCGCCCGTCACCGAAGTGTCCGCCGTAACTCTATTGTAGGTACCGACAACTATTTTGTCCGGAGAAATCGATGAAAGACTAGCATCCATTCCTCAACGTTTAAACTAACCCATCCTAAACTATAAAGTGGTAGAGAAATCCAACTAATAAAATACACGCGCTTATGAGAAACATGTTTCGAACACCCACCAGTACCGGAACAAAGCAGAGGGAAGTTGGCATGATACTGACGCGCTAAATGGCCATTTCCAATCGTTACGAAGCTATAGTTCATCGGGATAGATATGGAAGAAAGCCACGATCCAAACGATAATTCTGGAGAGAATAAGGTCCTGTTCATCATGCTCTTCATTTCCACTTAATAAAGCACCGCTACAAATGTGTTGCGGCGCTTATAGCGCAGTGGTCGAAGGCGTTCTTCGACACACACATGGGATCGATCTCCGTGCGCCAGGCTCGCCAAGCCTTCTCTCTCTCTGGAGTCGGCAAATTGGTACCAGACTTGTCTAGGAAGATAGTAGCACTGGCTCGATACATCGGTAGGCCACTGCGAGTCACTGTAAAGACCAAATATGCATTCAATCACCTCCAACAATGCTTAATGAAGTCGAATGCACGGCGGATTCCTCAGGGTTTGATCAACACCAAGAGCTTTATCTCTTCTTCTTTTATTTACAAATGTGTTACTTAAATAGGGCCCGTTTAGAAAAAATCGGTGGCTAAGAGTGGAGTATCACCGAACGCTCTAAAATGTCAGCTAATTCGCAAGCGATTGTATGACCGCCTATGCGGAACACCAAATTGCATAATTTGTCCCATCCATAGAGGCAGTAATTGCATGAGCTTGGGCGTGGTATACCTAAACTCTTGCAAAGCATCCAGAGCCGAATACATTGGCGAAACGGGTAGACCACTTAGCCTCGAACAAAACACTCCACTAGACACGCACTGGGCACGAGGACAGAACATGAGAGATTTCGAAGTAAAAATCAGTATCTCCGCTCAGGAATCTAAACTGGGCGAAAAACTCTTGAAATGTTGTGGATAAATCCCAAAGATCCAAAAATGAATCACAATGAAGCCTTGTGATCATTTGTTATCTCGTAACATATCTCGGGCTCATAGTTTCTGAACTGGGCCGGCCAGACACATTCCTCACCCATGGAAGTCTCTGTGCGGCTAAGCTCCATTAAATATCTGGAAGACTTCAAAAGAACAAAGTGGTGAGTGCTCAAGAGAAGGTTTTTACTATGCGAGTGAATATTTATGAACTAAATTTCTTCTGCCTGATGCTACGAAAGTGTTTGACTGCTTGGGCTGCTTGTCATTCAACCTCTCCAAGCTCTGAAGAAACCAAACCGCCGAAACGTCAAATTGTATTGTAATAAACGTATTCATGAATAGAATGTTCACGAAAAGCTTACTGTACAGTTGACAAGCAGACTGGGTGCTGCTGAAAACATCAACGTTTTTGCGGACCCTCTAGTATAGAAGTGGCGAAGATCGAGATATTTCCAAGCCACAGATATTTCTCTCACTTGGATATCGCACAGATAGCCTAAGTTGTTGCAAAGAATAACGAATAAGGCGTTCGGCGTCATCAATTCCTGTGGGATGTGCTATCTATTCAATATCACTAAGCATCATTAGATGTAACTGAATACATATCTGGCCTATGAACAGACTTGTGGTGGCCCACCGATGGGTAAAGATGCTGCTGCGGGACATCGATTTAGTGCACCGATGTGTAAAGACACTTGTACAAGAAATCGAATCAGCCTGGTAACAATTTGCCGACCTCGGAGCGATGAAAGGCTTGGTGAGCCTGGTATGCGGGGATCGATCCTACATGTATTGCGGGACGCCTACGACCACTTCGCCACACGCGCCCTCTATAACTATATAATAGGCAATGGTGAATAATATTATTCAAGTGAATCAAAAATCCATTAGCTAAATTAATTCAGTTTATGGGTGATGAGGATTCTAATAATAGCACTACTTCCGAAAAGAAGTAAGTATGGATAGTTTTTTTTAATATTTTGCCCAAAGTAGTGTATTCCACTTAGTGTAATTTAACGAACAAGCACAGGTTTGTTAATGAAGTGGACCAGTTATCCGCGCAAGTCTAAGGAACCAGCTGACTTCATCATTTGCTTGCTGCTGTGTGAAAATTTAAATAAATGAGGACGATTACATTGGCTGGACTGCTTACTTCTTCGCCTCGTGGATTCATACATGCTTTCTTCCCACTTTTGATTTTCTAAGTCTAAACTTCAAAGCAACCGAGTACCATAATAATCATGCACGACGCTGAAGTATTAACAACCGAGTTCGTTTGTATTACAGGGTACCTGTTACCGCTGTGCTATCCGCGCCAAAGTTCTTATAGCAATAAGGATGTGTACTTGAAAAGGAATCCATATGGGGAGTATTCCAGTCTTCCATCGAAAACAGTCTTTTATGGATATTTGTGCAAGATTTTCACCATTTTTCGTTTTAGGGACTGTAGCTGTTAGAGAGACGTTCCAGAATGGCCACCATGGTCAGGCGCCTTGTTTTGCGGATCGGAAGATTTTCCACGCTTGCCCCTATGTTGCCAAAAGGGCGGCGTTTATTCCTCGCACTGCTTTGCTCTCAGTTAGCTTCGATATATAAGTGCCAATCAGGAGAAGATGACTGTAAAGTGACTAGAAACTATTCCATATTTGTGAATTTTATTGGACCTTATCGTTACTGTAAACTGAACCCGCTGTTTCATCTGGAAGGATGTATTGCTAATTTATTTCTTATCTTGATTTATGTATTGTTTCCAATGCTATAGTAATCTTTATTTGTTTTGCTGTCGTATTGTGCATCAAAAGCCGTTTTAGCCACCCTTTGTTGTTCATAAAGACCCATCACAACGATAAAGGACGAAAAAAGGATAAAGCTTTCTGCGTTGATGAATCTCTGAGGGATGCGCCTTACATTCGACTTCATTAAGCATCGTTAGGAGGTGATTGAATGCATATCAGGCCTTTACAATGATTTGCGGTGGCCTATCGATGTGTCGAGCCAGTGCTGCTATCCTACCAGATAAGTCTGGTAACAATTTTCAAACTCCGGAAGGATGGAAAACTTGGTGTGCCATGGGCGCTGGGATCGATTCCACATGTATGTTTCAGGGCGCCTCCCACAACTGTATTGCACGCGCCCTCTCGCCCCCCATCACAACGATAGGGAACAATTATCACAACTCGGATTAACAAGTATTTACAACGATTGTGTTCCATCTACGCGAAAGATGTGCAAATTACGTGTCCAATAACACATTTAACCATCCTCGTATGACTTTTAAGCTGAGACACGTCATCCATTCGTCCCGCTGTTTTGTTACCACCATTCCTGGGTGTAACAGAGCTCGTGTGTGGCTTCTGCTGAGACTTCAGCATTTTCCCTCTCATCTCCTCACTCACATCCTTTGATTTCTTCAGGGATCTTAAGACGGCCCTGCTAGACCGTCCCCCAGATTCACTTTATAATTCCGCTAGATCGACAACGGTTTGTATCCTTGTGACTCCGATTCTTATAGTCTGACAGCGATACTTTCGACTAGCCGACCGATCGAACAAAGATTATGTAGCAAATCGAATTCGTGATACATTAGAAGTAACAAACATACAGTGATGTTCTGGTTGTTAAAGATGGTGTGCTTTCAATTACATCATGGCTGTCGTCTCTATGCCAACTTCCGATTTAGGCCAATGAAGCCTTGTGAAAACAGATGAAATGGTAAGTGTAACCCTTTTAGTCACTACAAGCTAAAGTTTAGAGGTACTATAGTAAAGTCAGTCACAATATTTAAATGAGTACATTATTGGTCACCACTGTTAAAACATCGTATATGAAAGGGTAAGTAATGAAACACGGTTTAAGTGCTTCAAAAACGGGAAGCAATTCAAAGCAATGGTCTACGAAGACTGCGCAAAAGATGCCTATCGATCCGATGTGATCAGATGCATCGTTTAAAAATATGCTGTCCACATTTACATTGTGCCATCCTTTGCAGATAGGTTTTATCACCTGTAATAAGGGGAGCGGCAAAAGGTTTTCTAGTTTGTGTTTCAGCTCTCTGACAGCGCTCAGTAAACGACGAATTATACTCTAATTTGTATTGATCGTGCTTATCTGTACCAGTTGCTTTAAGCTTTTGGAGGAGTGCACAAAACATTACCAATAAAGGCTGTGAATGAAAGCTTCATATTAGATACTGAGATTTAGAGGAACGTTTGGAGCATGTTCTACAAATTGCAGGCTATCAACTCAAATCCCTAACACCTCTCGTTTAAGACCTCATGTGAGCCGGTGAGCGACAGACCTGTGAAAATAATAGGTATCGATTACTGTCTCAACATATCTGCGTTACACAGCTGTGCCATGTTTAATGTAGTTGCTCACATTCACCTGTACTGAACGGGAAGTTTAACTTACTTACTTGGATACTTGTACGGTCCGTCTCCACCAGCTGTGCGGACCCCAGCACATATGCCATTCGTTCCTTTCTCTCGCAATCGTAGTCCATGGTGGTGGTCTTGTTCGAGCATGATATCGCTTGCGAGTCTCGCACCGTGATCTGTAAAACAACTGCAGCTGCGGGTACAGCTGATTAACTTTGTTTACGAACACGTCCGCCCAACGTGTAGGTGGGCGTCCTGAGGGGACGTTTGCATTCTCTTGGAGTCCACTCTACTGTTCTTTTTGTCCATCTGTCGTCCGTTCATCTCATTTTGTGACCGCCCCATCTATGTTTCGCTATCGATGTATATTCTCCTGGATCTCGAAGATGTGACAGATTTTGAAGGTCAGAGCTTCGCATTCCGGCTAGATATTGAGAGTGCCGGTTATATTTCAGAAGACATCGCTCAAGCGCTCTGTGAGTAGTGCGAAGCATTCTTGACGTAGTTAAAGTGTCAACTCATCTCTCCGCATCATAACAGAGCGCTGAGAGGACCGTAGAGTCGAAGAGGTGAGCGCGGATTTTCGAGTCCTTCAGTTGGTCGGTGGCTTCTTTGAGAGGCCCGAATGCGGCCCTATGCTGCTCTCCTTCTTCTATCTATTTCCTCCTTCATGTTGTTTTCCATGTTCATTGATCGCCCAAAGTATACGTACGAGGTGGTCGTCTCTGCAATAAGAGAGCCATCCAATTCAATTTTTCCGCCTTCGCACCATGGTTTTTCATGAACTGGGTCTTCTTTCGATTTATGCGAAATCCAATGTTTTTCCCCGCTTCGTTGAGCTCGTTGATCATCATCTCTGCTTCGCTACTAGTTCTTGAGAAGATGACAATGTCGTCGGCAAAACGAAGGTTTGATGGGAATTTTTCGTCAATACGTATGCCTTTCTCATCCCAGTCGAGTGACTTCATTATCCACTGCAGTGCGGCACTGAACAGCTTTGGCGATATTGTGTCGCCCTGTCGAACCCCTTTTCCTATGGGTATGGTGAGAGGTCGATGGAAAAGCCGTATTTTCGTAGTGCATTTCCGATAACAGTCGCACAGATTTCTTATGTAGGACGGGTCCACTCCTTAGTCGACGAGTGCTGATAGGATTGCATTCCTTTCGACACTGTCAAACGCTTTTTCATAGTCGACAAAGGTTAGGACTAGAGGGCTGGTGGTATTCCCGACAAGCTTCGATGACCCTGGACACGGTTTGGATGTGGTCCATACAGTAAAAATCCTTTTCGAAATCCTGCTTGTTCGACTGGCTGCGCCTTATCCAATGTGCTTGATATGCGCAAGAGGATAATCTTCGCGAAGAGCATGTAGAGTACACTCAACAAGCATGTGAGACGATAGTTACGAAGATCCCCTCGGTCTCCATTCTTGGGCAGGATGACCGTACGCAACGTCTTCCACTGGTCTGGGATTTTTTCCTTTTGAAGGTATGCTGTCGTATGATTTGCGAGAAGTACATGTAAATTGTGGCCTCCAGCTCCAAGAAAATCGGCGGTGACATTGTCTGGTCCTGAAGCTGTGCCTCTCTTCATGCTTTCTATAGCAACTCGATCCTCCGACGGAAGAATTCCAGGTGGTTTTTCTCCAGCTGGGATATTAGGGGTCCGGAACAGGGACTGTGGAACGGAAAGGGTTAGTGTAGAATGTTTCCGCTATTAATTCCATATCATGACGGGAACTTTTGACGATCCCATCTTCATTTTTAACCTTTTTACTTACTGCCTACTGTTTTTGACGGCAGGGGTATATTGCGAAATATAACTTTAACGAAGCTGAGATATTTTCAAAACTCTGGACCGCAGGTGCCTATGGTGGGGGAACGAACGCGCTATTGTCCTTTCCGGGGAGTAACGCGTTCACCACCACACCATGCAGGTCCTTCGTTTCGCCTGTCTCTCAGCTAGTTCTATCGATCTTTTGCCACCAGCAATCCCATCTTCGTTCATCAGAGCTGACAGCGGAACATTATAATCACACAATTCCCGACGGCATTTTTTCAGACTGCTTCTTTTTTTCTGCTGCTTCCTGGTTTAATTACCCAAGAAGTTTAACTACTTTCTAGAACTAAAAAGTATTATACGGTATCTGCTGTTCAATACTCAAGTGAGTGAACTTACTAAAGCTCCGCAACACCGCCCACACAGTAATCCTAGCGTGTCAATTTTTTTAGGGCGATCTTAGAGATTCTGGTGGTGTCAAAACTGTTTCGTATAAACGGATATGTACTGAATCCATAAATGTGTAAGATGTAAGCATACATTCACTTTTTCGTACTATTTTGTTCAAAACTAGGGCACGTGTGGCGTAGTGGTGGAAGGGGCACTGCAGCACATACGTGGAACCGATCCCGGCGCCCATGGCCCACCAAGCCCTCCATCCCTCCGGGGTCGACAAAGTGGTACCAGACTTGTCCAGGAGAGTAGCAGCACTGGCTCGATACGTCGATAGGCCACAGCGAGTCATTGTAAAGGCCAAATATGATTCAATCATCTCCAAACGATGCTTAATGAAGTCGAATGCATGGCGCATCCCTCAAAGATTGATCAACGCCGAGGCACTTTATCCTTTTTATTTATTTATTGAGAAGATCGTGCAGTGCTTTTTTATTAGAATATTACAAAATGGACTTGTAAGTCAATTTTAGAGTAAGAGATTTCTAATCACCTTCATTCCGATTTGAAACTGTACAAGCATCGGTGAGTGATGCAGCGAGCTTTCTGCTTGTACTATGAAGCAAACATCATGGAAATAGTATGTATTGATCAAGAAAGCACTCACTATGATTTTCACAATTGAATGGCACGAAGAGGAGCACTAGTGGGCAGAGAGTGCATTGATAGTGATGCTCGGCTAATACGAGCATGACGTTGGTTGCACTCAGCCCAGAGCTTGTCAAGCCTCCTATATATTTTTCTTGGTTCAAGAGATTGGCAGCAAGCTTGTCTAAGATCAGCTCACCCCACCAATTCGCAAAAGCTAGCGACTCTCTGTGATGACGATACGGAAACTCACTAGCATGTCTGTTCCAAGATTTGAGGAACTATGGGCTCGTCCAGCATTCAACGGCGTTATTGACGAAGAAAATCGCCGAACAGCAACTGAGCCCACACACGAAGGCTCGAAGAGCTTCGTGGATGATGGATGTGATTAGAAAATCGGGTACAAGAAGTGTTTGAATCCGCACAGCGTGTGAAACCTGCTCGTGTAAAAGAAATGAAGGAAAAAAAAAGAATACTACCTAGTTCATTCACATTACGATTTTGGGCCCAATCAGCACATACTTTGAATAAATGTTTCTTCTTCAATAGAAAATTATAAATTCTTCACTTATTTATGCTTGCCATTGAGCTGTGATATGAAGCGGGAAGAGGGAGGTTCTTGGTGCTGCTCAACCAGGGTTCAGCACTTCTTGTAGTTCATTTAAGAGTAACCCGAAACGAAGAGTCGTAGATCACAGCCTTTCCGGATGAAACATAGTCGAGAAGGGGTAACTTTCTGGATGAAACATAGTCGAGAAGGGGTACTCAGTTCACTTCACAAAAACGGCGAGTGCCTCTGGCGACGGCCTGGGGTGGCACGGTACACGTTTCATTGGCTTCCAGAGTAGCGATCGTTTCCAACTAACTAAGCGCCAGTCACATAAAAATGCAGTCATTCGTGCACCTGAGTAAGTGAGCTACTTCTACTCCTTTTCCTTTTCTTTCTGTTCATAGTGATGTAGATGTTATCTCTTGTGTGAAACAGCCACAATATTGCTGAGATATTTGGAAAACTCGGGACCGCAGGTGTCTGCGGTGGGGAACGAACGCGCTATTACCCTTTCCGGGGGCTAACGCGTTCACCACCACGCCATGCGGGTCCTTCGTTTCGCTAGTTCTGTTGATCAACGTCATCAGCAACCACCCGTCAACGGGATTGATCTGAGCCTGAGCTGAGACACAGGCGAAACGAAAGACCCGCATGGCGTGGTGGTGAACGCGTTATTCTCTGGAAAGGGTTATAGCGCTTTCGTTCCCCACCGCGGACACCTGCGATCCGGAGTTTTGCAAATATCTCAGCAACATTGTGGTTATTTCACACATAATATCCTGCCGCGAAGAATTGTAATAGGAGGCAAATAGAAGGGTTTACATTGTTATCTCTTGTATTGTTTCAGAGCCCGAAAAAGAGACGCGAGGAAATGATGTAAGTGAAACTTCACGAAAATGAAGAGATTTTTGACGTTTAATTCCCCCAACTTATTGAGAATTTCATGAAATAGTGAAATGAAGCATTTTATTGTTTCTATAGTCAATTTGTTTTCACTTTAAGGTCAAAAACGATACAATTAATGGTGTGACCATTAGTGAATTCGCTGAAGTCAGGAAAGGTGGTGGTATTTTTCTATCAACGTTCACTATAACATAGAACAAGAAAAAAGTTGAAGATAGCGACCGTGTCGACCTACATAGACGGGAAAACTTGGTGTTATTTAACGAAGGGGATGTGTGGCGCAGTGGTCGGAGACTTCCCTGCGACACACAAATGGAATCAATCCACGCGCCCGTGGCTCACCAAGCCTTCCATCCCTCCAGGGTCGGCATATTGACACCAGACTTGTCTCGGAGCATAGCAGCACTGGGCCGATACATCGGTAGGCAACTGCGACTCATTGTAGTGGCCAGATATGCATTCAATCACCTCCAACGATGCTTAATGAAGTGGAATGCATGGCGCATCCTTCAGGGATTGATCAACGCCGAGAGCTTTATCCTTTTTTTTGAATGAAATGCCACATTATTCTTTCGGTCCCAGATTACCCTAATCAAACCCATCGTGGCAGCGTTACTCAAATGATGTTGATTTATGGTACGCGCATGATGAAACAAGTGATGTGAACTCCTGAGTAGATTATCATCGTAAACTAAACACATATTCTCTTACAGTCAAAAAATGTTATAAGGAACTGAAAAAGAATGTTGTGAAATGGAAGCGAATACGACGCTTATTTCTGAGGATGACTGATGTTCGACTCCTCGACGAATACGGCAGCTGCTCTTCAAAATCATGAGCATGCGAGGACACGAGAAGCGAGGAATCCTCAAGTATATTGCTTCTGTATTCATACGAGGAAATAGGACTGCGAGGCATATTTTTTTCGTGTGCTTTCTGACGGCCATGATGATTGGTAAACAACGATGAAAGCATAAAATGTTCGGTGTTGGTGCATCTCTTAGAGGTGCGCTATGCTTCGAATTCTATTGATAACACCATAAAGGGGATTAAATGCATGTTTGGTCTATAGGATAACTTTCGAAGGCTTACGATGTATATGATCAGTGCTTTCTTTATTCTCCTAGAGTGGTAGAGCACCCATTTGGAGGATTAGTGGGCGTGCTTGACACAGGGCACGCTATCAAACCAATGAACCCACCCCTTACCGCTGCGCCACACGAACGCTAGAAGTAGATGCAATTGTATGAAATAAGAAAGAATGAAAGCATATACTAGTGTGTTTCAACGAAAGGAGCTTGTGGAGAAAGGCATAACATGGTTTAACGTAACACATAATCACCCTGTCTATGTATGTACTTTTTTTAGACTGAACTTCACATCAAAGTTAGAAAGTGAAGGTGCTTCGTTAGCTGTTTTTCGTACTTGTCGTGAATTTATGGGGTGGATTTGCTGATCGAGAGACGGGATAAAATTTGGAGAGAAGACACTCTCTTTAGGACCAAAATCATTCTTATCATAACTTTAGGCAAAAAAACGACTGCTTTGTGGTGATCTGGCGAAATCGATAAAATCGATTTACATTACCATTTCGGGTTTGAAATAACATGAATCTTATCGTAGACTTGTCCAGAGGGGGTTTTTTAACGTTCTTTGACTTATCCAGGCTGTGTCACTATGTGCTGGTAATAGGAAGGACGGACGTATGTCTTCAGGATAATACACACGCATATACTTATGGAAGAGCGCGTGTGGCGCAGTGGTCGGAGGCGCCCTGCAACACACAAGTGGAATTGAGCCACGCCCCCCATGGCCCGTCAAGGCGTCCATCCCTCTGGGGTCGGCAAATTGGTACCGTACTTGTTTGGTAGGATAGCAGCACTGATTCGATACATCGGTAGGCCATCGCGAGTCATTGTAATGGCCAAATATGAATTCAATCACCCTCCCAAACGATGCTTAATGAAGTCGAATGCATAGCGCATCCCTCAGGGATTGATCAACGCCAAGTGCTTTATCCTTTATATACTTATGGAGAGAAAACACACTTATGCTTTGTACACACAATACACATTTAGAAATAACGTTATTCCAGAGTGTGCCTGGAATCTGCATCGCAATGGAAAGTCGATCAGGGTGAATGCAACTATGAGGACAAGGTGACGAAATTCTGGCCAGAATTTGGTCAAAATGACAAGGAAGAAATCACTATAGGAATGATTCTCACATATAGAATGTTTTATTGGTAACCATCCCATTGAAATGACCTGTTCTTCCCTAATCATATGGGCGGGATTACGGCAGACGTTGCGGAATTATCATGTGCCAGAATGTCTGTAGTCAGTCTATCAAAGCTGCACGGGCCCCAGGGTACTTTTCAATATTCCGGAATTTTTATCCGGCTCGGTAAGTTCCGCCCTCTCACTTCTCTGCTGAGGTTTCTGTGCGAACTACTATTTAGGCTTCTGTAACTGGTGAGTGATTGGAAGTAAGGTTGCCACCTTGCGACTAGTTTCACCCTGACCGATCATAATTCCTGAGATTGGTTCATTTCTGTCTATAACCATCGATAGAAATACCACAGTTTTCAGCTTGGATGACCTTAGAACGACAGGAACTATCTGTTGTGTCTCCCGAGTTCGGAGGCCAAGCAACTATAAGGGTCTTCTCTCCGCTCCGTTCTCCTAATTTTTTAAATAACTACCGTTTCAGTACCTTTCGGGTTCTTGTTTCATAGGATGTTTACTGATCTTTTAGACAGGATTGCCATATTTCGATGCAGAGTTTGATCACAGCGAATTGACACATGAGAAAATTTCGAAAATCATCGAACCTGAAATACCGAAATACCCACCGGGTAGCAAAGCGGAATATCATCTCATGACATTTGGATGGTTAATAAATCAGGTAAATCAGATCAGACATTCTGTACTCCAAAGCTCATCGAAGCGTTGATGAAGAGATTCTGGTATGATGACGTTTTCCTCCGTACAGGTATTTCGTCGCATCGATAAAAATCATCGCATGATTGGAGAATTCTACCTTGATGAAGTGGAAATAAAATGCAGTACGCCCCGTAAATAGTTATAGTAATCGACAATCTTATCAAATTTCATCGATTTAGCATGGATAATCTCGTATCGCGCTGTACGAGTTCCGTAAGTTTTTTAGATACGGGCGTTTGCATTGGTTTGATTGCTGAAAAAGAAAATCGCATCGCAAAATGGCCAGCATTCATGGGAGGGTACCTGAGATGGTGAGAATTTTATCTAGGTGAAGGTTCCTACTTTCCCACTTTCGCACAAGATTCGCATAGTTTTATAGCTTCCCTGAAACGACAATGATTTTGAGAGCCCTCCACACTTTTATTTGGAAGCTTTGGGCGATAATATGTTTGTAAATGAATTCCTAAAATCATTTTATGAATCCAACTCATGAATACATTTTCTTCGTGAACTTCTCAAATGTTCAACTTCAAACCTTTCATTAAAGTTGACGTTACAAGCTGAACAGCTTACATGAAGATCAGGTCATGATTATTGATTCATAGATATTTTCCACATATTTCATTGTTTACTGGATAGGGAGCAGAACTCACGATAGGAAAATTCTAACGCTCTGTCAGTATTTCGACTCAGTGCAAGGACTGGAAACATCACTAGAACGAAAACACGCTCTGAGGTAAGTACTAACATCTAGTTCTTCCAAACGTTTTGTTTTCGTTTTTTTTAAACAGAGTCTTCTCCTTTACCTTCCTAGAACGTTCGTGGTTATATGAATTAATTTCAGTGCAATGCAAGGATGACATAGCATTCTGAGCAATACGCACTGATAACAAAACATTTTTCGGGTTATTTCTTCTGCCACAGGTTTTCTTTTTTCGCTCGATGGCTTCTTTGCGAGAGGTACCGCCTAGGAATGACTAGAGGGAAACAGTTTTCTACAAATTTTACATTACTAGAAGCATTTTTTGGAGATGTTTCTTGACGTCGTGAGTCTCTAATCGAATGCTAACGTACAGTACAGAGAGAGTAACACAGATACTGCTACAAATGAGAAGGATCCCAAGATATTTGCGCCTTTGTTTATCCCGTACCTAACGAAGTGAGCCCAATGCATAGCCATACATTTATTGATTAAGGCCTCGATTGTTTCGTGAACACTTCCGTATCAATTGATATCATCAACTCAGTGCGTTGAAATTTTCAACGACCCATGAATCCGTCTTGCTAAACAACCAGCCATCAATGGTGTAGCCCCGGCACGCGGTCTTGCTCAAACATTCCACCTTCTTATGGACGGAACTCTCACCTGGAACAATCTGCTCAAGGTGAGTGCGATTTACACGGAACGTCCCGCTCCACCCACTTCAGCTCTACTGTGAACAACCTCTCTATTTATAAGCAACTCTAACTATTAGACCTGTTCAACAATTTTGTGAATTTCGCAACCTGGTACTGATGAAGAAGTGTTGCGTCTCGAGAAGGTGTAGTGGAGCTACCGTTGATAGCTGCAGGCAAACAAGGGAAATGGAAGCATTGTTCGACGGTTGTTCAAACCATTCCAATCTTTCTTCCAAACTTCAGAACTCTCAATGACTAATGATTAAATAGTTTAGCGAATTAGTCAACCTCAATATGAGGACGAATTTGATCATATGATTGGCAAAGAAGGAAGCAAAGGATACGGTTTCATTTACGATAAGAGCCCATCAGCACGTTCATTGATTTGCGTTCATATCAATCGATTGATAATTCTTTTATCGCATTCACAGGGTTCATGGCAGATTGGATATCAAGTCTTCAATGGTCAAAAAATTTGTATGGATCCTGATAACAGTTTCATCATTTGTTATCTGGCGAATTCGTTGAAAACCTGGGTCGAAGGTAGCCACCCGAAGACCTACAGTAACCTCCAAACTGCAATCTACGATATTGTTCTGAAAAAGGAAGAAGCAAAAATGCATTAATAACGATGATTGCTAATAGTTACTAATCAGACGTTTTTCTTAACCTTTCATCTTTAAGTACTACGACTTTCGAAATGACGGCACCTTAAGGTAATTTATAGCCAATGTTCATCTACAAATGATTGGCCAGCTGACGTGATACTTTGTTTGTGATGACCCACTCTTTCTACTTTTGTGCTTTAAATTGTACTGACGGAGATGGGAAGAACTTTTACAAATTTACTGTTTACGGAAGCTCTTAAATCATGTCTGTGTGATCGTAATATCATGCTGTATCAATGAGAACCGATTGTCTGCGCTCTAAGAGCAGTTAAGATTTAAAATTTCTTCCTAATTCAAATAAATGGATTTTCTGCGTAGTTGTTTAATGTTATTTTCTATTAAGATCTTCGAAAATTCCGTACGAAGAACAACAACGTGGAGTTTAGAAGCAATCCCCTGTGATTAATCTCACTCACTAGCAACTTCGCACCGTGGTGTTGTGCCGTGGTCGGCATCGCACTACCTAAGCTTGCAGTGCAAATCATACGTATCGATTGTTTGTTGGAGATGTCGTTGAAAGGATATGTCGAAAAAATGAGACCATGGTAATTGAGCATTTGTCAGGATATTTGCTTAGAAAGATACTTGTTTTTACATGAACACCTCAAGGAGGAGCTTGGTAGGGATCATAGCTTAGAAGTGTTGAAACGAAAGAATAAAGTCTATAAGAGAATCAATCCTATCAGGAATAAATAAATAAATGAATGAACGTCTTTCGGAACATCATCTTCCTCTTATCATGACAGTTCTGCTTTCTTGTTCTTTTATTCTTACTCTAGGTCTCCATGCATGTAGAGCACTATTATGAATAATAACACTGTTATACAGTACAATGGTGTTGAAATATTTGGAAAACTCTAGACCGCAAGTGTCTCCGGTGAGGATCGAACACGCTACTATGTTTTCCAAAGGCTAACGCACTCACCACAACACCATGTGGGTCCCTTGTCTCGCCTTTCTCTCAGATACTTTTCTATCTTCCAGTTCCCATCAGCAACCACCTGTCAACAGGATTGATTTGGGCAGCAGAAATCGGTACTGAATCCAGTTACGGTAAGGCTTTAGTCAAAATCACAATGTTGACTTTTTATTTACTGCCTACTACAATTTTTCACGGTATGATACTATCTGAAATACAACCGCAATGGTGCTGACATATTTGCAAAACTCCGAACCGCAGGTGTTTGCGTCAGGGAACGAACATGTTATTACGAATGCTAACGCGTTGCCCACCACACCATGCTGGTCCTTCGTACCGCCTTCCTCTCAGCTAGTTTTAGCAGCGCTCCCTGTCAGCAAGGCTGAAGGAGTTGAATTTAAATCGCAAGCAAAAGTTTTCATTGTCTGGCCATAAAGACGAACGCCCACCGCCCATTTGGACAAGTATTCGTTGGCTCGTGAAAATCACTAAGAACACACTGGAAAAACGTCAATTACTTTACGTCATTAGATTGGTTTCATAAAAATTTCTGAGAATTGAGTCGTTAATTGTCATTCGACGAGATTTGAGCGAAAGATCAAATTTGGTGGCAACAAGAACACACATTAGAAAATAATAAATACAGCAAATATACGGGCGCATGTGGCGCAGTGGTTGGAGGCGCTGGTGTGACACACACGTGGAATTGATCCCCCGCGCCCATGGCTCACCAAGCCTTCCATCTCTCCGGGGTCGAAAAATTGGTGCCAGACTTGTCTGGGAGGATAGCAGCACTGGCTCGATACATAGGTAGGCCACCGAGAGTCATTGTTAAGGCCAGATATGCAATCAGTCACCTCCAACGATACTTAATGAAGTCGAATGCATAGTGCATCCCTCAGGGATTGATCAACGCCGAGAGCTTTATCCTTTATCCTTTATACAGCAAATATGTGGAAATTTCCCCTATAAGATCAACATTATCATTAGCAGTCTTCATTAGCACTATTTATTTTCCGATAATCTCATACACTTTCCGTTGTAGCCGATTATAGGTGAAGACATGTTCACCGGCACCTGCCTTAATGGCGTTAGTGAGGTAGCAAAGCACCACGTTGTTTTCCGTATCAAGTCGTATCGTCTGTCCTCCAATTCCCATATGACCGACTTGCCATGAGCCCCTGTAACAATTTCTAAGATGAAAGAGATGTCAAATTTTTCTTTTACAAGGAACTGAGTTTTTTCTGTCAATGAGCTGAGAAATTTATTGGTATCAGAAGTGTTCCGTCAATAGATCGTTTAATAGTTCAATTCCCAAAGATTTTACTCAGTGGTAAATTTTTTTTGCTTTTTAAGTTTTTCTAAGAATTTTCGAATTTTTGCTTACATCATGCCACTAAACACATCGAAATATCTCATTCAACGAATTAACTGGCATAACGAGGAGGTGGGAGCATCGGCAAGGTATCGACCAAGCACTTATGAGTGAACTTTCCTAGTCACGTCGTCAGATCTCGCCAGACAGCAGCACAATTTATAGTGATAATGACAATGTTCGTCATCTACATTATCTGCAAAGTCATTGGTCATTAAACGACTCTAGCAGGAATCAACGATGTCTCAATTTCCACTTCTAGCGATGCTTGTATCGAGGCGGGCTTCTCTCAATAGAAAAAAACAACGACACTCAGTTTTTCGTACTATTAGGGCTTCGAGTGTTACTATTTCTGATACAATAACACGTCAGTCTTCACCAGATTACATGTAGCACTCTACTGCATGAAACTGTTCTCCGATCCTTCTCCGATATACGGAGCTCTTATTTACTCAATTGCAAATATGTGAGCATGAGTCGACGAAATCCTCATGCATGCAAGCACATCATTGGCATGAATACGTCTATGTATGCGTTGAATCTACAAGTTAATCGCCATGAAACAGCCAGTGGGAGTTCGCTTGCCCAATCCATGTGAATCTCATTGCAAGTATTGTGCATGCTTACCTTTGGTCTGTGTTGGGCACCAGGGCTATTCGCTGTAAGTGCAGCGAGTGACAAACTTTCCTTAACTTCGTGACAAAACAATGGAAATAACTTTGCTCTCTCTGTTTCAACAAGCACGCCCACGCACACACACATATATATATATGTATATACACATATACACATCCACAAGCATACACACAGATACACACCATATACATACACACGTGCACACACATACACACACGCACGCACGCATGCACATATACATACACATACACACACATACATACACACACGTACGCACCATATACATACGCACATATTCACACACACGCATACACACATACACACACAAACACGCACACACATACACATGCACACGCGCACACACACACACGCACACGCACACACACACACACACAAAATCTATTCAGTGGCTAAATTATGAGCGCACTATTCTTATACTTTACATTTTTCCTGACTGTCTCTTCAATTTCTCCAACCATTTAATTTGTATAATGATTGGATGGATTTCTTGTTTTTTACCAACCTGTTAGATAATATGAGCCCCATATATTCACACGGTACAACGAAAGGAAAACAATGAAATGAGCTTTATTAATTAGGTAAATTGGAACAAAATATTGTGTCTTAAATGTGTTACTCATATGGGAATAGTTTTCATCATGAGCTTTAGCAACTTACTGTTGGACTTCGTGTGTATATGAATCCATGCCCTCTGTTTTGTGTTTCACCAATGGCGTGGTCGTATTCATTCAAAAAGGTTGGCTCGGAAATTTTCTGAAAGTTCTTAACGTTGTTTCTTCCCCCCATAAGTACTAACATTATGTGGAAAAATCAATAGGTTGCCAAAAATCATAGAAATCGATAGCTAAGGATAGGGATAAAGCTCTCAGAGTCGATCAATCCCCTGCGGGATACGCCATGCATTCGACTTCATTAAGGATCATTGGACCATGACTCACGCTGGCCTACCGATGTATCCAGCCAGTGCTACTATCCTTCCAGCCAAGTCTGGTACCAATTTGCCAACCGGGAGGGATGGTAGGCTTGGTGAGCCTGGGGGCGCAGGATCGATTCCATGTGTCTTGTAGGGCGACTCCGACCACTGCGCTACACGGGCCCTCGTGCTACACGAGCCCCTATAAAAATCGGTAGCTATGTGAAAGAAGCCATGAAGGAATGAGAAAAAAACATGATAGGCTGGTAACAGTATGATTTTTTCTTCTACTTGCAACAAACAATTGTAAGTGAGTACCTTCTGGGTTTCGCTCGATATCAAAGTTCCATCAAAGACGAGTTGATGAAGAAGTGCTAGCCCTCTAGCGGATCCGACACCGTTCACTGCTGGCTGGCCGGCAAAACGAGTCTCTGGATTGTTATAAAGGGAGAACAACTGCAACATACATAAAAAATACGCGATACTCTGTCTTCTAAAAAATGCCTGATAAACTCTTGCCTTTCCAAATTCTCGCATATTTCGAAATCCTTTGGAAAAATAGCCATACGGATTTAATACATGTCTTCCGATGGTGGCAATTTTTCTATCGTACATAAATTCCCTGGAACAGTTGCAAGATTAACCGAAACTGCAACAGCAGTGATTGCTCAATGCGATTAAACTACGATGCGAACCTAAGGGCTCTCTGCACTACTCTCTCAGCCTACATCCCTAGAGAGGACACTCAGTAGTTATAACAGAGGGGGTACTTCCACACTTGGTCCACAACGAGCCATGTGGCAGAGAGAACGTTCCTATTCAGAGGACGACTGCTTGCGGTAATGTATTCGGAACGCCCTAGGTCGTTTTCTCAATACCCCAAGGAATACAGTCTCGACGAAATCAACATAGTACCAAGCAAACGAAGATTGTGGTGGGATCCACATGAATTTCCATGGAGATGTGTCATTCAAGTGAACAAGTAAGTTCAAATCAAATACTTTCCTCTTCACTTAATACTGGAGCGTCAGATCACAGAGACGCAGGCAATAACTCCACTTTAGGGGTTTTTAGTAGGGCTTTTCTTACTGAATATTAAAATTTATAAAGTTTTCAAGACGATGGTGATAGTAAATGATACGAACCTTACTGCCAAAGGTATGTTTAGATCGGAAAGGCGAGCAATACGATACTCTTCTGATACACATTCTCCAATATGAACGTCGACATCTGAAAATCAATAGATTTGCTAATAACAGGGTAAAAAGATAGAATAAGAATTACTAATGCTTAAAGTAAAAGGCAAGTGTAGGGTAGTGATTACTGGTGCCCTACGACATACACATGGTCGTAGGTTCGATCCCGCGACCTAACTAAAAAAGCTATTATCTCGCTAACATGAGAGAACAGGTATTTGACTTGTTTGGATGGCTAAAATCAGCAGACCCCATTTGGCCATTTTGCAAGCCAAATACGTATGCGCTCACCTCTAAAATGCTACGAATGGAATCGAATGAATGGCATAACACTAAGTTAACAGATTCATCTATCGCCGAACGTTTTATGTTTTTTATTAAGCTTTAACAGTTATTACGGCTCTTAGAAAGCAGACAAAAAAGAATATTTCTTGACACCTCATATTTCTAATTGTATGAATGGTATTAAGGAGGACTCGAACATCAACGTCGAGCGGTTCATCCGTTAACCTCAAAAATTTTTCTGAAAAAATCTGCAGTCTATTTTTTAAAGAAAAAAACTTGTTTTTGAAGAAAAAACTCTCCTAATTGGCTCACTATCTTTTAACTGAAATGAATGGCGCTCTCGAGTATCAAAATACCATGAAAAAGCACAAAGGTTAGTTATCTAGTTGATTCACTCATGCTCAGAAGAAGTCCACCATTAGCTTTCAAAGCTGAACTAGGTGCAGACTTTTTCCATACTTCCCCGTATAATCTTTCAATAATCCACTAAATTCCGGCTCTTCCCTATGATTAACAACCCATGGGAAGACCATAACGGGACTATTTATCCATTTCAGGGCGCAACCGGCAAACTGAAGTGGCACAACTAAGCTTGAATTACACCGGTTCCAAAGAATTTATGTAAATTGGCTCATCCGTGTACCAGTATTGATTTTTGGCAATAGTCTGCTGACCTTCTGAATCTTAATCTATAAAATTCTATAAATATATCAATCCAATACCTTGCCTTGTAAAAAATTATTTAGTGAAAACCACTGATAAAAAGCTGAGAAAAAAGAAATGAAGAAGACGAATAGAGAGAAGCACAAAGAAACAAGTTGAAAAGTCAAGATTTTAGGTGGAAAAATAGAGAAAATATGAAGGAATACAAGAAAAATGGACAAGCATGAGGGAAAAAAAAGAAGAGAAATTAGGAAAAACAGTTCCACTCACGATGTTTTTGTTCGATTTCTTCGCGGAAAAATTTTCCAACAG
Source organism: Angiostrongylus vasorum (assembly GCA_018806985.1). Lineage (NCBI taxonomy): Eukaryota > Metazoa > Nematoda > Chromadorea > Rhabditida > Metastrongylidae > Angiostrongylus > Angiostrongylus vasorum. The sequence goes on from JADANN010000268.1 coordinate 202,582, forward strand.
TACGATGTTGAGGATCGATGCGGCAAAATACCTACTAACAAGAAAATGAACCGAAACAACCAACGATGGTCCTAATAATAATAATTAATAATTAATAATAATAATAATAATAGTAATAATAATAATAATAATAATAATATTAATAATAATAATAATAATAACGATAATAGTAATAATAATAACAATAATAATAATAATAAGAGCAAAAATCCCGTTGACGGGTGATTGCTGATAGCAAAAGAGGGTTAGAAGTCGCTGAGAGACAGGCGAAACGAAGGACCCGCATGGTGTCGTGGTGAACGCGTTACTCCCCGGAAAGGACATTATCGCGTTCGCTCCCCACCATAGGCACCTGCGGTCCAGAGTTTTGCAAATATCTCAGCTTCGTTGAAGTTATATTTCGCAATATACCCCTGCCATCAAAAAGAGTAGGCAGTAGGCAAAAAGGTTAAAATAATAAGAGCACTACTACTAACAGCAACATCTTTTCACTTCAAATGCAGTGTAACGCAACGGTTGGAGGTGACCTGAAGTACACACATGGTCATGTTTACTCCCCAAGCACGTTGTTTCTTTCGATTCCACAAACTACTATCAAACTAGTTTGGGAGGGTAAAAGAACGATGATTTGATACAACGGTACTCCTCCAGTGTTCGTGCCAAATAATCACTCAATCATCTCAACTACTTTAGAATGGAGTCGGAACACATGCATAACGTGTATCTCTAAGGTATTGATGAATGTGAAACGCTTGCAAATCAACCGGATGCTCACGATATGTTAATCACTGAACTGGTCAATTTAAATTCATTTAACTCAGTTTATTAGGAAATTCGAAAGCCTTCTTCAACCCTTGAAAATACAGGCGAAAAGATGAAAATAATATATCTCTCTAGATTGTTTGGCTTAAAAAATATGGAAAATGTAGACAAAGAACTGAAATAAGATTTCAAAAGCTAAAAAAAGCGGAAACAGAAATTTCTTCAGAAAATAATGGACTGAGAGACAGGCAAAACGAAGGACTCGCGTGGTGTGTTGGTGAACGCGTTAGCCCCGAAAAAGGGAAATAGCTCGTTCGTTCCCCCACCGCAGACACCTGTGGTCCGGAGTTTTGTAAATATCTAAGCATCGTTGTGGTTGTATCACAATGGGTTTTATTATAGGAGTCAAACCTACCGACTAATTTACGTGATACGTAGATGATGAGGAAATTACAACGTATAACTTTTTATTTATTGCCCATTATATTTTCACGGCAAGGTACTATTTGAAATACAACCATAACGATGCTGAAAAAACTTTCCCCTGCAAAACTTGGACCCCAAGCCAGATTCCAACCTGCGATTACTCGTTCCGTGGGTTCAGGTGTTACCCAATGGGTTCAGTGCCAATTCGTCCTCCTCAGATCAGTCCCCATTAACAATGATTGTTGATGGCACCATTGGGGTAGAGAAGTGTATGAGAGAAAGACAAAACAACGGCCTCAGTGATGTAATGGGTGACAGGTGAACCCCCGGAAAGGCTAATCGAGTTTTGAATCTGGCCTGAGGTCAAGTTTTGTAAGTAGCTCAGCATCAATGAGGGAATTTTTCCAAAATTCACGAAAAGTGTCCCATTTCAAAAATCGCCCCCGACACGTTGCCGTCGCATTTGATTTGTTCTAGTCATGTCCTCCGATACGGAATTTAGGTCATTTGCATGGAATCTGGCCGAGTAGGGTTCGCGACAAATACTTCCTAACTTTATAATCGTCACATACTGTCACATAGTACCACAACAGTTAATCGAACAACTGTGATCTTTCCCGCCAAAACTGTGATGAAGCGCTGGGATTAGTTAGTACCAAGATCAAATTTACAAATAAAATAAAAAAGTTTTGCCATTTTTAGAGTTGTTTTTGCAAAAGGGCCGATTAACAGTATATACGCATATGAATATGTTCGTAGGGGGAGCATGTAGCGCAGTGGTCGGAGACGCCTGCAATACACATGAGATCGATCGCTGCGCCCCAGGCCTACCAAGCCCTTTGGGGTCGGCAAATTGGTGCAAGACCTTTCTGGTAGGATGGCAGCATTGGCTCGATACATCGGTAGGCCACGAGGAATCATTGTAAAGGCCAGATATGCATTCAATCACTTCCAGTGATGCTCAACGAAATCGGAAGCATGGTGAAAGCATGGTGCGTCCCCTCAGGATTACGACGAAAGCTACATCCTTTTTTATTCTTTCATGGATATGTTATTTTTTACCTCCATTACTATAGCACGTTATTATATTATATTATAATTGGGCGCGTGTGGCGCAGTAGTTGGGAGGCCCCACTGCGACACACACATGGAATCGATCCCCGCGCCGGGGTCGGCAAATTGGTGCCAGACTTGTCTGGGAGGATAGCAGCACTGGCTCGATACATCGGTAGGCCACCGCGAGTAATTGTATAGGGCTGGATATGCATTCAGTCACCTCTAACGATGGTTAATGAAGTCGAATGCATGGCGCATCCCTCAGCGATTGATCAACGTCAAGAGCTTTATCCTCTTTTCTATATTATAATGGTTATAAATTATTCGTTGAAAAAGACCGGAAATATTCCATGGGAACTGTCTAAAAACGCTTCCTACAATGGAGTCATGGATTTTTCTGCGCGTGATTATACCACACCATTGATCCGCATTATTCACACTACGGTAGCATCGTTGAATTAATTATAAAATTATGAGATTAATGAATGAACTAGAAAATCATTAAAGGCTTATAACTCTTGAAGACCGCCATTTTTTCGAGCCAATATAGTAAGTTATTCAGTGAGTTATTGTGTTCAGATGCTCATTTTCAAAAATCTAACATTGTTTCTCTTTACAACCATAATTTACGAATTTTTGAGATGATCGTGATAAATGGCCATATAGAACTAAAAGAATAAAGCTCTCGGCGTTGATCAATCCATGAGGGTTGCGCTATGCATTCGACTTCACCAAGCATCATTTGGAGGTGATTGAATGCATATCTGGCCCATTACAATGACTCGCGGTGGCCTATCGATGTATCGAGCCAGTGGTGCTATCCTCCCAGACAACTCTGGCACCAATTTTTCGACCCCGAAGGAATGGAAGGCTTAGTGGGCCATGGGCGCGGGGATCGATTCTACGTATGTGTTGCAGGGCGCCTCCGACCACTGCGCCACACGCGCCCTTCAACACACATAACAAACGTAGCTAATGAACTAGAAATCCACACATAATATTCAGCCGAATAAATTGCCGCGTTCTATTTTTTACGTAACCACATAAGGGCAATATGTGTCTACTGCTTCGGCTAGGGTGCCCCCCGTGGAAATAACTACTCAGCGATGTACATGTGATCGACGGTTCAATTCCCCGCACCAGGTAAAAACCAGCTCTCCATCTCTTCCGCTATGCAAATTTGATGCCAGACTTGCCTAAGGGATAAAAAACATTGACTTAGTACATCTGTAAGCCTCCCCAAGTCACTGTATAGGCATTCAACCATCTCCATGACGCTATGGATTTAATCGAATGCACGACGCATCCCGAAGGAATTGCTCGTCGGACGCCTGTATTCTTAAGTGATCCTTGACAGCTTTTTTTTCACATGAACGCCTCGAAAGGAATAATTTCTTCAGATATAGAAATTTAACACTATACGTGGCTAGGTAGACCAAAAAATGTCATATATTGCAGACTGAGGAATTTCCCGAACAAAGAACTTATTCACGAACCTGATCGATTAGCCATCCGAATGTTAACACATGATAGACAGTTTTTGCACCTGGTTCATATTTAGGTTTTTCCTCTTCGATAATTGTTGCCATACGAAGACCATCAGTAAGATCAGCTAATGTTATCGCGTGCTCAAAATACGGCAACCCAGCCTAAACAGAACCAAATCCGTCTCTTTGCCGATATTTTCATTTCCAATGTATTAAACAGAGGCAGAGAACAGTGGTAATGGACATGCTGTGTGGTACACGTATTGCCAATGGTTCGAAGCCGGGCCGGGTCAACTAATCGTTCTATCCTCTGTGCTCGACAAACTGGTGCTATAGTTGCCTGGAAAAAAAGCTCTCTCCTATTCAAACGGCCTGCAATTGCCTACGGTGATGACCTGAAATGCCCTAGTAGAGTCATCTCAGGATTCAAGGGAGAAACATTTCGACCAGCATTGAGCAACATTAATGAAGTCGAAATCTTCAGATGATTCTATATATCCTTGTTGAGCAAACACCAGGTGTTACCTTATACTTTATTATGGGAAATTGAGGCTTTTGGCGGATTTCGCCTTCTTCAGAGCCTGGGAAGGTCAAGTTGACTACAATCTACCAAGCCAAACACCTCCATTACCAATACGGAGAAAACACTGAACCAAGATTTCAATCGCATTGAAAACAAAGTAGCTTCTAGGCAAATTCACCGCTTTCTGCGCCTTCCTCTGGGCATGCCTCATGGAGAGCAAGCGCACAGAATTCATTTGGAAGCGTAATATGCCTCCCAAATTAACGTATCAGTCCCTAATTGTGTACTGTATTAGTTCACGCATGATAACGAGTCCTTCCCCTCTACAGCTCATTTTGATATTCTTGGAATTTATGCAGAATGCTTCGAGGGTTTTGAGCGCTGAAATTGTCGATTCGTGCGCGACGATGATAACTTCTACTTTAAAATCTTTCCGGTTGTATCTCTGTGTCCTATGCGCGCCTACTGGAGTATTTGGCCTGATTGCTTCAAGTTTATCCACAAGATGTTTCTTTTATACGGACACAAAGTGGTCAAACATTTCGCCAACGTGTTCTCCCCCACACGTTTTACAAGCGACCATATAAACCATACCCGAACTCATGCAATCACCGTCTCTACCGTTAAGGAATATCGAACAATTTTGCGTCCAGCGTAGAGAGTCATATAGACGGTTACGCACTGGCTGGTGTCTGAGAGTGTCCGGTGGTTTTTCAATCACTGTTGTCGAATCTTCTAGGGCGGCCCATCTTAGGCAAGGCTTTATAGTTGCAATTATTTCGTTGGAAATGAAGGACGTAGTGAACAGGACCTTATTATCGTTAGAGTTGTCGTTTGCGAGCTTGGGTCTACTTTTACCAGGAGCCATAGTTTCATAGTCATTGGAAATGGCTATTCGCCGGACCGATTTCCGAGAATCCTCCTTCTGCTTTCATCTTGTGCACATTCCTGTAGCTGTTCGAAACATGTTTCATACAAGCGCTCTTTTTGTGTGAGAGGAGTGAGAGGCGAGATGATGAACCAGTATTTTTACTACCTGGCTTTCGGTACCATTTAAATTAATCTTGAATCTTAAACCATTTGAAACTTCAAGTTTCAAGCGAACACACATATCAGAAATCAGACTCATGGATGATGGATGCGAGACGATGAACCAAATAAAAGAAGTTCTGGAACCCATACATCTGTCAAAACTGTTCATGTAAATAAGTAGAATATAGACAAATCTATCTGACCAGCTCCCGGCCCTTCTACCATTTCACCAAACCCTGAAAACCTTCCTACCTCATGGTGACGAACTGGTCTTTCAAGGGTTAAGTTCCGAACAGTGATATGTAGTGAAAATCCATTGATCTAAGAGGATTCATCAAAATGAAACATTCTCCACATTTCCATTCTAATATACTAGTTAAATTGTTATTCTATGCCAGGGATGGTCATCGTCATTGAAGAAACCTGGTCATAAGGTGGCTAAGCTCCGTCTAATCGACAACTGTCAGCGAATGCCTATACTGACAACTTGGGATCAACATGTCATGGATTTGAAATTCTTACTAGACGGATCGACAACATAGTAATAAGATAATGAATGTTTGGTGTACGCGTTACTCTTCATGAAGAACAACTATCCCTATTAGGGAGGGTTTACTGCACAACCGGCTGTGGATGGTCAACTTGAACCACTCCGGCTTCAAAGAAGACAAAGACACCGAACCGTTAGGAATAAAACCTTTATAACAACCTCAGGTTAGCTTAATCGTCTAAGAGAATATGGGTAGATTATCGTATTCATAACCCTGCCCGAAGTTGTTACAAAAAAACTGTTCCTTGTGGGTAACATCCGCCTTAGTGCTTTCAACTTCTTGAGGGCCGTAATGATAGCAGCTAGATGCCCACAACAGATTTTTCTTACCTTATGAGTCTTGAGAAGCATGCTATGTTTACGAATGCACCCAAATATTGTTTATTCACTTCGGGATTGAATGAAAGTCACTTTTGACAAGATCTAGTTTTGTTTAAAAACAAAAGTCTTTAAACGTCTGGCTTACAAAAGGAGAAATAGAGGCTTTCCTGGATTGCCACTCAGGATGGAAAACACCTCGACATCCCAGAAATCAGGAAATAAAACGAACTGTACCCAACACATCAATAACCTGTTCTAACCTGTTTCATTAACAAAACTGTGAGTTTAATCGCCGCATGCCTTGTATTTATTAGGACTGATTTCCCGATGGATGAAAAAGTTGAAGAGTTGACGAAACGGGCATTTCTTAAATTCCTTGACCATTCTGATTCAGACGGTGCACTTTACCTAACACGTCTTTGTATCCTTGGATGCCAACCTCTATGATGATGACTAAATTTAGGATTTAGAAGTGACGTCGCAAATTCTGGCACGTCAAAGGCACATCTCGAACATTAGCGCATTCCGGTCTCTATGACACTAACCCTAGAATCTAACCTCTTTGATGTTTTGGAGAACTAAGGAAGCAAATCAGTATGACTCAGTCATGTGGAAAAGCCCAAAGCCTGTAAGATTCTTTCTTTTAAAAGTCGTCCCGAATGACTCGTTTCGCAAAAAAAAGCCACAAAAACTGCCCTTTACATGTGTCTACGATGTAGTTTAACACTGAGAAAACGACAGCGGAAGAGGGGTACGGAGGAAGACACACCACTTTCCAAACGTCTCGAAAAGCTATCGACCAGATATCCAACTTAGACTTTCGTACCCACTTGTGAAATTGTTAGAATGGCTCAAACTCAAACGGTTCATCTCACTTAAGGATGGCTCAGCTGAGGAACTTTAAACATTCAACTATAAAACGGAAAAGCAACGTACGATTTGGTCCAGAACATCACCCAGGGAAAAAAGATCGCAAAACGAATAGAAGAGAGATAGAGAGGCAGTAAAATTGGGGGAGAAGCAGAGAAAGGACGATAAACAAGAAACAACAAAGACAGCGAAGACGGAGTGAGAGAGGGAGAGAGAGAGAGAGAGAGAGAGAGAGAGATAAAGACGAAACGGCGTGAACGTTCTACACTAACCAAATCACGTAAATTTTGATGAATTCACAATGACACTTCACAAACACTGTATCACAAAAACCGTAAGGAATATCATGTAAGCGAAGACTATCAAAGGAATACACGATCAGAAGACGTGCTAAAATATGTTTTGCATATAAAGGAAATCCACGTAAGTCTACGAAAGTTAATCTTCTAATGAATTAGGAAGATAACTTCATTACATCATCAAATCATCATGTAGTTTTACCTTATGTGAAAGTATCATTTCAATGGTGATGTCATGTTTGCCGTGTTGTCCGAATTCCGGCCAATACCGTGTCACCTTATCACTGTAGTCACACAGACCTCGATCGACTAACATCGCCATGCAGATGGCGGCCACACTCTAAAACTAAATTGCCCGTGTCCCAAAAAGTTACGCATTGCTGAGAATAACCACTATGATTCGTATTTGAAATAACTTAATCGTCTGTTGACTGTTTATGAGAAAAACAAATTCCAAGTGCTTACTTTCCATAATTTCAGTATATTTTTTTAATTCGAAACTCGCGTAGATAACAGGAATAGGGCTCTTCCACGTCAAAGGTTTCAATCGATATCTACGTCTTTCATTGTTCTCATGGCTCACTACTTGCATATGAGACTCGGCTTGTTACACTGACTTCGGGCAGCCACTAAGCTGTTCTATTTCCTTACTGTCATATTTGTAATGGACTCGACTAACTCGGTGGTTGGAGATGCCCTGTAATTCGCAGTGGATCAGCCCGCTGGTCGATCCCGTTCTGCAAGCTCACTAAGCATTCTCCTACCTCTGGGGTCGCATATTGGTACTAAACCTGCCTAGGAAAATCCAGCATTGGTTTCATAGGCAAGGCCAGACATGCATTTAATAACCTCTAGCGATGTATGATGAAGTCGAATGCATGGTTCATCCCTAAGGGATTGAACAACGCCAAAGTTTTGTTTATCCTTCTTCATTACCATATTTATAATTGGCTCAATACGTCGTCTCACATCAATGAGTTGGTCGGTTAATCGTCTAAAAATTGCTGCCATCCCAGTAAAAATTTTAGTCGTAAAGCCGCAAACTTCAGCTCGATCCACAAAGCTAATCGAAAGCTCGTGGTGAAGCCATGAAAATGTCATAGTAAAGATTGCTTTGTGGTTCCAGCTAGCCTCAGATTGCTCATCAAACAGGACGCCAGTGAGCCTTACTACCCAGGTCGCTTTAGTCTATGACATCATGCGACACGATAACCGGTTACTAACAGGATCGAGACAAGTTCACTAAGTGACGCAGATCCTCACCACATGCAGTCACCTTGAGGATCGGAAAAAAACTTTTCCTAGATATGTCTGGTACTAATATGACAACCCCGAAGGCATGTGGTGCTTGTCTAGTTGTGCGCGAGGTTGAACCAACGAGCGTGCACATGGTATGTATAGCCAGTGCGCCTCCGGCGCTCCAGCTCTGAAATACGGGACCAAGTTGGGAATGAAAATCCTCTGTTGGGTTCTTTTCTATATTTCCATTTCCGCATTGTATAATTTCTTTGTATTAACACATGTCATCAAAAAAAAGATAGGAAGTTGTAGAGCAAACCTTTGTGCAGCTGAACAACACCGTAATCGTGTCGTCATTCCAACGACGATTACAAGATTCGTCTGCATATCCGCCCCATAAGTCGACGACCAACTTGCCATGATGATAAACAGCAAATGCAGCTCCACCACGTTCCCAGCCATCCGAGAAATTTCGCCTGAAACAAGTGTACTTCATCACAGTTGTCAATCTATGGTCGAATGAAGTACTAAAAGCTGCTGGGCGAGATCATTTTAACTTTTTCTACATCTTTTTTCGAACGAATTTTTTGCTTTTTAATGTCTACTTCTCGGACAAATCTGGTACGATTTTAGCGATCCCAGTGGTGTTTTATCTTGGACGCGGGATCGAACCAACGACCCTGAATGTATTGTACGTCACACTTAATGGACTCTACTAAACGCGACCTTGCATTACACTATAATATTATATTATAGTAATTACTTGTTAAACTGCTTTGTTATCACCATACTTACTGCTATGGAAGACGATCTATACGGAAAGTATACCTGAATGAATCGCGGATTGGTTGAAATTTATCGTCGACTAATCCATCGATGTGTTCTTTCTTCATCTGCAACAAGTGATTACTGTAGAAAATGCCGTCCATCTTCTTCTGAGTTATTTGCAGAACTGCTACGTCATCAACGAAAAACCCTTTCAGATTTGAAGACTTAAGTGAAACTGAATCGCGTCTAGAATTCATTGAAAATCAGAAGTCGTTAGTTAGCTGTTATTGGCACATTTGTGCGTCCCACATTGTTGTCTTATATTTAAATAGAATTATTTCAGAAAACGAGCCACTGCCAGTTGCAGTGTGGCTCGTTCCACTAACTGTCAATGGAAAAAAATCTTACGAGTGCTAAAGACGATTTCTACAAGGAAGAAAAAACGGATGAAATCAACTGCAAGTCGCAAATGTGGTAGACAGTTGGCTTAGAAACTTCATATCATATTATCTAGCGTTTGCCGATTTTCCATACGAAAACCAGGTTTCCGCAAGAAGATTGAGAGAGGAAGACAGAGGAAGGAAGACAAATGGGATTTGAAGAAGAATGTTCTGCAGAAAAAGTGGTCAAGAGTTCGACTCTCTTTGTAGTTGACTGTCCTACTCGTAACAGCACGGCTGGGACTGTGCCACTCGTAACAGCACGGCTGGGACTGTGCCACTCGTAACAGCACGGCTGGGACTGTGCCACTCGTAACAGCACGGCTGGGACTGTGCCACTCGTAACAGCACGGCTGGGACTAGTGCCACTCTTAACTTCACGGCTCTGAGGAGGGCGAAATTCGACGAAACGTCAGCCATCGACCAACAACACTAACAGCTACGCCAACAACAACAACAACAACAACAACAACAACAACAACAACAACGACAACGAAGACCTATACCAATCTCGCATCAGCTCAACAAGATTAGTTTATAAGACCATATAAAAAAGTATATTAACTAATTATGCCGAGGTTCATAGAAAGTCGGTCTTTTGAATTATCTCCTTGTAGTAATTTCGCTCCAAAGCTGTATTAGCAACTCGCAGAACTGGAAATTATGCAGACCCGCAGTCCTGAAGGTTAGAATAACAGTAGAATTGTACAAATGTGCCACACAAAAAGTGCAACCACGGAATAGTAAGCAGTACATACAGGGTACGAGAGCGAAGAACGTACAACCGGACCCCGACAACATCAAGGTCATCATCGTGACAACTGGTTGGATAGGGATAGGGGCTGAGATGAATGAGCAAAGCGCTCTCCGACAGTAGTCATCGGATCGCAAGATTCGATCATATATGAGAATAATCGCCGAGATGACCGAAATCTCTTTCTTTCTCTCCCGGCAGTCAGGTAAACAACAATGCTAACTGACATGATAAGGTTATTAATAGATATTAAGTGGACAGTTAATGAGAATAATTGGTTACCATAGGATCATAAGAATTCGTTGACGATAGAGCACTGCACAGTGTGCTTGACCGCCGTGGAATCAGTGACAATATTGGGTAGCGAATGACATTAAAAACTTAAAACGATCATGAAATGGCTACATTAAAGTCTGAGAACACCTATTTCATGAAGATCCTCATCTTAGTTGAAGATTGCTAGGAAGAACATTTGGAATTCGAGAACGAGACCTTCTAGAAAAAAAATTTACCGCAGTAACAGCATAAAATCTAGTGTGTGAGTTCTGAGTAGCCCATGTAACACAATGGTTAGAGGTGCCTTGCAATACTGCTTTTGCCCCGATCCCACACCATAGCCAAGCAATGCCTTCCACTTCTTCGCGATCACCAAGTTACTTGACAGTATAAAAAACCGTGACTTTATACACTATTAGCCTCGTAGGCAATTATATAGGCCAGTTCTGAAATCAGTCAACACTACGATCTGGCTAATGGAGTCGAATATGTGGGACACAGGGAATCAAGGTTGAACATTTCTCTTTCATTGTTCACACCAACAAAGTAACCGCAATTTCAGTACAATATGTATCGCCCCTTGATAGAAAAAAAAGGCATTTCAACGAAATGAACTTGAATGAATTCATCATAAGAAATGTCTACTCTAGATAGTATGAACTACGGTTGCGTGCGTGGGTGTGTTCTCTTTTATGTGGGTTCTATTCTAGGTGTGAATTCAGACAAAACCCCTGCAATCGAGTGACGGGGAAGTGCATGGGAAGTGGCTAGGGGTCGCCTCCAACAAATATGCTCCCCATCTACCCTTGGAGAGCCTGGCAAGCAACCTGAATGTGTACCCAGCATCCATGCTCACAGTTCAAAAAGCTATATGTGGGCATCAAACGTTTGAACATATAAAATAAGCGGGCCACATTCTTCTGAATAAGGAAGAGCCCACGATATCGCACTGTTGGGTAGGACGAGTACGAAGAGAGTACTAAAATCTCAGCGCCATACTAGGCTGCCCAAATCGCAGAAGACTAAGGTGATAATCTGTACCTACAATGCACGCTCACACGCATCTGATTCATGGATAGAGGCATGATAGGGGATCATGTAGGCAAGAAGGATAAGGTAAGACGTCATCGGACCTACTGAGACGAAAAAGACACCACCCATTCAATGCCGTCCATGATGCTGGAAAAAAGCTGTTCCTCGGAAGGTGCGACTGCAAAGGAGTCACCTGCGCCAGCGTTCTCGTTAGCACGAGTTTGGTCATGAATATCGATTCATAAACGACTAACATCCCGAATCGGATGTCTACGATTGAAGAGATGTGGGTCAATATCGGCTCTGATAATATTGACCGCTTACCTACCGACATCAAACTGCGACGAAGACGAAGTCGAAGCGCTCTATGTGGACTTGGAGTAGTTCTGCACAGAAGGCCGTACATTGTTCAAGGTCATCACTGGAGATTTGAACACCAAGATTCGACCCAGAAGAACGTCTGTAGGATGTCACATTGGAGCCAACCGATTGCAAGGATACGAGCAGGATGAGCGGCTGTCTGAGTTCACCATGATGACTAAGACCATTCGTAGTAACTCGCAAATCCCAAAAGTACCACCCTCAAGGCTGAACGTGGGAGCCGTCCCAGCAGAGAATACCATACCGAAATAGACCACGTCATAGTAAATCCAAGGTTTTGCCCACCCGATGTCGCCGTTGTTCTAACATTCTACGAGAGATTAAACCATCTCCTTCTTCCTACAAGATTTCATTTGTCGCAGAAAGGGGAAGTTCGCTGCACCACCACAAACTGGGACTTATTCAATTCATTAGTCGGCTGTTGGGAAGATGCCGTTGTCGATAACATCGAGAGGAATACGATCGGGCTCATTCAACATCTTCACGTTAGCGCTATGAAAGCTGAGAGTTCGAAAGTCACCAAGAGACGTGTGTCTCCAGAAGCACTCGAGCTGATACGCCAGCGTGGAATCAGAAGAGCTGATAGCAAAAGCGAACTAACACCAGAACTTGCAAAACAATGCAATCAGTCGATAAAAGAAGATCTTAAAGAGAGAAGAGCAGCAGTAACGGTCGAAGCTGCAGAGGCTGAGAAAAGCACTCACCAAAGCTTACCGAAGCTTCGCCAATTACAAGACCAAGGTGGTTTCACTCCCTGACGTCCAAATGGAGCAATTACAGCGTCCAGAAAGGCGATGGAGAAAATCACTCACGAATACTACTCAGATCTCTTCGATAGCCATGTCCACCTTCCGTCATATGAAATAAAGGAGGATGAATATATTGTACCACCGGTTCTCGCTTCCGAAATCCGACATACCATTTCGTCGGTGAAGAATCGAACAGCACCAGGTCTGGAGAGGATAAGAGCAGAACACCTGAAGAACCTTCGGCCAGTTCTCGTAAACACACTGGCTCGGCTCTTCACACGTTACCTGTCTGAATACAAGGTTCCTGCTCAGTGGAGGACCAGCAAGACCGTGAGGGGAGTGACCTACACGATATCGGCAACTATCGCCCAGTCTGCTTGCTCTCTGCCGCCTACAAACTTTTCACTCGAGTCATCCTAAACAGGATTGACAGAACACTGGACGAAGGACAGCCATGTGAAGCAAGCAGGGTTTCGGAAAGCATTTAGTAGGATGGACCACATCCACACCATAACAAGACATACTGAAGTATCGTGAGGGTACATGTGACCGCTCTATCTTAAATTCATTGATTTAAGGTAACCTTTTTGTTCCACAATGTGGTCATTTTTCATTTGCCGCTCTATTCCTTTTTTCATGGCAAGACATGATGTAAAATATACTTCCAATAATGCTGAGATATTTGCAAAGTTTAGGACCTTAGGTGTCTGCGTTTCCTATTCAGTTGAGATAGCAGCAGTCATGAAAGGCTTGAACAGCCAGGGAGTCCCTACTCGGTATATGAAGATTCTTCGTGGGATGTGTAAAAAATTTCACAACAAAAATATCACTATTCTACAACGACACTAACATCAACTTTAAAAAAAGGGGTTAGGCAAGGCGATGCGATCTCGCCAAAATTATTTATCACCACCCTTGAGAACGCCATGTGAACACTGGAAAGGAACGACGTGGGAGCGAAAATCAATGGTCGGCAATTACACCATCTCCTTTTTTGTTGATGACATTGTTCTTATAACACAAAACATTAGCCAAGTGGAACGAATGGTTGCCGACTTTGACAACGCCTGTGGAAGGATTGGTCTTCCACTAAATCTCACAAAAACGATGTTTGTAAATAACGGACTGGCATCGTGTGCCCGATTCACTCTTAGCGGAATGAATATCTCTGAATGCTCAGCTATGTCCGTCTAGGTCGGGAAGTAAACATGATGGACGACTAAGCTCCAGAGTTAAGAAAGAGGAAGCTAGCGGCTTGGGGAGCTTTCAAGAGCATTGAGGATGTAGTGAAGAGAACAGAGAACACTAGACTCCGTATCCATCTTTTTGACTTCACGATAATTCCTGCCTTAACGTATACGTCAGAAACTTCGTCGCTGCGTAAGCAGAATGAGAAATCACTCAGCGTTATTGAACATGTAGTCGAAAGGACGATGCTAGGAGTATCCCGTATCACGCAAGTAAAAGAAGAAATCCGATGCTCCAATCTACGCCAACGGAGCGATAAGGGTGTGCCGGACATGTAATACGTATGAACGAGAACCGATGGATAGTAGAATTTAGCGACTAGATTCTTTAGGATGTCAAACGTACGCGATCCGATGGTCAGAGTTGTCCACAAAAACCCTAGCAGAAAGATATGATGCTCAACCAGTCCGTAGAACGAGCAGAACCTACTGGGCTACTCTTGTACGCGGTATTTCGCCTATAACCTCCCAACGGTCTACCGCCTCATCGTGGTTGAGAGGTGTTCCTGGGTGTCTGGCTGCGATGTACAGCGTGGTGTTTCATCCCATCGGCTGGGTCTCCCAGGCTGAGAAGGAGCCCAGCATTTTGATAACGAAATCCAGCTAAGAGTAAACCATGATCTACAACCGTCTTGGCATCAAACTAGTGGTAAATCTCCCTCAGATCCACAAGGGCTACGTCTGCCTGTGGTGGTGACGACCGAGGGCAGACTTTGGCAGGGGCTGAGCTCGGGACTTCAGGGAAACACAGTGGCTAAATAAGCAAAAATTCAGAAAAAGTGGAGAATTTGCTGGGGCCCGCACAACCAGTGAGGACGGGCCGTCCAACTATCAAGTAAGTAATTATTTCACTTGCCAAACCTTGAACAGCAGAGAAAGAAAAACTGGAAAGGTTGCAATGGGAATGGCGTTTCTGTGATTCGCTGTCGATCTAGTGGTGGTAGAAGTGAATTACCTCAAGTACTTGAGGATTTGAACACTTGAATGAATTTTAATGATGCTGAGATATTTGCAAAACTCTGGACCGCAGGTGCCTATGGTGGGGAACGAACGCGCTATTGTCCTTTCCGGCGAGTAGCGCGCTCACCACCACACCATGCGGGTCCCTTCGTTTCGCCTGTCTCTCAGCTAGTTCTATTGATCTTTTGCCATCAACAATCACCCGTCAGCGGGATTGATCTGGGGGGCTCAAATCGGCAAAGAACCCAGTTAAGCTGAGGCTGCAGTTATAATCACAATTTTGACTTATTATTTACTGCCTACTCTTTTTAGCGGCAGGGTATGCGTTGCGAAATATAACTTTAATGATGCTGAGATATTTGCAAAAGCTCTGTTAAAGTTATGATTTCGCAACATGCTATACCCCTGCCGCTAAAAAAGAGTGAGCAGTAAATAATAAGTCAAAACTTGAATGAATATTTCAGTCATCTACGGGACAATCTGACGTTGATGTCGAATAGTTGAGAGGAGTTCTCGAAACTATGGAAAATACTGAAGTGCATTTACTAGGATCTTGTGTTGCTTTCCCTTTTCAGTGGTGAACACCGCTCCATCACTGCTGGTGAATGTATCTGGTACTGAATCGCAATTATCAACACGGAGGTTAACCTCATCACGATCATGTTAATGTTCGACTTTCCACACGAAAACCGAGAAGGGTAAACTCAATGCAACGACAAAGTCCGGTGGCATTCCTGGGATGACTTGTTCTCGAAAAAGTAGCTTTGGAAAGCTTTCGTTAGAAGTATAGTTCTCTTTGCATATGTGTACTCAAACATTAATCAGGAACTACAACTTCAACTACAGCCTCAGCAAAACTGGGTTCATTGCCGATTTGGGCCCATTGGATCAATTCCGTTGACGGGTCATTGCTGATGGCAGTGGTAGATAGAAAACTAGCAGAGAGCACCAGGAAAGGGTAATAGCATGTTCGATCCCCATTGCAGACAAACCTTACTTATCAAACCGTTTTTCGGTCACCCGACTCGTAAGGGACCCTTAGCTGAGAGCTTGTGGTGAGCTTCTCACGCTAAATTTAGCTTTTCCTTGTAAATATTGCAATTATTTATATCGTTCTTTTGAAAAATTTTGGTGACTGGGTAATCTACATAGGTGATTGGCTACAGTCTTCATGAGAGTTTTCTAATGAATATCACGAATCATAGAATTTAACTGTGGGCACCGTGTAGCGCAGTGGTCACAGTCGACCAGCTATACACATGGGATCGATCACCGCGCCCAGGACACACCAAGCCTTCCATCCGTCCAAGGTCGGCAAATTGGTACCAGAGGATACTAGCACTGGTAGGCTAGAAATGCATTTAATGATCAAGCTGTAACGATGCCTAATGAAGTCGAATGCATGGCGCATCCCCTCGGGGACTGATCAACACCGAGAGCTCTTAGCTTTCACAGAATCCAACTGTGCCTCCAATTCACTGGTTCTTCATGCATATCGGATTTCATATAAGTATTGCTTTTTACCCTTTCCAGGGACTTACCTGTTATCCACTTCACCAAGCGAAGTCGTTGCTTGGCTTTTCCCTCGGGCAATTCTTTTTTAACTCTGACGGTGCTATCAGCAATCATCCAACCACGGGAATGATCTGTGGAGCCACAAAATCGGCATTGAATCCAATTAACCTGAAACCGGAAAAAACACAGTATCCTGCCGTGAGAAAAAGAATACGCGTTAAACAAAACCCTAGAATACTGTTTTTCTAACTACTGTTATAGCCTCCACACTAGCATCGTTGTAACTACATGTGGAATAACGTGCTACAATGACAACTAAGTGGTCCACGGCTAAGATGAGTTCAAAATTTCTGTTATCCCTCAGGATTTGTTCCTTTTGTTCATTGAAACGATGTGGATTTTTATGCGACGTTCTCTACAAAAGTCCATGATTTTTATGAAAAGCTGCTCTAACGTGTATATTACGGGTTTATTTGTCCATCTGTCTTCTTCCTACTCCTATTGATTCGAAATTCAACGTCAATTGTTACCAGTTACGATCGATATTTGCTGGATCTGTCCATTACAATCACTAGTAAACCCAGTAATTTTAAATGTTGTCGAGAATATTAACGTTTGCAGACAATGTGGATTGAAGTTCGACGTGCCTGTGAAACTGTACAGAATTTCGAAGATCTCGAAAGTTCGACGGCGTGTTCCGATTTGATCAAGGAAATCGAAAAATTCAAATGGAGAATTCAAAACATACTTAGAAACCAGGTGTTTTTCTGTCCAAGTTTCTGTTCTGTTCCTGTCTCACCCCCCTGTTTCTTTGCGACACCCTATTCCTTTCGTTGCTGAATCGAGCTCTAATTTTGGGACGGGTTTTTTCCCCATCTAGTGGTCCCAGAAATTGAAAAAATTATTTTGCTTCTAGTCGCCTATTAAGAATTGCGTAACCGGCAAATACAAACACGAACTCGATACCGGATTTCTTCAAAATCAGCATTGTCCCTGGATTCCATCAAACTTGTCTACCGATAAAGATCTAGGAACGCTCTATCCCATCTCTTGAAATCCGAGGAAAATCGGCTCGATCAGCATTCAGTGGTGCTCACAAGATGGCCATCTTCAAGCTGCAGCCGAATCCACTTCTAAAGAGGCAAAATTCCCCACCAGCAGCCTAACCCACATCTGATGAAGCCAAATTCCCCATCCACATCTGAAGACATGTGATGTCGGGTCTTGTTTAGAAAGAAAAAAACAGTTGCTACGTCTTAAGCTGAATAATTGGGTTGTTGAGTGGCTTGTTTTCACGACTAGTAAGAGCACCATGGCACTGACCACTCGTTTTCTTGCCTTGTAGTCCTCGTCCTTTGTGCCGGTTTGCCTCGAGTATGGTTATGCGTTCAGGTACCATCTAGGATATTGCAAAGGTTTTCACCTTCAGTGGACTTTAATGATTTTAGCTACTGCTTTTCAATGACAGAAATACCCATCCAGGCATGGTTATCTTAATAGCAAGCGTTTTTTTCTTGAACTAGGTTTTCATCCGATTTAGGCGCGCTCCTTCCTCGCTCTTCGTTGAACTCCATCTGCTGTTCAATAGTTCTTATCAAAATAGTGATTTCATCAGCAATACCAAGGTTTATTAAGAATTTGCCACCGATGCATGCACCGTTTCCATCCCATTCAAACGGCTTTATTCACTACTGGGCCACCCTTTGCTGAAACGATGTCGCTCTACTAAATTCCTTTTTCTATGCAGTTAGGGATCAATACAGAAGCTGTGTAGTCGCCTTGCTGTTGCGGCAACCAGTTAGAGTTCATCTGTAGGGACGATCCTGTTTCTTCATGAAAGAGTGCTATTAGGTTACTTCTCGTTTGAAAGCTGTCAGTGGTTTTTGGTAGTCGACACAAGTTAGGAAAAGCGAGCGATTAACAAGTGGTTCTGTGATCCTAATACTTTTGATAGTGTTCCTTGCGTCAGAGTCCTTGTCGGATTTCTGTTCTTTGAAGCGATCAAACCTTTTTCAGCGTTTTTGATATGCACAAGAGAATAATTCTAGTGAAGGCTTGTAGAAAGAACAAATTCTTAGTGCAGATGAGCTCAACTGAAAAACATATGAGTGGTCTAACTTTGAAATGGGTTCGACGGTTGATGTAGTTTAGCAGAGTGGACACAGTAATGTTACGCCTACTTTCCTTGCCAAATGCGAACGAGGTATACAGTGTGGAGACACGAGGATTTATCCATAATAGCTGACATTTCGGTGGTTTCGCCTCCTTTAGACCTTGGAAATGTCAAGTTGACAAGCAATCTACTCAGACGAACATAATCTAAACAGATAAAACTTAATACATGAATTTTCATTCCCATAGTAAACAGCTTCCATCACTCTAAGACCATTTATTTCGTAACCACTTGTATTACGGTCTATACGAAGACTCAAAATTGTATAATTTGTCGAACGGGGAGGCAGCGATTGCATGAGTTCCGGTACCGTGAATCCGATCTCATGTTAAGTGTGGCTGTGAATATGTTGGCGAAATGGGTAGACCACTCTGCGTCCATACGAAAGTGGATCTAGTTGGGAAACTTAAAGTCAAGAAGAAGACTTCATTGGGCACGCGTAGCACACCAAAAACAGAATGGAGAAAATGTGGGAGCAAAGGTCATGATCTTCACACGGGAATCCAAAACATCTGCTCTCAAAACTCTTGAACGAGTTTGGCTAAATTTCGATAATCAAAAATTAACTGAAAGAAGTGTCTTATGGTCACGCGTGACCTCCCATCATAGCTCAGATGGATTTTTTTGACCTGAGACGGAAACATTCCTCACTCATGTGGCCTCTGTGTGGCTGGTCTTCACTGAATAATTGGAGGCCTACGAAGGACAAAACGGTGAGTGTTTAGGAGAAGCTGTTCACTATGCGATTGAAAGATTATATGTTAAGATTTATCTGCTGAGGTTATGAAAGCGTTTGATTTGGTAGATTGCGTGTCAGTTTGACTCTTCCATAGAGGGCGAAACCGCCAAACCGTCAGCTATCGTGGATAAATAGTGAACTAGGCAAAACATAAGTTGCAAAATTTATTTTTGCTCATGAAGAAAGCACTGACGACTCCTAGTTTCCAGCCTTTATAAAGTTGCCGGTTTTTTTTTGAAAATAAATAATAATTCTTCAATAAGTAGAGGACTGTTGTGAACATGAATGGATTGTAGAAAAGACTTTGCTCAGTCGTTCTATGGATATGAGTGGTATTTATTGCGCTGTTTATTGTATATTACTCTGCTTCATCATAAAACACATTATTGTTGGCATTTAGAAGTGATCTGCAACTTATGGCTCTCTAGTTCAGTGTTTTTCATACCCGCACACTCTATGCCACAACTACCTTTTACTGTGTTGAATAGAGCTTTTCCCAACCAGCTTCCAACACAACATCTTTGTTCGTCAAGCTATCAGTTGGTAACAAAAAGTGTGGGAAAATAGTCCTCCCTGTTAAAATAAACCACCAGAAAGAATATGAGACCCATAGATGTCTTACCGGGCACTCCCGAAAAACCTTTATGACACTTACAGGTGTCACTTGTCGTGGGAGCGTTAATAGAGGGTACGCTCTAGGTGTGCAAATTGATTGCAGACTTTCATGTAAATCTTCCTTCTGTAAACCTACAATTTTTTTAGGGTAAATCTGCTTCTGATCGAGCAAAGCTCAAGCCAGATTCAGAGGTCGTGATTGATGGCGTTAAAGTGCCAGTTGACCAAGCGCTCTGTAATGAGGCATTCGTAATAAGCGATATTTTCAATCTAAACGAAATGGAGGCCCTTGAACTTGTTCTTTCTGGTAAGTCAATAACTTTAATTCATTTATATGTGAAATCGGTATCTTTGTTATGTGGTGAAGCGAAAAGTGAATTATAGTGTGAGCTGAATGTTTGGGAGTATCAAAATATCGAAAGAAGATTGTTTCGTATATAATGTTTTTTAAAAGTAGTCAGGAGGACGTACACTGTTCTACAGCTCATAGAGAAGCCCAAGGGCTCCTATAGTTGGGTAGTTAATGTTGACTACATCTAATTCTTTGCTAAGGGCGCGTGTAGCGCAGTGGTCGAACGCGCCCTACAGTACATATGGGATCAATCCCTGCGCCACAAACCCACCAAGCTTTCCATCCTTCTGAGATCGGCAAAGTGATACCATACCTGTCTGGGAGGATAGCAGCACTGGGTCGATAATCGGTGAGGCCACCGCGAGTCATTGTGAAGAGCAGATATCCATTCAACCACCTCCAACGATGCTTAATGAAGTCGAGTACATTTCACATTCCTCATGGATTGATTGACATCGAGAGCTTTATCTTTTTTTCATTAATTCATTTCTGCAACGCAATTAACTGTTAACAAAGGTTATTCGTTCCAGGTGAAAGTCAGAAAATTCATTTTGACTGTCTGAGTCGTGGTTTGATCGCCGTGGTCTGCTACTACGATATGCACAGGCTTCTTGCTGTTATATTAAGGATGGTATTAGAGTGGGAGAAAGACTCTATGAGCGACGTGCTTCGTTCATTCATTGAACAGAATTTTGTACAACGTACCGTGTTTCAACAACTGCTGCGTAAGGCCTTTCGCATTCAAAAAAAGAATTCTACTTACTAAATAGGATCATACATTTCAAACAGTCCTGTAGAATATAACTTTTTATCCACTACTTATTGTTTTTTTCATGGCAGGGCATTATGTGAAATACAACCACAGTGGGGCTGAGATATTTGCATAACTTGGACCCTAGGTCGGAGTCGAACCCGCGATTTCCTTATCAAGGGGGCTCGCGTGTTACACGCGGCACCACTGTTGCCTTTATTCTGCTTTTTTTCGCTGCAAGTTTTTACCCTAACGGTGCCCATCAGCAGTCATCCGACAACGGGAGTAATCTGGGAACCACAATTTGGCGTTGAACCCAGTTAAGCTGAAGCTGTAGTCGAAATCTCAATGTTTAATTTTTTATCTATTGCCTACTATTTCTTCACGACATGGTATTATGTGAACTAGAACAACAGTGGTGCTGAGATGTTTAGAAAACTTGGAACCCAGACCACATACCTGTAAATTCTTCACTTATTTGAATGAGCGGAAATGCGTTTCTCTCACGAAAGAATTTTTTCCAACAAACAATGCAGCAGCTGTCCTGATGTGAGATCGAACATCGTCTATGAGATGGTTGTAGTCTTTTGGATCTTCTTCATGACCGCATCAATTTGGATTGTCGTTCCAGAGCTCCAAGCCACTTTTAATGTGATAACCGAATTTCACATGCTTTCGCAACCAAATGTGTGCGGATTAGGTGGTCCTCGTCATCAGACTTTGGTTGGTTTCTTGCTTTATATAGCGAAATTTGAAATGGATTATTTGGTCGCCATATTATGTTCTACCTTCTTGTCTGAGTTTCAGCTTCGAAATGTTATTGAGGAGATACGAGAGAATTGCGCTGAATCTCTGTATTCATTGTGCGAATGGGGATCTGAACATGCAAACGAATTTCTGGCGGACATATATCCAATTCTCAAGGTCTTTGTTTTGTTCTCATATTTTGGCTGGTGATCCTATTTGGGATTTTGGTTAAACAAAAAGCATTCTTTTATACGCTGTAAGACCTGCAACTATTAGTCTCATATCCCTTGATCATGTCATTCCTTCATTTTTTTCAGAGCGTTCCGCTTGCGGAGAAATTTTCTGCGCATCATCTTTCCACATGGATGTGTTTGATGAAACTCACATCCAGCAATGTGTTGTCGCAGAGTACGACTTAGTAACTTTCTACATTTTTATTATATTGATGTCTATTAGCCTCCCAACGAGTTGCCGCCTCATTGTGGCTGGCAGATGTTCCTGTGTGTCGGGCTGGGGTATATAGCAGGGGGTTCACCTGTCCATCAGGGCCTCCCAGAGTGAGAAGGAGTCCCGCGTTCCATCAAGAGACACAACTAAGAGTAAACCAATACCAAGATCTAGTACCGTCCTAGTATCCATCTGGTCGCATGATGGTAAATCTGATCCACAAAGGCTGCGACTGCCTGTGGTGGTGACGATCTGGAGCAGATTTTGGCCAGGTTGACCTCGGGACTCAAAGGAAACACAATGGCTAAACCAGCAAAGTTCCAAAAAATGGAGAATATGTTGGAGCACGCACAACCAGTTAAGACGGACCGTCCAAATATCCAATTAATACCTATTAGAGGCGATACCTTTTTCCCTTTCAGTCCAATTCCTGCTTTGCATGTACTTACATTAATCATTGAAACAGTTTTTTTTTGGCTGCATTAAGAACTAGATGGCGTTATCTTATGAGCAAGAAGTATCGTAAACATTCCATTTGTTATTTAAGCGAACTCCGTGGCAGTAGTACTTACAAATTTGGTGAAAGAAATTCGCAATGAGACACTATGGAGTGACCAATCTGTATGTGGAACTGTTCAGTTACAATGCGCTGTATCTCTGCGAGCACTTGCTGTCAGTCCAGCAGATCATCTAAGTAAGTTGAACAGTCTGTTCTGTCCTAGATATATATATATATATATATATATATACGTGTATATATACATATATGTATATATACGCGTGTAATTTAATACTCGGTTCTAATTCCTTGTTCTAAAGCTCTAATTTACCTTCTCTCGCTGTATTCTTGCCGCTGTTTATCCCGTAAATTTTGTCGAATTTCAACCCCACACTTTCGCTCTTTTCGAGAATTTACGAGTCTTTATCCTTACAAGTGAGTAAATTAGCGCACCGTTGCAGCTGATTACAAATAGAGCAGAAACAGTGGGTAACGTTACTACATTTGGCCAAGGATTAATTAAGAAACCGATCATCCAGCGTTCTATAAACCAACTTTTTTATGGTTATTGACTTCTCGAAAATATTCTACGAAAGACAAATTTCTGCTGTTAAGGATTAGAGAAGTCCAAGAAATCAGTGCCGGTAGGAGCGCAGTGATAGCTAGCAGTCAATAAAAGCATGTTATGAACACAAATGAGACATAAAGTGTTATGTTTTGTACCGATTTTGTGATGTTCTCTTGTTCCAATCTGATTTTTTTCTGTACCCATCTTCATAATATATTAGAAGGATGGGCGCGTGTGGCGTAGTGGTCCGAGGCGCCCCCGCAATCACGCAGGAGATCGATCCCCGCGCCCCAGGCTCATCGAGCCTTCCATTCCTCTGGAGTCGGCATATTGATAGCAGATCTGTTTGGAAGAATAGCAGCAACAGGTCGATACATCGGTAGTCTACTGGGAGACATTGTAAGGACCGTACATGCATTCAGTCACCTCCAACGGTGCTTAATGAGGTCGAATGCATGGGGCATCCCTCAGCAATTGATCAACGCCGAGAGCTTCATCCTTTTTAGTTTTATTACAAGTATTTCGTAATGCTGATATTCATTATGTATTTGTGTCTTAGGTATCACGAATGTGGAAGTGGATGTAGACAAAGTAGTCGATCGTGCCATACGCAACATGGCGATGCTTTTCATCCGCCATGGAATCGTCGGGTCCGTTTTTGATGCTTTCACTGTTTCATCGTCGTACTTCTTGTTATTTCCGTAATACTCAGAATGCTGACTTTCTTAATGTTGTTACCGCACGTAATCTTTTAGCGATTTCTTATGGGTTTTAGTTGGACTTACTACTTAGTTTTTACTTAGTTTTCACTTGAAATATCCAAACAGTGACTTCATTTCCTCTATTCAAGGGCTGATTCCTTCAAGCTATGTGCTACCCATGTCCGTGTGGTTGATACGCTTTTGAAGCAACTAATCGCTTTGTTTCCTGCGAAGGTAGGCTGTAATAATAGTAGAGCCATCGAAATGACGGCTTATCAATGAAATAAAACACTGGCAAGACCTTTTTCTGTAATATATAGAGAGTTCAAAAGTTGGCGCGTTGTTTTTCAGCTGATGGAGATCGAGCGAAATTCGGAGGATGAGCTAACATGGGTGGATGAAATGTCTGAAAAAGGACAACAGGTATTTGTTTCTGGTCTGATCTTCCATCTTTTCCAATATTTTTCATATTCTGCCTTCCTTAAGTTTAAATATGTTAGACGCTTTGAGGCTACACCTGCTCTGTATTACGAAAACTTTCTTCGATGCATCTCTGATCTCTATCGTGTGGTTGACGATCCAGAAGCCAGTGCTGCTGTGAAGACATGCGTGATTGAGCTAAGCACATCATATAGTAGTTCTGGATCTTTGGAGCTGTGTCGTTTCATGGAACGCGCTCGTCTTCCACACCATGTCGTTCACGCCGTTGCTTATCTGGATTTTCTGTGTTCAGTTTGTCTAACTCAGCAAGTCTCCTCATTCATTTTCGATATCTTTGCAAGAGTTCCCTAGTGATGGTTAGTGAGACACATGTTATAAACGATTTTATCTAGTAGTTCCCACAATAGAAGTCACTTCATAGTTCACAAAAAAAGTGGAGATTGCAGACGGATGTATTGGTTGGGACCATGTGATGTCAGCATTGCGCTCATACGAAAGATTGTTCCGCGAGAGATCCGGTGCAGTGTCTATGTTTGGGTGGGGGTATTTCCGATTAATTGAGGTTTCGTGGTTATAACCAAGAGCTCGCGTAGCTCTCTCAAAGTGTAGCCATTTGCGTTTAAGTAATTAAGTTACTAAGTCATTTTCTTATGTTATAGGAGCTATACAACTCTCTACTCTTTCCAGAATCTGTTAGAATTTACGAGTCTCTATTCATAACTTTTTCTGCTGAAGTTACTTTCATCCTTTAGATTTGTACTTCACTGCCAAAGTCTTTGTTCGTTTAACTAAAGCGCTTAGATCTGCGACAGTTCATAATTGGCTTGGAATCTTAACGAGATCAGTCACTTTCTTGTCCTACAAAAATAAAATTTTTAGGGCATTCACTACCAGCCCAACAACAGTCAAAGGCAGTTATTCCCCCGCGCGAGTTAATTGGATTGATAACATGGCTCAATCTGGCGAGGACGGTATTAGATTTGGTACTGATCGGCTTTCTAGTGATTTTTTTTCCTGGTTTTAAGATAATTTTACTCTGACTTGTTACAGGATGATCAAGCCGCCGAGGTATTCATGGAGGAGCGGCAATGGGCAGTTCTTGACGCAGCACTAGGAGTGGTATCAGCTCCAGTTCCTTTACCTCTGAAGGGGGCTCTTCTACGACTTGTAGCAGCACTAGCAAAGAAAGAGTCGTCTGCGTTAAGGATTTGGAACGCTCTCAATGCTCACCGTTTATGTACATTTGCCGAGAGTGGGACACTGCTTGGATTGCAGGTACTGTAGCAGTTCTAAAGTTCCGCGTAGGAACGAACTAATGTCCAATTCATTTGAACTCTTGTGACAGGAATGGTTTTTTAAAGATTTTCTTTTTACTACCAAAGACTCTGTAGTGTGTAATGTCGTTGTACAATTTTTAGAGAGAGCTTGACGAGCGTGAATGCGTTGAAGAGATGTTCGATACATCGCTCGGATTCGTCAGCATTTTGAGATCGTTGTTGTCACATCCATACATTGCAGTGCCTGACTTCGCTGCCCCTTATCTGCAATACCTAACAAAATCCATTGTATCGCAGATGGCCTCGCGATCGTATAAGGATATTGAGCAATTCGTAAGTTGTTCTTTTCACAATCAAAATCTATACCAATGTTCCTCCTAATGTTATCCTTTTCTTAATTCCCTTTCATAGAGCATTTGAGTATTAGTTTTCCTTTATACAGAGCGCCACAATTCCGTTAGTGTGTGTTATGGTAAAATGTTGAATACGTTGGTCAAGGCAATATTTTTTATTTTCTTACATTGCCTGTTAAAAGTTGAGGAAAGCGCATTACCCTAGGCATCCTTCGGACTTTATATAAAACGCATTTTATTTTACCTAGTAACAATTGCTCAATTGGAATTTTGTGAATGGATGTAAATAGCAAACGTTTTTGGTAGGCCAACAAAGCTTGTACTGTTAATCGAGCAATATACACGCAGAAATCGCAGTGCATGTGTACGTTCGCCTTAGTCGAAGAAGGTCGTTCAGCTTACAGATTGTATCAGATGTAATCCAACTACTGATATACCGGTTTATAGCGCTCTCACTGAGTTTGGTGTAGTAATTCTTCTTTTCATTAAATCCTGCAAGCAAAAACAGAAGGGGGTCTGAGAAAAACATTTTCTTGGAGTACTTAGTGAGACTTACCACAATATTTTCGGGGCAACGGCATTATTTCTCTTAACGAGATTTTTCAACTATTTATACAATACATGAGTACAAATTTTCACACGTTAGTTTCTGTCTAAAAAGTAAACATCGAAGAGCACTGAAAAACTGGGATTGGGGTGGGGGAGTCCAAAAAATCGAAAAATTCGAAATTAACACGGATGCGAGGCGGTCGGCGGGGGTGGAATGGGGTCTCAAGGGCGGTCTACCGTAGTATGCTCAACGGTGGTCCCCGTGGGGAATTTGGTACAAATGACCGGAATGTCCTCAAATGTGGTCCCTGGGTAGTTTAAGGGGTCTACAGTATTCTCACGGGTGGTCTGAAGGCCGAAAGAGCCCCGAAAACGCTTTGGAGTAAGCAAAGAACGAGAACAGAGAAACAGCATGAATCATGAGTCTCTACAGATTTTGTTTTCAAATATGTGATGAGGATACACTATTTGAAGGATCGCTGAACCGAAATAAAATGGTAACCCATAGTGATGTGGTCGTAAGTCCATTACTGTTTTTATGCTCTAGTAATCACAAAATCTAATTCTCTTTGTATTTACCAGCTTATTGCTTAAGCATCAAGCTTAAGCTCAAGCATCGAAGTGGCACGAGTTATTATGTGGGATGAACAGTCGTTGGGTATCAATTGGGTTTTCAAAAGTTCTACTAAACAGGCTGACACCACATTTTCTCGACGAAACATCCATTGAGGAGAACAGGGGAGGAAACATTGTAGAGCCAATAGTTCCGCTAAGCGTTTGTAATACAAAACGACCTTTACCGTCGACGTTTCGCACTTCACTAATAAGTGGCTTAATTACCATAAAGGCTTCTTGGAGAGAAGAAGCATAAAGAGGTGCTAATTTGAACAGGTGTCTTTCGGAATGTAAAGTTGGGCAAACGGCTGCACAGGCAACGATCTCCTTGTCGCTGTTAAATAATACGGTGCCGAATGTGAACGGTAGTTCGTGAAAGCTACGCAGAAACTCACTGCGATCACGCTTCACTACGGTCAGGTCGAATTGTTCCATTCGATGGTACTCTTCTTTTGTCAATTCGTTGACATTTTTAACGGTATAATTTGTGGATGTATATATATCTGCAATCCGTAGAAGTGTTTGTCCATCCATTTCGTAAGCATTCAGACGTGGACCTTCAAATGGCGTGTCCCTTGATTTATAGCGAGAAATCATGTAGGGAACTGCTCTCAATACAATGGTGTAATTCTTCGGCATCCTTTCCAGTGCGCGTTTCCAAATAATTGAACCAACGCCTTTTCCGCGGTGTTCAGGATGCATTAAGTAAAATCCGATATATACGATATTGTCGTACTCATTCCAGACAACGGAACCAATGAAGCTGCCATCTTAATGAGGTAGTAATTATGTAACAAAGTGATGAAATTGTTGGCGACCCAGTTTTTTTTATTCGTTGGCTTAAAGTCACTTGCAGATTGGGAATTTACCAGTTTTCTTTCGAGCAAGTACTATTCGTGTCGTTGGTTGCTTTGGAGTTAGCGTTAAGACGCTAAGATCATCGGATGTCCACCCTTCACTCTCCACTAAATTTTTCCATTCCAACCACGTACGGTCATTAGGAGGCACCGAATCCACTAATTCGTAATTGGTACCTTCCATATTCTCAAAAAGCACAAACGTTAGGTACGGTGGAATACAAACCCTGATAGAATATTAAAATACTTCAATGCTGAGAAACGTCATTTGCTGCGAGTCTTAATAGTCAAAAAGGCTAGTTCTTTCTTTTTTCAAGTCATTATTGCACGATATTATTGTTTAGTAGAACTATCATGGTTATAAGTTTTTTCTACTTATAAATTCCTATGAGTTTCTATTCCTGAAAATGACTGGATTAGGAACAAGACAAGATAAATGAGGGAGGAACGATAAAGATTTCGTGTTGTAGTTCAACGAACTATTGATTCGTGAACGGACAGTGTAATGTTAGACACACAACAGGTCTTTTTTTATCATATTTCATAACGAGGATGGCTATGACAGTACAACGATTTGTCTCGAAAATGAATACTTAGAAACTCTTGCAGAACAGGCGAAAATTTGCTGATATGGGAAGAATTCTTGCGCTTATCAGTGATAATCGGCTTTGTAAAATGAAAACGAATGTTTTCATGTTGCACAGAGCAGTTTTTCTGGGAAGCGGCCGACTGAGCAGAAATTTCTAAGAAAGTTATTCAAATAAAGCTTCATGACATCTTAGACCACTGAGAGTCAAGTGAATTCAAAGCATAAACCCTCGTAATGAGATCATTTATTCAAACTTCAGATGACCATTGCTCCATACATCGCTAAGGTTTTGAATATATATGGAGCTGTAAAAGCTCTCGGCGTTGATGTATCTCTGAGCGATGCGCTATGCATTCGACTTCATTAAGCATCGTTGAAGGTGATTGAATGTTTATCCGGCCTTTGCAATGACTTGCAGTGGCCTACCGAGCTCCCTATATATCGAGCCAGTGCTGCTATCCTCCCAGAAGTCTGCTACCAATTTGCCGACCCCAGAGGGATGGAGGGCTTGTTAGACCTGGGGCTCGGGGATCGATCCCATGTGTATTGCAGGGTGCCTCCGACCACTACGCTACTCGAGTCTCTTTATATATATATATATATATATATATATATATATATATATATATATATATATATATATATATATATAATCTGTTTATTTATTCGTAGGCAACTTAATACGTGAGATTGATCTATTGCCAGCAAACATGATGTAGGGCAGTTCTAACTCTCATACAATCTTGTTCACACCAATACAGTATAAACATTGATTTGGCATATGTTTCTATCAGCAAACAAAAATTTAGCAGTAAATGAATGTGGTGTCGATCCGACGCCTACAAGAGGCTACATCTGACAAGTTCCTATGACTAATCATTTACCACAAAGCATTCTAAGCTTTGTTTTTTATTGTTATGTAAGCCGTAAATACCAATACCTATGCAGAACTTGTGGATGACTTCATTAGATCCTTCTTTTCTTGGTGTAGAACTATTAATTGGAATTTTTGCTATGTATTAGAAATAATGAGAAGATCAACGTAGAGAACTAATTTCAGTACGAACTCGAGGAAATATCTCTATCTGCATTGCTGTTCTTGTTAAAACAGTCATATGTGAACAGTCGTGCCGTCTTGTACAAGGAACCACATGTGGCCTTGTTAGCTCAGATCCTCAACGACACTCCGGTGTACAGAGCGGTGGGCTCACTCCGACATTTAAATGAAATCGCACGTATTTTTTTCATTTTTTTGAGATGAATGACGTTTCAGATTTGCTCCGTCCTTATAGAGGATGTGAATATTCAAGATCAGACAGCACGCTCGTACAGGCGAACGTCTGTTCCAGCATTGCCTGCAATTCATTTGCTTTCAGGTCCGTTTGAAATCAAGTTAACAAGTATCGTTAACTAGCGTCTGTTAGAGGCGACAGTGTTGTGTTTTGTTTTTAGAGCAAATAGATGTGGTGCTATAATTTATACGGAAGCAGTTCGTAGTTTACTAGTTAACTGATGAGGAATGATCTATTTCAGTTGCGGTCTCACGCTATGCAGTGCTGCGGGCTTCAATTCGAGCCACTGACTCCAATATAATGTTAGCCCCTCTTCATGCACTTCTACTGTCACCGCTGCAGCCATCCGGTCTTAACATTTTAGATATTGTGCTCCTGTACATCGAGGAGGTTAGCTGTGAATAAAAAAGGCAGAAACTAGGGCAAATTGAAATATTTAAAACCATGGTGACAGCATATTAACGATAGCGATTGGTGTTAACGATGCTATTTGAGGATTACTGTAAAGGTCGTAGTTGATTTCATAGTTCGTATCTTTACAAAGATATGTTCAGGCAGATGATCTTCCATGTCATGCACTCTATGCTGCTCGTATTTTGCGAGAACTGTGTGCCATACGCCCGTCACTTCAGTCTCACATGGTGGAGTTACTGAGGGCGCGTAAGATGGTGGCGCGTAATGCGCGAGCCATACGTAGTGTTCTCAATCCAAGCACTATACGATATACGGTCTCGGATATGGTAGCCCTAGGTAGGTGGAAAATGAGTGTTTATTGTTCATCGTTGCGCAATAGGTCGAGTCTCGGTGAACTAGTGGTTTTCTTCGGAATACTGGGATTTTTTACGCGATATATTTCCCGCGAAATCATTCGGTTGAGTGGTTTTTCGTATATTTCATTATTCCTATGAGTTTTCGCCCAGATCCTGTCTATCATACTTTGACCTCTTCACGACTATGCCGCTGCCGATAAGTTTTCGATAACCCAGTAACTAGTTCTCGATTGCGCTTGATAAACTTATAGGAAAAAATCCGCGATATTGCTCTATGGGGACACGTCGTTTCTTTATGCATTTCACGGTCGTACAATACGAAGTGATTTTATATGGTGTCGTTGTAATACTGAGATGGGGAAAAAGAAGTAGTGTAAATCAAATCTAGTCTCAAAGGCGAGCATACCGAAAGAACCGATTGAAAACTGGCTAGGTAGTACTGTAGTGTAAGCATAAATGAAGTCATGCTCTTCCAGTCACCTTGCTGCTTAAGACAGGTGCCTCGGCGAAAAAAAAGCGAGGAAAAACATTTTAGGTCGGGAATTCAATTCCATCAAAGAGCTTTGGTCTAAGACATTTCAATGACAGCACTTCTGTCTTCTTGGCAAAGGTGTATATATTTCATTGTGTCCAACCACCTCACCTGGGATACGTTTGTTAAATGTCGAATAATTAAGTTCTTTTCGCTCTCGGACGATTTGAAATAAATTCGATTCGTCCAAAAAATGTAAAAAATTTGTTGGGTTTTTCCAATCCGAAATTTCTCAGGGTGTTTCTATATTTCTCAGAAATTTTTTTTAATATTCTTTCAAACGATGTTACATTGCCTTTAAACTTACAGCCTTATTAGAATTACTAATTTACATCAGGTATTGCTCGTCAGACCCCAATGATTTACCGCCTCATCGTGGCTGAGAGGTGTTCCCTTGGTATCGGACTGATCGGACTGCGAGGTACAGTGGAGGAATTCATCCTCTCAGCAGGGTCTCCCAAGCTGAGGAGGAGGTTGGGTTTTCTTTCAGGAAGCCCAGCTAAGAGTAGACCAACGCCAGGATCCACCACCGTACTGGAAGGAAACTATTCGTTTGGTGGCCAATCTCCCTGTGATCCATGAGGGTGGCTACTGTGAGGGGTGATGACGAGCTGGTGCAGACTTTGGCCAGGCTGATCTCGGGACTCCAGAGAACCATAATGGCTAAAACAGCAAAAACTCTTAGAAAATGGAAGTTATGCTGGGGCCTGCACAACCAGTGGAGACGGGCCACCCACGTATCCTACTAAGTATTGCTCATCAAAAGTACTACCGTTTTAGAGTTCGATGAGAGTGATCCGGTACGTATGCGAGGTGAGGCTGCATTGGTTGTTCTGGAGACGTTATCTGGTGAGTTTTTCTCTCTGAACTACATCTTCTAAGGAATTTTAATGCGGAAAATTAGATGCCTTACATCTGCTCTAAGTTAGACCGTATTTTCATGTCTTTTTTAGATTCGGTGGAAACTGATCCTGCTGGAAATAACTTATGCTTCCTGTTGTTTGGTTTTAAAAAAACCGCTGACGGAAGTGGGCAACTGTACGATGTCGGTGAGAACGTCAAGCCTTGGTGTTTCATACTTTTTCTTCCAATCAGTATCTTAGCTTTTCTTTTGCGGCAAGATTATTACTATTGCTACTTTTCATTGATTCTAGAGTCACAACCGACAGGATTCCATCAAGTGTTATCAATCCTGGAACAGTTTGTTGCGGCTCAGAATCCATTACAGCTATCGTTCTCAGCGCTTATAGAGCCCTCATTTCGATTACTGGTTAGTGGATTTATTCCTACAATTTTTTTTCTCCATGATGGAGTCGAGGATGATAAATGGCACTGAATCGCAGAGAGAATTGTTTTTATTCTTTTCTATTTCTAAATTTAAGTTTTTTCTCTTGTTTCTCAGAGTGATGGTATTTGGTTATCTTCGCGGAAAATCAGCTAGTAATTTTTTGATTGGTTCTAGATTATTAGATTACTCGAATATGAAGTCTGTTTGCTATTGCTTACTATTATTTGATATCTTGTAATATTTCAGCAACGCCTTGTATCGATAGATAGCATCCATTCACAAGCTGTGCTTCGTTTCTTCCGTTCAATAGATCTCATATATCAATTGTTGACGTCACCATTCCTTTCAACTGCAGTTTCTAAGGTATTCGTTTTCAATGCGCAGTTCTTGTATGCCTTTTCTTTGACGTACGACTAATTGGTTATCTTTACCAGCTAAATTAACTGCAGTGTTCCTTAATCCAAACCTTTTTTTCATTACTGACTCGACATTTTATGAAACTAATTCTATTTTGCGCTTCTTACGTACGAATTTTCGCCACTTTAATGAACACACCTAGTTTCTCTCGCCTTTGACGTGCAGTGAAATGAACGCTAGCAGTCCGTTTGGTCTCTCAAAAATGGTCGCGCCATTTCTTATTTTTTGCACTAAAACTTTGTCCGTCTATTTATATTTTTTACTCCTTTCTGTGACTTCTCTTACATGTGTTTTTGCGCTCTTCTGGTACTTTCACGTCTATTTCGGATATTTCTGACTCTTATGTGTGATGACAGAAATTCCATTACCAGTGAAATCAGGGAATTATCATCCTCCGGTGGTTACTTTCACGAACATGTTATTTGTACCTGAAAGCTTTTATATATACTCAATTTAGTCCGATATTTGTGCTAAACAAGTCGAGAACATTCAATTTTCGTAAAATTGCACTTTATGGAAGCGCACTGATGGGCGCGCACTGTGTGCCGGGGTCTAAATGTATTAGTACCATCGCCACTAGAAACATTCATTGTGGATGGAGGTATTATGTTACGCTGTTCACTGGGCACAAACCCAACACGTCGATAAAAAGTTCCACGGAAAAGTTTTTTTTGTAAACTGTTGTGGGTCAAAAAATAGTTTTTATAGGCTACGCCTAGCTATGTTTTCGATTGAAGCGATAAAATAGACCATAAAGTATTGTGTGCAGGAAAAGAAATGAGAGAAATTAATATGAACTAAGGTCAACACATTGACAAAGAAATTCATTTCTGCTACCGTTTCGACGCCTTCATTTTCATCAGAGCCGATGATCGGAGTCGGTGGTCCACAGTTGTTCATTTTCCCCATCGACTCGGATTGTCTGGTGAAGGCGAAGACGTCGAAACGTTATCCAAAATAAAGCTCTTTATCAACCTTGTGTAAGCTCAACAATTTAAATACAGGTTGACTACTTTACTGTCGAGGTTGAATGACGGTCGTTTTGAAAATTGTTCAACACATTATATTACATGCTGCTTCTACATGTGCATTTATATCAATGAGTAGTATTGTAAATGAGTTAAACCGATTTCTTTGTGAGCCTTGTCTTTTTTCATCCTTAGGATGTTTCCGAAGGACCTGCTCGACAGTCAGTAACACGCATGATCTCTGGATCAATCCTTCATCTAGCAGCGCTCGAAATATCTTCGTTGTTAAAGACAGGTGATTAGTTACGAGGTTCGCCTTAAATTAGAAGACGAATTAGCGCCAAAATCTGTACATCGAAACTTTTCGCTTTGGGCTTGAGGACAA
This sequence comes from Angiostrongylus vasorum, assembly GCA_018806985.1. NCBI lineage: Eukaryota > Metazoa > Nematoda > Chromadorea > Rhabditida > Metastrongylidae > Angiostrongylus > Angiostrongylus vasorum. Next base: position 237,194 of record JADANN010000268.1, read on the forward strand.
TCGTATATGTTCACAAGCTTTCCTAATCGGTTATTTGTAGGACACTTCAACAAACCGCAAGAGATGTACAGCGCATTACTGGAAGCGTCGGAGGCGGTGACCTGTCATCAAGAAGAGGTAGAAGCAGGTGTGGACAATCTGTTGTTTAAGTAGGTTACTTGACAACTAGCATTTTCCGTCGCAACGTTTTCTTTTCTCTTGGACCAATTTTTTATTCCTGTATTATGTCTACTAAGCTTCCGGAATTATTTGTTACTGTGAAGGTTTCCATTCCATTTAAAAATGGCTTCGGATATTCGTATTTGTTCATGTTGGTACAGAAGTATCCCTTTGTGAAAAAGTATCGCAAGTGTTCGCAACTTTCAGCTTACTTCGTCATGGTCGTATCGAATTGACTGAAGAAATTGCCTATCCTCGACTGGTTCACTTCAATGCTCATAGATTACATATGGTTAGTGGTTTTGTTCGTTGAATGTCTGGAATGTTAGCATGTTCGATCCGTGTTAGATAACCTTGCAGGGTTCTTACGTGTTTTGAGATATTTTTCAAGCGCCTTTTTTTAGCTATCGTTTTCAAAGTGAATTGTGATTGTCAGGTTTATTTTTAGTTGTTTGACACATGCAAAACCACAACCGTGTTTAATATTGCACAGTACGACATAGAGTACCTTCATGTTCTTTTGGTTCGGGAGATTGTCAGTACTCAAGCCGAGGACACAACGACTGTAACGAGGGTGAGTATTCAGAGTAGTGCAGCGCTGCTCAGAGTTCCTAAAGTGCTATTCAGTAGTGCTGTAATAGTCCTGGCTTGTGTGTGTGGAAATGTTAAAATGACGAATGCTATCATATTGAGTAGCTCTACATGAATGAACATTCGACTTGACATCCAATAGAATCGAACTTTCCAAAATACGAACGAAAAATCTATTCACGTTGAGGAAATGGAAGCCGTACTAACATATGGAACCGATGTTAATTCCCAACTTCTTCAACGTGGCGCCAGCGAACAGTTAGTGTCGGGTTGTACAGCTCTACTGAACGTTATGGCATTGTTCGCACCTGTCCCGTTCTTTTCAGTCGGTGAGTTTTTTTCTTAATTTCGACCAAGAAATGAAAAAAGTTGAAGATTTTTCATGGATCGATTTTCCTCATATGTATGAGATCGTTTGGAAATTAATGCACTGTTTCAACTCTACGTCTCTGAAATGGCATATCTCAGCCCAGAATAAATTTTAGTAGTGGAAATAACAAATATTAGAACCCGCACATTTTTCCTAACAAGAACAAGCTTGCGTACTCCAGCTGCATAAAAGTGTGGGCTTTTTGGAAGCGGTGAAGTCGTTGAATGTGGTTTCGGCCTCTTCTTGATTCCTGAAGCGTTTCTTATGCAGGAAGTTATCAAGAAATTCTAAGAAGTAATTGGTATTCAAGAGATCTGACGAGCATGGTTGATGAGGCACAGTTTTGTAGCCCAGATCCTTATACCTTTGCACCATCAGATGCGTGACATGTGGCCTCGGTTTGGCAGTGCGACGTGTCGCTAATTGAGTACAGCATCCATTTTTTCGAGCTTTTTTGACCTTCCATTCTTCTTTGGATGCTCCAAACATTTGAGATGCTAAGCTGCTTAAGCAGAGTTCTTCTGCAAGTCCGCCAACAGAGTTGTTCATGTATTTGTATTATCAACAAAACCTTCGATTCATAATTGTCAATAGTAGGAGCGCGTCCGCGATTTTCCTGAACTTGACTCGCCGCGACGAAATTTTTTCAAGTCAATGTCGCACTGCGCATCTCGTCAACACTTCCTTAGCCCCTATGTCTCTATGTTTGAGTCATTTACATTGCATACCTCTGAGTTTGAACTAATGGAAGTGAATTTGTCAAAATTACCATTTTGTTGTCTCATTTTCTCCTATCTAAAATCTGTCAAGAGTGATTTTTGTATTGCAAATGAACTATGCGGAGCGAAAGTGCATAAAATAAGCTTTGCATTGGTATGCAATAGTACAGTAGTCCAAAGAGAAATTGTATAGAAAAAGAGAAACTACGAATCGTGCATTAATTTCCGAACAACCTGATATTAAATATCGCGAGTACTCAGAGAATATTGTGAAGCTGTCCTTGTTGCATGGGTTAAATGATGCACGGCTATAAAGAGATTCGAAGCTCAATGTATGAGTCAATGTTAAAATATTCGTACTGTTTCTGTTTTTAACTGGCCTTGACATGAAGTCAAATTCGACAGCTAGTAAATTTGTTGTGACAAAAACAGGTATTCTTCACAACCACTGGATCTACAGTAACTTAAAAATTTTGATTTCGAACGAATTATTGTTTCTCACTTTTTGTATGGAGTGAAATTTCAAGCTTCTCAACTGGACATGCTGACGGATGCTGCATTTTTACTGGTAGAATACGTTAGTGGATGTGGTGCTGACGAACAAGTAGCAGTGTGTACAACTCTAGTGCGATTGTGCAAAGCGATATGTCGATTGGCCTCGCAGCATTATTCTGAGGTACGGCTTGTTTAGAAATGAGGCGGTCTCGTGTGTGTTTTGTATGAGTACTTGGGTATCTTTTTTTCTCTTAAACACTCCCTGAGAAAAAACTTTTTATTTTCTCCACGAAGTTTTAATCACTGAATATTGACTTGTTCACTCGCATTCAAATCTTGCCGTGGCCACTGCGGAAGCCTCTGGCTGGACACGGACAGTATTCGGCATCCCTACCAGGTCTACCAAAGTCTCCGTCGCCTCCTGGAGGGCCATCAGGACCTGGTGGTCCAGCAGCTCCAGGTCCACCAGGGGGACCAACAGGTCCTAGTTCTCCTTGGCGCCCGTCCAGGCCAGGTTCACCTTGTGGTCCAACGTCTCCTGGTGGACCGCGCTGACCCTTAGGACCAGGGCGACCTATTGGGTGCCGTCCATCAGCTCCCCTTTTTCTCCAACACGTCCATCGGGACCGGGACGTCCTTGTGGTCCTGGTGGACCCATTTCTCCTGGATGACCAGGATTGCCATCGTGTCCAGGTCGCCCTTGGGCGCCGTCTGCTCCTTGCATTCCACGTACACCAGGGCGACCAATTGGGCCTGGAGCGCCGATCGCTCCAGGTGGGCAGTGGAAGCACCTTCCAGTGTCTTGTAGTTCAGGGCTGACGTCCATAGCATCTGCTCCAGGCTTGCCATCTATACCGGGAATACCACTGGGTCCAGGAACTCCAGGAAGACCTGAAGTTTAAGCATAAAACCCATACGTTTATTATACTATTTCCATGGTTATTACCTTTTGGTCCTATTGGTCCACGACGACATTTGTTCTCACTCTGGCAGTGGCAGCCGGGTGACATAGGTCCAGAACCGGATGGGGGGCAGAGCAACTGTGTGAGCAGGAGCGCTGGGATTCACAACGCTGCCATATCTCTCTGATGAGCTAGCTTTTCTGTCGGACTCACTTTGTACATAACTTTCGCGACGTTGACGAGTGCTGCCAATGTGAACTAGGTCACGCCACATCTCATCTGTTTGCGTCTGCAATTTAATATTTAAAAAAAGAAAACATTGAAAGAATTGTGAACTCACTCGAATAGTACTCATTTCCATGTCTAGTTCCCGCCAAAAGTCTTGAACACTGTTGTAAATTTCTCCAATGGCAGACAAACAGCAAAGGAGCACAATGCCGCTAAACGAACTTGCCATGAAAGTGACTGTGTGGACTTTCATGTCTAAGAGAAGCTGAAAAAATCCAAATATCTGTGAGAGTTTGGTGGACAACGAAAAAGTGGTATTAAAAACAGATAATGTTAGTGAATTGGATTTCAAATAAGTCTTGAGGAGTTTCTCTGACCAGTTACAGCGATAGGATATGATGCAGTTGGTGTTGTGACCGCAGGGTTCTCGTTAAATACGGCCACATCCCGGATTCGCTACAGATGAACTCGTTCGCGCTCGATCGCGAATAACTAGTAATTAATCAGTGATGCGCCGTCTTTTCACTTTCTCGCTCAGTCGCTAATATTTTACCGCAAGGCAAAAAACATTGATTCGTAGTTGTGAATCAATCGAAGCTCTGCTTGTTTATGCAGATGCAAATTTTGATTATTTCAAACTACAGTAGTTTTTACAACGATAACAATCGACATCTTGCGGTAACGCAGTGTGTGATGGTCACGTCGCTGCTAACAAATTTAACATGCTTCGCCGTCACTGCTGGCAGTGGAGCCAGAAAATTTACGGTTGTAATAACGTAGTATTAGGTATGTCCAAAGGACACTCCAGTTGAGGTCAAAATTGTGGTGCTGTTAGCAGCGAATTGCGTATTGATCTGGAATGTATTATGTTAGGGTTTAAATAATGTAGATGTATGTACTGGTGACTCCAGATACATCTGGACGTCAAAAAAAAATCTTGGTCGCTGTATTGTTTCACGAGGCGCTTCGAGATCGGTAACTCGTAGAATGATCTTTGTTTCAACAACCTGTTTTGAAGCGTAGCGATGGTGTTAGAGGTGCAGCCAGCAGAGTAGGTAGTGATTCCATGTAATATGTACTAGACTCTTTTCCGACCTTACTCTAGGACAACCATGCCTCTCTCATCTCTTTGAGTGGAAAACTTGTTAGCAGCTTGTCTTGGAAGCTCCCTACGATCATCATGACCTAGAAATGGCATGACAAGACTATCGCAGAATTCTCCAGGTAGAATCGTGTCGACTAGCATTCAAGCACATATTGAAAAAAAAAACCTTAAATCCGGAAGTAAAAGATGAATCCTCACGCAAATCCGAAAACCTTCACGGGTGATGGATGCGAGGAAACGAATGGAACGAGAGAAGTAGCACCGACACATTGAATGATGTTGGGTCATGTGAGGTAAATAGCGATGTGCTATGGCCGTGTGTAGCGCATTAGTTAGAGTTACTCTGCAGCCAACACTTGGTTAATGGTTCGACCTCGCGTTCTTCCATCCGTGCGGTATCGGCAAATAGGTACGAGACTTGTTTTCGAAGATGGTATTGATTTGATACATCGGTAGCCTCTTAAAAGTCGTTATATAGGCTAAATATGCACCCAATCACCTCAGTGATGCTACGAGTGGAGTCAAATGCTTGTAGCATCTTTAGTGAATTGATTGGTACCGAAAACGTTTTCGTTCCATTTCATGTCTTCTTCATTTTTTTCTTACGTGGTCCAACATTGCATATTGTGTAGATCCCAGCAGTTTTTTTCCGTTCAAATCGTCGCTTCGTACGCATCAGATGCGGATATTACCCGATTTGCTTGTGATTTAAGCTGCTATTTGGGGATTTTCGACCTACTTATGATTTTCATTGAGTCTACTCGAGTATATTCTACTTGAAATCATAAGGTAGCTTCACTAAGCGTTCCTAGATCTTCACCTCAGAGCGTTGCCAGTCGTTATGAATTAGAAAGTTTCCCAAACAAGGCTGGTACCAGTTCCCCATCCCACGAAGAATGTGGGCCTTGGGTGCCTCGATGCGGAGTCCGACGATAACCTTACGTGTGTTAGTGCTCGTTATATTTTATGAATTAGAACCGCAACAGAGCTCTTTTTCCCAAGATTTTTCAAAAGTTTTCCGTTTTCAAAAGCTTTCTTGACTGTGGTAGTCTGTAATAGTACACCGTTCACCAGAATACAGATGATCAGCTTTCTTGTAATTCAGAAGACTAAATTGCGCAGTGCATTAGCGAATCTATTAAATTCGCTACTGGAATTGCTAATTCAACCTGGAGAACGACCTCTTCAAGCTAAGGTTAACGACTTTTTTGTGTTATTGTTTGTTTTAGTAGTAAACAAACTCTCGTTTCTTTTTTTTCTTTCTGAGTTGGCCACTTACACCTTTTTCATCAGATTTCCATCTATGGAAGCGCTCGAATATGTATAAGAAATACATATGTTGATAGTAACGAGGTCAGTTGTCTCTTTTTAGGGAAGACATTTTTCTTTTATTGATGGCAAAATAAGTACAGCTTATTGACTTTAAACGTTGAATTTGCTTTTCGTACTTAATAGCTGTGCATTCTTAACAAAATTACTTTCTGTCAACTGTAACACCCGACAATTTTCCAAATATATTAAAGTGTCTTCTATTGTAGGACAGAAGCAGTTCTGACGATAATTGGCTGACCAATGGAATTGTAGTCTGCAGTAGTACGGATCAAGATCCGATTGTTGAAGTAATCCATGCAAGAAGTTATGAATTGAGTCAATGCATCACGAGGGATATTGTTGATTTCCCTGACCAACATAAGGTACGTAAAAATATGAATAATATTAAACAAGTGAAGTGGAGGTTATTTGATATTTGCTGAGGTGACGTATTCAACTACATGACGCAAATTAATGAGGCAGTACTGAGCATTCTTATAATTCTGTTGAATATCGTAGCATAACTACAGTAATTATTCAGCCACGATAAACGAAATTATAGTAGATTTATTTCCATGAAGAGTTAATAGGCCTTGCCGCCTTTACACCATACGTTTCGACAATGAGCGAATTGACATCTTCATGTGACGTGTGGGGAAATGGTAGCATGACGAGAGATGAACTAGATGGTGCTGGCGTAACATGAAAACCATGTGGAATCTGTATGTTAAGTATTTCGCTGTTGTCTATCTGGATCGAAAACATCCCAGCTTACCGTCTTCCTCGGTTTGTGTGTTTGCATCTAGATAAGCGAATTCACGTCTACTGATGTCTAGTAAAGGGCATTTATCCTGAAATATTTGCAGATTTAGGATTAGTTTACCGTTTTCATCCCTGTTTCTTAGCTTTTTAAGCTGGCATTTCTTGACTTCCAGCTGTACACTATTCTACATTTACTGCTTGAGTATTTGAAACTTCTGGCTATGAAAATCACTCACATCAGTTTGAAGTACACCAAGTGTTGTGAGGTGGTTCAGTGGACAATCGTAATTGAGCCCTACCTCCTCATAACTGTCAAAACTGGCTATAGCAGTGGCAGGTTGATGTGACCTATGATTCTACTCTGATAATGTTAGAAATGTTAGGAAGCTGAAGATCAGAATAGTAGCTCAGTTTTCTTTTCATTTCTCGGTTATTTTTGATTATAATGTCATTTGTAAGATGTTCTTGATAGATATTTGCGAAAAACTGCTAAACTAACCTTAAAGGCATGTACATCCGACCAGGTAACCAATAAGCTCGACTGAATTTTGTGTGTAAAAAGGTTTATGAATAATGAGACAATAGACAGACCAATAAGCAAATAAATAAAAAAGTAGGAAAATTACTAGTGAATGTCCTAAAAATGAAGGTCCGAGCATTCTAACACCATATAAAATCGGCAGTGGAGACTATATAAAGTTTAGAATTGTAAAGTGAAAAAGAATCACATGAGATTTCTTGACAACTTACGTCCTGGTTCTATGTCACCGACACCAATGGTGGCCAAAGAATTGAAAATGAAATAAAAAGTTGTTGATGTGTCATGGTTAGGCATAAAAAAAGTGAAATATAAAACAACCGACACAGGTCCAACCAATTAAACCCATTATGGCGACAGTCACCTGTAATTGGAAATGATTGTTCACTGTGCTTCAAGGTTTTTGCAAGCATTTTTGTTTTATGTAAAGTACAAGCGATTTGTCGCATGTGTGGATGTAATGGGAAACTTTTTTTCCTCAACAGTAGTGTGATAAGGACAGAGATTTCAAGTTTGTCTGAAATCTGTTGAAGAGAGTATGTTATAAGGAAATCAGTTTTCTGTGGTAGATTCAGGTGGCATTCAACAGGTGCATGGTCGTTAATTCAACCTCTCCTGGTCGGCATTTTTTACCAGACTTGTCTGGGAGGATAAAAACACCGACTTGATACATCGGTAGGCCCTAGCAAGCTTGTTTTGCAATCGAATTATTGCATTCAATCACCTCTACGACGCTCAAAGGCGTCGGATGGATGGCATTTCCCTAAGGAATTAATCAGCGCCAAACGTTTCATCCGCTATTCTTTGTTGTAGAGTCGCTTACCGGTATGGCGAGTAGACGCTCCATATTGTGCAGCCGGTAATCCTTCCTTTCACCATGCTCACCATGAAGTTTCCTACTAAGTTCATCGTCGTTAACAGGTGGAAGTGTGCAGAATCGAAAAGCGGCCCATAGCTTGGCTACAGTTAAAGGAGGTATTGGGTCAGCTACTAATCGACTATGTTATGATAACCTTACCTAGAATTTCACATGGAAAATTCATGAGCTTTGCAATGATGTAGGATAAGTCTTTTATAACGACTATCGTAAACGGTATTCCAATGAAACTGATGAAAATTGAGAATATTCGTCCAGCTTTCGTTACTGGGTAGAGGTATCCATAACCAATAGTTGTTATCGTTGAGAAAACCTAGAAGAATAACACTCTTTCATTGTTTGGATTAGGCGAACAACTTTTTTTATGGATAAAATATAAATATTTTTCAATGAATAATTTACATTACTGTTTACTGTTTATTAGAAGTGATATACGAAATAGTCCTACTGGCTAGCAAAGAGTAGCTCACCATGGAGCTTGTTTGCTCTCATTTTTCATCGTGAGGGATATTTGTTGGTGCTTTGATAGGACTTCAACATTTTCTAGCTGCTCGCATTCAAGAGAGAAGTAGCAATGGCGATAAAAAGGTCATACAGAGCTTTTATGTCCGACTTTTGACTTTATGCTGCTGTAGAATAGCGAATTTCAACTGCGACTACTCACTCACTGCACTGTACTTGAAAAAACATCTACATTTATAGATGTATAACTGATATGTATGGGCTTGATTTTGAAAAGAAAGAACATAGAAACTACTCATATTTACAGATGATCATCGAGTCCGGAGGATCCTAAACTTTTTTATCGGAAAATTTTAGCAGCATTCTAACAACTAAGCTTGAAATAGTTATTTGGGGGAAGTAAAAAAAGTACAAAATGATGGTTCACAACTAGATTCTGAGGCTAAGATATCTTGCTTTTGTGAACTATTGATCTAAATGTGAACTTACGAAAAGCAACGAGTTTATAAAAGTGCACGGCAAAGTTGGCATTGGCGCACGTAGTTTCAGGTGGTTTTCGTAGAGCTCTAAGCGGTGATTTATTATGGAAGTGAGGTACTGCGATTTTTGGACATGAATATACAGCAGTAACCTTGTATTGTTGAAGATTTCTGGCAGTAAGTCCTTGACAACAAATCTAAACAGCAGGAGGAGTTTTCACTTCAGTCGTAGATCCATTAAAAAGTGATTTTTGTGAAACTAAGAGACTTCAGCACATTGTCTGAGAGATCGAGCATAATACCTTTTCGTTACTTCTTCTTATAGTATAACAAACAAAGCGACGTAAACGAACGACTTACGAGTTTCTGTCATTCGCAAGTCTCCTTTGCCATTGTCTTCGGAATTTTTCGGAATGAAATGATTCGAGAATAAAAAATACGCTAGCAGAAGCCGCAATAAATAACACGTACGACGAAAGAAGTACTATATGACTGAGGCTGAAAGCCATTTAGGGATTCTTAAAAGCAAGGAGAATAATGTTGGAGTGAGCTTGGTTTTTGATTTTCTTTGAGAATCCCGATCGATTTATTAGTAGCACGGTTAATCGTCGAGAGGCATGAATAGACGCAACTTTTGTACGGAACAGTTTATTTTTCCTGTACTTGTCCGAAGCAGAGTTAGCTTGCCTAGCTTTCGCGGAATAGGTAGACCACAACAAGGGTTGTTTGTGGGAAGCCACACCGCGTCCATGTATTCTTCCGCGTCACTTGATTGTGAGGTATTGGTCGAATCGACGTGAAGCTTGCACTCCGCTTATATACGATCAATCGTATCAGTGTGTTAGCGAGTATGCTATAGTTTTGATGCAATTTTACGCAAAAGATATAAAGAGACCATTCTTGAGTCGTTGGAATGCGTTTAAATTTGTTTGGATTAATATAAATCCAACAATGGGTAATTGAGGTTTGATTCTGTTGACTAGGAGAAGATGAAACATACTTGTATTTCTGGTAGATCCGTTTGACAAACAGTATAAGTCGAAACGCTTGAGAATTCGTCAAACACATATTCTTGGCACTTATTGGGTTCCCTTATCTGCTAGAAGAATATTTAGATCAGTTCCAAGGCTAGGCATCGATCTGAAGCTTTTGTCCTGATTATTCACCCTTTTTCATTCCTCGACAAATTATTTAAGTTCACACAACGTTGTCTGTTTTCATTTTGCAATCATTATCTAATAAGATGAGACTTCTACCAAGACTAACTCTTTTAATGTCGATTAAATCCTCGTTCTGGCTTCTATAACCTAAAGTGGTAGTTATAGTTGACATTGTTATGGTATGAAAGCATTAATGAGGGTTACCTTGCTTGTAGGTAGGTACTTACCGAGAAACTTAGGACCATAGATTGATTCATCGAAAACCTAGAAAAAAAACATTTATTGAGGATCAGAAAAGAAGGTTTTTACTTAGTATGTAGCGGAATGACTGAGAAATGTGTGTCGGGCGACGTCAAGAAAATGAAGGTTTGAAAACGAAATCAGATAAGCGGCTGTCGCCTATCCAGCAGCAGTTCGAGAGAATGTCGCATCGACTACAAGTGGTGTATGTCAAAGCTCAGTCGTGCTTGCTTTAGGGATACGTAGCGATGATATTCCCCAGGGATAACAAAACGTCATAAATCAAACTGCAGTATTCAGTTTGGTCTTTATGTATTCTTACTGGATATGTGACGTCTTTTAAGAACACTGAAACACAGTCGTGGTCAAGTGCATTGATTTCGATGCGTGTGCACTTTTAATTAGATTAAATCATACTTTTTCACCGCTTTTCTAATCCAGCCAAATCACTGTCGTGATTTCTTTAAACGTACAGGACTTTTTTCGTATTCTTGTTGAGCAAACACGAGGTGTTATTTTATTTCTTTATTTACGTACAAGCTGACGTCTCGGCGGATTTCGCCGTCCTCAGAGCCTCGAAAGGTCAAGTTGACAACAATCTATTCGACCAAACACCTCCATAACCAAACAGAGAAAACGCTGAACCAAGATTTCAATCACATTGAACACAGCTTTGCACACTCACCGCTTTCTATGAGGCTTCCACTGAGTATGTCGCGTGGAGACCAACCGCCAGAGTTCACATGGAAGCGTAATATGCCCCTCCCATCAAAATAACAGCCTTATATACTGCCCAATATCACGCGTGATAATGAGGCATTCTTCCCTGCAGTTCATTTTTGGATTTCTGGAATTAATCCAGAACGCCTCGAGAGTTTTGCGCGCTTGTGTTCTCGATTCCTGTGCGAGGATCGTGACACGTGCTTCAAAGTCCTCCCCGCTATGTCTCTGGGTCCTATGCGTGCCTAGTGGGGTATTTGGTTTACGTTTGCCGACTAGGTGTTCTTTTATGCGGACACAGAGCGGCCCGTTTCGCCAATGTATTCGTCTCCGCACGCCTTACAGGAGGTCAGACAAACTATACCCGAGCTCATGCAATCACCGTCTCTACCATTAGGGCAAACTATGCAATTTTGCGTTGCACATAGACGGTCATATAGGCGGTTACCAACTAGCTGGCGCCTAAGATTACTCGGTGGCATTTCAACTACGTTTGCCGAATTCTCTAGACCCGCCCTTCTTAAGCAGCGTTTTATAGCTGCACTTACATCATTTGAGATGAAGGTAGGATAAACGGGACCATTTTATCGCTGGAGTTGTCGTTTGGAGGCCTAGGATTTGCTCTACACCTGTCCCGAGCTACAGTTTCGTAGCCATTAGAAATGGCTATTTGCCGCGCCAAGTTCCGGGACTCCTCTCTCTGCTCTCTTCCCGTAACCTTGCGTAGGGTCGCATGTAGTTTACATGAACTTCAAGATAGACTCCGCAAAAAAGCTAGAGATGAAACGCAAAATAGGCGCGAACAAAAAGTGGGGGGCCCTACCAATAGCACCATTTCCTCAGCCGTTCTCTGGACAACAAGAGCCCAGTAATGAAGTTGATGTTAAATTTCGGATGTTTACGAATGAAATTCATGAATTGTGAACTCTATTAATCATGAACTTAAAATGAGTTTTTAAATTGAAACTGGACTCTGGATTTTAATATTCATTGTATTTAATTAGTTGTGTTAATTAGACGGAACACTTACAGCTTCCAGAAAGGCACTTCAGTATACACGCCCTCCTTCCCTCATGTGAAATAAAGAAGGATGAATATGTCGTCCCACCGCTTCTCCCCTCCGAAACCGCCATTCTGTTTCGTTAGTGAACAATCGAAAGAAAAATTTGGTCCGGCCAGGATAAGATCTGAACACCTGAAGAACCTTCCGCCCGTCCCCATAAACACATTGGCTCAGATGTCCACACGTGACGTGTTCGAATGTAAGGTTCCTATTCAATGGATGACCATCGAAGGTGTGCTATTGTTCAAGAAGAATGACCTTCATGATATCGCCAACTCTACCCCAATCTTCCTGCTGCCTGTCATATACAAACTCACCACTTTAGTCGTCCTAAACGGAATTTGAAGATCACTGGACGAAGGACAGCCATGTGAGCGTGCAGAGTTTCGAAAAAAATTCAGTATGATGGACCATATCAACACAGTAACAGCAATGACAAGACTCGTTGAAGGATCACGAGAGTACAAAAGACCGCTCTGTCTCATTTTCATCAAAAAAAAATGTAGAGGTGTGTGGGGAGGGGAGTCTGGCGCGGGAGCGGCACGAAGAAATCGCTCAAAGACCCCGTTTAAGCTCAAAAAAATTGAGAAAAAAAGGAAATTAAAGCGGATGCGACAGCAGACGCGTCGGCCGAAGGGGCGTGAAGGGGGCTGTACAGAGGTGAGACGCACGGGTGGTCCACCGTATAGTTTTCTCAAGGGTGGTTTCCTTGGGAAAGTTGATGGGAATGGCGGGAGTATTCTCATGGGTGGTCCGAAGGCCGAAAAAAGCCGGATACCATATCTCCGGTTACAGCAGTAACGTGGGAAAAGTGCCGTTAGTGTAGAACGACTTTTTGACTCAGTTGAGAAATAGGCAACAGTCATGGAAAGTGAGCTGTCAGGGAGAGCCTGTTCAGTATTTAGAGATTCTTCGTAAACTGTATAAAGATTTCACACCAGGAAATCACCATTTTATACTGGTAATTTTAGATATCGATGTAATAAGAGAGGTTAGGCAAGGCGATATCATCTAGCTGAAATTACTACTGCGACCCTCCATATTGTCACGCGATCATTGGAATGAAACAGCACGGGAATGAAAATCAATAACCAGCAATTATACCATTTTCACTTTGCTGTTGATATCGATCATGTAACACCAATGTTACCCAGACAGAACGAATGCTAGCCTACTTAGTCTGATACAAGTAGGCCGTGTAATGCTTGTGAACGACAACAGTTGACAAGATCCGTTGGTAGCTGGGTTCCTCGGGATGTTAAACGCACAACAGGAAGATCAGCAATCCTATGGTCAGTGTTTCTCATGAAAACTCTAAAAGGAAGATATTGTGCTCAACGAGTCCCTAGAGCGACTAGTACTCACTGAGCTACTATTGCACGCAACAGGAAGAAATGAGATTTACTGGCACGCGCTCGAGTCACTCGACAATTATCCGAACGATTGATGATACAAGCGATGCTGTCTTAATAATTTTAGATTTTTTTTACTTCCGAAAATTTTACTTTTTATTTGGAATTAAAATAGCATTTTAGAAAAGTTGCATAGATACTTAGAATAATAAGGGTAGTTGATTCCATGAGCAATGTTTGTAGCAGTGGAGAGCTTTTCTGTGCACTGTTTTGGAGAACGTAGTTCGATCCTTTGATATAGTCAGCGAAACAAAAATTAGTCTTGTTCTACCACTGCAAGGTTGTGGGGTAGAATTGTCATGAAGGTGGATGGTATTTATGGAGACGTGGAGAGACTTTGCGCGACTCCACTTTTTGTTGCTCTTTTACGTCATAGTTTTTTTTTATTTTCTTCTGCAATAGAGGCTGCAAATGGTCTAGAAATAGAGTCGAAAGAGCCAGGAGAGAATAAACAGGGATACCTAATAAGGCAACGGTTTCACAAGTTCATTACAAGCTACCGTCAAAATGTGTTTCTACGATTCTGTCGTCACAACGGATTGACAATGCTAAGCTTTAGTAATTACTGTTATAAATGGAACGGAAGCTTCGCGATTAAGTTTTTGTGCGTATTGCCATTTTAGACAGGAAATTGACTTTTACTTATACGTTGTTACTTACTTGATACTTGAATGGCCCGTCCTCACTGGTTGTGCGCGTCCCAGCATAATCGCCATTTTTCGGGTCAGCCTGGCCAAAGTCTGCCCCAGGTCTTCACCACCACGAGCATTCGCAACCCTTGTGGATCAGAGGGAGATTCGCCGTCATGCGACCACCAATGTACTTATACATTTCCGGCGAGAAAAGTTCATTTTTCATAGTTGGCATCGTAATCAACACTACCATTGAAGTGGGATGTTTGGAGTTCAGGTTAAGAAAAAAAGCGGACTCGAAAGACAATTATCCATCGTCTTAGCACTACTCAGATTCGTATTTTACGTGTTTAGACCAAAAATGATGCGCAACTACACTTAGTGAGTTCTTTCGCGTCTATTCATTCCTATGTGTGTTCTTCCAAACTCTTTCCAAAAAATATTCTTTCCGTAATGAATTTAGGTATCTGCTTCTTCATGATACTTATCGTGGATTTTAGGGAAACATGTAGAGTGCAGTGCTGGTTCCTCCTTCTAGCCTTCTTAGCCTTTTCTCTCCTATAGAACGTATTAATCGCGTTGTTGCGTTGATCAGATTTATTACCAACCTAGTTATTTCTCACTGAAAGCTCTTTACTTTGTCTGTTTCCTCTTCTAAGTTCTTGTCTAAGACGCAGTTAGTGATACTACGATACATTATGTTTCACGTACTGGAAAGTTCCGTTATTGGCAAATTTAACTATTATTGTTTCTTCTATTTCTCTCCTTCCTTTGAAGATTTGTTTCAAAAAAAGCTCTGGAACAAGGTTGTTCTTTTGCAGCTCGGTCGTACGTATTCTTCATCCTCTTTCGATGCTTTGATTCTTCCATATGCTTCTGTCCAGTACTTGAAAAGCAAAAAGAGGCGGTTTGTGATGGACATTTTGGTTCCTTTGCACTGCCTTGCTGTGAGCAATCTTCGACCTTCCTCTTCATGACTGCTGTTACAGTCGTTGTAAAAGTTTCGTAGTCAGAGTTGGAATAGGAATATATGGATGCTTGTGAAGAGTGAATAACTTGCAAATTTCTACGAGTTGTTTAATATAGGTCTAATCCTTACTAGTTGCTAGCATCAATGTTGCCCGTACTCCTTGTTCCCACTCTCTGTTGACTAAATTCTATGGTTTCTGTGACAAGACATATATGACGAAAACAGGTTGCAGTTGTGTAGTACGCAGTCGGTACAACAATGGCTTTAGCCATACTGCCAACTTTGACAGAACAAAACTGGAAGTCGTCTGCGCATGTAGCGCAGTGGTTAGAGTTGCTTTGCAATGCATGCTCAGTAGTTGGTACTATTCCGAGTCCTTCTTGGCTGACCAATAATCCGTTCAACCCCGTGTCCTTCAGTCACTAAATATACATCCCTCCGAGGTCGGCGAGTTGCTACCAGACTCGTCTGAGAGAATGAAAAACAACGACATGAAATATGGATAGGTTCTCACCATGCATTCATGGATGGTATGGGCCAAGTGTGCACTCACTCACCTCTGCGATGCTTAAGCGAGTCCAATGACCGGCATATCCATAACGGGTTAATCAATGCTGAACGCCTTGTCCTTTGTTCTTTAGCCTGAACTAAATGGGTGGAGGCGTTGTGCTTCTCGTACACACAACTTCCGTGTACCCGTACGGTTTGTTAAAAGTACAGCGAAAGACCATGAGTAGAACCTTCACTCTACCGTCTTTTATGAACTTATAAAAGACCATTATCATTCATCCTAAAAAACAAAAAAGAGGAGGGGAATTGAATCGAAAAAGCTGTTAGATTAACTGTTAAGGATTTGGAAATAGATTTTATTGCTCATAGCTTTTCAGTCTACTCCGCTTCTTCTACTGAGTGATATGCTACATGAGGACCCAAGAACGGTGAGTTGACGACTTCTTTTAGTTCCTATGAGAGTGTTATTCACAGATCATCATTAACATAATTGATTGATTTCTGTACTTGAAAAAAAGTGACGTCATTTTAAAGCCAGGGAATTCTACACAACATGATTCCAACATATTTTCCATTTATTTCAAACATTTCGTTTATTTGTTTTCGGTTGCTTATTAATTTCTTTAACATCTCGTAGTGCAGTGTTCGGAGAAGCCGTGCAGTACACATGGGATCGTTCCCTACTCACCAGGCTCACCAACCCTTTAATCCTTCTGGGGGTCGGCAAATTGGTACTAGAGTTGTGTGAGAGGATAGTCGCAATTGCTCGATACATCGGTAGGCTACCGCGAGTCATTGTAAAGGCCAGATTTGCATTCAGCCACCTCCAGCGATGCTGAATGAAGTCGAATGCATGGCGGATCCCTCAGCGATGGATCAAGAGCAAGAACTTTATCCTCTATCCTTTAACATCTCAAAAAGCTGGAAGTTTCTGGTGTTTTCTAAGCCTTCTCATACCAATTTCCTGATGAATTTAACAATATTCCAATTTCTGAATTAGAGAACATTGTGACTTCAAAGGCGTATTGTCATCAGTACTATTTTTAAAAAAAAATTGTTTCGTATAATATAATTGTCATCCTCGTTGTACGTTCTGTATTGAAACTTTATAGGACTGTAATTTAAATTTTTTTAATCTTAATTCACTGAAAAGTTTACACGAATGCTATGTCTCCACTCGGTTGCACTCACTTTGAAAAGGAACAATTTCAGTTTGCTAGTCTGATATCAAAAACCGGTGTGGCACGGTATATGACCGATTTTTTGGCTTCAATCGCGATCGACTGGACAGCACTTTCGCGACATGAACCCGATGCCGTACAGAATCATATACAATACAAAAGTCTTATGGTTGGTGTTCATTGGGTCTTTATTTGTTGTGGCTTTGTTTTTTGAAATTTTAAAAACCTCTTTGTTCGGAAGCTGGGGTTTAAAAAACTGGGCGCTAGGAAGTGCTGGAGAACAACGGTGCTAGGAACTTTCCCATACGATATCGAACTTTCCCTTCATTTTAGAAATGTGCCAAAGTACGTACAGGGGAATCCCGTTGGGGGTAGAAATTCATTGATATAATTGCTTCTTTGAAAAGGAACATATAAGGAACTAAGCTGTACTGTAGTGTGAAGTAGTGATATATGTATCAATCAGTTTGTTGATCACATGTTGGAAATTCTCATTCTGTTGTTGGAAATTACAAACCAATATTAGGTAATGGTTCCAAAAGATTTGGTTAGGAAATATTTTTTTGGTATTCGTCTATGTGGAATATTAATGCTGAAGATCAGTGGTTTTTCACAACACGACGGGATGCTTTTTTTTTCATTGACTTTTCCTCGTTTACTGAAAAGTGAATCTTTTGAATAGTGTAGTTAGTCAATTAAGTGCTTTAAACTGTATAATTCTTTAGATCGCCTTAGCACGACTTTCTCTAACCGACAGTGGGTGGAACGCACTGGCCGACTTGGCACTACCAGAGGTTTGTCATTACCTTACCGTATTTAGTTTTGTACGCCTATCAGTACCTAATTTTCATGTTATTCCTAGTTTTTCTGTCTTGAATTTCCGAGTTGTTTCTTCCGAATAATGTGCAATCGTTGATAGAATCAAAAATTGTCGATTTCGTTTTGAAAGAGCTCTTACATCAAACAGTTAAGGTTCTTGCTCAGCTACCACTACTGCAACCTCCGAAACAGGTATTTTTGCAACCGGCCACTGCCAACGAGTGAGTTATTCTGTCTCCATAGGCGATCTTATACAAGAAATCGCTTCAGTCTTCCTAGCAATCTTAACAGGAGCTTTCTCTTCTTTCAGAAAAGATTCGCCTAGTGAACTCTTTGTGTCATCGTTCGAGGTTGTGATTCGTTTATGTTATGCGATATGTGCAAAACCAAGATGGAAGCGACTATCGTTCAAGGTTTCTGCACTTTATGGATTTCATGTTGCCTCTATGTGTTGCCCTTTTGAAATGGGACTAGTGTGAAGCAACAACTTAAAATTTTTCCGGGCTTCATTGTTTGTTACTTCCAGATTTTGGATGCAGTGCATTCTCAGAGCGAGTTACTCAGTCAGTTGATGCGAGCTGAGATCAAATGTCGAATGATGGACATTGTAGTAGCGTTGGTTCAGTACATATGGGAACACGGTAGGACATCCGGACTTCGCACTGATCTCGTTGTTTTATTTATCGATTTGTTTTTTCCTTGTGATTAAGTTGTGTTTTTAATGGGGATCCCAGTAGTTTGGAAAGGTCTCAACTATAAAAGAGTGGTAATTTGTAGCCTAGTGAAATATACTCTGCAGCGTTTATTAGTGAGAAGCATAACGACGGTCTGTAGAAAGTAGGTTAATGGCTGGTTCAGTGGAGTAATCTTATAGGTCAAATTCGCATTCGTTATGTTACGGACTTTATAATTGTACCCGAAGCCAAGCAACGCTTAGTAGTAGCTTATGCAGAGCTCGTAGAGTTCTTCGTCGCTGTAGTTTTGAGACTCATTTGTTCTTCAGACAGGTTATGTTCAATGTATGCAAACAAACAAACATGCTCATGTCATGTTCAACCAGTATGCCAATACGTGTTTACTAAATCACTTACTGAGTAACTAAAGCGGCAGATGAGGGGGGATAAAGGGGGGGGAATTAGTGAGCTTGCCCGGAAAATCTGACATCTCCACTTTTAATCCTTCGTATGACTTTAATCGTTAGATGTGAATCCTAGATTATGAGGCATTAAGGCTGTTACCTCAGTGATACACCATTTTCAGACGACTTAACACGGGAGGTGATTGATCAGGACTCTGTGCTGAAAGAACTCCGAATCCAACCCCATGTCAATGATCTGGACGAGAAAATTGCTCATAAGCCATACTCTTTTGTAGCACCGAATCGTTTGTATCCAGAGTGTTCCCGGTGAAAAATACAGGAACTAATTGTACTATGACAGCGCTACCGATTTAATCCGATGGACTTCCTTTCATAGAGCTATACTGCCTACCTATCTGTGAAGGTAATGCTGTAGATCTCCAAGAAATTCGGTTTGTACTAATAATACGTTGTTATGGTCTGTTGAAAATGAGAATTGTTACATTTATTCATGTTATAACTGAGACTTTTTGTGCAGCGAATGCTCGTTTTTCGATTATAAGCGAAGAACTTGTAGTTCTCGATAATTAATGAAGAATTCAGGACGAGTTCTCATGTTCACTTTCTACCAAGCTTTCGTCAGCGGTGTTTTGAAAGGTTTTATCATACACAGTCACTACGAAGTGAATTATACCGTCATAGCATTGAGATCCAAACCTACCAAGTCAATAATCCAGTTAACAGCAGTAGTAAAATCGTAAAGTACCTTATTTTCCGCACATGACCTGAATGTTACCTGAGGTCCGCACAGCCCAAGTATCTATCTACTACACTGGCATTGTAAGTTGTTTTCGCGGGAATCCACAGAGGTTGGAGTATGTCGATAGAGTGGAAGTTCATAATGGCAGAACTGGGATTCGAAAACGGCAGTATGGAATTAGAACATTGTCTACCAATAGAAGGTGCACGAGCCAAGGATCTTTGTCTTTAAGTGAAACATGGACGGTCCAAAGAGCTTTGCCTTCTAGTAGAAGACGGACAAGCTGGTTGGTCAAGAGAACCCACTGTTTGTAAAACATTGGAACTGGTGAGTACTCTTGCATTTTGCAAGTCTACTACAGTTTTTTGTGGCAAGCATCAAAGTATTGCGTAAGAAGTAGGTAACTGGTTTTCCGTTCCTTTTGTTTCATATGACCTGTCTTCCACGTCCACTGTGCGGACGGATTCCAGCGCTTCTCACATTCGATTCGTTTCCTCATACGTCATCGTCCACGAAGGTCTTCCAACGTTTACGTGTGGCTTCTGCTACTGCTTGAGGATTTTCCTTTCATCTTGAATGCTATTTAATCATGAAGTGGAGTTGATTCTCACTTGTGTAGTGGGATAGCAGCGCTACAGGGTTCCCACTTCGATTTCACAGAGTGATTTTTCCTCGGATAAGTCCGATACCAATTTCACGACCCCAAGGGGATGACAGGTTGGTGGGCCCGGGGCGAGATCGAGACGAGCAACGTGCTGCTGATGATTGGCATAGCTACCACTGTCCTCTGCGCACTCCAGGTAACTATTGGCTTAACAAAATCCGTAGCATTGTGATACAGAATTGGTACCGGTGACAGACCATTTATCGACCTAGTTACGCAGACCTAAAGATAAATCTTTCCTCATGTAGAATTCATCGTTCTGTCGAATCTCTGAAGCCACGAATGGCAAGAAGATGGGTGCTTCTGTTCATTCGTTCAGCACACAGACGGTCGCTTTCACCAGGGGTTTAGTTACAAATTTGTGAATTCCCTGACTGACGAAGCAGGTCAGTCAACTGAACTCGTGAACAGCTCGGTCATGCTGGTGCGTTTCGCTGATTGTAGAACATACCGAAGACGAGCAATCCCAACCGGTTCTTCATGAAACACTCAACGAACGACCGGAGCAACGTCTCCAATATCTTTCCGGCGTGAACGCTATCGGTCGAACATCGTGGGCGTCTTCATCGTCGTTCTTCCCTCCAGGTCATCTCCCATGCAATTCCCATCCCTCAACGGAGTCAGCGTCCGATCCTCACTGGCCACGAAGTCACTCTTCCCTCCAGGTCATCTTCCATGCAATTCCCATCCCTGGCGATCTGCAGCGCCTCAACAGGGGTCAGCGTCCGATTCTGACCAGCCCCGGCGACCCTCGTCGGACCGACGACGGCCCTCGCGTCGGCGGGATCGATTCTGGCCGAGGGCGCGGTGCTCCTCGCGTCGGTCGCCGCCGCCGCGCACGCACGCCCGGTCTCACGACGCTCTCGTGACATCGCCATCGATGACGTCATCATCGGATTCTAGGTCGTTGACCAAAGTTGGGGTCGTCGTGGATTTTTAGAAAATAACGCTAGTTTTTTTACGTTTTCGAAATCGGTTCAAATCGTCACCGTTCCGAAGGACGTCGTCATTGTCGCCTAGGGGCTTAATTTGAATACTGCGTATAATACATGCCTCGTTCTAGTTATGCATCAAGGGAACCTTCCTTATAGTTAACGAGGTGAGGATTTATTTAGAGAAGTAAGAGCAGTTCGATCAGAAGCCTTAAGTGGTCCTTTCCTTAAATTTGTTGTAGGTCGGTTGTCTGTGGTGATTTTTTTTCAACTAAAACGGTCAACGAGTAATTTTCTGTTTTCTTTTTTCATCACAGATATTTCTGTGGTTTTAGAATGTTCGGAACGAGTTTTACATCTTGTCTACTGACTACTTTTCCCTTTTTTTTTCTTTAGTGTGGTCCGATCATCCCGTTTTTTCACCGTTTTGTTTTCTGTCTTTGTTTCTTTTCTCCCTAAATGTGAGAGTTTTGTTGTTTGATCACCATTATCTCTTTATCTCTTTGTTCACTTCAGAATTCGGTCGTTAATGGCCGATGAGGAGCACTCACGATCCGCCTCTTCATACGATGATGATGAATATTTTTTGGATGGAGAAGATAACGGTGAAGATTTTGAAGGTGGGTCTACCAACTGAAAGTTCCATTTGGTTTCTTCTTTATTTCCTTTGTTCGTTCTCTGTTTAAGCTGCCACATCTGGTCCCAGCAGAGGGTTTTTCAAACTCCCATTCGAAAGATATGCTCTTCTGAAGGCCAGTGTAAGCAGTCGAAAGAAAAAAGCTGTTCAGAAGCGTTTTCAAGTGTTACTTGATTACTTGGATCGCCCGTGTTCACTCATTCTGCAGGCCCTCGCATAATTCCCATTTTGTCGGAGTTTTGCAGGTTTAGCTATTGTGGTTCCCTGGAACAGGCAGTGGCAGCCCTTATGGATCAGAGCGAGATTTGCCACTATGCAACTACTTTGATACCAGACGGTGGTGGATCCTGATATTGGATTACTCTTGGCTGGGCTTCCTCACGGAAGCGCAGGACTCTTCAGCTTGGGAAGTCCTGCCGTGGGATGAATCCCCTGCGCTGTACATCGCAGCCCGAAACCCAGGAAAACCTCCCAGCCACGATGAAGCAGTAAACCGTTGGGAAGATATTTACAACATATGGGCTCATTTATCTAGCAAACTCATTTTTATTCCCAGAATTAATCACCATCAAATTCTTTGTAACAGAAAGTGCTTGTTTAGCTTCAACTGTAATAGCTCCGTTTGAAACCGAAACCTTCCCTCAAGTGGTGGCAATTTATTATCGTAAAAAGATTCAAAAATTTTTACACTTTTTCCATCTCTCTTGTAATAGAATCCATCCAAAGTGAAACAATTTCTTAATGCAGGTACGTTAGACGAAGAAGAGATGCTGGATGGTGATGCTGACTACACTGATGAACTTCGAGGTTTCCCTTTACTCCTTTGTACTTTTGTGTTAGTTGATGGAATAGCATGAAAGTATTACGGTGGAATATGGTGCACACCTGACCGTTTCAGGAATATTTTTATTTTTTGTGGCGTAAAAATTTATCAGAACCATATTGAAGTTGGCAGGTGTAAAACATGACGTGTGCTCCTTTTTTCTTAAGAACATCCTAGTTTTTTAAGAAGGTAATAGTTACGGAAACGTTACAATAATGAAGTTTTCTTCCTTCTCTATGAGGTTTTTTCAGAGATTTTCATAGGTTCAAAGAGGATTTGAAAGCCATTAATGCCTCCTTTAGTTCTCATCACAAATGATTCAATAATTTTCTGTGGTTTTGAACTGACTAGATTGCACCTGGGTTAAATTATCGATTATGTTTACGAGAAGTGATGTTTATAGAGTTACGGAAAAGTTAGCTAAAAAGGGTAACTGCGTTAATGTTTTACTATGCAAAAATGTATTAATTCTTTATCGGCCCTAACACGTTTATGAAGCACCAGCGACATCTATAATCCTTTCTTCTTAAGGTGTTCTCTGGTCAAAGTGGTTGTTCCGTTACGGCTTTTGCTATCTGCGTTGGGATATTTACTAAGTCTATTGTAAATAACGTATTAGAATCTTATTCAGCAAAGAAAACTAAAGAGAACAATGATAATGGAATAGTTGAAAATTATAGAACTGGAAGACGAGGGGTCAATGGATTTAGAAGAGCTGCGAAGACGTTACGGATGCCCTCTATCTAGCAGCGGAAGTCCAGAAGCCGAGGTTTTTGCTATTCTTTTATATTTTAGTCCTTATTCAAAAAGAAATAGCAGAAAAGTTGGCCTGTTGGGCCTGTACTAAGGCGCTATTATCGTGATGATCACACGGTTCAATAAAACGATAAATGGTGAACATCATTCGCGTGGTAGTGTTATGGTAGTTTTCCGCTTCTTGTGATTTTCGTGAGTGATGAATATATAAAATTAGTTGGGTGAAATCATTTCACAGTTTTCGTAACTTGAAAAGTAGGCTTTTTAAATCGTTATTTGTAGTGTGATAGCAGTTCTGATGTCGCAGCAGTCGCAGAAGTAGGTGAATGTGAAGCAGTGGACATCGAACCCAGCGAGAGTGCCGACTTCTTCCATCTACCGTACGACGAACTTGATGAGGGTGATGACGTGGACGATCGAGACTATGTCCCTCCCGATCCGTGGAAAAGAGACGTACGTTCATCTGTTTCTGCATGAACTGCTGTGCCAAGTTCGTTCTACGTCTATCGTTTTGTTTCTGTCCCATTCCACCTCGTCACCGTTTTTTCGTGTTTTGTCCAATTGATTGAGAGCAGCTTTTCGTCTGCTGCGGACCTTCTGATTTTTTTGACAATAGAAATCCTTTTTCAAATAACAAGAAGACTTGAGAGGTTTCGACGTGACGGGATTGCAGAAGGGGTTTTGCTCTATTGTTCTATGAGTATGAATGACATATATGATACTGTAGACTATGTGTTACTATGGATCATGTTGAAAATGCAATCTTGTTGGCATTTAAAAAGGATTTTGGAGTTTATGTTGAGTCCGTCTTGGTTTTTCCATATCCACGTATTCCATACAATAACCATAGCGGTTAAAATGAAGTAAGGATAAATCGTTAGTTAAATTGCCCGGTAAACGAAGTTTTCTAAAAAAAGAGGTCTTTGCAAATCATTTGGTGTAGAGAGCAGTTTTTTTTCGATCTTACCCTCCTATTTCGATCTCCTTTCAATTAGCTACCGACTGAATACACGCAGTGCTGGAAAAAAAATGTCTGGAACCCATTAAATTGAGTATAGAAACCGTACGGAACAGAATAGGTTGTTATACTTACTCCAAAAAAAAGTAGTGAAACTTTTCTTTCATGGAAAAAAATCGGTGCACAATTAGAACTAGCTCTCGTTAAATATAACAGAGTATAAAGTTTTCTATTTCCTACTGTTTGGTCCGATAAAAGCTCATAAAAACTCGCGGCTAAAAACTTTTGTCAATCCCTGAGCGATGCACTCGACTCAGTGAGCATAGTTAGAGGTGATTGAATGCATATCTGGCCTTTGCAACGATTCGCGGTGACCTACCGATGTATCTAGCCAGTGCAGCTATTCTCCCAAACAAGTCGGGTGCCAATTTGTTGATCCCGGAGAGATAGAAGGCTTGGTGAGCTTGAGATGCCTGGATCGATCCCATGTGTATTGCAGGGCTCCTACGACCACTGCGCTACCCACGCCCCATGTTTGCTCCCATAATTGTATCATTTTTTAATAGTTTCAGTGACTTAACAACTGAGGCTACCACATTTGTCTACATTTTTAGTAATTTTCGGTATAATAACCTCGACATTATCACTTTTAGGTCCGTATTGATGCCGGTCGCTATCAAGCTACCGTGCCAGATGCCATGAATGATGTGACACCGTTGGCTTTGAGTGACAATGATACTGAACTGCCAACGTTGCCGAATCTTGCACAAGGTGGCGCGCTGTGGATGCCGTCACAGGACTTGTCAGATTCTAACATAGACCGATATTTGGCGGACATTGTTGAACTGCGAGCCGCTCACGGCCAAATAGTCTCTGATCGATACTCACTGGTGGGTGTTATTACAACTGGCCATCCACTAGTAGAAGCTTCTTTGTTCTGGAGTTCTTCTGTAGTTCTTATCATATGCGCTATTTCATTTTTTATAGCGAACTGAGTTTCAGACCAGAGACGACGAAGATGCGTTGTGTGCATTATATAGGCATAGTTATAGTATCGAAAAAGCGAAAGTAAGTGCTTTTTGATTCTTTTTTTTTAACTCTGTTTGGTATTGCACAAGCTTATTGTGGGTGAATGTGATTTCCTGAAGAACGAGTAACAATATAAAGTCTTTTTAGTACAATTTCTATTTCTATTTATGACTCCACTCTTTTGTAGGAGCTCTGGTAAAATTTGAAGCCAATGAGCTTTTTGCTTCCTCTAAAAACGTGCTTTTTCTGAAAGAAAAAAACCCTTCTATCCCTCCCTGGTCGGCAAATTGGTACCAGATTTGTGTAGGAGGATAGGAGCACTGACTTGATACTTCGTTAGGCCACAGCGAGTCATTGTAAAGGGCCTGATATGCATTCAGTCACTTCCACCAATGCTCGGTGAAGTCGATGCATGGCGCATCCCTCACGGATTGATCAACGCCGGGAGCTTTATCTTTTATCCTTTTATCCTCTTTTTAAGTGAGAGTTAACCTGGTTTTATTTCAGACCAAATTTCCTTCCGTCATGTTTATTGTACTTATTTTTATGGTCAGATTTTTTCAAACATAGACAAATTCTAGGCGTCGTTTCCGTTCTCCCGTGTGAATCAACCGTTTCGTACAGTTCGAGAAGGCGCATTGGAATGGGACCTTACAGAACGTGATCTCTTTGAGCGAGGTATCGCGATGTACGGCAAAAATTTCTTTGTCATACAAAGAAAGCTGGTGAGTTTTTGTTTCGTTTTTACTACTACCAGTATTTACTGCGGTACCAGTGTAATCGAAATCTGTATCAAATACGCAGAGTTGATAGTTGGTTGACTGATGATCGACTATTCCTACTGATGGACTGGTCTAGTTGAGCCGATGCAAGTTTGGTATAGTTGTCGTTGTTGTTGTTGGTGTTGTTGTCATTGTTGTCGTGGTCGTTGTTGTTGGTCGATGGCTGACGTTTCCGCGACTTCGCCTTCATCAGAGCCGTGGTTTTACGAATGGGACCGCCAGTCTCTGACGGCTTCAAGGAAAGCGAAATCGCCGAAACGTCAGCCATCGACCAACAATAACGACTACGACAACAATGACAACAACACCAACAACAACAACGACAACTTATACCAACCTCCCATCTTAGGGAACAAGATCAGTTCATAAAAACATGTAAATACATATATTGATAATTCATGCCGAAGTTTATAGAAAGTCGGTCCTTTCAGTTATTCCGGCTGACATCGGTACACGGCTGTGAATACTGTCATGTTTTCGAAAATGGTAAAATCAGAGTAGTACCTAAGCGCAAACTGGACCACTTGAAGCCTTTTTGCTTTCTAATTTCTGGTTTATATTGTTTTAGAATTTATCCAAGCACTGAAGTTGCATCATAGGTAAAAATTTTTCCAGTTACCGTACAGACGAGTAGGAGAGCTTGTTGAATACTACTATTTCTGGAAGAAATCGGAAAGGTTTGTTGTTGGTTTTTATTCCTGAAACATCATTTTGACGTTAAGACGGTGGTATTCTGAAGCCATGGTTCCAACCTAGCTTGAATATTCGCACACTTTATTTTAACTTTAAGTATCCTGATTTAGATATCAACTGTTCCGGAAACCTACGATACATAGTGAACCCGACGTGCGCTATTCTTTAGCACCATCGTATCACCCTCCATGTATGCCGTATCCATTTGATGGAGCGTTGCCCGAAGTTAGTGGCACTAAAGGGGACAATGAAGGTGTACTTCCTGATATGGGCAGCAGTAACGATTCCACATCAGAAGAACAAGTAATGGATCTCAATCCTACCGCTTCGTCACGACCTATCACACAATCTGTAGCAGCGCAAATAACTACAGGCGCCGACGATGCTAAAAGTGAACGTGGCAATATTTGGTGGACTGATGACGTGCCTTTGGCGCAAGTATGATCTACAGTATGATTGTTGTTATTTGTATTTGTTTTCATGTATATTTTCATTTTTACTCCTATTTATTTACCATTTATAATGTACCATTTCCTTATGGAAACCCTAAGTCTGTCACAAATATGATCTTTTTTGACTTAAGTCGTTTGAATTGTATAGTACTGTTTCCTGGTGATTACTTCACTGACAACGATAATGAACATGCGACATTTATACGAGTAATTTAAAAAAGTACCTGATAAAAAAATGCAGTATGGGTCTAAGTATACGCAGGTTAGTGATCTTAATGCTTGTCAGCCCTTTATGAAACCGCATATCAGGTGAATTAGAAAAAGCCGAAAATCTGATGAATATGCCTTTAGTTGGTGTTTCCTAGGATTTTTCAGGGTTGTCTCCGAAAGTTTTTGCAGTGTTAGTAGGCGATTTGTACTCCGCAGACACACCTGCTTTACTTTTTCTGAACCACACCTACTAAAGTCGACAACGTGTCGTCGTGAATAACTATACGTCAGCTGACCGTATCACATGGATGTATCACCTACAGTTCCGTTGATCTCGAGCGGACGTTAGCAAATGTTCCACTTTTCCTTGTCGCATGCAAGATTGGCCGAGTGGGTTCTGCTCGCTCTAGGGAGTCGTTGAACATCATGCGTTTCTTCTAGGTTCTCGTGAAGAACTCTAAGCATCGGGTCGGTGGTCTTCCTGCAGTAGGCTTGACATCCCCGCAGATCCAGCCATTAACGGTCTGCTGACTTTACGTGCAATAATTACTATTTAGACATCGTGGTAGACTTATATATAGGAGGTTCATTTTACAAATGGAGGGGGAACGCTTTTTCTTCTAAGCAGCTTTGATTACGTGTTGAGAAGGTATATCCACCCATAGGCACTATCACAGACATTGACATGCATAAGTAGTAGACAAGTTTCTTTCTATCAAGGTTGACATCAATGAGGTTCAGTTTGTGAAGATCATTCTTATTATGGTGTCGCTCCATGGAACTCTTTCTTCACTTACGATAATGGTAAGTTAGCTGTCTGGCAAATAATGATGGATGGTACTGAACTTATCCTGTGGTCAAGTCGATGCCATACTATGTATGTCGGTGTAGTAGTGTAACTGCAAGTATTAATTGAGGAATGTAGGATTCGGCAAGCTTAGTCTACTTCCTAGGAGGTTGAGTGCGCAATAATGGGGAAGCATCTTTTCGTCCCGTCCAATAGAATGGAGAGGGTCCACAGTTCCGACCGACCAAAGATTATGGACAATGCTGTTATACATATAGCAGGTAGTGAAACGTGGAATGAACATAGTAGAAGCATCACAGTGGACCAGCGTCAGCGAGTGACTGCCTGCTTAGGTTCCAGGGATGAGAAGCGAGCGCAGGTGGAGCCAATTCGATTTGTTCGTGATAATACTGGAGATAGGAAATGTTGTTCCTGATGATATTCAACATTGTAAAAGCTATTGGGCAACTAATGAAACCGCAAAGACATTTAATATCCGCTAGTTGAGGCAGTCGTTCATCAGAGGCAGGACTGGCTTAGCAACGAGTAGATTCACTTCAGAGGCACTGATAGACAGGCTGCGGCTAAAGAACTGCTAGAATGAACCTACTAATGAGCTTCTGGATGGGGTATATCCTATTTACATTCAATTCTCATGTAGTTCCGACGTTGTTGAGGTATGTGGATGGGATATTCTGATGCTACATTATCTACTACATTTTTTTTAAACGAAGTTGCATTACATCTGCCTACGCTACTAGTCACCAACGTGGTGACTTCATCCTAAATCCTCTACATGAGAAGAAGAATAGCGTTTCTTCACCCTGATCATCCATCACTACTAGCGCTGTTGTTGAACCTCATCATGATCAGACAAGCTCACAATCATCAAATTTCTGTGGCTTGAAGTGAGACGAAATCATGCTAGTAGTATGGCGATAACAGTTACCCACCGATTCCACTTTAAAGTATTTTTTTGGCATAAAAATCAGTGCAATGAAGATGTTGAGAGAAAGGCGGAACAAAGAATAGGCATGGTGTGATGAATACGTTAGCCCCTGGAAAGGGTAATAACGGGGTTCGATCCTTGCCGCAGACACCTGCACTCTGGAGTTTTGCAATTATCTCAGCCTCATTGTGATTGGTTTTTTTCACTGTGAGCAATCACAACCACCACAGCTTATTATGGTAGTGGTAGTTAGGTTCAGAATATTCTCACGTTGTAGTTGACAAATTTTACTCGCATGGTGGCAAATCTCCCTCTGATCCACAAGGGCTGCGATACCTATGGTGATGGCAACCTGGGGACTTTGGCCGGGCTGACCTGGGAGCTCCAGGGAACCACAATGGCTAAACCAGCAAGACTCCGAAAAATGGAAATTTTGCTGGTGCTCGCACAACCACTGAAGGCGGGCCGTCCAAGTATCCAAGTTGGCAAATTAGCGACCATATTAAAGTTTCTGACTTAGTCAGGCTCGTGAATGGTGCGCCAGTTATTAAATCGCATACGGTATGCGATGTGATTCCAAAGCTCTACATACAGCAAACTACACAATTTTCACCTTCTATGTGTGATACTGGATATCGGACTGACTAGCTCTAGAAAACAACGTACTTGTACGAGCGCGCTACCACTTAAGTATTCTACTGGTTCCGCAAAGTTTTTCTCTCTGAAGCTGAAACAGAGGCGCGATGATGCCTGCACAGGAGGAATGGATATCTTCTGTTATTGAAGACAATATGATGTTATCCTACATTCTATACATTGTTAGTGCAGTTTTCTTGACGAGTGATTCTATGGAACACCGTCTTCCAGGCTCGATTCAAATAAAATGGACGTTGCAGTCGATTATGGGCGAAGTACAAAACATAGTTATTGATTGGCATCGTAGCAAATCGTTGGGATTTGTCGAAGCGTATGTGACTATGAACGTCAACAAATTTCAAAAGAGCAGTTCTTTTAATAGCAGCATCCATGGATAGTGCTAAAAGAGGAAATGGTAGCTATGCGCTTCGAGAGCAGAAGCTCTCGAAATCCAATCTGGTAATACTCGAGCGATCGACTAAATATTATGAAGTTTTGGAAGAGAATTATTAGCTTATCTTTACTCTTATTATTATTACCATGTTGATCTGTCCACTTAGATATTTCCGTTACAGATTCTTTTTTCCGAAGATTATATTGCTATGTATGGCAGTCAATGATTCAAATCAATGCCAGAAGGGACCGCAACCTTTTAAAAACGTCACCATTCTCTCGGATATAGTTGAGGTATCCAATAGCAACTCCGGAAGATATTATATTTTGTGCAATGCTAATGTTCTCTTCCAAAACCAACTGTTCCCCACTTCATAGATCGTCTTTCCAGAAGTGATCGTACAAAAATATAGGTATTGATTATCTGCCACGTCTCCCAAACACTGCTTGGTATTTATACAATTTCTTTTACTATTCTCATAGTTAATACTATTCTGTTTGTTTCTTAGTTGACTAGTAATCCATTTTCCGCATACATGTCTATCAATTTATTAATCGATCAATACGTATCCATTATGCATGTCGTGCATTAACAGTAACAGCGTGTAGAAATGCATGCGATACTTAGAAATTCCTCTTCACTGTTAAATTTATATTTACTCATTCATGTTTGTGTTGATAGTTGTTCACTATCGTATACACTTAAGATTTATTCCTGATTAGATTCCACCACCAAAGGGCACGTGTGGCGCAGTGGTCGGAGGCGCTCTGCAGCACAAACGTGGAATCGATCCTCGCGCCCATGGCGCACCAAGCCTTCCATACCTCCGGAGTCTGCAGATTGGTACCAGACTTGTCTGGAAGGATAGGCAGCATTGGTGCGATACATCGGTAGGCCACCGCGAGTCATTGTAAAGGCCAAATATGCATTCAATCATCTCCAAACGATGCTTAATGAAGTTGAATGCATGGCGCATCCCTCAGGGGATTGATCAACGCCGCCAGCTTTATCCTTCTTTTAGATTCCACTGTTTTTAATATTATAGATTCATGTGCGGTCTTTCTTTCTGGCTCTCCGATTTGTTCTTATTGGGAATGAGAACTTTCTTTGAAAAGAGCTTTCCTTTGGACATCGTGAACAATAAAGGGATCACTTTGACCATCAAAATAATCTATCTTTTGCTTATTCCCTTAGACTCCGATTTCTGTTCTTCCTTCTTTACTCCTTTGTTTACATCTTCCGGCTCATTCCCAACTAAAATTCTACCATCGTAATCTTCTCCTTCTCATTAATGCATTTTCAGTTTAGCGAACTGTCGTCTTTGTATGCAGATGAAGCTTCGAAGTTCTCTTTCATTTCCCAAGAATCACTTGGAGACAGGACATGCCGTGGCGTTGTAAAAGAGGGCAGAACAGTTGGATGTCGAACGAAACACGAGATTCGTCCAACATGTTGGCCACTATCGCTTGAGCAATACTTTTTTAAGTCAGCAGTAGAGAAAAAAAAACGGAAAAAAAGGCTATTTATGTATCAGATGTGAGCTCGTTAATTATTAAGCAAGCCGAACAGGCAACCAGTAAGGTCTAATTTTGTCTCCGTCATGCGTCCGGACCTCCACTGGGATCTTAGAGGAGCTTGACGGACACCAACAACGTTAAAATTTTTCGTAAGACATTTTCCTCTTTTCCTTTTTTAAAAAAAGATAGCCAAGAATATCGTAAGAATTTGGTGTAGGAGCTTGTCGGAATTTTCCGATGTAGATGTTGAGGTCTATTTACTGGAGACGAACCTGGACCGACTTCCTTGGCTTTCCCAGTCACTTGATTCTCAGACTTCTGACCGAATCGACATAAAAGGCATAGCGTTAGACCATACCCACGTCCGTATAACTTTGATTGTATCGCCACAGAAGACGTAAGTCAATCCGATGCAGCTGGAACTCGATGCCCGTCATATACTTTGTCCAATGCAATGTTGTTCGATGAAAGTTTTTAGTTCGTTATTTGGTCCATTTGTCCGCCAACTATTTATGAAGCAAAACAGAAGAACTGCATAAAAATATTTTCTTTAGTTAAATCCTTCCTTTTTTGCAGTAACTAAGAGCGGTGATGTCTTAATCGTGATGCCTTTATTGTTGGTAGTCTTCGCAGTTTTCTGCATTGTCGGCTTTCTGAATGCGTGTCGTGATGACCTCATGGATGAGTTGCATTCAAGTGGACTCAACGTTGTGAGAACTGAGGTATAGTCAACATTGTAGAGAATAAATGATAAAATATTCGGAGTCGGGACGAGAAAGGGGGAGTAGGAGAGGACAAAGTAAAAGGCTCAATGGTGCAATGATGACATGTTAAACTCCAGAAAGAGTAATAGAGGGTTCGAATCTCGCCTGGAGTCGACGTTTTGCAGAAGTCTCAGCATCGTAGTGTTTGTACTTCACATCATACTTTGACATGAAGAAAACTGTAGGCAGCGAACAAAAAAGTTAACCGTTATTCGGTGTTGTTCAAACCGTCAGGGACGCGCTATGCATTTGACTCCATTCGTAGCATCAATGAGCTGTACGCAGATCTGACCTATAGAATTACTTTCGGAGACGTCCTGATGCATCAAACTATTGTTTTTATCCTGCAACACAGGGTTGGTACCAATTTGAGGACTCTGGAGGAATGGAAAGCTCGGTGAGCCTGGAGCGTGGGATCGAACTAGGGTGCATTTCACGGCACCTCTAACCACTAATTTACCAGTGCTTCATTCGACATTGTTAAGAAAGAGTTATTGATCTATTCAGCGGTGGCTATCTGAAAGCGATTTGACAATTAGTTTTGTAAGATCCCAGCAGACCAATACCATGCTTCTATACATCTATTGAGATTGGTTGTGGAATCGTCAACAAAGGATTAAGGGAGTGTTTCTTTTTCTTGATTGCCTTTTATAAGATCCTTGTAAAGTCTAAATCGGCGTTCAGCGCTTTGACAAAGCCATGGGTGCACCCTTACGTAGTTCATCTACAGTGGGGGATCTTTGTCCACTGTGTTTGTCCTTTCTGCAGCTCAAAAATAGAAGTATGACGGCCTCATAAATATTACTAGTTTAATTTTAATATTAAGTGATGTTTTGTTGTTTCAGGAAGGCGGTATTGTAGTTAAACCCTGTGACCACGCCAAATAGAAATATTCGACGATAATTTTTAGGCATTGACTACGTATTCTGCTTTCTTTAATTAAATAAAACTTTTTCCCCATACGCTAATTTGATGTCTGTTTGGAATTTTTACCCTTTACAAAAAGAAATCGCCATCTAACAGCCCGTATGTAAGCGCCCTCAGTTGGCGCGCTGAGCGTAATAACCCTCTTAGTGAGTAGCAGGAGATGAGGTTTTGGGTTCCTCCTTTTACTTAACTATTTTGTTCCTACTTGTGTTTATTTCCTTTTTTCCTACCAATTGTTTCTTTGGCCGATTCACTGAACAAGGTCAATACAAAGTGGTTAGATGTTCTTTTCGAAAAATTCTATAGAATAAACAAGCCGTCAGTTGAGTACTTTAGTCACAAATCTCTATATTTAATATATACAAGAAAAAAGAAGAAGCCCCACAAATACTGGATGTCTTAAGGGTATCATTTGAGCTTCACTTAATTCAGCCGTTCCTTCTGGATTTTCAGCCAAACTCTTAGGTTACGGCTTGCTATGTCGTCTTCGTAGAAATCAGTGATACCGCAGGAATCGCTGCCATCCTGAAAGAATCCTAATCGTGAGGTAGGAGGCTTCCAGTACACATAAAGCACCGATTGCCAGTAGTGAAATCCTGGGAGAGATCTAAGTTTTTTTCTCGAGATTAGTACGGCTCTCTCAGAATTCGAATGAAAAACAACGCCCAGTTCTAGTACTATTCTAAATCTCGATAAGGAGAGAAGACAAGTCATCTAGCCGTAGTCGAACACCACCTGTATCAGCTGTATCACCTGTAGTCCCGTTGATCGTCGAGTGACTCGAGCGGGCGCCAGTAAACCTTCCATTTTTCCCCTGTCGCGTGCAAGAGTAGCCCAGTGGGTTTTGCTCGCTCTAAGGACTCGTCGAGCATCATATCTTTCTCCTAGGCTCTTCGTGAAGAACTTTGACCATCGGCTCGGTGGTCTTCCTGCAGTGCGTGTAACATCCCGAGGAATCCAGTCACTAACGACTCTTGTCCATCGGTTGTCATTCATACACATTAAGTGTACGGCCCACGTTACCTTCGACTGTTTGGCGTACCGAACGCCATGTTTGATTTTTTGATCGTTGACGCAGGTCGGAGTTTCGGATCCGTTCCTTTACGTGTGTGAAACGGGATACTCCTAGCATCGTCTTTCGACTGTGCGTTCAGTAACGCTGAGTGATTTCTCATTCTGCTTACGCAGCGACCAGGTTTCTCACGCATACGTTAAGGCAGGAAGTACCGTTGAGTCGAAGAGGTGGGCACGGAGTCGGTGTTCCTTGTTCTCTTCACTACATCGTCGATGCTCTTGAAAGCTACCTAAGCCGCTCGTTTCCTTCTGCTCAGCTCTGGAGCTAAGTCGTTCATCATGTTGACTTCCCGACCTAAATAGACATAACTGGAGCATTCGGAGATATTCGTTCCGTTGAGCGTGAATGGGGCATACGAAACCAATCCGTTTTCATGAGCATCGTTCTTGTGAGATTTATTCGAAGACCAATCTTTCCACAGGCTTCATCAAAGTCGGCAACCATAACTTTCGCTTGGCTAATTTCTGGTGTCATAAGGACGATGTCATCAGCAAAGCGAAGATGATGTAGCTGCCGACCATCGATTTTCACTCCCATATTATCCCATTCCAATGTTCGCATGACATTCTGGAGGGTGGCGGTAAATAATTTTGGCGAGATTGTATTGCCTTGCCTAACTCCCTTTTTTGACGTCAATCTTAATATCGTTGTTGAATGGTGATATCTTGGTTGTGAAATTTTTATACAGCTTACGAAGAATCTTTATGTACTCAGTAGGGACTCCTCGATTATTAAGGGACTTCCATGACTGCTTCTATTTCAGTTGAATCAAAGACCTTCTGTAAATCGATGAAAGTGAGACAGAGCGGTCTTTTGTACTCTTGCGGTACTTCAATGAGCCTTGTTATCGTGTGGATGTGGTCCATCGTACTAAATCCTTTTCGAAACCCTGCTTGCTCACATTGCTGCCCTTCATTCAGTGTTCTATCAATCCTGTTTAGGATGACTCGAGTGAGAAGTTTGTAGACGGCAGAGGGCAAACAGACGTGGGTGCCGATACCGTGTAGATCACCCTTCTTGAACAATAGCACGGTCTTGCTGGTCATCCACTGAGTAGGGACTTGCATTCAGACAGGTAACATGTGAAGAGCCGAGCCAGTGGTTTACGAGGACTCGCGGAAGGTTCTTCAGGTGTTCTGGTCCTATCTTGTCCGGACCTGGTGCTGTTCGATTCTTCACCAATGAAATGGCATGTCGGATTTCGGAAGGGAGAACCGGTGGTACAACATATCCATCCTCTTTTATTTCATATGACGAAAGGTGGAGTTGGGTATTGAAGGGATCTGAGTACTATTCGTGAATGATTTTCTCCATTGCCTTTCTGGACGCTGTAACTGTTCCGTCTGGGCGTCGGGGTGCAATCATCTTGGTCTTGTAACTGGCGAAGCATCGGTGTGCTTTACGAATGCTTTTCCCAGCCTCTGCAGCTTCGACCATTACTGCTGGTCTTCTCTCTTTAAGATCTTCTTTTTATCGCCTGTCTGCATTGTTTTGCAAGTTCGGACGCTAGTTCGCGGTTGCCTGCAGCTCGTGCGATTCCACTCTGGCATATGAGGTCGAGTGTTTCTGGCGACAGACTTCTCTTGGTGACTTTCGAACTCTCAGCTTTCATAGCGCTAACGTGAAGATGTTGAATGAGCCGATCGTGTTCCTCGTCGATGTTATCGACAACGACATCTTCCCAACAGCCGACTAATGAATTGAATAAGTTCCAGTTTATGGTGGTTCTGGGACCTCGGTTTTTGAATTTAGCGGCTTTTTTCTCCTTTCGGCGAGAAATAGTATCTTGCACGAAGGAGACGGTGGTCTGATCCCGTGCAGAATTTTGGGACAACAGCGACATCGGTTAGGCAAAACCTTCTATTTACTATGAAGTGGTCTATTTCGTTATGGTACTCTCCATTGGGAGACTCCCCACGTCCAGCGTTGAGGATGGAGCTTCTGGAATTGCGATTTACTATGGATGGTCTGGTCTGCATAATAAACTCAGATAGCCGCCCATCGTGTTCGTTCCATTCTAATCCATGGGTCCCAATGTGACGTTCTTCAGACGTTTTCTTTGGTCTAATCTTGGCATTGAAATCTCCAATGATGACCTTGAAGAATGTATGGTCTCTGTAGAACTTCTCCAAGTCCATATAGAACGCTTCGACTTCTTCTTCGTTAGTTTGATGTCGGCGCGTAAACGACGAAGATTGTGAAAGCCGGTATTGATCCACATCTTTTTAATCGTAAACGTCCGATTCGGGTTGTACGCTGTTCGAATGAATCGATGTTCATGGACAAACTCGTGTTGACGAGAACGCTGACGCCGCCGACTCCCTCTACTGTCGCGTGTTCCGATGAACTGTTGTTCTTCGGTGTCGTAGACGGCGTTGAAAGGGGGTGCCGTCGTCTTGTCTCGGCCAGGCCGATGACGTCGTACCTTATCCTTCTTGCTTGCATGAGCAAGTCTTCTATCGAGGACTCGGATGCAAGCTCACGTGCATTGTAGGTACAGATCGTCACCATAGTTCTTCGTTATCCAGGCAGCTTCCATTGGCCCTGAGATTTTAGCAGCCTTTCTGTACTCGTCCTACCCAACGCTGCGAAATTGGGGGCTTTTTCGTTGTCAGTGGAATGAGGCTCTTTTTTTTTACTGTGTTTAGTATTTTGATACCCACATATAGCTTGCTGGGCCCTCCCGGAGTGGACATGGAGCTTGTTTGTTGGAGGCGACTCCTAACCGCCTCCCATATACTTCCCCTCTCACTTGATTGCAGGCTTCTGGCCGAGATGACTCGTAGAATACAATCCGCATAAGCAAGAACACACCCACACGCGCATGCATGAATACGCCTAGCAAATACAGAAAGTATGTGCCAAATAGGCGCAGCAGAAACAGGGAGTCCGTCCCCTGGATCCACCTGCGTCTTAGGGAAGCAAAGGTCGCTTTTGGTCCGCGATTAACCCCCCTATCCGCCAGCTGGGAACGCGCCACGTAGCCTCGCGACTAACCGGCTCGAGATCCCTCATATTAGGGAGATCCGTGTCTAGAAAAATTGAAGACACAGATTCTGCAAGAAAGTGTTCGCTGGACTTTTTGTGATTCATAGAAGCCACTACTGGAAGCAAATCAGCTTTTCTTGCTAGTGGACTTTTTATAAACCTTCCTCTCTGTGATTCGAATGTGGTCTATCTACTGGAATTTTTGTTGTAGTCCAGATTTAGACAAGAAAATAATCGCGATAAAGAGCTTAGAAGCCGCGTTTAATTCAATCGGACGACGTTCACCGTAACACTTACTTAATTCTTGGTTCTTGAATTGCCCGTCCTCACTGGTTGTGCGGGCCCCAGCACAATTTCCATTTTTCGGAGATTTGCTGGTTAAGCCACTGTGGTTCCCTGGAGTCCCGAGGTCAACCCTGGCCAAAGTCTGGTCAATCTCGTGATCGCGATAAAGACGTTATTACAGAGTGAATGAGTCACAGTATAAATTTTGACCAAACATTAAAGCAAATCCACTATAGTGAAGCGTTTTCCCCATAGTTTCTATTACCATGTGGAGTTCCACTATTGGACACTTTCATTTTGGATACTCCGTCGGTGATGAATGGAACCAGCACCGATTCAATCAATAGCTTTATCTATGAGAAGCATTGTGATTCTGATCGATTCATGGCGGTGTTTCGACTCCCTCCTAGGACTTTCGTTGTCAGGACGAATTCATTTCGATTGTGTTCGTATGAAATCACTTCACTATCATCAAAGTTTTTCCAGTCTAATTTTAATATTATCGATCAGATTGACCTTGTATTTATAGATTTTTCATTGTATTGATCTATTTTGTGCGTTACTTTCAATCCATGTCTATTTCTTCTGTGGTTTTTAGAAATATTGATCAAATGATGTCATAGCAAGCGACGGATATTTTTTTTCAATAAATTCATTGTAAAACTTGAAACAACAGGATAAATTTGATGACATCTGCATATCTGAATGAATTATTGTCCCCATAAATCTTGCAAGTGCCGGTACAGTCCGCATTTTGATTGTCACTGATTAATTAGCTTAATTAATGCCATTCCCTAGGTGACCTCATCAGTGCGTTCCTACATCGCCCTCTCATTCGGAATTAGTGGGAGGTTTGACGCCTTGCCGAAGACGGTCTGTTTGTTCGTCCAACGATTTCTTGCTAACATTTTCTGGGATTGGTCCCTCACTTCTGTATTTACATCCTGTTCAATCAACCATTTGATCAGCATATTTTGACTATATCTCTAAAGGCTTACTGCCTCATCATGGCTGGCATGTGTTCCCTAGGTGTTGGGCTGCAATGTACAGCGAGGGGTTTATCCACCAGCGGGGTCTCGCGAGATAAGAAGGAGTTCGACGTTTTCATCCGAAAGCCCAGCTAAGAGTAAACCGGTAACAGGAATCAATGCCGCCCTGCTATCAAACCAGTCGCATAGTGGCAAACTCTCTGTCATCCACGGGGACGGCGACTGGCTAAGGTGAGGGACCATCTACGCTAGGGCTTCGTGTATGCTGACCTTGGGACTCAGAGAGCGACAGTAGCTAAACCAGCTGAATTTCCGCTTCAGTACCCACACACTGGGCCCTTCATTCTACAACGACGGGCAGTGTGACAAGCGATGAGAGGCGATGAAATCTTGGGTTGTAAGGACATCATGAAAACGGACAAAACGAGTGCGATGCGCCATGAAGACTTCTTATTATGTCCCCATAGCACCAAAAACGGTACCTTCACACACTTCATGAGGCCGCTGACCATGTCAAATTCCATGCGGTCGCCCTGTAGGAGACGAAAAACAGGAAGACCGACATATGCCAATTAGATAACAGGTCCTTGTCATTCTTCGAGGGACTTTTCGTTATGGAATGTCGGAGTCGTTGGCTTTGTCGTACACTCACCTACTTTCCATTAAGTCACCTCATACGAGATCTTATCACCGCGCTTAGCCATTCTTCGTCTGAAACTTTCGCGTCAAAAAATGTCCGTATCATCAACTACTGGTCACCAGCTTTAGAGCGAGGACCAACTGAACCCATTCTATAACAAGTTGGAGGAAGCAATCCGCAACGAGAAGTCCTGCAAATCCGTAGTTGAAGAGTTTAATGGAGAATTAGAAACGACTAACAAAAAAGGATATAAAAGAGGAAAATTCGAAGTTGAAGAATGAAATGAGAATGGAAACCGTCTTCTAGTACTTCTATCGCAGCACGTCTCTTCCATGAGGATTTATTTTTTTAGAAGACAGAAAATCGTGGTATATACTGGATCCAATCACCGTATTATTCATGCGAAGATTCGATTCAACCACAAGGCGGAAAAACAACTATCATTGCCTGAGAAAAAAGAAACAAGTCATGAATGACAAGGATCACCTGTATCACCTGAAGTCCCGTTGGTCGTCGAGTGATTCTAGCGGGCGCCAGTAATGACAAGGATATTCCAAATAAAATCTCCTTCTTAGTCCCTAGGACTACACGCTGCTCGTCGAAGGACTTAAAACTTGTGCCGAAGTCGCCTCACTTTTTCAAAGAAGAAGTTCAGACCGCATCTTCGTTACTAGTAAGGAGTTGCCGAAAAGAAGGAAGCTAAAGCTTGACTGTACTGTTACAGATCTAATACGACTAACAAATGCCGGCTATAGGTGGTCTTTGCGGGTCGATTTACACCGTCATAGGCAGAAAAGTTACTGGAAGCAGTTCAGACACTATCTATTCTGAAGAAATGCCGTCGGTTTCGTTACAACTGTAATGTTCCACTATTACAACTGTAATGTTCCACTATCTCTTGATGAACGAACATAGTACTATCACTTAATTACGGTATTGATAACGGAAAAGTACTATACCAATATTTTTCCCTCCACAATCCCCGTTTGGGGACTTAAAATCCCCACTGGAGAAAAGCCGCTTTGGATTCTACCCTCCGAAGTTTGAGTTGTGTTAGATAGCATGAAGAACGACACAACTCCAGAACTCCACAATAGCACCGCTGACTTCCTTAGAGCTGGAAGCCACAATTTATATGTACTTCTCGCATACCATATAGCAGTCTACCTTCAAAGGGAAAAAATCCTAGACCAGTAGAAGACGACATGCACGGTCATTCTGTCCAAGAAAGGTAACTGAAAGGATCTTCGTAACAATCGACTGATGTGCCTGTTGAGTGTACTCTACAAGCTGCTCATGAAGACAATCCTATTTTGCATATCAAAGAATTCGGATGAGGCTTAACCAGTTGAGCAAGCGGGATTCCGACAAGTGTTCTGCTGCATGGGCCACAAACAAACCGTGATACGAATCATAGATATCTTCCGGGAGTATCATGTGCCCCTTGTCCTAACCTTTATCAACTACAAAAAATCATTTGACGACGTCGAAAGGAATGCAATTCTGTCTGCGCTCGTAGACTTGTCCCGTGGACTTCTCCTATATATGAACACTTGCTGATTGTTATCGGAACTGCACCACGAAAATACAGCGTTTCCTCCAACCTCTTACCATGTTCATAGGGAAAAAGGGGTTCGACAAGGCGGCACAATATCCCCAAAGCCGTTTACTGCTGCACCGGAGTGGATAAAGAAGTCACTCGATTGGGTTGGGAAAGACATACGCATTGATGAAAAAATTCCCATCAGTCTTTCGCTTCGCCGGCGAATAACCTCAGCGGAGCGGGGAAAAGATTGAACCATCCGTAAATCGTAAGAAAGCCCACTTCATGAAAAACCCATAGTACTAAGGTGAACGAATCAATAGTTCTGTGTCCCATCTTCGGGATCCAGGAGAATATACATCGATAGCGAGACACAAATGGGCCGGTCACATAATAAGAGGAACACACGACAGATGGACAAAAAAGAACTGCAGAGTGGACTCCACGAAGATGCAGGCGTCTCCTTGAACGACCGTCTAAACTTTGTGCTGACGTGTGCGTAACCAAAGTCAATCACCTATACTCGCAGATGCAGTTGTACTCCAGGATTACGGAATGTGTTTCGCAGTCATCACCATGTTCGAAGCAGATCACCATCATGGATGACGATTGAGAAACAAAGAAACGAATGGAAAATTTAGCGGGGTCCACACTACTAAAGTTGTTGATAAAGTATTTGAAATAATTGGTAGTAATTCTAATCGTGCTCCAGTTGATTTAGCAACTGGCAAAGTTCATTTCCAATTTTAAAGTCCCGTTCAAAACTCATTAAAACAAGATTTTTATGAAAAAGATGCCGAAGAAGCCAGGAAGTCGAAATATCCAAGTAATGAAGTATTTTCTACATAAGTATACATAAGTATACATACTTATCAAATGTCTATTAAAGGATGATCCTCTCGAAGTTGATCAATCGCTAAGGGGATGTGGCATGTTTTCGACTTCATTAGACATCGTTAGAGGTGACTGAATGCATATCTGGCCTTTACAATGACTCGCGGTGGTCTGCTGATGTATCGAGCCAGTGCTGCTATCCTCCCAGACAACTACCAATTTGTTGATCCCGGAGGGATGGAGGGCTTGGTGAGCGTGGAGAGCGTGGATCAATCCCATGTGTATTGCAGGACGCCTCTAACTGCTGCACTACACACCTCCTATCAGATATCAGTAGAAACCCTAAAGTGACACATAGAAACTGAAAAAGGGAGAAGTAGAGAGGGCATGTATTTAACTTTCAAACAAATTTCTTTTTAGCCACTACCTGAGAGGCAACTGTATCGTTCGCCAGGATCGAATTTGCTAACGGCTAGTGAAAATCCCTAGTTAAACGAAAATCCATTATTTAATCAAAAGTAAATAAAATGTGAAAAGGTCACCCAAAATGAAGAATATAATCACCTAAAATAAAAAAATGAAAAAGTACGAAATATACGGTAGTTTTCATAATGGTACACTATTACCTAAAGAATTTTCCTTCTCATTTGTCATTCACTTCTATCCCAAAGGAAGAAAAAACCTAAGAAACTTCATGGTATGAGGAAAAATTTATGTCTTTATTGATTTTTCGCCTCTTTGAAAAAATGGTTTGGGATTTCCAGCCGACCGAACTCAATCAGGCGTGAGAGGCTCGCGAGCACGCATAAATCCAGCAAGCTTTTTGTTTTTCAAACCGACCGCCACTTAACCTAGGCAGTAATAATCGATACGTTCTTGAATTGTTAAGCTAACATGAGAATGATAAGAATGTTTATTCGTCTAATGTCA
Organism: Angiostrongylus vasorum; assembly: GCA_018806985.1. Classification (NCBI taxonomy): domain Eukaryota; kingdom Metazoa; phylum Nematoda; class Chromadorea; order Rhabditida; family Metastrongylidae; genus Angiostrongylus; species Angiostrongylus vasorum. The sequence goes on from JADANN010000268.1 coordinate 279,931, forward strand.
TCGACTCTGATGAAAAAGAAGACGTCGAGACGTTAGCAGAATAAACATCGTTATCAACCTCGTGTTGGCTCAACAATCAAGAAGGTATTGATTAGTACTGATTACTACTTTTTTATTTGGAACTCATCCAGATAAAAATATCCGTGTTAGTAGAGCTCTACCGATTCATAAGAAGGTTCAGCGAAACTACTGAGACACTTTTTTTCTATCGTGTACTGAAGAAAAAACGCCTTATGACAGAAAAGAATCTGTACACATTTCTTTCCATATCTATACGATTTGCCGAAGCTACTTGCCTTCTCCAATTTTCGATAGCAGTTCTCAGCAAGTGTTTGTGAACTTCTTGAGAATAATATGTTTCTGTTTTTGTCATTCTAGTTGGAAACGTTCATTTAGTTCGCTCTTCAGTGATCGTTGAGACAACATACAACAAGTAAAGCCAGTCATCCTCTTCAGTTTCTGGACTGGCCGCCACATCTCTTTACATTTTCAAAACCACGAAGATCATTCGGTAGCACTTGTAAACCTATTTTGACACTTGGCCGAGGTCGTTCCGCTGGATTGACTGTTCTTAAGCGGCGTGTCATCGCATTGCGCTAATCTGTTTATTGTGTTACGACAAAACAAACAAAGTAAACGGATATTTCTATCATACTTCAGTAGTTAATCATGCACCACTATGCGAGACTTTGAATCGTTTTTATTTGTTTTGGTCCAATCTATTGTGCTTCCTGACTTTACATTCGAATAGGAGTTCGGTGATGGTGAGATCTCGCACGAGATCAAGTTGCTTCTTCTATTTATTCTCTTCTTTCTCGCTCATTCTCTCCAGTATTCCTCTCCTGAAATTGTGCATTTATTAGACCAAATTCGACATTGATTTATTACGGTAATAACATCATCAAAAACGAAAAGGCATTGATTTATTGACCACTACGTCTACCGTATACGCTGGGCAGGACGCCAAATCCATTAGATTAAGGTCAAATCCATCAAATCTCCACCAATTCACTCATGTTATCGTATAATAACATTATCGAATAGTTTTGCGGTTTCTCTGGTTTGCTAAGAAGAAGTATGGTGCTTCAATTCAAGCATGTTTACAAACTGTTGATGATTTCTTCTTAGTGACGCCAGTGTCGCTACGTGATAAAGTGAAATCATTCAAAAAACCCAACGTTACTTTTGTCACCTTTCTCTATTTTGTCACGAGAAAAAAAGGATGACTTGTGAGTTATATTGATCGGTTGTGGGGTTATCCGGTTTTGCATGACGTCACCACTTATTTATTTACCTACAACCACCCTAGCATAACTCTTCACATCATACCGTGATCTCAGCACTTCTTTCATTCGGTTTGTCATTCGCATTCGTCATACACGACTATCCTCGGATTTGCCCGTGAGTTCGACCGGCAACTGAGAACCTTGTCTTGTTCATGAATGTCGTCCTTGAATGCTGCTCGAGTTGGTTCACATAGAAATCTTGTGATACCTCTTAACGACGAGTAATCGCCTGCCATTGTGGATCGGAGGAAGCCTTTCCAGGGTTGCCGACTTTGTCATTCTGGAGCGATGGTTGCTTAGTAGTCTCGGAGCCGATTCGAACCGCCGACCATGCGTGTGTTATCCCACAGTACCACTTACCACTGCGCTTTTCGTGCCTCGACGTCACTGTTGGCGAATTGAAAACGACTCGACGACAATCCGGATCGCTTTCGATGATCATCTGATCGTTGAAAACAGGTGAATGTAGTGAATGTGTCATCAGAACAACAGCAACTTAGCACTCTTATTCGACTACGATCGTCCCGACTGACACCACAAACAGAAATGATCGATCATCGTGACTTCATGATCGACCCCACCCCTTCACTACACGCACACATTCATCACTTTTTCGTCTCTTTGTTGTCTCTTCTTTCCATATTTTCGTTTCTTCTTTCTTTTACTATTGAGCAACGTGCTAAAATTACTCTCGAGAAATCTATTTATGCGCCTGTTCGAGATGAAGCATGAAAACATTAGTAGTTAATTAGCTCAGTCTAGACAAGTGGATTCCTATCTTCAATTGATTCGTAAGGATGAAACAGCAGTTCATTTCATTCCATTCCATTCATCCCTTTCGTTTCTTCCGCTATTAATTGTTTGTGATCTACTGCTGGTTGTTCACAGTTAGCCCGCTTAGTAGCAATGATTCGAGAAAGTTCCCAAAATAGTCATAAGCTGTGTACAGTGGCTTTCGAAGAGTTTGAAGCGTTTTTATAGAGAACGGCCATTTTTTTCTGCGTTGTCTGAAGTCGTTTCGATCAGTGTTCGATAATATTTGAAGCTGATTTCTAGCTGATTCATTCAAGCAAATATTATCGTGAAGTTTGTCGTCCTAGACATTTGCCATTCAGCCATAAGCGCACCTACATTTGATATCGGGCACGGCCAGAATAGAAATCTCGCCAAGATATAACTTTTTACTTACTGCCCATTATTCTTTATGGCAAGGTATTATGTGATATAGAATCGCAATGCTACTGAGACATTTGCAAAACCTAGACTCCAGGCCAGGTTCGAATCCGCGACTACTCTTTCCGAAGTCTCACGTGTTACCATCTGCAAAACTCAGACCTTAGGCCACATTCGAACCCCCCAATTACCCTTTCCGGGGGCTCACGTGTTACCTTGTGCACCACCGAAACCCTGGTTTGTCTTCCTGTCGGCCAGTTTTTTTTTCCTATTTTTCCAAATTTTTTTTATCCCAACGATGTCATCAGTAGTCACCTGTCAATGGAAACAAAGGAAATCTTCTCAACGATCTCGGCGACCTCACTGACCTCAACAGATGACCCATGCGGACGGACCATCATGTCATATTGACTTAGCTCTTTTATACAGTACAATTGAAACTGCAAATTCTTCGTATGTTCTTCATTTATCAAGAAACGTACTAAAAACAAGGCGAAAAAATCGAAGCAAAGCTATACGAACAGAAAGTGAACCATTAACGTCAGCAGTCACCATATCGTGATCGTAGAAATTTTCGGTATCTATAGGCATAGTTCCATAGATGTTTTATTAAGGAATTAGAAATCGCGTTGAAGAAAAGGTGGGACGTGAAAAAAGCCAAGTGTAGGTGGTGTTTCGTCCATGACGTATCGTTGTTCTGATTGAACACAGTCTGATAGCAGACATCGTACTGACTCGGCACCTCCATAGTGTTTTTGTCGTCGTAGCAGGTGACTCATGACGTTTTCTGGGTCGATTCAGGGATTTCGCTTTCTTTTTCATTTCCTAAAGAAAGACGTTGTTTGTTGTTGTCTTGTGAGAATTGCGAGAAGCATAGTCATGACTACTCTACTCTTTTTCTTTAAATACTTCCATGTTAATGACTTTGTTGCTGTAAGTCACCTGAAAAAGGAAGTGAAGAAGAGCCTCTGTAATTGAGTATCTCATGCAGACATTTGCAAAATCTTCTCTTGTCCTGTCAAGAAATACGGAGGGGTTCATTGGTCCTGGTTTATTCGAGGGATAGGAAGAGGATCGCAATTTTAAACGAGTTTTTTTGCGAGGCGCTTTATTTCTACTTCCTTCCTTGCTACCCAGAAGATAGTGATGAGTAGCTCATCAGGCTCTGCAATAATGCAATAGATTTCTCTTAGCTGTGTTTCCGGATGGAAATGTGGAACTTTTCAATTTGGAAGATCCTGCTTGAATTTTGAGCTGACGAAAAGACGAACCATCTTTCTGTTTCAGTCTGCTTTCTTAATGGTGGAGTGCTTTAGGGAAAAGAGTAAGGTCTCAAAGGGATTCGATATGCATTGTACTCTATTCATAGTACCGTAAAAATGGTGGAAATGCCAACTTAGCCTACGCAGTGACAAGCGGGACTGTGTCAAGTCAGTGTAAAGTCACTCAATAGTCAATAGTTTTTGGTCAAAACAATATTCTCCCAGACCACCCCGAAGATCACTTAATGATCCCAAGAGAGTGAAATGGGGAAAGGACATGGTTTGCGTGAGGTGTGAACTCGAACCATTGACCACACCTTTAACCACTACTCCATAGGCGATTTACTAAAAAAGAGTAAGCAAAGGTGATTGTCAATTTTAACAAGAACAACTGATGTTTTCGATTATATTGAGAACGTGTTGTATGTGAATACTCCTCGGCCAGCTGTCGATGAATGGTGACATTCGAAAAAGAAAAAAAGAACAAAAACATTAAGAAAATCTCAGCAGTGATTCACATTCCACTTCAGCCGGCGTGTTGACGATGCCGACCCTCTAGAGAATCAAATACATTTGGTCATTTCCAGGTTGTTGCCGTCCTAGTGAAATTATTGTTGCTCCTTTTTTTTTTTGGTTCATTCAGTTGAACCGTCTGTCTTCACATGCTGTGCCGATACTAGCACTTGTTTCTTCGCCTCGTGTCCTTACATCACCGCCACTTCCGAAAGACCGGATTTCCATTTCAATTGGCTACTGCTTGATGATTTCAGTCCTTTTTATGAATGTCGATGTATCGTGAGCGAGTTGTTTCTTCCTGGAATCCTGAATAACTCTACTACAGCGTTCTCAGTTATTCACCACAGGAATTCATCGGTGCTTACTAATTGGAGGGAACTTTCTGAGATAAATCCTGTACCATTTTTCCGATCATGGAGAGGTGGAAAGCTTGATTGGGGCAGAACGAAGTCGAACCGGCGACCATGTATATATTGCATGGCATCACTATCCATTGCGCTTCACGATCCCATAATGAAATTGTAACATCTCTAATCCACCTATATATTAATTTGCTGACTACAGTATTGGATCAAATAGAATACTGCCGCCACTTTTCCAAATCATTCTACCCAGATTCGTTTTAAAAAAATGAACGAAGCATCGGCTATTTTGGGGTAAAATTTTTTGATATTTTACTTCAACCGTGCTAACAGTCGGGCAAAACAGTTGTGAACAGTCAAGGAAATCCCGTCTTAAATAACCGTCTTCAATTGTTTCTATTCCTTATTCGCTCATAGGTTTTTTAGAGACTTCCAAAGTATTGGGCGAAAAGTCGAAGTGAGTTGTTATCGATTTCTGTAGTTATGCCTGCTTTCGTTTTTCTTTTGCTTTTCTTTCGTGGCGCGTGTGGCGCAGTGGTCGGAGGCCCCATGCAACACACACCTAAAATTGATCTTCGCGCCCATGGCCCAGCAAGCCTTCCATCCCTCCGGGGCCGGCAAATTGGTACGTTGTTCTGGGATGATAGCAGCGCTGGCTCGATACATCGGTAGACTATCGTGGGTCATTGTGAAGGCCAGATCAATCACCTCCAAACGATACTTAATGAAGTCGAATGCATGGCGCATCACTCAGGGATTGATCAACGCCGCGAACTTTATCCTTTATTTATTCTTTATGACTGCTTTTTAATCGATTGTGATCGACATAATTGGCTAAGAACATAATCAGTGCAAATTGCCCTTGTTCATTTGTATTTTTACATCAGTAATGCGATGTCATACTATTATCATTAATAATTGGTTTTATTTACAAGCAAGCGTGCCAATCAATATTCGTAGTTCTGTAATAAAAACTATGTCTGATCTCATCCTTCCGTCAATCAATAACTGCCTTCTAGCTGAAAAATTTATGTATAGATAACCGATGCTTATTGATCGATTTGCTGCAATGCTAACCACCAGTACTGATTGATTTTGTGATATTTTTGCCGGAGTTATTACTGCCTACAAGCTCTCATCAACCACCAGGATCACCTCACATTCACTACCGTAATCGGACTGGCTCAGTTTCATGTTCTCTATGCCTATCGTGTGTGTCTCTCTCCGCCTGTGTAATCACTGAAAATGCCATAAACATTCTATTAGTAGGGTCTCATCGATCCTTTTGTCTTTGAAATCGAAGTTGTTGTCAGTCAGAAAAAACCGCAATAGAACTACTGTAGTATTTTCATAGTGTAGTTTAGTAAATTTATTAGTTATTTGTGTTTTTAAAGTCTTAATAGCTGTATTATTTTTCAAAAGATCATGAAACGCTTATCACTGCCACCGTCACCTGGTTTGTTGCCGTCGCCTTATCAGGCCATCGTGTAAATGAGCGACACCAGTCAGCGCCATTACATTAGATCATCCTAGTCGGTGATATTGTTTTTTTATCATTTTTTCTCATTCTATTCATACTTTTCAGGCTTTAGTAGTAAATTACACCTTTTAGCAGTATAGACATGTCATTCCTTCCAACGATTTACCGCCTCATCGTGGCTAGGAGTTCTTGGGTGTCGGGTTCCGATGTAGAGCATGGGATTCACCACCCTGGCAGGGTCTCCCAAGCTGAGAATGAGTCCGGCGTTTCCATCAGGAAGCCTAACTAAGAGTATACCAATACCAGAGGATCCACCACCGTCCTGGTATCAAAGTCGCATGGTGGCAAATCTCCCTCTGATCCACAAGGGCTGCGACTGCATGTGGTGGTGAAGACCTGGGGCAGACTTTGGCCAGGCTGACCTCGGGATACCTGAGAACCAAAATGGCTTAACCAGCAAATCTCCAAAAAATGGAAATTGTGCTGGGGCCCACACAACCAGTGAGGACGGGGCATTGAAGTATCAAGTAAGTAATACATGCCATTCGGATGTATAGTTTCTACAACTCTATAAATTCGTACTAGTAAACTCGATAGATCGGGACTTCTTTGAGGCTATCAACGATGGTCTTTAAGTCAGTCTGGATTTTTAGGTTATTTTTCCGTAGGTTCTTAGGACATTTCTAGTATTCTTGTATTGTTTGTGTAATGAGACCTTGACATAACTCACAAACATCTAGTCATTTGTTCAAGGCCGTAGTTTGACCAGTACTTCTGCCGCCTAGGCTAATTCATCATGTTCACCATCTGTAAGAGTTGAAACATTGACTTTTCCACCGACTAATCTTTACTTTATGTTGGAAACCCGCCATATAAAAGGTGAGCTGAGGTCGGCAGATTGTACCGATTCGCTCATACAAAAAAATTTATAAGGATTTATGATCTATGAGGATCTATTATATAGTCTGGGCTTGGTTCTCGCCGATGGAATCAAGTAACTGGATAGCTGATTGAAAGTGATTGGAGATTACCCGTAACGAATAGAAAAAAGGATAAAACTCTCGGCGTTGATCAATTCCTGAGGGATGAGCTATGCATTAGACTTCATTGAGCATGGTTTGGAGGTGACTGAATGCAAATCTGGCCTTTATCCTTTAATGACTCGTGGTGGCCTACCGATGTATCAAGCCAGTGCTGCTACCCTCCCAGACTGTCACCCGTAACGAATAGTTCTTACTAATATCTTGGGAGAGCATGAAAAACTAGCTCTGCGTATTCTGTCCGGACAAGAAAAAACCTTCAGAGTATGAGTAAATAACCTGTTGCCGTCTACCCGTAGTGAGGTTTCACCATCTGTAATACCTGTTCTTCGAATGTGGTCATTAGGTTCGATTCGGGCGGCACACCCATAGAGTATGCCATTAATGTCCGCTATGCTCTATGCACGCCTAAGTGGGTGTTAGAGTTCATACCATAGAGGGAAAGACACAAAAGTCATCCTAGTTTTCGAATGAAGTTCTTTGGTTTTTCTACTTTTCTAGTCCCGTAAGTACCTCATTAAGTTCTGTCAGTTGGGTGCTGGGTGGACGTACGCGTTGTTCGTCGAGTTAACTAGGTGGAAGCGATTTTGAACCGAACCAATTCTCATGTATTTCGTATTCAATAGGGTTTTATTGGAAGCTTTTGAATGAATCAATGGCATACGAAATTGAATTTGTATACACACCTGCACGTGAATGTATGCAGATGAAAGTGGAAGGCAATCCATTGCTTCCATTTGGAAAGGAATCCTATATCCTCTGTATCCAGCTGCAGCTCAGGACAAGTACACGATCTCCATCCTCCTGGGGCTTTGTCATGGAGCTCCTCTACTAACCGAATCCATATCAATCAGAGACCACTATGCTCTCTTCTTCCATACTTTCGAAAATTGTAATTGTATTCATGATGAGTGTAAAATCTCTAAAGTTACCGATTGTTCTCGGACGTACTTTATCATTAATTTTATGAATGCTACACTGGAGCTCTATGCTGTGCTTTTTTTCGATGATTTCATTTTTTACATTATTGAAAAAGGATAAAAAAGAGTAAAGCTATCGGCGTTGATCAATCCTTGGGGATGCGCCATGCGTTCGAGTTCATTAAGCATCGCTTGGAAGTGATTGAATGCATATCTGGCCTTTACAATCACTGACACGCCTTGGCCTACCGATGTATCGAAACAGTGCTGCTATCCTCCCAGACAAGTCTGGTACCAATTTGCCGACCTCGGAGGGATGGAGGGGTTGGTGGGCTAGGTGCGAGGGAGTCGATCCCATGTGTATTGCAGGGCGCCTCCGACCACTGCGCCACACGCGCCCACTGAAAAAGGGAAAGTGCTACGCAGTTATTTTAACCTTTTTATTTACTGCCTACTCTTTTTAATGGCAGGGTATATTGCGAAATATAACTTCAACGAAGCTGAGATATTTGCAAAACTCTGGACTGCAGGTGCCTGTGGTGGGGAACGAAATGTGCTATTGTCCTTTCCGGGGAGTAACGCGCTCACCACCACACCATGCGTGTCCTTCGTTTCGCCCGTCTCTCAGCTAGTTCTATCGATCTTTGCCATCAGCAATCACCCGGCAACGGGATTGATCTGGAGAGAAACTGGGTTCAATGCCGATTTGGGCTCCTCAGATCAATCCCGTTGACGGGTCATTGCTGATGGTAAAAGATCGATAGAACTAGCTGAGAGACAGGCGAAACGAAGGACCCGCATGGTGTGGTGGTGAACGCGTTACTCCCCGGAAAGGACAATAGCGCGTTCGTTCCTCACCATAGGCACCTGCGGTCCAGAGTTTTGCAAATATCTCAGCTTCGTTGAAGCTATGCAGTTAGTTGCCCCGCTTCTGGAAGTACCAATACTAGAACATCGATACCTATGGTTTGTATTGTACTTAGTCCCTTCAGTGTAAATAACAATTTAGCCATTTTTTCTTTGAAAATACTGTGAAGGAGCTGCTGAAATCAAAGGCATTCATTTTGCACTTGGATGAAACTGTCTCATTTCATAACACGGTAACTAATCGATAAACATTCCAAACAATTGGTAGTTGATTACATAAAACTAGTTCGAAAAAAAAAAAGATTTCTAGAGGTAGCGAAACGAAATACTACTTCGTTAAACGTAGTATTTGTTATCGTTGCGTCGTAGTAATTTGCATAGTTTTAAATCCTGATTCCGACTAGAACCATTCGCAAAGCCCACGATTATCGATTAGTGGACGATAAATATATGTTAAGTAATCGATAAGTCGTGATCGTGCTAGTCTTGATGTTTGGTTTTCTGCAAAGATTTTATTGCCTTGTGGGACCACAGCGCGTCATCTCTCTATCTTTTTCCTCTATTGAGTTGATGTGATGCTTCGCCTGTGTTACTCTGTTTTTAATCTCGTTGAAAGCATTCAGTGAAGGAGAATCTCCACACTAGACAATCAAAGCAAGAATTTCGTGAAATTATAAATACTTTAGAGCTTTAGTGGATGCTTCTTTTGTTTCTTCGGCATAACCTTGTATTGAATCCGGTTCAGCATCGGTCAGCGATCCTTTAAAAGCTACTTGTACCAGTTGCAATTCATCGTTAACCGTCGAATGACTCCAACAAGCAGTAGACATGATTTAAAGATTCCACTCTTTCTGGATCTGTCCAGTGCTGTCCAATGAGTTCCGTTTCTCGAGCTACTGGAAAACCGTCGTACACCTTTTCTATGATGCCCACCTGGTCTTTACTCTTTCGCAGACGAAGCAGTCATAAGTTAATTGTCCTGTCCTTTCATGGTAATGGTTGAAGTTATCTCTTAGAGGTGCACCGTCGCAAACCATCTATTATGAACTATCCGGTCGCTTCAGGGAACAGGCGGAATCTACTGCCTTATCCCACCTAGGTCTCAGAGAAATGACAGGTCTCTTACGATCCGAGTTTATCCCATCCCTTTGAAGAAGAGCCCCACAAGCTCATAACCGGTTCAAAACCCCACATTTGAGGATGATCCTTGAAGAAGCAAAAGAAAACAAAAGCCCATTTTCACCTCTTTTGCAAGTTGATCGGATCTTATTTCTGTGAACGAGTAGGATAACTTCACTGTTAAGCGTTTCGCGTGATTTTAAATCAATAAAAGTCGATTATTGCTTCTTATTGATAGTCATTTTAGGGAAGATAATCATGGCTTTATACGATATGAAGGAGTTGCCCCATCTGGTTAAACCGGTCGCATTGGTAATTCTGTGCCATTACTTTTACTTTTTCCATTTTGTCTACTTTTTGTCTGTTTTTAAGTCTTCTTTAAGGAAAAGTCTTATTAACGGGAATAAATCACCTAGAGCTACGGAGAATCCACCAGTTATTGATTCCTACTTTATCGCATTTTAAATCCATTAAATTTCTAAGGCCAGATAAATGGTTGGTCACTGGTTTGACAATGTGACCTGAACAGGATAACCTCTGTATTGTTCCAGTCATGAATGAACATATACTTATCTGGGAAGGCGCGGTCCACCAATGTAGGTAGTTAAGCCTGTCTCACATAGGAAGATGGTTGCCATCTCCACCCAGCCAATCCATGACTAGATAACCTTACAATATCATAAGGAATGACAAGAATGTGCACCATTGGCGTAAGAGATTTTCGTTTCAGATACTTGTCATCCTTCAAACGATATTCGTTTTCTCACCCGGTTATCGATCATTCGGATGGTTTGTCATTACGACCACAATTGTTGAGGTTAAACTCTTTCCTATTCTGCACTTAACTAGGTACGATTTAGTGAGATTTTTTTTTGAGCCGCAGAAAACCTTAGTTCGGCAAATAATCGTGTTTTTGCTATAACTGCGATGACAACGAATGAGTTTGGCAGCATCTGATAGGACGAAGTATGGATATTGATCAATCCGCAACGACGATCAATACATAGTTTTCACTTATGTTCGGAAGCGAAATTTATGAATTTGCACAGTTTACGAAATCACTTAGGTTAACCGCTTTGCGGGCAACGCATAGACTCAGTTTTCGTTCAGAACCACAATTTGTAAATTCAAAACATGCATATTGATTAAGCCGCTTCTGCAATCAATACCTAACCTATGCTTTCCTTTGGACGCATGGTTTATCGAAAGCAAGCAGTTCTAGGAAACATTCGGTTATTCAAAATCGAAGGAATGAAACGTTTTGTCAGGGAATTACAGTATTAGCATAAGGAAGGTACAACATCACTTGAAGATGTGGGTACTCGCCAGGATTTTTCGGGAAAAATAATGGTGCTTTAGCATATTAACTGGTTTCCACACACTATTACAGTTTTTTTCAGCAAAAAATATTGCACTAAAAATCAGTATGCAAATTGATTAGTGAGAGACGAACTATTGATTGGCCGATTAATGAATGTATAGGTTATTGAGGTATTAATTGATTAAAGGACATTTTAGTTGTTGGTTTGCGTTACGCTAGTGCTTGCGATGGTACTGAACGTCACAGCACTCTACAATGCTCCCGTGTGGCCAATGGCGGTATTTATTTATATCGGATTATTTATTGAATAGTCAATCCATCGATCATTGTCTTATGTCATCTTTACCTTTAGGAAATGACCATAAGTGCTGCATTTGTCGTATTCCAAGTTATCAACTTCTTCTACTTTATTGTGAATATGTTCAAGCACTTCAATGTGTTCCTATTATTCGGAATGGTGAGTGCTCTAGAGCCATCAATTTTTAAAGGGCGGTGCTTAATTCATAGACGTTAGGACGAGTTTACGACCAAGAAAATGAATAGAATCTGTGTAAGACACAACGCCCACAGATTTTTATTCGTCATTGCCTCATGAGGCGGCACCGAATTTTTAGCCGTTACGGACCTCCTGATTTTCCGATAGTAGACGATGGGTTATTGGTAACTAGAGAATTTAAGATGTTAACAACAGCACAGAAGTATAGAGGAGACTTTGGTATATCGTTTTATGCGTATGAATTATATATATATATATATATGTATTTATATATTCTGTTTTACTACATGTTACTTACTTGATTGTGTTGGTTGTGCGGGCCCCAGCATAATCTCCATTTTTCGGAGATTTGCTAGTTAAGCCGTTTGTGGTTCCCTGGAATCCCGAGGTCACCCTGGCTATAGTCTGCCCCATAGGTCTTCACCACCACAGGCAGTCGCAGCACTTGCAGATCAGGAAGATTTGCCCCCATGCGATTTTGATACCAGGACGGTAGTGTATCTTAATATTGATTTACTCTTATCTTGGCTTCTTGATGGAAAGACCGGGCTCATTCTCAGCTTGGGAGACCTTGTTAAGGGATAAATCCCCTGCTGCACATCGCAGTCCGACACCCAGGAGAACCTCCCATCCACGATAAGGCGGTAAACCGTTAGGAGGTTACTACATGTTGCTACCGTCCATCCCCAAACACATTCTCGTCAGCATTTCGAAGTGTTTTGCAACTTATACTATGTCCATTTCCGCATTTTCTATACACCCGCGCATTTCTATTTTTTATTTTTTTGTTACATTACCCGTCTTCACATCCACTGTGCGGATCCCAGCACTTCTCGTATTCGATTCTTTTCCTCTCAACCACCACCCACGGAAGTCTTCGAACTTCCCTGCATGTGGCTTTGATTGCTGTTCGAGGATTTTTTTCATCTTCGTCATGAATGTCGTTGAATCCTTGTCGAGTAGATTCTCTGTGAAATCTCGAGGCGGATGTGCTGAAGGTCCTTACGTTGATTAGAGTAAGTGAGCTGATCCCAGACAAGTTTGGGACCAATCTGCAGTCCCAGGTGGGACGAAAGGCGTTTTGGACCCAAGGCGGAGTTGAAACAGCGCCTGCATGGGTTGTGTCATCCCTATTATGAATGTGATGAACGGGATTAGAGAGAGATAAGGCTGAAGAATAAAGCTCATAGTGTTGGTCGAACACTGAGGGATGCACTGTGAATTCGACTTCATTAGCCATTGCTAGAGGTGAATTAATGCATATTTGGCCCATACAGTGACATGCGGTTGCCTACTGACCTTTCAATTCAGTGCTGCTATTTTCTCATCTAAGTGTGGTAGTACCAATTTTCCGACTCCGAACCGGTGGAAATCTTGGTGATCCGGAGATGAATGATCGAAAAGACGACCACATGTGTATTGCAGAATACCGTCTTGTTTGAAGACGTTGCATACTGTTAGCGGATGATGCAAGTGGCTTGTTGACTGTGTATTATACTAATCAAGGATCTCTGTAGTGAAAAATATCTCAAGCAAAGCTTCTAGGTACAACTTGAGAAGCATAGTGACTAGGCGCATAAACCATTCATCACTCAGGATAATCGAATGTTCTTCAAGAGTTCTGTTGTCTATGGAATATTGAGATGGCTCTTCCTCACACAAGTCTGGTATCAATTTCCTCACCAGGGTGGTGGAAGACTCGATGGATCCGCTGGCTGGTGGAACCTGCGACTGCGTGCGTTGGGATGTTTATGTAATGAAGGTGATCGCTACTGCTGTGCTATCCTCTCTCGTACTTACTTATTTTAGTATTTAATCATTTACAATTAAGCATGCCCATATTAGATCAGAGCATGATACTCACCACATCCGATGCAATAATGAAGATGAGAGGTGGATCTGTAACAAAATGCTTATGGGTACCCTGCAACATGAATGTGGTCGTTGTTTGACGTGCTCAGGGTTCATCGAGTCTTCAATACTTCCCAGATCCGAAAATTGGTACGAACACATTTCTAGGAGCATAGTAGCATTGACTTGACGCAGATGGGCCACTGTAAGTCACTGTATAGGACAGATATGCGTTCAATCACCCCTAATATTGCTTGATGAAGTCGATTGCAGGGGCCGGTCCCTGAGAGACTGATAGGCGCTGAATGTTTTATCCTTTTTATTCCTTAACTACGATTCATTATCACCTGTGACTTGTCGTCTCCCTGATCGCTGAGTCATTCGAGCAGGCGTCAGTAGATCTTTCATTTCTTCCTATCGCGTGCAAGAGTTAGCCATTGCGTTCTGGTCGCTCTAGGAACTTGTTGAGCACCATATTTTTTCTAGAGTTTCTATGAAAAACTTTGACCATCGGGTCGGTGGTCCTCCTGCAGTGCGTTTGACATCCTGAGGAATTCAGTCACTAATGGTTCTTATCCAGCGGTTGTCGTTCATACGCATTTCATGCCCGGCCCATCTTATCATGAACAGTTTTACGTATATAACGGCGTCTTTAATTTTTGGTCTGTGACGTATATCAGAGGTTTGGATCCTTTATTTCACTTGCCTGATGCGGGATACTCCTGCTGTCCTTCGACTGGGCGTTCGATAACCTGAGTGATCTTTCATCCTGTTTATTTAGCGACCAATTTTTTCGGCCCATATGCTAAGGCAGCGAGAATTGTGGGGATTAAAACGTGAGAGTTTTGTGTTCCTTGTGCTTTTTACAACTCTTTTTATTCTTGAAAGGTTGCCAACCTACTGCGTTCCTCTTGCTCAAATCTGGAGCTGTCGTTCATAATGTTGTTTTCCCAATCTAGATAAACGTAGCTGAAGCATTCGGAGGTATTCTTCTGCTGAGCATGAATAGGTTATATGAAACCAATCCTTTCCTCATGAACATCGTTTCTATGAGATTTTGTCGGAGACTGATCCTTCCACAGGCTTTATCAAAGTCGCCTAGCATTCGTTCGGGTTGGATAATACTTGGTATTTGGTAACACGTTTAAGAACGATATCATCAGTAAGTCGAAGATTTTGTAGTTGCCGAACGTTTATTTTCACTCCCATATTGTCCTATTCCATTCCAGTACTCACATGACATTGTGGAGGCTGACAGTAAATAATTTTGGCGTGACGGTATCGCCTTGCCTAACCGCTCTTATTACGTCGATTTTGATATCGCTGTAGAATAGGGTATTTTGATTTTGAAATTTCTATACAGCTCACGAATAATTTTCACATAGTGAATAGAGACACCCTTGCTAGCTGTCCTTCGTCCACTGTTCTGTCATCACTGTTTAGGATGACTTCAGTGCTGAGATTATATACGGCAGATAGCAAGCTGATTGGGCAAGAGTTGCTAATATCATGTAGGTCATCTGCTTGAACAACAACAAGGTCTTGTTAATCTTCAATTGAGTAGAAACATTGAATTCTGAGAGGCAACGTATGAAGAGCCGAGTGTTGACGAGGACTGGTGCAAGGTTCTTCAGGTGTTCAGATCTTATCCTCCCCGAACCAGATGTTGTTCGATTGTACATCGACGAAATGGCATATCAATTTACAGAAGAGAGAACCGGTGGGGCAGCATATCTATCCTCCTTTACTTCTACAAAATGTAACTGTTCCATCTGAGCGACGGAGTGCAATCATCCTGGGTTTGGAATTGGCGAACCTTCTGTGGGCTTTGCGAATACTTTTCCTAGTCTCTGCATCTCCGACCATAACTGCAGTCCTTCCTTTCTCAAGATCTTCTTTTATCGCCTGACTGGATGTTTTGCAATTTTGGACATGAGATGGCTGTTCCTATGGTTCGTGCGATTCAACGTTGTAGTATCAGCTTGAGTGTTTTTCGTGACAGGCGCCTCTCGGGTACTTTCGAACTCTCAGCTTTCATAGTACTAACGTGAAGACGTCGAAGAAACCACTTGTATTTCTTATCGATGTCATCAATAACGGTAATGGCTTTATGAGAGCCTACTAATTAACTGAATAAATCCCAGTTTATGGTCGTTTTGTTACTTCGTTTTTGAACTTAACGGCTTTTCCTCTTTTCAGCGAGAAATGAAATCTTGCACGAAGGGGGCGATGGCCTGATCCCGTATGGAATTTTGGGACAACAGCGACATAGGTTAAGCAAAACCTTTGATTTACTACAATGTCTCCCTATGGTACTGTCCATCGGGGAACTCCCACGTCCACCGTTGAGAGCGGAAGTTTTGGAATTGCCCGTTACCATGGTCATGGTCTTCGTGATAAACTCAAATAGCCACTCACCGTGCTCGTTCCAATTTAATCAGTGGATCTCAATGTGAGGTTCGTCATATGTTCTTCTGGGTCCAATCTTATCATTAAAATCTGCAACGGTGACCTTAAAGAATGTATTCTCTATAGAACTTCTCCAAGTCTATATATAACGCTTCGACTTCGTCTTCGCCATAGTATGATGTCAGTGCGTAAATGACGAAGATTGTCAAAGCCAGTATTGTATCCACGTCTCTTCAACCGCAAACGTCCGATTCGGGTGGCTAATTTTTAAAATGAATCGATGTTCATGGCCAAACTCGTGTTGACGAGGATGCCGACGCCGCAGACTCCTCTGCTGTTGTATGTTCCAAAAAATAGTTCTTTTCCAGTGTCATAGACGGCGTTGAATCGGTGGCATCTTCTCATCTTAGCCGGTCCGATAACGTCGTGCTTCATCCTTCTTGCCTGCATGATCAAGTTTTCTATCGAGGGGTCACATGCAAGTGAGGGTGCCTTGAAGGTGCAAATCGTTATCTTAGTCCTTTGCTATTTAGGAAGCATAGAATGGCCTTGAGATTTTAGCAGCGTCTGCTTACTTGTCACGTAACGCTGCCGTATCGTTTGCCATTTAGAGGTCGCCTTAGTGAGACCTACTTGTTTTATTATGTTTATCATTTGATAGCTACTGAGCTGTGAATTTGAGGACTGCGTATACTGACAGGTAGCTTGCCAGTCTTTCCCAAAGTATACGAGGAGCCCATTTGTTGGAGGCGAATCCTAATCTCCCATGTGCTTCCCAGTCACTTGATTGTGGGCTTTTGTTCGAATTGTCTCTTATAATAAAATAAATAAAAATAATAAACAATAATAATGAACGAGAACACACCCATGCACCCATGCAGTCAATGAATTCGCCAGAGAAAAAGTCCTTTGCACTTTTCTACGTTCGGAATAGCGCTTTTCTCACTGCCAACAAAAATTATCGAAGAAAGTGATCCTATGGAAATAATACCGGGCACTCAGCTCGCCACCTGCCCCCCGTTGTGGATGTGTTAATGAGAACATCTCGGAAGATGCTTTTACAACATATTTGGTTGTCATGATTCTCTTAGATTATTCAGTTAGCACGAGCCTTTTTAAGAAGATAACTAACTGCAGAAGATTCTTACATGTCACATTTTATTGGCATATTTTCTTTTGGACGAGTTCACACATATCGCTTGGTACTCTACAGCTCATGTAATCCAACCAAAACGACCTCTAGCAAAGACGAAGAAAGTAAAAATAGTAGTCCAGCAATCCATCTAGCAAAAATATCGGTTTGCAATTCGCTGCGTGCTTACTAACATAATGTCGACTGCTGCAGGATGGATTGTCCGTTGAAAAGCAAAATATTAGCGACGGATAGTCACTATGAACAACAACCGCCCTGTATAAACAAGCGCTGCTGGGGAGGTTGCCTCATTCAAGCGGTGCTTCACTGAAGAAGATCCGTCTCGTACGACGACGAATGCACTACATCGAGAGTACGAACGACTGCGGACGGACCATCGACTCCGATCATCGGCTCTGATTAAGACGAAGACGTCGAAGCGTTAGCTCAGCAAACATCTTTATCAATCTCGTGTTACTTTAGTAATCCAAGAAGGTATTGATTATTAATGCTAAGCTTAAATGACAGTCGGTTTGAGAAATGTGGAAAAACGTTCAAAATTTATAAAGCTGCTTACGAACTACACAGAAGCCCGAATTGACCATGATAATAAGTGCAAGTATATAGTGACGCCGATTACTGTTATCAGACATGACAGTACGTTTGTCTAACGTTGAAAGCACGAGTCGTCAAAGAACAGTCATCTCAGAGTTGAACCTAACACTCGTACACGCACGCAAACGCGATCGATACACATTCATAGTCGTAGGTAGGTTTCATGAAGTTTAACTGAACACGTAAACTGTCATCAAAATGTTGCATCTTTCAAAAAAAAAAAATTAAAATTTTCTACATATTGTATTGCTGCATCATAACAAATGCCTTAGTCTACCACAGATATAATTTTCTTTCGTTTCACCTGTCTCTCAGCTAGTTCTATCGATCATTGTAATCAGCAATCACCCGTCAACGAGGTTGACCTGAGGACATTAAACCCAGTTAAGCCGAAGCTGTAGTTGAAAACACGATGTGGGCTCCTAGATCAATCCCGTTGGCGGGTGATCGCTGATGGTAGTGATCGACAGAACTAGCTGAGAGAAAGGCGAAACGAAGGACCCGCATGGTGTGGTGGTGAACGCGTTAGCCCCCGGAAAGGGTAATAACGCCTTCGTTCCCCATCGTAGACACCTGTGCTCCGGAGTTTCGAAAAATATCTCGGCATCGTCGTGGTTCTATTTTGCATAATACCCTGCCGTAAAAATTGTGGTAGGTAGAAAATAAAAAGCAAAACATAATTTTATTCGAATTTCCAACGAAGTCATGTTGAAATAAGTCTGCCACGGTTTGTTTTTGGTTTTTTTTTTCCTTGAAAATGACCTAGTGAATCACATCTCCAGGCCGAAGCCGCACTGCTGGGGGTCGTCTGGCTCTTCAACGCCTACCAGTGGTTCCGCGCACGCACGCCCGCCACGTCCACCTCCAACGGAAACCAGCCGGGGGGCGGAGCGCAGCCACGATTTGCCACGCCCAGCTATCCGGCTGGCGTCAATCCGGCATGAAATCGACTTATCGCTCCATCGATCGGATCATCGTTTGTTATGACCACCATTATATACGACGATTATATGTAACTAAATTCTGTTTGTAGGCATATTCGTATCTTTTACTGATGAATTTTTACCACATGTTCATTAATATTGATAATAAATACGTGAACATATCGTCAGGACCCCGATCAATCGATAATTGAGGCAGTACGGTGAGTTAGGTTGTGTGTCCACCGATCAATCGGCTGCTGACATTTATGCTTAGGGGGCAGCAATCGATAATCGATTACTGGTTAAATTTGTCGTTAGGCTTATTTCCAGATGAAAATGAACGAGTTTGGAAGGTCGTTAGTCAAAACTGTTCATTGTTAAAAATAGCAATGAACAAGTGTATATAGAATTTCAAAATGGAATAAACCATCGTTCCAATACTCGGCAATCAAAATACTTGAAATTTTTACCAGTTTGAAAAAAAATAAAAAAAGGTAGTGAACGTTTCTCATACATCCAAAATTTCAGTGATGTAGGAGTTGTAACCTACTCGAAGTTTCGGCACTTGATACTTGAATGAACCGCCCTCACTGGTTGTGCGGAACCCAGCATAACCTCCATTTTTCGGCGATTTGCTGGTAAGCCATTGTGGTTCTCTGGAACCCCGAGGTCAGCCTGGCCAAAGCCTACCCCACGTCTTCACCACGACAGGCAGTCGCAGCCTTTGTGGATCAGAGGGAGATTTGCCATCATGCGACTTTGATACCGGGAGAGTGGTGGATCCTGGTATTGGTTTTTTCTTAGTAGGCTTCCTTATGGAAACGCCGGACTCGTTCTGAGCTTGGGAGACCCTGCTAGGGGGATGAATCCCCCCACTGCACGTCGCAGCCCGATGACCAGGAACATCTCCCAGCTGCGATGAGGCGGTAAACCATTTGGAGGTATTCGAAATCATTCAGGAGAATCTCTAGTGTTGTCGCAATACCTTTGTTAGAACGGTGATTCTCTCATTCTTGTTTTACCTTTTGATATGAGCCAGAAACACGTGGTCTTTGGATCCCGGCATTTCTTTCATTCAATCCGTCCCCTTGCTTTCATTATTCAGGTCCTCAGTTTTTCGTTTGAGTTTGCATGCTACGTGGGATTTTTACGTTTTATATGTATATTGTTGAATTTCGTGTGCGTGTTTCTCTTTAGAATCCTTGGATAACTCTGCTAAGGCTTTCGTAGGTTTTTACTGCGAGAGGTCACCAGGGTTTGACAATCGGAGAAAGCTTTCTCAAAATACGTCTAGCACCAGTTCGCCGACTCTGGGGGGTATGGAGAGCTTGGTTATCCCAGTACAGGCGCAGCCAGCGACCACACGTGTACTGAAGAAATTTGGGAAATGTTTTATTGTCCGAATACTTGAATATCATAACATTGGAGCTAATTAGCGTAATGATTTAGAAAAGAAAACTTCATAAACTTACTAAATAAACTTTAATAGTCACACAGTCTTCTGAATGTTCAAGATGATTCAAAACTACGCGGCATAATCTCGGCTTTAGGCGATATATCGCGAGTGGTAGCTTCGTTTGTCAATGTATAGTGAGATGCAGCTGACGTAACAATGTTGGAATGGCTCTCATCTATCTGGCTTACTATCTAAAAAAGAGAAAAAGTCGCTATTTGATTTGTAACCTCCCAGCGGTTTACCGCCTCATCGTGGCTGGGAGGTGTTCCTGGATGTCGGACTGCGATGTACAGCGGGAGAATTCGTCCCCACGGCGGGTCTCCCAAGCTAAGAAGGAGTCCGGCGTTTCGAAGCCTAGCTAAGAGTAAACCAATACCAGGATCCACCACCGTCCTGGTATCAAAGTCGCATGGTGATAAATCTCCCTCTGATCCACAAGGTCTGAGACTGCCTGTCATGGTGACGACCTGGGGGCAGACTTTGGCCAGGCTGTTCTCCGGATTCCAGGGAACCCACAATGGCTTAACCAGCAATCTCTGAAAAATGGTGATTATGCTGGGGCCCGCACAATCAGTGAGGACGGGGGGCTTCTTTTTTTTTACTAGTTAACACGTTTTAACGCCGGATGTAATGTTTCGTACGTACATTTGGAACCTTTCGACAGTGTTACTACCAGTATTCCTTCAAAGTTAAGGCGTTTCATTGGTCTAGTGTATTAACTGGATTTTTGGATGGAGACGTCGAGCTACTCACTTTGGGATACCGTGCTTGGAGTTGAATCCCTGCGCTGCACATCGCAGTTGAGCGTAATCAAGAACATCAACCAACAACGACTTGGCAGTAAAACATGTGGAGGAGAGCGAAGTGGTCCACGTTTGAACATGGCTTTGAGTCTGAAGACTGTCACACAAGGATGAGTTGTGTATGGAAAATCAGTTCTATGTTCATATTTTGTCATCTATGATGGTGTTTGCAGCACACCTTTCAAAGTAGTGATCACTGAGGAGGAGGATGGCGCGCCCATAAGTAGCATTATTTATTCTAACCTTTGTTGTAGTACGTTGACAGAATTTTGAAAACAATTCGACAACAATGTCCTTAATTCCATGTCTAAGCACAAATTAGAGCTAAACAACTAAGCTCCAACGTGAGTTGATTTTGGCTCACATTGTGTGAAAATAACTGCCGTTTTCAAATATAGATCAACAAAGCTGGTTTAAACTGTGCATAACTTATGGGAAAAAAAAACACCAAAAGTTTATCGATAAAATACTGAAATACAATCGCAATGATGCTGAGATATTTGAAACTCCGGACTGGAGATGCTTGCGGTGGGGAACGAAAGCGGTATTACCCTTTCTGGGGGCTAACGCGTTCACCACCACACCATGCACGTCCTTCGTTTCGCCTGTCTCTCAGCTAGTTCTATCAATCAGTGCCATTAGCAATCACCCGTCAACGGGATTAATCTGGGGAGCTAAATCGGCATTGAACTCAGTTGAGCTGAGGCTGTAGTGAAATCCTCCCAACGGTTTACCTCCTTATCGTGGCTGTGAGGTGTTCCTGGGTGTCGGGCTGCGATGTACAGCCGGGGCATTCATCCCCCTGGTGGGGTCTCCCAGGTTGAGAAGGGTTCCGGCGCTTCCATCAGGAAACCTCTAAGAGTAAACCAATATCAGGATCCACCACTGTCATGGTATCAAAGTCGCATGGTAGCAAATTTCCCTCTGATCCACAAGGTCTGCGACTGCCGGTGGTGCTAAAGACCTGAGGCAGACTTTCTCCAGGCTGACCCCGGGATTCCAGGCAACCATAGTGGCTTAATCAGCAAATCTTCGAAAAATGAAGATTATGCTGGGGCCCGCACAATCAGTGAGGACGGACCATTCAAGCATCAAGTAGTTAGTTGGAATCGCAATCCTAAATTTTATTTGCTGCCTACTATAATTTTTAACGGTAGGATGCAATGCAAAAATACAACCACAATGATTTTGGCTCCCGAGATCAATGCTGTTGACAGGTGGTTGCTGATGGTATTAATCGATAGAACTAGCTGAAAGACAAGCGAAACGAAGGACCCGCATGGTGCGGTTGTGAACGCGTTAGCCTCCGGAAAGGGTAGTAGCGCGTTCGTTTCCCACCACAGACACCTGTGGTCTGAAGTTTTGCAAATATTTCAGCATCATTGTGGTTGTATTTCGCATTATATCCTGCCGTTATAAATTGTAGTAGGCATCAAACAAAAAATTTAGCCTAGCGATAAAGTATTGAGTTCATGTAACCTTTTTGTGCACTTTGTCTCGTCAAAGGGTTTGTATCAAAAGTGAAAGTAGTTGAAAATATGTGACCTGTAGAACACTCCTAGTCACTACGCTCCTTGTAGCCTTAAACCCTATTCCTAATAACTATTCTACATGATTTCACAACATTATGAGACCTATTTTCAAAGGCTGGTCACGTCGATTGTCCCTGGAGTCCTAAGATAGCCGTTTTAAAGCATTCTCAGTTGGACTGCACAGAGTGATTTCTTTTCCCGGACAAGACCGGTACCAACTTCCCGACCCCACTGGTATGAAAACTTTGATGAGTCGGTAGAGGGATCGAACCAGAACACTGCTCATGATGATCGCCATCACTCCTACAGTTCTATCCGCTTCCTTACAAACATTTATACGAAGTAAAAATGCGGAAAACCATGATCGCCTTTGGTTTACCATTTCTTTCGTTTTCGCTGTTCGTTTCCTATTTTTTATTTTCACCATTTTTTTGCTTATTTAGCAATAAAGTAGGTAAACGTACTAAAACATGTAAAAAAGATTAGTTGAACTAAATATCGCAAGAAATATTATTGTAGTCGAGCTCTTCCTAAGAAAATATTTACTTTTCTTCTTAAAATAAATTTTTTGGAAGAAGAAGTGTTTAGAAACCAGTTTCCATTTGCAACGAGTAGAAAAATAAAGGAAGCATAAAAAATGATCACACTCAAGACAGAAAATTTCCAGAACAATTCTTGGATTCTGCGTTAGGTTCATTTCCTGGGTCAATAATGCATGGAGATTTCTGCTGAACAGTTCCAAACTATTAAAAATTCGCAAAAGTATTCTCTCAATTTAGGGGGCGGATAGCTCAGTGGTAGTGATGTCAGTCATCACGAGTATGGTACTGGTTCGATTCTGCTCCAGGCCAACCAAACCTCTCATCTCTCTGAGGTCAAGAAATTGGTACCGAACTTGTCTGAGAAAAAACCGCACTCTGCAGTCCAACTGGGAACGCTCCAGCCCGGGCATCTCAGGACTCCAAAGAGAATTACTCGACCAGCATTCTACGACATTCAAGATAAAATGAAAATTTTTAAGCAGCAACCGAAGCCGAACGTAAAAACTTTGAAGACTTTCGTGGACGATGGATGCGAGGAAACGAATTGGATGTTAAAAGTGCTGGGATTCGCACGGTGGACGTGAAGGCGGATCAAATAAAATTAAAAAGTAAAACTTCTCGTTTTCACATCGAAGGACTTTTGTTGAAAAAATTATTTCACGCTAGAATAAAATTCAGGAGGAGAACCCCAAAATGAAATGAAGAGAAGATTATGCGAAATCAGAATCACATTTGAAAAGAAGCACAGAAGGTTGGCTGGACATTTCGTGCTCCACTCTGCATAGGAGCGCATGTAACTCAGTGGTCGGGGCGCCCTGCGATACACACGTGGGTACGATCCCCGCGCCCGTGACTCACCAAGCCCCATCTCTCCGGGTTTGGCAGATTGGTACCAGACTTGTCTGGGAGGAAAGCAGCACTGGCTCGATACATCGGTAGGCCACCGCGAGTCATTTTATAGGCCAGGTATGCATTCAATCACTTCCATCGATGCTTAATGAAGTCGAATGCATGGCGCATCCCTCAGGGATTGATCAAAGCCAAGACCTTCATCTTTTTTATCTTTAATGGACATTGTTTAAAGGTTTCGAATGCTTACTACTTGATAAATCCATAATAAATTCATTTGGCGACGATGCTTACAGTTCGTCAAAGAATTGCAAATTCATGTGGTATCATGTCCGGTTTTTTTCCCTGTGTGATGACAGCTGAGTCGGACTTCAGTCTTCTGCAACATTTTGATCTTCGTGACGATTTGATCTACCAATCAATAAGGCATTTAAACAGCCACGCACACGCTATGGTGCGTCTGACTCGTTGGCCGGCCGATGCGAGCGCTATTGTCTTCTCAGCTCTAAAGTTTTTTCTCAATTTTTTTTGCTGTCATTGTTTTAAATACCATCACTACTTAGGCTTTAATATTAAGTATTTATAAACTATTCGCTGAAGTCTAGGAATGTTTTTTTTGTTTTTAGGGATTGCTGGACCATCAAGTTCTTCTTAAGCTGAAACTCTAGAAACCCTGGCTACTAATATCGTTTAGAGATTCTAGCGATCCAAGCCTCTTCAATTATGCTGTGGCTAAGTTCCCGCGAATGTTCGTATGCTTTCAGCTTTTTCCCATGTAGTTTTCGTTTAGCTTTTTGTTTCAGACTTCTCTGAACCAAAGTTCTTACTGTATCTTTTGGCCGAAAGGCGAAGAATGCTAAAATGTTACCATTTGACATCACATCTGTTAAACCAGTTGTGAAAGTCCGCTCTGTCCAATCTAGCAATGGTTCTTGTAGATTTCCTTCACATTTATGAAAACAAATCGTTGGCGATGACAAGGAGTCACGCTAGCCGTTTCATTCCATGACGTCGAGTTACATCATCTGGTCTGGTATACCTTTACTTCTCGGTTTTCTTTACTTCATCTTTCCCATCCTTAACTTGCCAGACGTTTATTATGCAGCTCCTTGTTTTTATCTAAAACGTTAATGAAGCCATAAATCTCGTTCGCCGGAAAAACACGTGAACATTTTGCGAGGACAGAGAGAAATGGAAACAACGACAAGAGATCCTATTTATAGTGCATCGTACTATATTACCTTTCGCTCAATAGGCACTCAGTTCAAGTTGACGTCAACGATCTTCCGAAGGTCGACGGACGAGGCGCGCGCTGGTCGGTGGCGCCGCTATTGGTTGTTGGCTTGCATGTCGCATTCTGCGATTGGTTAACGCGGCACTCGCTCCGCCCACCCTAAAGTCTTGTCGTCGTGGTCATCCATCATAATGCGAACAAAGATATAAACAGATTCCGAGCGGTCGAAGCGATCAACTGCTTTCCTTCCTACGCACGTCTTTATAAAGTTCAATTGCACAATAATTCTAAATACATCATATTATGGTGTCTGCAATAAGAATCCTTCTAATCGGCTTACTGCTTCTTATTGAAGGTAATTTGATTTGACTATTTCTGGTGGGTTAGGAACAAAAACTGATCCGAACATAATCGATTTTTTCCTCGGAATTCTTTGTTTAGCCGGTTATAGTAAGCCGTTGATGGAGTTATTCGAAAACATGATGAAGAAGAACACTGAAATCAAAAGTCGTCGATTAATGCAGTTCATCTCTAAGGCTGTGCCATACGGTATTGAGCCACCGAACCCAAAAATTGCTGAGTGAGTCATAGTTTATCGGCGATTTTTTCTTCTTCTCTCAAAAGAAAAAAACTTGTAACTGTGATGACATCATCCAACAAAATTCGCAGATACTAACTTTTTTTAATCTACTTACTTACCTGATATTTGAATGGTCTGTCTTCACTGGTTGCGCGACCCCCCAGCAAAATTTCCACTTTTTTCGGAGTTTTACTGGTTCCCTGGAGTAGTGAGGTCAGCCTAGCCAAGGCTTTCCCGAGGTCGTCACCACCACAGACAGTCGCAGCCCTTGTGCATCAGAAAGAGATTTGCCACCGTGCCACTAGTTTAATACCAGGATGGTGGTGGATCCTGGTATTAGTTTGCTCTTAGCTAGGCTTCCTGATGGAAACGCCGGACTCCTTCCCAACTTGGGAGACCCTGCTGGGGAGATGAATCCTCCTGTTGTACATCGCATCCGGACAAACAGGAACACGCTCCAGCCACGGTAAGGTGGTGAACCGTTGCGAGCAACTTTTTTTTTCTTTGCTGCCTATTATTATTTTTTTACATTATGTTATTACATTGCTTACATTGCTATTTATTACAAAGTTTTCAGGTATGAAACATTCAAGTCGGATAAGTCAGCGAATTTCCTACATGATGGGAAAGGAAACGTCGTCTTCAGAGAATTTCGTCGATTACGACTCGCCGATGTAAGTCTAGTTCTCATTAAAATGCAACTTATTTTTCAACCTGTCTCTAGTTAAAACAGTATAGAAAAGGATGGTGTTCACTGGAATTGCTTGATTTTGACATATTCGAAGTAAAGCGTAAATGATAAAGCGTCCGATGCTGACCGGACCTTCAGGAATATGTCATACATGCGACTCCATTCGTACCGTTGTAGAACTGATTAAATGCCTAGTTGGGATATAAAATGACTTGTGAGATTCTACCTATGTTATACGTCAGTATTTTTTATCCTTCAGGATAGCATGGTGCCAAAGTGCCTATTCCGGTAAGATGGAATACTTGGATAGAAGGGTAGGATTAAACCAATGGCCCTGTTTGTACCGTAGGATCCTCTAACTACTGAGCAACACGTGTCCGTTTACCCAGTCTACTTCGATACCTTCTGACAAAATCCAGCTAGTATCCGACTCAAATATCTTTTGCGTTTTTCCGAAACCCGAGCTGTAGACTTTAGGAAACTAACCCTTTTTAGGGGTACTGTCAACAAAGTTTTAATGAATGATTGAATGTTGATGAGTGGTGAATGAAGCGAGATTACGTTATAGTAATGGATAACAATGCCTGAATGTTTTGCTGTTTGTACTCAACAAGGCAGCAACTAGTTTCTGATTCCACTGAATCAGTCCACTGCAATCTATCATTTCATGAAGTTCAGGTGATGCGCGGACGAGGTCGAACTGGGATTTAAAAGAAGACGGTGAACCATCAAATGACAGACAACGACCTCTGTAACTCCTTTAATAATCGTCGATGATCTCCGTTGCCTTCCATTTGGGATTTCAATATTTGTGTAAATATTCTTTTCTGTCTAAATATCGTTATAGACTATTTCATGATGGAAATGATGTGACGAGAGTGTTAATAAAGTCGTTTACACTCGAACACAATTCGTCCATTACGGTTTTTGGCAAGTGGATGCCCTTGAACTTTTTACTCCACCACCAGGCAGCTAGCAGTTCATCTCCGCCTTCATAAGACATGACGGCTGAAGTGTTGCTCTGGCTTTCTTTCTAGTTGGCTTTTGCGAGAGAAAATTAGCGACGTCGTTGGTCTTACAATAAACTAGGAGAAAAATGACTGTGTGAATGAGAAACAATAAGGCGTAAAAGGAAGAGAAAGGAGCTCTCGGCGTAGACTAGTCCCTTTGAGATACGTTATGCATTCGACTCTATCCATCCTATTGTATACAGAATATAATGAATATTTGAGTTTTACATTACAATGCCTTGCCGTTTCCTAACGATGTGTCAAGTTTGGTACTAATTTACTGACCGCTAGATTGGGGGAATGGAACCAATAACCATGTCTGTATTGCACAGAGCCTCTAATCACTACTTTACACCCGTTCATACAAAGAGCAATGCTAAAACAAAAACTTGGTACAGTCTGCTCGAAACTAGGCGCCTTATCCGAAAGGATTATGGAACTGGTCTGATCGAGATATAACTTTTAAGAGACCAGCAATGGGTATGTCCAAATATACTGCGCTTTATTTGAACCAATCAGTAAAATGTAGAAGATGAGGACGAGTGTAGAGTTTTCTTTTAACTAGATACCGATTTCTCATCTCTAGAATAGAAAGGTTTAAAGAAAATGAAAACGCAAAGCTATTCTTCCACATGAGTTCCGGCTTCTACATTGTTCTTCAGTGGTCGATCATTTCTCCATCCCTAGTTCCATCTTTATTTCCGCTTCAATATCGTATCCAAATCAGCTAGTAAGAAGACCTTACAAAGTAGCCGCTGCCGAACAGATGAGTCCATCGGACCCACATCGTCATGCAGATCTGGAAACGCTCTTTCAAGATTAGGTTAGCACACCAACGAAGATTAAGTTGAGCAAACAGCAATAGGCCAGCCTCAGCAAGCCGTACACTGGGTGCTCAGTTCGATGACGTCATGCGTTGGGACGACGGGGGAAGAGGCGACAAACTCCTGGGTTACGCAAGACGTCACTGGAACCGGATCTAACGACATACATACGACAGGTCATGGATATTGTTTCCCACTCTGCATGTATAACACGAAAACGTACCACAATATGGAATTTATAACGGAAAAAGTTCTACAACAAACTATCCCGTTTTACAACCCCAGTTGCGGACCTAAACCGTGTTGCATAAAAACCACCCGGAATTTTTCACTCTGAGGTTGGACTTGCGATAAAAGCAGGGGAAAAAAGTCACAGCTCTAGGACCCGACAATATAGCAGAGACCTCCCTTCGAGCTGGAATCTATAGACAACTTGTACTTCTTCCAAAGAGGTATATTAAACTCAAAAAAGAAAACTCCCAGACCAGTGGAGGAAGTCACACACGGCAATCTTACCCAAGAAGGAGACCGAAGACATCCTTCTAACTATCGTTCGATATGCTTGTTGGGTGTATTCTTACAAACTCACCACTAAGTTATTTTGTCGCGCATATCAAGGACATTGTATGAGGCACAAACAGTCGAGCAAGCAAGATTATGACAGCGTTTCTGCTACATGGACCATATACAAATAGTGTCCATGATGGAATTTGTCGAAAATGCCATCTGCCCTTAGTCCCTGATTTGTGTCGGCTATGAAGAGGCGTTTGATAGTGTTGAAACAAATACAATCATATCAGCGCTCGTCGATCAGGGAGTAGACCCGTCCTGCGTAAGAACTCTCACTGTTATCGCAACTGCACTAGTGAAATACAGCTTTTTCATTGAACACTCAACATACCCACAAAAAAGTGGGTTCGACAATACGACATCATATCGCCAAGCTGTTTAATGCCGCAATGCAGTGAGTAAAGAAGTCACTCGACTGAGATGAGAAACGCATCCGTATTGATGGAAAATTCATATCAAACTTTCGTTTCGCCGAGGACATCGTCATCTCCTCAAGAAGTAGGAAGGAAGTAGAAACCATAATCAATGAGCTCAACGAAACGGGAGGAACCATCGGACTGCAAATAAACCGGAAGAAAATCCACTTCACGAAAAACCTATGGTCCGAAGGCGATCAGATCAAACTAGATGGTTGTAGACTTCTACGTATACCTTACGCGATCAACGAACATGGAGAACAATTTGAAAAAAAAAGAATCATACAGAAGAGGAAGAGCAGTTTCGGCCGTATTAGGGGCTTCTCA
Source organism: Angiostrongylus vasorum (assembly GCA_018806985.1). Lineage (NCBI taxonomy): Eukaryota > Metazoa > Nematoda > Chromadorea > Rhabditida > Metastrongylidae > Angiostrongylus > Angiostrongylus vasorum. The sequence goes on from JADANN010000268.1 coordinate 309,537, forward strand.
AACAGGCTACCTAACCACCAAAAGACCTGAAACTCGGCACTAACTTATTTGATTCAATGGCCCTTCCAGCGTTCTATTACGCACCCAAAACGTGGTCTGCTACTTCAAACAATGTCAACAATACTGCCACCTACTCACAAAAGACCTGAACGATGTCTTCTGAAATAAAAAAGACATACAAAACATCTAGCTAGAATGCGAACCTCAGATCTTTGGAACGTATCCTATTCCAGATATTCATCGATAACGATGTACAGATGAGCCGGTCACATAATGGGAAGAAAAAGACGACAGATGGACGGAAGGAACTGTGGCGTAGACTCCTCAAGGATGCACACGTCCCCAAGAACTGCCACCTACATCTTGGGTGGGTACCTTTGTAGCCACCCTCAATCAGCTGTACTCAGCGCTACACTTGTTTCACAGATCACGGTATAAGAGTCGCACCCGCTTTCATGCTCGAATCGAACGACGACCGTGGACGACGAATGCGAGGTAAAGAAACGATTGGAAAACGTGACGAAGTCCCCATGAGCCGTGAAAACAAGCCGTCCAAGTATCCAAGTAAGCAAGTCGTATTCTTCCAGACGCTTTGCGTTCCGTAATTCGATCTCCATGTTCATTTCGTTAACAGTTCTAATGACTCTGATTTTTCGTGTCTTCTTCCATGCATTTTTTAAAAACGAAAAAGGTTGGAACCTGGAAAAAAGTATGGATGTTTCTCAACAAAAGCCACTCCCGTCCCCCTCATCAAAAAGAACGTCGTCATTATTTTCTAACAATTTTGACTAAAACAGGTGCCGGCAGGTCTAATCACATTTCTCACAGCAGGAATAGGGCAAGACGCACACTTTCGGTCGTTTTCCATTGAACAGAATGGATTCAGGACAAAAATTTTCCCAACAAACTATATTTAAAGAACTTCCTCAAGAATGTGCGAAATCCACATTGGAGACGAAAAGATTCTACTAAATATTAAAAACAGCACGCATTAAAATCCAGAGAAAAATCAAGGGATTCATAAGCTCATTCGTCATATTCCAATACGTAAGTGTTGAAAAATCTACTTGTTACACGATTGTCTAATGTTCTTGCTATTTAAATATTGCAGTAGTAAATTAGCAAGGACATTTATAAAGGATAAAGCTCTCGGCGTTGATCAATCTGCTGAGGGACGCGCCATGGATTCGACATTATTAAGCATCGTTTGGAGGTGACTGAATGCATATCTGGCCCTTTACAGTGACTTGCAGTGGCTTACTGTTGTTCACTTTTGTTCTCAAATGTATCGAAGTAAATGTCACCACACTTTTATCACATCAGCGACAACGTGAACCATGTTTAACTTACTCAGCTTGGTTTATTGTTGTATTTTTACACACGAGCGACCATTTGCTGATTGCCAGTCTCTTGCGAAATACGCGTGGTCGTAGCTTCTATTCCACTCCATGGCAAGTCGAGACCTCTCTAGCTCCGAAGTTGACGAATTGACACCACAGTTATTGGGGAGGATAGAAGAAACGGAGCTGATACATCGTTAGGCCCCACAAATCAAAGCATAGGCGAAATTTGCCTCCAATCACCACAACGATGCCACGAATGGAGTTCAATGCATAGCATCAATGAGGGATTGATTAGCATCGAGTGCTTCACATTTCTGTTCTTAAATGCAACGCTACTTCAAGAATCGACGAGTTTCGTTCCCTTTAGGGCCCATAGAGTGAGAAGAAAACTGTTTAATGTGCATAAAATGACACTTTACGTTGGGAAATCTCAAGATCGCTCGTTCAGCCTTCGACTGTGAATAATTTGTCTCCACACATCGTACAGATCCAGGTAGAATTCAAATGGACCAAAAATTTTGTTACTACGGAAAGTTTTTTCTCTTAAAATCTTGGAAAAGCACGGTATTAGATGTGAAGATATTAGAGATGTTAATTTCCATCTCGTCATCACAGACAGTCCTGTCGTTAGCTATTTTGATAGAATGATTTTTCAAGCACCTCGGCAACCATTTCTAGACAGAAATCTTTGCTCCTCAAAAATCACATCGTTGCCGAAAAATACCTTCGAAAGACCCATCAGCTCCAGAATATTCTATCATAATCTGCCGTAATGAATGAGCTCAGATCTTGTTGGCAACAAGTGTAGATTCCAGTGGCTCTTATCCTGATTAATGAAAAATGTGTTTGAGCTCAGTTATATAGCATTTCAGAGCAGCTGTTGAAAAAGGGCATTATTTTTGAGTCAGCCCAACAGTTACAATACTAACTCCTTACTATAACTTTATTCGGTGACTATCGATTGACAATAAGGAGTCACGCTCGATTGATTAGCTGTAGGACAGGATCGGGTTGTACCGTAGCACCCGCGATCTTGCGGCAACTCTCCGGGAGTTCGTCAAAGTGTCCAGCCACCGCATGCCAGTCAGCGATGTCGGTAGCATGCCAGTGTACGAACGAACGAACCAGTTCGATGGTCCGTGCACTCAGTCCTGACACGCAAACCTAATAGAAGAGTAAAGGTTCAATTGCAAAGAAAAAATAACTGAAAAGTATTTTTAGAAAACGTAAGCAATTATGTATCTATTAGGCAGTAAGTCAAGAAAGTAAAGCAAAAAGTAACCTTACACGGCAAAGCAAACAGTTGAAATGGAAAGGCATTGAAATCAATGCAGTGATATGAGTGGGACGAAGAGAAAAACTCTACGGTATAATGTCTCTTGAAATGAAATACAACTGCGAATATATTTGAGTTCCGAACTTATGCTCGAATCTACGGAATTCTGATATGTTCTTCTTTCCAAATTTACAGATACTCAGGTAGTTCATCTAAGCTATCAATACCAATCGATCAATGTAAATTTTTACCTCATCCACAATTGGTATCATACACTGTAAATAGCAAGCTTGAAATGAGCACAAAATACTCAGCTCTTTTTCGTATTGATCAAGATCGGACGATAGGAACAGCTGCAAAAAAAGACACCGATTAACATAACGTAAGCTCTACAGTTTACGTAACTTTGTCCTCTAATTTTAAATATTACGTCTAACGCCTTTCTTAACTGTGTTCAATGCCGATTTGCGCTCCCTAGATCAATCCCGTTGACGAGTGATTGCTAATAGCACCTATGAAACACGGCTGAGAGAAAGGCGAAACGAAGCATCCGCATGTTGTGGTAGTAAACGCGTTAGCCCCCCGAAAATGGTAATAGCGTGTTTGATCACCACCGCAGACACCTGCAGTCCGGAGTTTTGCAAATATCTCAGCATCGGTGTGGTTATATTTCACATCATACCATGCCATGAAGAAAAGAATAAGCATCAAATAAAAACTGATCACGTATAATTCTACCAGAATCTACCAAAGACGAAATAAATAGACAGAAATTGCAAAAAGTAAAGGACAACTATCGTTGGTAATTTGACCTGTGGAATTGTTCAAAGGAAGTTTTACGGTGATCTTTGAATAATAATAATAATCCCCAAATAGGAGATCGTCAAAGGAGAAGTTCTTTCAAAGGAATAGAACTTTCATAGATCAGCTAAGAACGTATCGACCAATCCTGTCTGTAACATCGTTTCCTGCACTCAGATTTACTACACACAGAAATTATGCATCGATTCATTACACCGATCAGTTGAGAAGATTAAGAAATTAGTAAAGCCTCAATAGCTGGAAACTCGCCTGATTCATAGAGCTTGACTTTTCGGGGATACTTCGTCCTCCCACTTCATTATGGCACAGATGATCGCACTAAAACGAGAAATTTTTTTAAAATATTTCAGACTGAATGCTTCACGTTGATGAATTCGATGTCCAAACAAAAGTAACATTTCTTCAATCAACGAGTCATCAGACGGGTCAACGAGAAGTATTTATGGTGACCGTCTCAGAACCCATGGATATCCTTCATATGAGGGGACCTCGAGCCGGTTAGTCGCGATGCTACGTGGCGCGTCCACAGGTGGCGGATAGGGGGGTTAATCGCCGACCAAAAGCGACCTTTGCTTCCCTAAGACGCAGGTGGATCCAGGGGACGGACTCCCTGTTTCTGCTGCGCCTATTTGGTACATACTTTCTGTATTTGCTAGGCGTATTCATGCATGCGTGTGTGGGTGCGTTCTTGCTTATGCGGATTGTATTCTACGAGCCAATTCGGCCAGAAGCCTGCAATCAAGTGACAGGGAAGTATAAGGGAGGCGGTTAGGAGTTCCCTCCAATAAACAAGCTCCATGTCCATTCCGGGAGAGCTCAGCAAGCTAAACGTGGATATCAAAATACTAAACACGGTAAAAAAAAAGAACCTCATTCCATTGACACCGAAAAAGCCCCCAATTTTGCAGCGTTGGGTAAGACGAGTACGCAGAGGCTGCTAAAATCTCAGGGCCAATGGAAGCTGCCTGGATCACGAAGAACTATGGTGATGACCTGTACCTACAATGCACGTGCGCCTGCATCCGAGTCCTCGATAGAAGACTTGCTCATGCAAGCAAGAAGGATAAGGTATGTCATCGGCCTGGCCGAGACGAGACGACGCCACCCATTCAACGCCGTCTATGACACCGAAGAAAAACTGTTCATCGGAACATGCGACAGTAGAGGAGTGGGCGGCGTCGGCGTTCTCGTCAACAGGAGTTTGTCCATGAACATCGATTCATTTGAACAGCTTACAACCCGAATCGGACGTTTACGATTAAAAAGAGGTGATCAATTCCGGCTTTGACAATCTTCGTCGTTTACGCGCCGATATCAAACTATGACGAAGAAGAAGTCGAAGTGTTCTACATGGACTTGGAGAAGTTCTACAGAGGAGACCGCACATTCTTCAAGGTCACCATTGGAGATTTCAATGCCAAGATTAGACCAAAGAAAACGTCTGAAGAACGTCACGTTGGGACCCATGGATTAGAATGGAACGAACACGATGGGCGGCTATCTGATTTTTATCATGGCGACCATGACCATCCATGATAACTCTCAATTCCAGAAGCCCCACCCTCAACGCTGGACGTGGGAGTCTCCCTATGAGGAGTACCATAACGAAACAGACCAGATCATAGTAAAAGGTTTTGCCTAACCGATGTCGCTGATGTCCCAACATTCTACACGGGATCAGACCACCGTCTTCTTCGTGCAAGATTCTATTTCTCGCGGAATAGAGAAAAAGCCGCTAAATTCAAAAACCGAAGTCCCAAACCACCTCAAACTGGGACTTATTCAATTTATTAGTCGGCTGTTGGAAAGATGCCGTTGTCGATAACATCGACGAAGAATACGATCGGTCGATTCAACATCTTCACGTTAGCGCTATTAAAGCTGAGAGTTCGAAAGTCACCAAGAGACGTGTCTCCAGAAACACAGATGCAGGCAACTGCGAACTAGCATCCGAAGTTGTACAACATTGCAAACAAGCCATAAAGGAGCATCATAAACAGAAACGTCTATCAGTTATGCCCGAAGCTGCAGACGCTAGAAAAACCGTTCGCAAAGCCCACCGAAGCTTCCCCAGTTACAAGACCAAGATGATTGCACTCCGTCGCCCAGACGGAACAGTAACAGCATCCGGAAAGGCAATGGAGAAAATCATTTAGTACTCAAATCTGTTCTATAGCCACGTCTTCCCATGCTCATATGAAATAAGGGAAGATTGATATGTCGACCCACCGGTTTTCCGTCTAGAGATCCGCCATACTATTTCGTCGGTGTAAAACCGAACAGCCCCAGGTTAGGACAGCATAAGATCTGGAAACCTGAAGAACATTCCACCAGTCCTCATAAAGACAGTGGCTCGGCTTTTCTGACGTTGCCTGTTACAACGAAGGTTGTTATCCAGTGCAAGCCATCAAGACCGTGCTATTGTTCAAGAAGGGTGACCACGATATCGGCAATAGTTGCCTGATCTGCTTACCGTCTGTCGTCTAAAACTTTTCACTTGAGTTATCCTAAACAGTGTTGACAGAACATTGGATGAAAGATAGCCATGTGAGCAAAGCAGGGTTTCGAAAAGGATTTAGTACGATGGACCACATCCACACGATAACAAAACTGATCGAAGTATCGCCAGAGTGCAAGAGACCGCTCTGTCTTACTTGAATAGATTTAATGAAGATTTGTGATTTAGTTGAGATAGAAACAGTCATGGGAAGCCGGCACAAGCAGAGCCATGTAAAAGGTTAACAACTGAAATATCACTATTATATAACTATAATAAAATGGACGTCAAATGAGAGTTTAGGCAAGGCGATACCAACTCGCAAAAACTATTTACCATCTCCCTCCGAAACGTCATGCGAACATTGGAATGGGACAATAGCGGAATGAAATTCGATGGTTGGCAATTATAACATTTTCGCCTTATTGATGACATCTTTATTATAATGCTGAGGGGGAACGAATGCTTCCCAACTTTGATAGCGCCTATGGAAAGACTGGTCTTCGAATAAATCTCACAAAAACGATGCTCATGAAGAATAAATGGTTTGGTATACTTCAAAATTGGCTAAGAGGAAGCGGCAGCTTGGGGAGCTTTTAAGAGCGTCGATGAGGTAGTGAAGAGAACAAGGAACGCCCCTAGTCCGTGCCCACCATTTGGACCCCACAATTCTCCCTGCCTTAACGTATGGCTCGGAAACCTGGTCGCTTAAGCAAGGTGAAAGGTTGCTCAGCGTCATTCAACGCGCATTCGAGAGAACCATGGTAGGAGAACCATCCCGTATCACGCATTTGAAAGAAGGGATCCGAAATTCGAATCTACGTTAAGAATCAAAAATCAAAGACGCCGTTCTATACGCCTAATTTTAGGCGATAATATGGGACAAGCACGTAATGGCTATGCACGACGACCGGTGAAGAAGATACGTGACAGGATTACTGGGAATGTCGAAAGCACTGCAGAAATACCAACGTCCCAATGTTAAGGGTTCTTGACGGAAATCCCAGAAGAAAGGTATGATGCTCAACAGCTCCCTACATCGAGCAAAACCCACTGGGCTACGCTTACACGCAACAGTGACAAATGGAATATTTATTGGCGCTGGCTCAAGTCACTCGATGATCAATAGGGTGACAGGTAGTAAAGGTGATCATAAGAATTAAAGGGGTCATTTAATAACAGAGTACTAATCTATGCGCTTACTTTTGCAAATGATTCGTCTTTGAATATGGTGTGTTCCTCAGCAATTTTTCTTTTCGATAGGTCATGAGGATTTGTAGGGTTGTCTCTTTATTGACATGATGAATTCTGATTAAGCCTGATTTCCTTCAGAATCCTTAAAGCTATCTGCACCTCCGCTGCTCTCAGATCACCTGTAGTCCCGTTGATCGTCGAGTGACTCGAGCGGGCGCCAGTGAATCTTCCATTTTTCCCCTGTCGCGTGCAACAGTAGCCCAGTGGGTTCTGCTCGCTCTAGGGACTTGTCGAGCATCATATCTCTCTTCAAGGCTCCTCGTGAGGAACTCTGACTATCGGGTCGGTGGTCTTCCTGCAGTACGTTTGACATCGCAAAGAATCCAGCCACTAACGGCTCCTGTCCAGCGGTTGTGATTCATACGCATTACGTGTCCGGTCCACCTTATGTTCGACTGTTTGGCGTACAGAACGGCAACTTTGATTTTTGATCGTTAACGCAGGTCGGAGTTTGGGATCCCTTCCCTTACTTGTGTGAAACGGGATACTCCTAGCATCGTCCTTTCGATTGCGCGTTCAGTAACGCTGAGTGATCTCTCATCCTGCCTACGCAGCGACCAAGTTTCTGACGCATACGTTAAGGCAGGAAGTCCCGTTGAGTCGAAGAGGTGGGCACGGAGTCGGTGTTCCTTGTTCTCTTCACTACATCGTCGATGCTCTTGAAAGCTACCTAAGCCGCTCGTTTCCTTCTGCTCAGCTCTGGAGCTAAGTCGTTCATCATATTGATTTCCGACTTAGATAGACATAACTGGAGCATTCGGAGATATTCGTTCCGCTGAGCGTGAATGGGGGCATATGAAACCAATCCGTTTTCATGAGCATCGTTCTTGTGAGATTTATTCGAAGACCAATCTTTCCACAGGCTTCATCAAAGTCGGCAACCATAACTTTCGCTTGGCTAATGTTTGTTGTTATAAGGACGATGTCATCAGCAAAGCGAACATAATGTAACTGCCGACCATCGATTTTCACTTCCATATTATCCCATTCCAATGTTTACATGACGTTCTGGAGGGTGGAGGTAAATAATTTTGGCGAGATGGTATCGCCTTGCCTAACTTCTATTTTTGACGTCAATGTTAATATCGTTGTAGAATGGTGATATCTTGGTTGTGAAATTCTTGTACAGCTTACGAAGAATCTTTATGTACTGAATAGGGACTCCTCGACTATTAAGGGCTTCCATGACTGCTTCTATCTCAGTTGAATCAAAGACCTTCTTTAAATCGATGAAAGTGAGACACAGCAGTCTTTTGCACTCTCGCGGTACTCCAATGAGAGTTGTTATCGTGTGGACGTGGTCCTTCGTACTAAATCCTTTTCAAAACCCTGCTTGCTCACATGGCTGTCCAGTGTTCTGTCAATCCTGTTTAGGATGACTCGAGTGAGAAGTTTGTAGACGGCAGAGAGCAAGCAGACTGGGCGATAGTTGCCGATATCGTGTAGATCACCCTTCTTGAACAATAACACGGTCTTGCTGGTTTTCCACTGAGTAGGGACCTTGCATTCAGACAGGTAACGTGTGAAGAGCCGAGCCAGTTGTTTACGAGGACTGGCGGAAAGGTTCTTCAAGTGTTCTAGTCCTATCCTGTCCGGACCTGGTGCTGTTCGATTTTTCACCGACGAAACGGCATGTCGGATTTCGGAAAGGACAATTGTTGGTACAACATACCCATCCTCCTTTATTTCATATGACGGAAGGTGGACGTGGCTATCGAAGAGATCTGAATAGTAATCGTGAATGATTTTCTCCATTGCCTTTCCGCACGCTGTTACTGTTCCGTCTGGGCGACGGAGTGCAATCATCTTGGTCTTGTAACTGGGGGAAGCTTCGGTGGGCATTGCGAATGCTTTTCCAAGCCTCTGCAGCTTCGACCATTACTGCTGCTCTTTTCTCGTTAAGGTCTTCTTTTATCGCCTGTCTGCATTGTTTTGCAAGTTCGGACGTTAATTCGCGGTTCCCTGCAGCTCGTACGATTCCATGCTGCCGTATCAGCTAGAGTGTTTCTGGAAACAGACGTCTCTTGGTGACTTTCGAACTCTCCGCTTTCATAGCGGTAACGTGAAGATGTTGAATGAGCCGATCGTATTCCTCTCGATGTCATCGACAACGGAATCTTCCCAACAGCGCACCCATGAATTGAATAAGTCGCAGTTTATTGTGGTTCTAGGGCTTCGGTTTCTGAATTTAGCGGCTTTTTTCTCCTTTCCGCGAGAAATAGAATCTTGCACGAAGGAGACGGTGGTCTGATCCCGTGCAGAATTTTGGGACAACAGCGACATCGGTTAGGCAAAACCTTCTATTTACTATGAAGTGGTCTATTTCGTTATGGTACTCTCCATTGGGAGACTCCCACGTCCAGTGTTGAGGATGGAGCTTATGGAATTGCGAATTACTATGGATGGTCCTGGTCTGCATAATAAACTCAGATAGCCGCCCATCGTGTTCGTTCCATTCTAATCCATGGGTCCCAATGTGACGTTCTTCAGACGTTTTCTTTGGTCTAATCTTGGCATTGAAATCTCCAATGATGACCTTGAAGAATGTACGGTCTCCTCTGTAGAACTTCTCCAAGTCCATATAGAACGCTTCGACTTCTTCTTCGTCATAGTTTGATGTCGGCGCGTAAACGACGAAGATTGTGAAAGCCGGTATTGATCCACATCTTTTTAATCGTAAACGTCCGATTCGGGTTGTACGCTGTTCGAATGAATTGATGTTCATGGACAAACTCGTGTTGACGAGAACGCCGACGCCGCCGACTCCTCTGCTGTCGCATGTTCCGATGAACTGTTTTTTCTTCGGTGTCATAGACGGCGTTGAAGGGGGTGGCGTCGTCTCGTCTCGGCCAGGCCGATGACGTCGTACCTTATCCTTCTTGCTTGCATGATCAAGTCTTCTATCGAGGAGGATGCAAGTGTACGTGCATTGTAGGTACAGATCGTCACCATAGTTCTTTGAAATCCAGGCAGCTTCCATTGGCCCTGAGACTCTAGCAGCCTCTGCGTACTCGTCCTATCCAACGCTGCGAAATTGGGGGGCTCTTTCGGGGTTAGGGGGAATGAGGCCCGTTCTCTTTACTGTGTTTAGCACTTTTGATACCCACGTATAGCTTGCTGGACTCTGAACCTGAGGGCTGGGTATACTCACGGGTAGCTTGCCAGGCTCTCCCAGAGTGGACATGGAGCTTATTTGTTGGAGGCGACTCCAAACCGCCTCCCATACATTTCCGTGTCACTTGATTGCAAGCTTTTGGCCGAATTGACCCGTAGAATACAATCCGCATAAGCGGGAACGCACCCACACATGGACGCATGAATACGCCTAGCAAATACAGAAAGTATGTACCAGATCGGCGCAGCAGAAACAGGGAGTCCATCCCCTGGATCCATGTGCGTCTCAGGGAAGCAGAGGTCGCTTTTGGTCCGCGATTATCTCCCTATCCGCCACCTGGGGACGCTCCACGTAGCCTCGCGACCAGCCGGCTCAAGATCCCTCATATGAAGGAGATCCGTTGGATGATAATATGGGCTACCTCAATGTCGTAAAAGATGCAAGAGTCAAAGAGTGTTATTCTACTGATAGTAGCAAAAGTGGTGCGATGCTACAGACGTATATCCATGCTTCTAGCGAGAAAGCTATTCAGAAGATGGAATGAAAAGGATGCGACTCTCACGTTGCCAATTTTGTAACTTTAGATATCTGAGCCTATGATAGAGCGCTTTGCTCCTGATGACGAACTCACATCCAGTAAAATAAACATCTTGGTCTTTTCGAACCACATCTACCGTAACTGTGAGGATTCCAACTGGTTATGGACGAAAACTAGATGGAAGTTAGGAATGAACATAGAACGCAACAAGAACGAACGAATGAAGACGTCAGCATTCTCGTTTAACTCACTATTCAACAAGATTGATAAATGATATGGTCGAAGTTTGCTCTAATCGGTGAACAACCGTTATTGGGTACTCATTCTGAATAACATATTATGGCACACTACATTCGAAGTACACTGGGCACGTGTGAAACAGTAGTTGGAGGCGCCATTGCGACACACGCGGAGTCGATTCCCACGCCCATGGCCCACCCTCGCCTTCCACCCCCTCTGAGGTCGGCAGATTGGTACCAGACTTGTTTGGGAGGATAGCAGCAGTGGCTCGAAACATCGGTAGGCCACCGCGAGTCATTGCAAAGGCCAGATATGCATTCATTCACCTCTAAATGATGCTTAGTGAAGTCGAATGCATGGTGCATCCCTCAGAGATTTATGAACGCCGAGAGCTTTATCTTTTCATCCTTTTATATTCGAAATACTGTAATACTTTGAAACACTAGTAACTACGGTAACAGTTGCCAAGAACTTTACAAACATTACCAGAAATTGCATAACCACAAGAAATCCTGCCTTAATTATGATAGAAGGAAAGATGTCAAGACATCTCGAATGTGATCAACGAAAATAGACTGTCGATATCTAAGCCGGACTGGCTTAACTATAAAATGAGAAAAGATAGGAAACTAGGCCCTTATAAATCCCTCCTGGAGGTGCTATGCATTCAGCTCCATTCATAGCGATAGTAATGCTGATGGAACATCTCTTAATAACTCAAAAGACCGACTTTCTATAAACCTCGGCATAGATAGTTGATATATTTATTTATATGATCTTATAAACTGATCTTCTTTAGCTGATGTGAGGTTGGTATAGGTCTTCGTTGTCGTTGTCATTGTTGTTGGTGTTGTTGGTCGATGGTTGGCGTTTCGGCGATTTCGCCTTCCTCAGAGCCTGGACGTATTTTATATTATAATACTTTAATTATTCGGTGGAAAAGGCTAAAATATTAATGAAGATCAAAGTTTCAAATAGATGGTGGGTTAGGATGCTACGGTGAAACTGAAAGGCTACTCACCGTTTTGTTACGAGTGGGACTGGACCACGCGTTGTTCACGTGGGTTCGCGAGCACGACACACCCGGGTGTCAAGATATCATTTTGAAATAGGTGGAAACGGGTAGACCACTTTGTGTCCGCATAGAAGAATATCTAGATGAGAAAGTTAAGATTCGTCAAAACACTCCTCTAGGTACGCATAGGGCACAAAAGCACAACGGCGATGATTTTGAAGTGACTGTACGGATCGTGGCGCAGGAGTCGATAACATCAACGCGCAAAACTCTTGAAGCGTTTTGGATAAATTTCAAAAAATCCAAAGATGAACCGGAAAGATGAATGCCTCACTATCACACGTGAACTGGCGCCCTATTTCAAAATGATGTTTTGACCCCTGAGGTGTGTCGTGCTCGCGACCCCACGTGAACAACGCGTGGGGCCAGTCCCACTCGTAACATCACGGTGAGTAGCCTTTCAGTTTGACCGTAGCATCCTAACCCACCATCTATTTAAAACTTTGATCTTCATTAATACTTTAGCCTTTTCCACCGAATAACTAAAGTATTCTAATATAAAATACGTCCAGGCTCTGAGGAACGTCAGCCATCGACCAACAACACCAGCAACAACGACAACGACAACGACAAAGAAGACCTATACCAACCTCGCATCAGCTAAAGAAGATCAGTTTATAAGATCATATAAATAAAGTAATGGTGATGGTTGAATGAATATGCAATCATCAATGTGATGTAAATAATAACTTATTGAAGCCTAACGATATCCCATGTCAATGTTCTTACTCTACTGGACGATTCTGGCAGCAGTTTCCCAATCCAGGAGATATAAAGGGATTCGTTTGTCTCGGCTGTAGGATCAAACAAACGACTATGTGTCTCACCGACGCGCATCTGACTATTACGCTTCACGTGAACTCTAAGGTAGTTTAATGTTTGTGGCAAACCTTTAAAAATGTGATTGGTTCCACATCGGCTAGACATTGTCGAACTTCTGTGAAATGAGTACGTTTAAACGAACAGATGAAATTTGACGGTGAAAATACGGCGTCCGCTGACTAAAAGCGTTTATAGTGTTATAGCGCGTACATGTCCCATATATTGCGATCTAATCAATAACTTACAGTATCTTTACATTGTTCCACATAGCATTTTGTACGCTGTTCAGCAAGTTTACAATATAATAGGAATGTAGTGTAGTCGAGGACCAATGGATGAAATGGAAAGTCATAGAACGAATTTGCTGACATATTAAAGCTGTACTCGAAATCATGTTGGAATTTGGCATTACATCGCTGTAAAGAACATGGAACGATTAGTACTACTAGACAGAAGACAGAAGAACTTAGCTAGTAGAAAGAAAGCTCTTTATTTTAAAAAAACAACATTTTCGCTAAAATATGAATCGATCGTTTAGCAGCTGAGCTACGAATTTCAGAAAGAACTGCTTGTTGCTGTGAGCAGGCCGAGTCTATAGCAGGAGATTCAGATTCAGGGTTCCTCCAGCGATTTCGTAGACGATCCGCAACGATGTGCTTTTCGTTCCTACCTTCTTTTCTAGGTACTTCCTATTCCTATTCACTTATCTACTTCCTTCTCTTTTCGTTTGTGAGGTCATTTATTGAATACTTTCATTTACTTACGTACTTCTTACACCGAGAAAGCCATCGTCCTTTTTTCGAACTGAAAATTTAAAGTTAAAAATTATTTTCTGATAAAACGTACCATTTCGTTGTGTGCAAGGTAATCTGGTACCGATTGCTACATCAGAGATTTTTCGATGGAAAACAAACTATTACTAACGGACAATCAGTGAATCGGTAATTGTCCTCTATAAGAGAGCACAGCTGATTGAGGGTACTTCATTCCTTCGACGTTCCACTCCAGTGGATTTGCATCGATGTGACTAGAAGGAACCACATCGGAATAAGAAATCACTGAAGTGAACAGCCCATTTTGAAGAAGAAAAGGACGTCGAGACGATAGTCGAGTAATCTCCAACCTTGTATTAGGTTATCGATGAAGAAAGTAAAACTGTCGTTTGTGTCCGTTAGGCTTCAGAGCTTCTCAATAGGCTCGGTAGGATTGACGGACAGAAACAGTAACATACTTCCTTATTTTTACCGATTTTGCCAGGAACTGGTCTTTAGATAGCCAATCGTGTTCTGTCGTGACGTATGTTCAGACATATTAGGGTTTCTTACTGTAAATATTGTACTCTTTCTTAGTTCTAGTGATCTTTACCAAGGATGATTCTCTGAATGTGACTACAGCGAAGCTCAGTACACCAGAAAGAATCATCCTTGAGGATCGTCATCAGTTCGAAATACCAACGCCTTTACTTCACAGCCAAATAATCATCAGCATCTCCACGATGTCGCCTATCAGATCAGTTTCAGGGCAATCACACTCAGTGAATGATAATTCAAGTTTTCGCGGCTCAAAAAACATCGACTCCGAAGTTTTTCGTCTTTCTTTTACACTCTAGCAATTCTTATATCCCCTTCAATGTTGACAGCCCGAAAACTTATCCATATTGAATTGAATACTGAGCGACCATACAAGACAAAATTTAAGAAAACTCAAACAGCTTGCGCTAACAATCGGACGTTTAAGATTCATATGCGAAATCACCGAATCTGATGAGATCAACCAAAAACCTATGGTCCTCTGAAAGATCATCTATTATCTGATCCGAAAACAGACGTCTTCCACGTACTTACGTAGTTTCTCTTCTGATCAGAGAGCAGTCTACGAGGAAAAAACTAATGCAGATGTTTCCACAAGCACGCACAACTATAACCAAAGCCCAATGATGCTTGAAAGCTACTGAGCTTTTTCTCCAACAAATCCACTAGTCCTACTCCAGTAATTCATCCAAACACAATTCATTTACAATACGTCTCATGGAGACGTGCACAGTGCTAAAATCTCCTGACTATCAATCAACAATGCATTTTTCAGGTTTTCCATTGTTTCCATGTGTTAAGTGGGACTACGGTACGTCTATTTATATCTACAGCAATTTCGTTCGGGAACGAAATAAACGACGAAGAAACGACATAAAAAGTTTGGTACTTATAGGGGACATATCGTACTTAACGAATTCTTTGTCCCTTATATTGATGGATCAAAAACGTCAACTCTCAACTGTGAAGACAATAGCATTCACCTGGAAACAATCGGCATCGGTACCGTTCTCTTCGGATATATACATAAAATCGCGTTTTAATCGAAACGGTTCAGCATTCCCTATCATTACTATTACTATTAGAAAAGTAGTCATCATAATGAAAGACCGAACAGTCATAATCTGAAATATCTTCGTAAAAGAAAAACTCTGAAAATCTCCACACAGAGAAATATCTGAACTATCGACAAGTCGAGCGCGCTTGTGGTGCAGTGGTCGGAGGCGCTCTCCAACACACAAGTATGTTCGACTCCCCATGCCCGTGGCTCACAGTCTTCCATCCCTCCGACGTCGGTAAATTGATACCAGACTTGTCTGGGAGGATACCAGCACTGGTTCGATACATCGGTACGCCACCTCAAGTCATTGTAAAGGCCAGATATGCATTCAATCACCTCTAACGATGTCTAATGAAGTCGAACGCATGGAGCATCCCTCATGGACTGATCAACGAGCTTTATCCTTTATCCTTTATTGATAAGTCAACTAATGTGTCTCCACCTTCTCTACGAATAAGTTTGCATTTCTGCGCGAAAATCCAACAAACACCGAATTGTCGACAGTCTAGAACTTCTCCACTGTAATCGGCAGTTTATGGCGACCCTTCATCAGTTTCAACGATCGACTAACCGCATCCACTTGCTACCGTTGCCAAATGTTGAACAGATAAAAAGCAGAAGCAAAACACGTTACATCAAATGGGAATTTGTAACCTTCAGATTAAGCTGTCCTTTACGAAGGGATCTTCACATGTGATGGCTTGGACATAGAGTTCGGTTTATGATGGGAGTGGCGCTGAAGAAATGGTCACAAAGGTAGTGTACACTTAATAAAATACTATGTTACCAGTGGGACCAAAATCAAAGAGCAAAGTGCAAATTTTTCAAGCAACGTACAACTTCCAGTAATACTGAAGCACTGTATCACCGATACAAATTTAGCCTAGCTCTTGCCCTTAAGCTATAACAATATAGTCTCAAGCTGGAAAGTAACCCCACTAACGTAGTATTCACATGTAACAAGTCCATAACACTGTGAAAAAAAAATGATAAAACATTTTAAGAGGCGACGTTAAAATACATGGGCGGTAGAAATCTGTAGATGCAATCAGTTGGCGTCCGACGCAAATCAATCTAGGCCATGACGAGAACCTCGTAACGAGATACATTCCGTATGTTTGCGACGTCATCGCACACACCACTTGAAGACGGTGCCCAGGTTTCCGAACCTACTCCCCACCTTTTCCCTGACCAGAAGACGGTCACTTGCACATGGGCTAACTTAGAAACTTACTTACTTGATACTTGAACGGCCCGTCATCACTAGTTGTGCGGGTCCCAGCATAATCACCAGTTTTCGGAGATTTGCTGGTTAAGCCACTGTGGTTCCCTGGAATCCCGAGGACAGCCTGGCCAGCCAAAGTCTACCCCCAGGTCGTCACCACGATAGGGCAGTCGCAACCCTTGTGGAACAGAGGGAGATTTACCACCATGCAACTTTGGTACCAAGACGGTGGTGGGTCCTGGTATTGGTTTATTCTTAGGTAGGCTTCCTGATGGAAACGCCGAACTCCTTCTCAGCCTGGGAGACCCTGCCGGGAGGACCAATCCTCCGCTGTAAATCGCAGTCCGACACCCAGGAGCACCTCCCAGCCACGGTGAGGGGGCTAAACCGTTGGGAAGTATGATACCAAGTATGATTAAAAGAGAAGTCAGTACAGACCTAAGAGGATATAAATGAAACAAATCTTGGCCTACGAGTATATGAACTACCCTTCCTTTCGACCGCGTACGTTCCCCGAAAGAGTGAAACTTCGTTCACATTTACGTTATTGCGTAGATTATGAAATTTGTACCTAAGAAGGACCTGCGTGGTGTGGTGGGGAACGCGTTACTCCCCGGAAAGGACAATAGCGCGTTCGTTCCCCACCGGAGAAACCTGCGGAAACTTAAAAACAGCGGACGAAATCATCAATCCAAGTCAAGCTGGCCAACTGCTATGTCATCAGCGGTTCATCCACACAACGCGAACCACGATCCACATCAGCTCCATCGTTCCTACTCACATGTCAGTAAAATACATCCTTCGTCATTAGTTTGCGTAGTCATCACTGCTTCTATTCTAAGCTTTTTTAAAACTGCACTTCAACGAAAAGCTTGTAAAATGATTTAGCAATATAACAGATAAGCATAAAGCACGTCAAATAATCCAAAAACCATAATTAACAAAACATTTACGTGACTGTGCAGCATGATAGTTGCAAAAGAACATAATGAGATGCACAATAATCTGTGTTTCGTGTTTCACGACTCCGCTGCGTAAGTGTCGTTCTCAACGACTTCTTCGATCTCACCCTCATCGTCAGCGGTTGCCTCTTGGTATTGCTGGTATTCTGACACGAGATCGTTCATGTTTGACTCAGCTTCAGTGAACTCCATTTCGTCCATACCCTCACCAGTATACCAATGCAAGAAGGCCTTACGGCGGAACATAGCTGTGAATTGTTCCGAAATACGCTTAAACAACTCTTGAATTGCAGTAGAGTTTCCTACAAATGTGGCGGACATCTTTAAACCACGTGGAGGGATATCGCAAACGGCTGTCTTTACGTTATTGGGAATCCATTCAACAAAGTATGATGAGTTCTTATTCTGCACCGACATCATCTGATCATCAACTTCCTGTAATACAGTCACCAGTCAACGATCGCGTTTTTTGCTTGACTCCCTCAATAAAATTACTGTGTAATGACTTACACGCATGCTCATACGTCCTCGGAACATAGCTGCAACAGTAAGGTAGCGTCCGTGGCGCGGATCGCAAGCGGCCATCATGTTTTTCGCGTCAAACATCTACAAAAATATATTTCGAATTAGTACTGCCAATCATACCCTCACGAGACATCCATGACAAGCACCTGCTGTGTGAGCTCCGCAACAGTTAATGCACGATATGCCTGAGCTCCTTTAGCTGACAACGGAGCGAAACCCGGCATAAAGAAGTGAAGTCGGGGGAATGGCACCATGTTCACGGCTAGTTTGCGGAGATCAGCATTCAGCTGCCCGGGGAAGCGCAGACAAGTCGTCACTCCAGACATTGTCACGGACACTGCAAGCACAAACGTCATTCCACACAATGTCGCTCATATTGTACTAGTACTCCACTTCGCTTTGTCTAGTCCACTAGTAACAGCTCTTAAGGCTAATCCAAAAGTCCAGAAATCTGCATCGGTTCCATTATTTCGACTTTTCATTCGACACAAAAGACTACCACCATCCGCTTTGCATTTTCGGAAGCATACCTTATCCATTTCTTACTACAACATTACCACAAAATTAACCTCAACGCTTAAAAAGAGCCTATTTTTAATGAATCCAGCAATCATCATCGTGCCCGAATAACTCCCCTGGTCACTTCCTAAGATTTTCAGCCAACTTTATCTTGGTGACTTCCTACTTGGACGAGTTTTTAAGACTTCAAAGTGTTGGTGAAAAATAGCACTGAACTACTGACTATTCTTGTCACCCATGTCACAACACATTTCCCTGGGGAATGTGAAAACAGCACTGAAATGCAAAGACAATCGATGCGCTAAAACGAACCTGTAAATTAACCATTTCATTAAAATGACGAATCCCAGTTATACTTTCAGAAAGGGAACCGATTAGCCCTAAAAGTCTGACGCAACGATATTTCACCAGGTGTCACAATACCTTATATTTTATCGATTAATACCTTAACGTTACTGGAGTCTCACCAAATATTGTACTGTCAGCAAAAAGTTGTATCACATTGCTGTCTTAACCACACCAAACCAAGAAGCACAAATGTTCGCAGTCAGTCATTTTTATCATCATAACCCTGTTCACCATAGGCTAACATGAACAGACAGCAGTAAAACCTCCATCCGTCCTTATTGCCCAGCATAACGAGGGAAACTCACTCCACTCTGAGGAACGGGTATGCTCGCAAATAGCTTCTCGAGATATCTCACAGTAGACCTGTCGACTCAAACCCGCCTTAATGGTACCTTTCTTTCATGACCACATGGTTTTACTCGATCCATGTGCAGGCTATTGTCCGTATACAAGTAAGCAAACCAACGCACATATGTATGCATAAATTACTTACACACGAAAGTCCAGATCAATCTGGTGCAACATTCCATCCAGCACCTCTCATCGAGCGCTCTCTCTATGAATAACCCTTCACCCGCCTGCCTCCTCGCTGTCCCTAACAAACACATGATCCCCAAGTAATGTAGGTCGTTAGAGTCTTAACCATAGCAATGGCCTAATCTTAAAATACAACCATATTTGAGTACATTTCGAAAATACATTGCGAAATCTCCAAGCAACTATACCACAACAACCTGACAGGACTAGTAGAAGGCATTAGCTTAGCACTATACTAAAACCATAACAATAGCGCACCTGCTCAGATTCATAAAAAAGACTAACGAACTTCGTTTTTACTTTAACCTTTGAATTCAGGAATCCCTTACGAGCTTAAAAACTCTGAAGCACGTCATGGTTGAAAGGATCATTGCAGCATTCAGTCGTACCTATGTATTGGATTATGAGCATACTTGAGTACTATACGACTTAGCAGACATCTCTTTTAAATAAAAATGAAGGTAAGACCATACATATGACGAATAATTGTACAAATGAGCTCCTAATATTAAAAGACATACCAAGGTGATTGAGATCTCCATAAGTCGGGTTGGTTAGTTTGAGCGTTCGGAAACAAATATCGTAAAGAGCCTCATTATCTATGCAGAACGTCTCGTCAGTATTTTCAACAAGCTGATGGACAGATAACGTAGCATTGTAAGGCTCAACTACTGTGTCTGAGACCTAAAAAATGTATAAACAACAGGTTCAAACTAAGTATATTCCAACAAATAAACAGGTTCTGCAAGAAGTCGAGGTAGGCCCCTAAATTTTCATTGTGAACGACATTCTTGGTGTTAGTTCGTGATGAGCCTTACCTTGCCTGTCGGTTTCGGGTTACATCAAAAATTCAAAACCGAAGACGTAAATGTATTGAATCGCCCAAATACTTTCAAACGCAAGTTGGGTTTATAATGTGGAAAAGAAGGCTACCTTAACAACCAACCTTTGGTGACGGTACAACTGAAAACGAAGCCATGATACGGTCGGGGTACTCTTCACGGATTTTAGCTATCAACAGCGTTCCCATTCCTGATCCAGTACCACCTCCAAGTGAGTGAGTAAGTTGGAAACCCTGGAGACAGTCACATGCTTCAGCCTCTTTGCGGACAACATCAAGAATATTGTCAACGAGCTCAGCACCCTCTGTGTAGTGACCTTTGGCCCAGTTGTTTCCAGCTCCAGACTGCCCGAATACAAAGTTATCTGGGCGGAAAAGTGCACCGAATGGTCCGGAACGGACGGAGTCCATCGTTCCTGGTTCCAGATCAACCAAAATCGCTCGTGGGACATATTTCCCGCCGTTAGCCTCGTTATAGTAAACATTGATCCTCTCTAGCTGAAGATCACTTTCACCTTTGTAGGTCCCATCAGGCTGGATGCCATGCTCATCAGAGATAACCTCCCAGAACTGAAAAAACCACAAAGTATCTATGTCAACGTTTATCGCTCCGAAATCGTGACCTATAAAACATGTGCGCCCTAGGGACAATGATTCCGATTCCAGAGACGTTGAGTCACCAAGGCTTGCTTGCAATACGTAATTTCTTCAAAATGATTTCGCAACTTCATCACATACAATTTTTTAACACTACGTAGTCCAAAAATGTAACGAACCTTTCCAGAAAACACAGACGCGAACACAACAACGAGTAGCGTTCGAAACCTACTTTAAACGCAACAGAAGACAACAACCCACCTTCGCTCCAATCTGGTTGCCGCACTGACCGGCTTGTATGTGCACAATCTCACGCATTTCTTCAGCAAGTTAGTTGAGATCACCACCAGACTGAAATCAGACGAATTGAATGAACACTAGAGACCAATCGCTACACGTACGCAACGCGACACGAGATTGGCGCCATCTCAGCACCACTCACACGCGGGCAACGTCCGCCGCTGGGCGGAGTCAACGAATCAGCAGCTCGTGCAGATCTCGCCCCACCCCTGCTTCGAGAAACGCGGCAAATTCAAACGCGTTCCGACGTGGGGCGCGTTTGCAGCACTCTGCAAGTGCCGGCTGATTTTCGCGCCAGCAGTCCGTGACTTCGGCGTCGGCTGAGTCATCGTGCGCGTACATAATGACGTCACTGTTTCGCAACGATTGCACTTCCCCGGGCTATTCATGGTTTCAGCATACTGGATCGATAAGGAGGGTTCTGTGGAAATGGTCGCGTTAGCAGCAAGTATTGGTCGGTGGATTTTTGATGAAATGCGATGGATGCATTTATTTCAGTCATGGTCAGAATAATGGCATTTTTTCCTTGGCAGATAAAGAGACGTTTGCACCGTTTCTTTATAAACATAAATCCACAACACATCCGGAATGATGTGATCGAAAGGGACTGTGTGGCAAAGAAATCTACTCCAGAGTAAACGGGATCTGGAAGACCATAGTGTTTGTTGAAGCCGAGATATCAATATCTGGTTGTAAATGGACTTATAGGTCTTCCAAAAATCAATGAGGTGACGACAATAAGTGGAGTAGCCAATGGAGTTCATCGCTTAGATGGAAAGCGAACCAGTTAACTTAACGACTATTAAATTCAAACAACTGAAGACGGTCTTCCAGACAAGCATCTGTACCGCAGAACCGAGGCTCGGGATCACAGAAAGGAATGACGGATGATGAAAAGGCATAAATAGAAAAAAACGAAGTCAGAATGGTCCGTAAGATGGATGGTACGGGGAACAGCAAGACGAATAACACTTGTACACCTGCTCGGTGTGTCTTCACCAATTCTGAAAAATCGTAAGTACCGCGGCACAGCATCCTTTTGACTCAAGGCCGCTCTAAGGAGTATCCAGGTCGTCACAATTTTCTAGCTACTAACAAGAACATAAGCTGTAAACCACAAAAATAAATCGCACGCACCATGTTTCAATTCTCTGGAAGAAGCGAGTATCCTTGAAAACCAGGCAAGCCAAAAAAAGAGAAGAGAAACAAGTAATGTTGACTAACGCATAGCGTAACAACCACTGAAGTGTGTCGACAGTAATGTGTGTATTGAGCAAATATAGAATGTAATAGAATGCCATAGTTTTCCCCCAACACATTGCAACAGTTTCATAAAGCTACCACAATTCAATACAAGAGCCCGCAATACACAAGGGATCGATCCCCGCGACCATGGCCCAAAAAGCCTTCCATCCCTCCGAGATCGGCAAATTAGTACCAGACTTGTCTGGGAGGATAGCAGCAGTGGCTCGATACAGCGGTAGGTCACCACGAGTCACTGCGAAGGCCAGATATGCATTCAATCACCTCCAACGATGCTCAATGAAATCCAATGCATGGCGCATCGCTCAGGGATAGATCAACGCCAAGACCTTTATCCTTTTTATTTTATCCTTTTACCACAATTTAGTGATTAACAGTTACTCTTCGTGAGCTAAACTTACCGAGTTTGCGTAAATATGAACCCACATGACCTCCATCTATGGTGATCTATGTATGCTGAATTAGACGCAGATCCTTCAATTTTGATAGCGAAACTGTTCTTCTAAAACATTAACTGCTAACTAGTGGGAAGCGATGCAAGCCTGATTCAGCAGTCATCACAAAAACCCACAGCACCTTGCCTCCGACACCAACTGACAACATCGTACGGCTGACAGAACTGTATCTCCCGATTCTCCCCAATTACTATTGATTGATATGGCAACTACTGGTTGCTCTTCTACCACTAAATCTATTGCTAAAATTATCCAAGTGATTGCTGTTATCGGCAAAAGCCCAACCAAATCCACAACGCTTGTCAGGTGTAGATATTTATAGTTTGCTATACATTCAGTTGGCAAAACAATTCCATAGTGACATATATGATCCCTCATTTATAGGCTAGTGTTCTGGAAAAACAGTCGTCTTTATGTTCTTTCACTCTGTATGCTGTACGCGAACACTTCTATACTTTGCTTGTCTTGTAACACCCATTCACGTAAGTAATCATTTTGTCTGGGGGTTTTCACATACGAAATGATGTTCTTTCATCATCTCTCTTCATTGACGTTTTCAGCGTCGGTACGAGGATAAAACGATGAAGTTCTCGGCGTTGATCAATCCGTGTGATGCGCAATGCATTCGACTTCACTAAGTATCGTTGGAGGAGACTGAATGCATATATGGCTCTTACAACTCACGATGGCCTACCGAGGTATCGAGCAAGTGCTGCTATCCTCCCAGACAAGTCTGCTACCAATTTTCCGACTCCGGAGGGATAGAGGGCTTGGTGGGCCATGTGCGCAGCGATCGACTTCACGTGTGTGTCGCAGTGGCGCCTCCAACAATTGCGCCACACGCGCCCTTCAGCGTCGGTCCAGAGTGGTAATTCCTGGAATTCCAAGGTAGCCGCCGTTACCACTTCCGATTCCTGTGGATGTGAAGTGATTCCTGTACGGGCAGAGAAGCCTACGATGGATGACAAGGCAATCGAGGACGACGTAGAATAGTGGTCTTTAGACAAGCATGCTTTAAA
Organism: Angiostrongylus vasorum; assembly: GCA_018806985.1. Classification (NCBI taxonomy): domain Eukaryota; kingdom Metazoa; phylum Nematoda; class Chromadorea; order Rhabditida; family Metastrongylidae; genus Angiostrongylus; species Angiostrongylus vasorum. Next base: position 333,480 of record JADANN010000268.1, read on the forward strand.
AACACGGAAAAAAAAGCTAGTAGTCAATCCATTACGAACGCCGGATATCGGCAACATATAAGATCTCGAATAACGGAACATCTGTGGTCTATTCGATCATCGCTTCCTACCTTCGTTCGCGTTTCCACACATCTCTTAGCAAAAGAAAGAAATGTACAAGGACGTGGAAGATTAACAAATTCCAGCCACTTGATGATAATGGTGGACGTGCATGCATCGGCGAAACGGACGAGTTCGCTGACGTTCGTTCGTGTTGACTGCGATGGTACGACAAACCGTGTCAAAGAATAATGGAGTAATTACAGTAACTATCGATTGCACTGGTTGGTGTAAACATGTTTATGTGAGTATAAATGGGTGTAACACATTTAACACTTCCCAATTTAACTCCTCGTTTTACTTCTTAGAGATAAATCCACCTCTTTGTGCCGAGACAATGATCACCTAGTGTCGGACCATGAAACTTCGCAGATTTATCCCACTACCTAGCATCGCACCACTGGTAGAATCATCAAAAAACGGACATTCAGATTTGCATTCAGAAATCCAGGCCACAGTAAACCAGTTTCAAGAATCACATCATCCCTGAAAGAAATCTTGTAGCATAGTGGAAAACATCCCTATGACCAAAGATCGGTGGCCATGATCTGGGAAAACCAGCAAAGTGGAAAGTTGTGTTGGCTCACCCACGATTCGGCATGATGACTAGCTATCCAGATAACATCTCCTGATGCGTGGTAGTTAAAAGGATAAAAGATGAAGCTTTCGGCATTGATCAATCCCTGAGGGATGGGCCATGCATTCGACTTCATTAAGTATCATTTGGAGGTGATTGAATGCTTATCTGGCCTTTACAATGACTCGCGGTGGCTATCGATGTATCGAACCAGTGCTGCTATCCTCCCAGACAAGTCTGGTACCAACCTGCTCACTCCGAAGGGATGGAAGGCTTGGTGGACGACCATGGGCGTGGGGATCGATTTCACGTGTGTGTTGCAGGGCGCCTACGATCACCGCGCCACACGCGCCCTATGAATGGCAGTTGGGAAGGGGAATTTTGAGACATATAAAAAAAAAAACCATATTCGTTTGGCATGAAGAACTCCCAAATCCAAGAGAAAAGAAGAATATAAATGTTTACGAAAAGAATTTACAAGAGCCTTGCTAGGGATCGGAGCCGACCAACAAGCTTGACGAGTTTTGAGAAGTGATCTTTGCAGGTCCACAATTAACCCTAAACACTGACTTTCTGCACAAAATTAAGATAAAATCTAGAGCTCTGCAGCACATTACGCCCTCTCTGGATAGAACTAATGAAGGGATCAATAAAAAGCCATAGTTTTTTTCTTCAATTGAGAACAATTCCACCTGTATACGATTATGGAACAATTGAGAGTAGTTCATAGTATGGACCTGAATACAAAAAAAAACAATATGATAAACAAATATAAAAGAAAGGAAAACAGGGAGTGGACGCTAACAGAGCACAAGACGGAGTGATCCCTTAGCACGACAGATAGGCACGCCGACTCCAATCCGTGTTTTCCCGCGCGTTACACAAATTCGGTGCTGATGAAATCAGAGCGCGAAAAGTTCCGCGTTAACTTCACAGCATTCAGAAACTCATATGAGCTATATGGTTTGCAGACCTGAGATATCTTATTCAAGAGTACAGCAGAAGGAATTGTTATGGTGAAATTCGATAACATCTTCCGGACGGTCGCCGCCGTGCGGAAGAGGAAGTGTCGAGGTCGAATGAGCGGCGGCGTGACAGACAGATGGTGACCTCGGATAAACTGCGTGATTTGACCGTGATCTTTTTCTACTGCGTACGTCTACGAGCAGGAACCCATCGTTACCAAGAAAAAAACGAACGTCGAAGCGTGTCATATATTTATGAACGTGTGGTTTTCATACGATCATCCAAAAACTAGTCATGCGAGGTCGAGAGAAGCCCATCCGTCAAAGGAGTTTCGCAACGCGAAGAAAAAAAGGGCACTATTCCCCATGGATATTCAAAATTGAGCAATTAGGTCTGCTCAGTGATTAAAGTGCAGCAATTTATGAATCGCTCTGAGGAAAACTGGTTCGAAATTCTTCTTCCAACTACATCGAAAAATCCAACCACAGCTAGATTCAGCTTGATGAATACACAAAGAAGGGGTTCTAGGTTGCGATGAAAGGATGAGGAATAAAGCTCTCGACGTTGATCAATCCTTGAGGGATGCACCATGCACTCGAACCAATGCTGCTATCCTCCCAGACAAGTCTGACACCAATTTGTCGACACCGAAGGGATGGAAGGCTTGGTGGGCCTGGGGCGCGGAGACCGATCCCATGCCTATTGCAGAGCGCCTGTGTCCGCTGCGCCACATGCGTGCCCTAGGTTAAGACAGTTACTAAATTAATCCGCTCTTATTCTAATTTACGGTATAGAAGAGATCATAAGTGAAGCACAGCTTCGGGCTAATCTAAAGGACAAATCCACTTGTAGGTTAGCGCCAGGTTGATTCTACAGGGATTTCATGAATACTTAGTCCTATTCTATACTTCTTACACCTGTCGTGACTGTTCCACCTACTACTTCTGAGGAAAATTTTTGACTAAAAAATGGGTATTACCTAGTTCAACCCACGATTCCAAGTTATTAACGAGCAGTAAAATAGTTCCGTAGGGATTTTAAGACTCGATTTCTGCTATACACTTTCTATACTTGTTGATCTTATCGTAATTGCTATTCTTTTTCTTTAGATCTGCTAGAAAGTGTGTTTCTAATTAAACCAAAGGCGTCCATACTTTTTTCAAGCCATATGCACTCGTCCTTCAGAATCGGAGTTTATTGCTGTGCTACGCAATTACGGATCTGCAAGAGTGAGCATATTGGCGTCCAGAAAATGATTTTATAGGATTTTTTTTCTCCCATTTCAAAGTTCACTTTAATATGACAAGACTGGGACACTGGACGAGGGAACACTAATTTAGTTTCTCACCATCCATTTATGGTCCACTTCCCCCATTATGGTGTCCATACATTACTGAGTATCAAACTGCAATGCAAAACGAGAATTTCACCATTCAGCACGGTCACCCAAGATAAAAAAGCATTTTGACGTTTCTATCAAAAGCCCCCCTCACCACGCTTTACCGCCTCATCGTGGCTGGGAAGTGTGCCTGGGTGTCTGGCTGCGATGTATATCGGGGGATTCATCCACTGGTAGGCCCCCAAGCTGAGGAGTCTGGCGTTTCAATCAGGAAGTCCAGCTAATAGTAAACCAATACCAGCATTCCCCACCGTCCTGGTATCAAACTAGTCGTATGGTGGCAAATCTCCCTCTGATCCGGAAGGCTGGCGACTGCCTGTGGTGGTGACGAGCTCGGGCAGACTTTTGCTAGGCTGACCTCGGGACTCCAGTGAACCACAATGGCTAAATCAGCAAAACTCCGAAAAATGGAAGTTGTGCTGGGGGCCAGCACAACCAATGAAAACGTGCCATCCAAGAATCAAAAAAGCCGAGATAAAAGCAAACTAGTTCCGAGAATCATTGCTGTCCAGGAAGGGATACTAGTGCCAGGCACAACACCACCTTCCAATCCATATAGGCGTGCAACTATCAGTACTACGATAACCTTGGAACATCTTTGAACGATTATCTAGGAAAAACAGGAGAATGAAGTCATTGTCGGTCAGCAAAATACCAACCAGATGAAAAATGTTCTCCGGCTTGAAAGACTCTTTCTATAGAAAAAAACCATTCCGAAGAAGCCGATGTTCCTTCAAGTAAACCTTGCTTCGAAAAATTTCCTTGTTTCTTGCTATAGTGGCTTTGATAACCGCTGCTACGTTGAGCTTCAAGACAGGAGAAATGTAGTTTAATGGGGGAAACCAACAAATTAACAACCCGTTTGAACCGATTTACGATAATTTCGAAATAGGATGAAAAAAACCTACGGGTCAGTTTGACGATAACCGTGAAGAGAAACGAAAAAGAAAAATTCCGGTCAAAAATTACTTCACGATTTGACCTAGTATTTGTCATCAGTTTTGAGCCTAGTTATTTTCTTTAACTGATAGAACTACCAGTAGAACAATACGACGATCCACCACCATCCTGGTATGAAACCAATCGCATGGTGGTAAATCTCCCTCTGATCCACAAAGGCAGCGGTGACTTGTGGTGGTGACGATCTGGAGCAGATTTCGGCTAGGGTGACCTCAGCACTCGAGGGAACCACAATGGCTACACCAGAAAAACTCCGAAACAATGGAAATTGTGCTGAGGGCCGCACAACCATTGAAGACGGACCATCCAAGTAAGTAAGCAAGTAACTGATAAATAACGGACAGAATTTCTTTCAACTGTTTCTCATAGTTACTATTGTACAAGCTTAGAGGTTGGCTTTAGAACGCGTCTTCAGAATACAGAAAAGAAAAATGTCTACCTATTTTACATATTCGGAATTTCTTCCTATGCTTGATAACAAGGAGGCGTTAGGAGTACAACCATCAATAGTGCTGGTTGCTGGAGACAATTGACGACTGAATCCATTGGTTGAAAGCCTATGCCACTCCAACTAGGGCTCAGCCAACCGACGACGACAGCTGACTTATATGAAGATGAGCGACAACCTAGTTGTGCATCAATAAAACCTAAATGCTTTTCGACGTTGATCAATTCCCTAACGACGTATCGTGCATTCCATTCCATTCGTAGCATCATAGAATTAACTGAATACATATTTGTCCAAGCGTACTAATGCATCAAGACAGTGTTTTTTTCCTACCAGAGAAGTCTGCAAGCAAAGCGGCGGTTCTGAGTGGTTAGGAGGCTTCGTTGGCTAGTGGAGCGATGGACCGAACCAACAACCATGTGTGTATTGCAACGCACCTCTGACACTACGCTTCAAGAGCCGAATCAATAGGTTAGAAAAAGGAAATCTGGAAATGGCTGCCTCTACATTTACAAATGATTATTAATGATGAAGCCTACCATATTTATTACTTCTAGAGACGCCATTCATGAAAAAACACTACTCAATTTGTGGCTTGAATGTTGGGGATAGAGAGCTGATATAAGGAATGATCTGATAGCGCAACGAAGACACTACAGTAGTGAGAGCTGATATAAGGAATGATCTGATAGCGCAACGAAGACACTACAGTAGTTCGACACTTCGGAGAATAAATTAAAGGAAGAAAAAGCAAAGAAGTGGGCGGCAAAATGTTGGGGAAATGTCGTGAAATCGCTTTCGTCGTGGAAGAATGGCAGTTGCAAAGCAGCAAACCTCCTTCACATCCATAGAAACCGGAAGTGCAAACGGCGGCTACCTCGGAATTCCAGGAAATACTACTCTCGACCAACATTGAAAACGTCAATGAAGAGAGGAGATGGAACAACGTCATTTCGCTACATACAAGAATGACCACCTGCGTGCATGGATGTTGCAGGAGAACAAAAATAAAGAAGTGCTGGTGTCAACATGTGAATGAAGGTAAAGAAGGCTACCTTACCGGAGCGCTAACCGATATGTTCATGCTTAGGTGCTCTGCAATGCACAAAAAGTCACTGGTTCGACACCGCTTCCAAGGAAAACCAAGCCCTCCATAACTCCAAGCTTAGCGAAGTGGCATAAGAGTTCTTTGAAAGGGTAAAAAAAACCCTAACTTGGTACCTTTTTTTGATTGTTAAGGCAAGCTATTAACTATATTAACCTCGTGTTAGCTTAACAATCCAAGTAGGTTTGCTTAATACCACCCAGGATAAATGACGGTCGGCTTGAAAGATATTGTTTTACTAACTTGGAACATCGATATGCTACCGTTAGTCAATGTGCAGACAAAATATACATCCAACTACTACGACGCTACGAGTGGAGTTCAATGTATGACGCATCCCTCAGACTGATCAACATAGAACGCTTTGCACTTTAGGTTTATGCTAATACGAGTTTCTATTTTCAGGTTCGACGACTCAAAAACGGGCCCCACAGACATGGATATAGACACACACAAACACACACACACACACGCGCTCGCGCACGAAAGAAAGGCTTTGCCGCTCTTCTCTGAATGCTTCCCGGTTCTTTTAAAAAACGTTTTTCAGCCAATCTGACTACTGAAGCAAAGCAGCCTTGATGGTTTGGACAGAAGAAATGACATGATGACACGTCATCAATGTTGAGTATAGCCGCTATAAATGAGCGATCACCCTCATCTCATGCATAGATAACAACCATAAATATGAAAATAAGCTTAAATTCAGATATCACATAGGATTGAAGTCTGCAAAGACTGAAAGCAACGACAGGGAAAAAACTGAGAGAAGTACGGTTCGATGTACAAGTAGTTTAGGATGTGACGGAATAAACAATAAAGGGAGAAAAATTAACACTTCTATGCAACAAACAGCATGGATTTGAATGGAAATTAAGCTTGGTACTAAGCAAAGTAGCAAACTGTAAGCATCCCGAAGTTAATTGGCACTAGGGGAATTCCACGCCACCTCTCACCGCAGGATTAACGTGCTCCACGGCTAATATCCCCACAATGCACTCCTGTTTCGAGCAGCTTGGTGGCAGCTGCATCCTCAATTGTCATGAAAAGTTAATATGGAGACACATTGTACTACACGATTTATTTCGCCGTTCTTTGGATTGCTCTAGATTGGAAATGACTTTTCCAACGGTTTCAAACGTCAAGTTTAAAAAGTTACGAAGAAATGGTTGACGGTTTTATGTATTAGCACATGCGAGAACTTCCCACCAATCAAAACTGCCTTCTGCAAGCATTTGGACTGCTTTAGTTCTTGAAGTATTTGCTCAAAATCTTCTCCTAATCTCACTCTAACGAGGTCAAACCTAACGGCTTGCTCCTTCCCCGTGGCTGAGAGTTTTACTGTAATCATCGTTCAACCTCCAGGACGTTAACCTACGCTAAGAATGAGTGAGATACCCTTACCTCACGGTTTTTCGTGAAGAGGTTCTTCCATGGTATTGATAGATATGAAAGGATAGTTGTATTAAGGAACGAATCCAGCAGTCACGGTTGGAATGCAGGTTTCACAGCTTCAAAAGCTTGAAGACTTCATTCAAAGAGGTGTCTTAGACACAACAAAGCTCTTATGACAACACTCGCCAAATATTTAATACATTTTCCAGCTTTCTTACAAAAGGAAACTCAGAAGAGTTTTCAGAACGCCAGTAAAGGAACCCTTCCCAACGGTTTACCGCCTCATTGTGGCTGGGAAGTGTTCCCTGGGTGGTGGGCTGCGATGGGCTGAGGAGTTCTGCGTTTCCATTCGGAAGCCAAGCCAAGAGTAAATAAATACCGCGATCCATCACCGTCCTGGAATCGAACTAATCGAGCTAGGCTGACCTCGGCACTCCAGGGAACCACAATGGCTAAACCAACAAAATTTGGGAAGAATGGAAATTATGCCGGGGGTCCGCACAACCAGTGAAAACGTCTTCCCAAGTATCCAAGGAAATAAGTAAACGAACTACGACATTAGGGATCGATAAGAAACAAGTGAATTAATGCTGTACTGAAACTGCAACCGAGATTCTCCAGGCATAACTTTCCGAAAAAATAGACAAATGAATTGAAATATCTATAAGTAGACGTTTTCATAGCGAGCGGTGTGGTAGAGAAATGCAAGTCCATGGTATGACTCCGCCCCCCCAATCGACCAAGGGCACCTCGCGACGGGGTCAGGAAATTGGCGCCGGACGTTCCTAGAACGAAGGGCTCCTTCCGATCCAAAAAAAGTCGATGACTGGATGTGGCGAAGAGGTGAGGAGCCTTAGGCTCAGCAATCTCAACATTCCAGTGTGAATCGGCTAGACCAGCACTGGACGACATCCATAAGAAACGTTAAAAGTCGTCAAGCTGCAACTGAACCCACACACAAATCCGAAATCTTCCGAAGGTGAGGGCGATGTGAGAAAACGAATCGAAGCATCTTGATTGTCGTAGAATGCTGGTCGAGTCGATTCTCCCCGGAGTCCTGGGATAGCCAGGTTGGACCGATCCCAATTGGATTGCAGAGAGTGATTTCTTTCTCAGTAAGTCCGATACCAATTTCCCGACGCCAGAGGGATGAGAGACTTAATGAGGCCGTAGCGAGAGTGAACTAGCACCGTGCTCATGAAAATCGACATCACTACCACTACTATCCCCTCGTGTATGTACATTGAGATAATTGATGTGTGATAGTTACTCTTTTCCAAGAAAAGGAATAAAAGGATAAAGGATAAAGCTCTCGGCGTTGAGCAGTCGCTGAGGGATGCGCCATGCAATCGACTTCATTAAGAACGTTTGGAGGTGATTGAATGCATCCCCTGGCCTTTACAAACTCGCGCTGGCCTACCGATGTATCGAGCCAGTGGCGCTATCACCCCAGACAGGTCTGGTACCAATTTGCCGATCACGGAGGGATGGAAGACTTGGTGGGCTATGGGCGTGGGGATCGATTCCACGTGTGCGTTGCAGGGGGCCTCCGACTACTGCGCCACACGCGCCCTAAGAAAAGGAAACCAGTTTAAAACACTATTGAACCATTTTTGATATCACTACTTCATTCCTTTTCTGGAAAGGGAACATTTAAAAGATGGTCTAAAAGATACAAATATTGGTTGAATAAAGTCAGGCAGGACAATCACACGCTGTCACGCCTTTATAAAAAATGCGTATTGATTTTTGACCTGCCCTACATTCCCGGGATTGTTTGGTTTCGTGGACTGCGAAAGAAATCGTAAAATATTCTTTTCCATTGTTCTTTTTTTATTACGAAAACATCATCGTTCTCCTTTGTTTTTTGTCGAATACCATCCCATCAGAACCGTCTCGATTCCCATCACATGGTCGCAATAACACAATTGAAAGAAAGTGTTCCCGATCGACACCAATCAATAGTGCACGATTAAAAAAAGAGTTTTATGCTTCTAGTAATATAAAAATCCTTGTATTGAACATAAGAAACAAAACTATGGAGTGGATCTTACAGAAACAAACAGCTTGTACTAGGAATTTCTCGTACAGACGACAAAAATGAAAGAATGAGATGGTCTTCCTTAAAGATGAGCCCGCTTGCCGGAATATTAAAGTTGTAAGAAAACCGGCTTTCCCGCCAAAAAACTAAGTAAGACAGATTTAGTTAGAACTGTTTTGGTTCTGAATGATCTTTAGCTTCCAAAGGTAGACCTTTGGTCTTGAAATGCTTAAAATTCCAGCTCGTTTAGAATTCGTTTCAATTAAGCGTCCCGTAGAGAATATCGATTGTTCTAATCTGTTTAAGTTAGTGGGTTGGCTGGACTCCATCGTCATCCACTAAAAATGAATTCGCAAATTAGTGTTTGTTTCTTCTATTTAGAAATTAGGGACTATAAAATGGGGAGCGTGCAGCGCAGTGGTCCGAGGCGCCCTGCACACACACGTGGAGTCGATCCCTGCGCCCATGGCTCACCAAGCCTTCCATCCCTCCGGGGGTCGGCAAATTGGTACCAGACTTGTCTGGGAGGATAGCAGCACTGGCTCGATACATCAGTACGCCACTGCAAGTCATTGTAAAGACCAGATATGCATTCAATCACCTCCAACGATGCTTGATGAAGTCGAATGCATGGCGCATCCCTCAGGGGTTGATCAACGCCGAGAGATTTATCCTTTGTCCTTTACTTGTTCCACATGCCCATGTATTACCTTTGTGCCAATCGTTTCTGGAGTAAGAAAAAGGTTCTGTGAGATTTGACCCCATTGATGACAATATGGAAGTGGAAGAAAAAAGGCTGAGAAGGCGAACTTTTATGAGAAAAGAAATGGGAAGTCGCTGAGATATGTATAGTGCTTGAGCACAACAAAAGTGGAAACAAGCAGAATGATTATCATCAATGGCTAAGTCATTTCCAGTAAAATCAAGAGGACATAGCGAAGAAGTCAAACCACTTTTTATTAACTGTTACGAAGAAGCGTGTAGCGCAGTGATTTGAGAGGACCTGAAATACACACTGCAAAGTTCGTTCACTACCGGCTGCTCAGGCAAACCAAACCGTCCTACCTCTTCAGATTTGGCATATTTATATCGGATTTGTGTGGCAGGATAAGAACACTGATTTGGCCCACTGGTAGGCCCATGTATGTCACTTGGTATGAGAGATATGCATTTAATAATCTTTATGATGCCACGAATGGCGTAGAATGAATGGCGCATCCTTGGCGAACTGAACAGCGCTGAACGCTTAACTCTTTATACTCTATGAACAGTGACGAATTTACCTCGTGTATATAGTAAACTGTAGATTATATGAGATGCTTAGATGCTTGCGAAATTATCCGAATCGTCATCTATTCAAGAAATCGAAGCCTTTAGTCAACCCCGATTTACTCAGAGATGAATATTTGAAGTATTCGATACAGCCGATCAGTTGGCCGAATGTTAAACCAGATGAAGATTTTTCACTTATTCACACACGAAGGCAAGGATTAAACTTCGTGTTTGCCTAGAGCTTCAAACAGACCCTAAACCTTTTACCCCTAGAGTTCCCACGAAGAAAAAGTAGCACAGAGATTCAGTTTTGTCGAAATTTCTTGTTTCTGATTCATTTTATCAACAAATGATCAGATACCGGCTAGATTCTCATCGATCTCCTTAAACAAAACGTCGATCTCATCAACTGGCGATAGTTCATTTGGAAGGATATTTCAGAGTTTAGATAGAAGAAGGTCGTTAAAGCCAGTTAATAACCATATAGCTCCAGAGCGTCATATTTTCTGCCGACAAGGAGGAAATAAATGTCTCGAGAAGCTTTAAGGAGCACTAAAACCCACATAACATCTGTCGTATCTCCGCTTTGGCGTAATCAGCTTGAAAGGAAATGAGGTATTACTGGATAATTAGGTGAGCTTGGCTCAGATTAGATTTCGCTTGAGAGGCGGCGTGATCACAAGACGTTAAGTGGATCCATCTATCATACACTAAACCCTAGATGTCAAATATCATCATAAAATACTAGGCAACGACCGTTTGATAGAGAGAACATTTCCATAGGGAAAAAAAACAAATCGTGCTAATACATTCTTAATAATGCACATTGGTTTGAATGCGTGCGTGCGGTAGAATGACTTGATCAAACGTTTTTCAAGACCAACTTTCTTTTCTGTGGGTAAGCCAGAGATTGTTATTACAGCATTTATTAATTCACAACAGATGACGTTTCGGCGGTTTCACCTTCCTCAGAGCCTGCAACGGTCAAATGGGCGTACAATCCACTCAGCCAAATACTTTCATAACCTCAGCAGATAAAACTTAATACGTCACTTTTAGTTCGCATAATAAACAACTTCTCTTAAATATTCACTTTTGTTGGAAACTTATTTACCTTTAAGTTCAGTATGACCGGTCAACATTTGTTCTTTCACTGATAAGCTAACCCGAGGTTGATATTGCACTATGTTCTGCTAGCTTATAATGGTATCGACTTCTGCAGGATGATTCGAAAAAAGAAAACAACTTATTATCACTGGACAATCATCGTTAACAACAACCGCCCTGTATAAAAGAGCATTGTCGGCTGGGAGTGCCTCGCTCGAACAATGTTCCATTGAGGAAGATCCGACTCGGTACGAAAATGAAAGCACCACATCGAGAGCATGATGAACTGCGGACATCGACTCGGGTCATCGGCTGTGAGGAAAATGAATACGTTGAAACGTTTGCCGAATAAATCCCTTCATCAACCTTGGATTAGCTTATCAATGAAAGCTTTTCTGTTCTCTGTATGCCCTCCATTTATTTGCTGGAGACTAGCTGCAAGGAGTATTACGGTCAGACAATCAACCTGAGGTTTGGCGCTAGGTCATCCACGATCACAAAACACTCCTCGTTGCGATTCAATGTTGTATTTTTGAAACTTATCAAAACCGGTTCAAGAGTTTACGCACTGATGCTTTGGATTCCTATGCGAGCTAGTGACTTTTATTTAAACATCTTCCCCGCTATGTCTCTCCGTGCTGTGCGCTCCTAGCGGAGTACTTGGTTCAACTTTAATTTTACCGACTAGATGTTCTTTTACACGGACTGGTCTAAACATTTCGCCAATGTATTCGTCTGCTCGCGTTTTACAAGAGCTTGGACAAACGGTACCCGAACTCGTGCAATCAACGTTTCCATCGTCAGGGCATTTTATACAATTTTGAATTGTATACCAGTCACTGCTACCGATTTATTTTGACCGGCCCTCCTTAAGCAACGTTTTATAGCTGCACTTATTCCGTTTCGGAGAATAATTTGCGGAACACCTGAGGGCCGAACAGAACAGGTATTCTTCCGAGTGACCCATAAGCTACTGCATCGAGAAATCATACATGTTAATTGCTACTTTGTATTGCATAAGGAGCTTGTGGATGGCTTGAATTGCGGAGTCTTGCGACAGGTTTCAATGAAGCGCAGTCTAACGTCTCAATCACGCGCTATTCAAACGCGCGTTGTGTAGACGTTCCAGGAACATTCCAGTGTTTCTCACAATGTATTTGAGCAAATGGATGGGTTCCAGCTTTATAAACCACGCTATTCTACATAACTATTCTATTCTATAAACCGCACACCCGTCTACATAACTGATTGGAAGTAATTTTAACTTATTGCTGACTGCCTACTCTTTTTAATGACAGGGTATATTGCGAAATATAACTTCAGTGATGCTGAGATATTTGCAAAACTCCGGGCCGCAGGTGTCTGCGGTGGGGAACGAACGCGCTATTGTCCTTTCCGGTGAGATTGGAAATAGGTCAGTGGGAAGATGAGTTTGGAATTAGTTGTTTCATACCTTTAGGGCTTATTGAGATGAAATGCTACGCAAATTCTTACTAATAAGGTGGAACGTCGATTCTCTGGAAGGAAGACCGCTAGTTGTCACATCTGTCTTGCTGATATGATATGAATACTGGTCAATGCAGCGGTCAAATATGTTAAAGTAGAAGACTTGTAGCCACGACTTCCGTTACTGTTTTCGATATAGCGACTATATCCTTAGGTATCACAGAAGAGTAGTTGTTTTGATTGTGTGAATCGCGAGCTACCCGTAGTCATTGCGGTTGCTCTTTGCAAACTATGCCACTCTTCCAATACCACTGTTCTTCTCCACTTACTGTCTCCATCATGCGCTCATACATCTAGAATATATGTTTGCGCAATGCATGTCAGACGTTAAAAAATCCTCTCGAAAGAACATTTCTATGTGCGAGAGTGGCGCGATACCCTATTAATTACAACCGTAGAAATTCCACATGATAAGAACCAAATGTAGACCTGTCCGCAATATCTGCATAGGAGCTTACATATATGAGCGAGGATGTCTAGGTAGGAGTTGCTAGACCGCGCCAGAAAGCAAAGACGTCAGATCGTGAAGCTCCGAAACGTTCTGGACAATGTTGACCTCTCACTTACTGCCTTTAACTAGTTTTCACGGCAACGTATTATTTGTGAAACAACCACAATGATGCTGAGATATTTGCAAAACTCCGTGATGGTGTGGTGGTGAGCGCGTTACTCCCCCGAAAGAACAATAGCGCGTTCGTTCACCACCGCAGACACCTGCGGTCCGGAGTTTTGCAAATACCTCGGCATCATTGTGGTTGTTTTGAATAATTTCCAAAAAATCCAAAAAACGAATCGCAAGGAGGAGTGTCTTGCGATCACGACTGATCTAGTGCCATACCTCAGGCTGATTGTCTGACCTCAGCAAGGTACATTCCTCGCCTATATACTGTGCGCTTCCTCTCCACGATTTTCCTGGAAGACTTACAACGAACAAAACGGTGTTTAAAAAGAAGCTGTTTATTATCCGAATGCAAATTTGTGTGTAAAGTCTTATCTGATAAGGCTATGAGAATAACTCGAAAGACCGATTTTCTATAAACCTCGGCATAAATAATCGATATATTTGTTTATATGCTCTTTTGAACTGGTCTTGTTGAGCTGATCTGACATTGGTATGGTTGTTGTTGTTGTCGTTGTTGTTGTTGTTGTTGTTGTTGTTGTTGTTGTTGTTGTTGTTGCTTGATGGCTGACGTTTTGGCAATTTCGCCTTCCTTAGAGCCGTGCTGTTACGAAAATATATCTGTTATGAAAGCGTTTGGTTGAGCAGATTGGATGTCAGCTTGACCTTTCCAGGCTCTGACGAAGGCGAAACAGCCGAAATGTCAGCTATTGTGCGCTAATGAATCCTATAATACCAACCTCGCGTACGCTGATTAAAAAAAACAGTTAAATAATATGCATCGACTTTATGGCTCGGTTAGAAATTACAATGTATAACTTTTATCTACTGCCCACTACTTTTTAACGGCAGGGTATTATGTGAAATACAATCGCTACGATTCTGGAATATTTATAGAACTCGGAGACCAGCCATCTTGCTTGTGGCCTTAGTTTTGCACATATCTCAGTATCATTGTGGTCAAAAATTGTCCGATTTCAACCATAGGATATATGATTGGACCTGAGGCTTCTTCATTTGGTCAAAACTAGTTGAAGACAATAATCAGGTTTTCTTTAAGAGAATGTAGGAGAGGCTTGTATTGCGAAATCATCTATACCTTTCTCAGATTTCTTTTTTCTCCTGTTTCTCATCCTCTTCCTAACGGTTTACCGCCACATCGTGGTTGGGAGGTGTTCCTCTGTGTCGGGTTGCGATGTTCAGTGGGGCTTTCATCCCCAGCACGGCCACCCAAGCTGAGAAAGAGTTCGGCGTTTCCATCAGGAAGACCAGCTAAGAGTAAGGAATCACCAATATGCTGATGTCAAATTAGTCGCATGGCGGCAAATCTCCCTCTGATCCACAACGGCGGCTACTGCCTGTGGTGGTGACGACTTGAGGCAGACTTTGGCTAGAGTGACCTCGGAACTCCAAGGAACCACAATGGCTAAACCAGTAAAACTCCGAAAAAGTGGAAATTATGCTGAGGCCCGCACAACCAGTGAAGACGGGCCATCCAATTATCCAAGTAAGTTTTCATCCCACATGCAAGAAGTTGGAATGTTCTAAAAAAATGTGCAACAGTACATGAAAAGTGAAGGAAAAATCATAGGAACTGCTAATGAAATGCTTATAAAAAACCGAACTGCAAAAACAGAAAGCGCAAAAAAGATCACGTCGCCCTCTCTCCTTTTGTTTTGTACACTCCATACAGATGTAATGGATTAGATTCGATCCGGAGAATGGAATAGAATAGAGGGATGTAGACTTATAAAAAAGTAGTACCAAAGCTCTAAAGTTCTCAGCGTTGATCAATCCCTGAGGGATGCGCCATGCATTCGACTTCATTAAGCATCGTTTGGAGGTGACCGAATACATAAATGCCTTTTACAATGACTTGCGGTGGCCTGTCAATGTATCGAGCCAGTGCTACTATCCTCCCAGGCAAGTCTGGTACCAATTTGCCGACCCCGGAAGGATGGAAGGCTTGGTGGGCCATGGGCGCAGGGGATCGATTCCACGTGTATGTTGCAGGGCGCCTCTAACCACTGCGCCACACGCGCCCTTTAAAAAAAAAGGAAAAGTAGAAGTTAAAGAGTTAAAAACAGTAGTACGACGAAGTACAAAATGCACAAAAGTTGGGATCGAACTAAATCACCTGCTAGGCTACCTGCTGGACAACAGTGGACCACCATATCGAACACTGGAAAACAATGGCAGGAACCGAAGGGTTATAGTAGAGATCGTAAGGTTATTGGTTTGATACATTAAAAATCAATTAGACTAGCTGCGGGAATGTCGTCCTACCAATTACGGCTGATGTACTCGTTGGGGGAAGGAGTTCCCTTTTTTTTGAAGAGGTCAGCGAAGTGGGTTGAATTCTGCACCACCATGGGACGTATTGCCCTGAATCCATACGCGTAGAAAGGAGAATTTAACTCTTGTTAATTTAAATGTCGTGGCATACGGTAATCGGAACCGTCGCTGGACCATAAGCGGGCGAACGTCCTCGCAAATAAACTTCAGCGGTTGTATGGTTCTGTGAGAGAAAACGACTGAGATCAGCTCCAGTTTGTTGCCTCTGCGACAACGAAGCTCGATTGCACTTCTAGCTCCAGCTGTTCATCAACAGCTCCAGTGGATGCTCGGCTAAGAGACGGTTCCACATCTTGCGTATAACGTGGACCTTCAGATGCCTAATTCTCACCTTTTGTAAACTTCGGTATGTTCTTTTCACAGTCAGCATTCTGCCTAACTCAGTGAATTCAAATGAAGAGTGTAGTACTTCCGCGTCTCGAAGTCACCACAGTTATGTGCAAAAAATTCTCCGATGGCTCGCTGGATAGTGAACCGTAGTAATTGATTAGTATAGTGGCCACATCAACGATCTAAACAAAGTCTTAGTGAAGTAAGTTTTAACAGAAATGAACAAAGAACGTATGAGTGGTGCAGTGCTCTCTGACCAGCGCTGTTGAACCCTGCACTCTGTGACCCTTTGCCGATTAAATCGATTCCTATGTCGATCGATAGTGTGGGAAGAAATCGTCTATTACGAAGCTTTCCTCCTTAATTTCAATTTCCCCTTTACCATATTCCATCCAGCCATCCAAACTATGTAAATTAATAATTTTTTCATTGCCATATTTAGTTCATTGTCGTCCTAAAATCACTAAAAATGAGTGTTCTCCGTTGTTAGTCATTGTTTCAGTGCATCTGCGGTCTCTCAATTTCTACCTCCTATCTAATACATGAGTAATCATGCGCATTTATACCAACACATACCCAGGTGTGTGAAATATGCGTTGATTTCAATGCGTATTGTTGTCGATCATATTTTTTTCCTCGAGGAGATCAATTTACCCTGCTTCTTGCATTCGATCGATAGTGCATCCAACATAGATGATAAGGCAGATGCTTCTGCGAAAAGCTCTTCTCTAAAGTTAATGAACTACAAAAGACCGTTTTCGGACAAGTTTTCAGTTCATGTCGCGCGCGGTAACGAGCTAAACGTAGGCACAATTGGCCCGTCGCCACTGAATTAAACATTTCCAGAACTTATCGGATTCTCCTGGTGTAGTTATGGTAGCAGTTTGTTGAGGTCTCATTTACTTTCTAGTCTCTTGGTTGGAACCTTTCGTATCGACATTGGGGGATGAAGCCCGTATCGACATAGACACAACTATGCATGCATTCATCAATATTATATGTTTACATACATATGGAAGGTGTAAATCAGTCAGGCACAACAGAACGATGGGGTCCATTCCCCAAACTGACCTGCCTTTGAAAGGACCTACAGGGTTCGAATTTGGTCTGACTTCAAACTCATATTTATCACCAGGACACCATGGAGGCAAGTTATATCCAGGCCTCGTAACGTTGCGCCTACCAGGCTTTGAATCCGTCAGTCTTGGAGATTACTGGTGACGATCTGTGCTTACAGCACACATACACTAATATGAGAATTCTGCACTTAGGACCTGAATATGTTGAAGAGGGTCCAAGTGCGACGCTTTCGGATTGGGCAAGAAAAATAGACAGATCAGCGTTTCTTATAACGGAAGAAAAAAATCGTAGCTGCAGGGGGAGTTGTTGGCGCTAATTTTTTTCTGCCAACACGAGTTTGGACATGAACTCCGATCCCTTCGAACAACCAACGAACTGGGTTGACGTCCACGATTGAGAAGATACGTGGCAGTAGCCGCTTTGACAGTTTTCATCGTCTACGTCCCAAAATCTGGCTGTGGTGAAGACAAAGTTGAAGGATTCTTCATATGTTTGGAGAAGCTCTACAGAGAATACTATCCGTTTTACGAAATCGTCATTGGTGAGTTTTACTTGAAGCTTAACTGAGCGCTGTGATTCATGAAGTGGGATGTAAGATAATAGGCTTTCTTTGAGTTAATCATGACGAATACGACCATACATGGTAACTCACAATTCCAGAAATCTCGTCCCAACATTGAATGTGGAACTCTTTCAGTGGAGGCTATCATAACGAGATTGAAAACGTCACCCTAATTCGAAGTTTTTCACGTAGACAATGTCGTCGTTATTGCTTTTTTGTATGAGTTCCATACGAGGTCGAACCATCGTTTATTTTGCTGGACATCACGTCAAGAAGAAGAGTGAAGAGAAGCAAAACTCAAGGACTAGGGAAAAAGCGGTGAATGTGTGAAGAATATGTTTTACCTTCAACGCGATTGGAATCTCTAGGTATCCCAGTTTTTCTGTTGAGGTTACCGAGGTGTTTGGCTGACCGGTTTGCAGCTAACTTGCTTTTTCCAGGGCTCTGAAGAAGGCAATATCCTCCGAAACGTCAGCTGTTATGAATAAATAATATACGATAACAACCTCATGTGTGCTTATCAAGAATAGAGCGAATTATTTATCAATGCCGAGGTTAATAGAAAGTCAGTTTTGGGAGTTAGTTCAAGGACCTAAATCCTGTGAAGGTCATAAATTTGGGACCTTTAGCGCAAATATCGATAAAGAGCGCAGTCGGCTACTCCAACTTCGTCGTGGTAATGCCCAGAAAAAACCGATGGTTTCGAAGTCACTAAGTGCAGAATTATTTATATCAGAACATGCAGAACTCTACTTAGGTAAAGGACGTCTTAAGGAGAGAAGGACATGAGTACTGGTCAATAGCAAGATGATCGTCCTTCTGTGCCCAAGTGGAATAGCCACACCATTCAGAGATGCAGTTGAAAGGTCAGCCCCTGCTTCGATATTTGCGACGGCCACGTTCACCTGCGCCGTTATTAAACGTTATATTGATTAAAATAAAGTGTCCTATCTATGCCTGTGATGGCGGTAATAAGCCGGTTTTCATAACTACGACCTCCTTAGAAGGATTTCCAATTTTTGAGGACACCGTTCGAAGACAACAGGTGAACAAAAAGAACATTTGAGTAGATTGCGAGAGAACCAGGACAATTTTGACGGAGGAGGAATACTGAAGGAGACGGAATATTCGTTGCTTTCCTCATAAGCCAACCGTGTTAACAGCTGTAATCGACTCTCAACTCCACTGAGGTCGAACACACATGCATAATTTGTCACTATTTCATTGATAACAACGAAAAAAAATATCGTAACTAGGCATATCCCGGCACAAATGATTCTGCAGTATCGCCTTCTTCAGAGCCTGGAAGGGTATACTGACATACAATTTACTAGGCCAAACGCTTCAATGACACTTACAAAAAGACGAAAAACTCTATGGTAATTACATGGTCAACAGCTTCTCGAAAAAACTCACCGCTTTTTTTACGTGCCTTCCAATGAGGAAGATTAGAACAGCTGATTATGGTCGCATAAGGTTGATGACTGCACCATCCCACATCAGAAATTGATGCGAACATACGGGGTCAGGTCGCGTATGACCTCTGGACATTCATCCCTGCTATTCATTGTAGGGTTTTTGGCATTTATCCAAAAAGCCTCAAGAAGTTTTCGCGCTGGTGTTCTAGTCTCCTGCGCAAGGATATTGACTTTTACTTCAAAATCGTCCCCGCTGTGCTTTTGTATCCTATGCGTGCCTAGTGGGGTACCTTGTCTTAGTTTTTCGTTTGCCATCTAGGTGTTCTTTTTATACGGATACACAAAGGCCTGCCCGTTTCGCCAATATATTCATCTCCGCAATTATTACAAGAGATCAGGTATATCGTACCTGAACTCATGCAATCACCATCCCTGCCGTAAGGGCAGATTACGCAATTTGTTGTTTCGCATAGACGGTCATACAGGCGGTTACGAACTAACTGACGACGTAGAGTAGCCGGTGGTATTTCAACTATCGCTACCGATTCCTCTAGGCCTGCCCTTCTTAAGCATCGTTTAATCGCTACGCTTACTTCATCGCTAATAAAGGGCAGCATAAACGGGACTTTCTTCTGGTTAAGTGTTTCGCTTGGGCGCGTCGCTCTCCTTCTAAACTTATCTCGTGGGGTTACTATTTCGTAGCCATTGGAGATGGCTATTTGCTCGAGCCAAGTCGCGCGATTCTTCCTTTAGTTCCCTGGTTGTGCACACAGAGGTGGCTGTTCGAAACATGTTTCTCACAAGCGCCCTCTTTGTGTGTGAAGGGTGGGAAGAAAGGAAGTGAACGAGGATGTTCTTGTTACTTGGCTTTCGGTACCACTTTTGTCAGGTAACCGCTACTTGATAGGCTTATTTGGACGTTTAAAAACGGAAGCCAGTCTTTTCTCGGTTTCTCCCGGGTGAACTTAATGTACTCAGACTGCTCGTTCAATAATTCAAAGCATTTGTCCATCTCCTCCTGCGTAGAGGAGATGACAAAACAATCATCTACATATCTGCAGTAGAGTAGTGGCCGGAGATCGAGAGCAGGGGCTTCTATCTTAGACATAAACACAATGGCAAGGCTTGGTGCCAGTCGCTGTCCCATAGCCAACTCCCCTTATTTGCGCGAAATATTTCCCAGACCATCTGAAAATCGAGCAGTTTAGGCACTCCTTTAGGAGAGCCATTAGCTGCTGAATGGACAAGCCATGCATATTTATTCTTCCTTCATGTTTAACAAGAAGTTCGAAGATGGCTTGCATTGCGGAGTCATTCGATACGTTGGTGTACAACGCAGTAACGTCGAAGGACTCCATCATGTACGCGTTATTAGGAGACGCGTTACGTGAGACGTTCTAGGAACATTTGGGTGTTTGTGAGGTGAGCTGGAATATGGTTAAGCAACTGGGTAAGTATTAGGCTTAAAAACCAGGTTATTCTATCCGTTGGCCCGTCTACACAGCTGATGATGGGTCTAACCTTAAATGATGACGGATTGGTTGACGCAAGATCATCAGGTGATACCAACTTATGTGTTTTAATAAGTAGGTATAGGACGGGACATGTTGGTGTATCGATTTTAAAGTGCGAAATAACCGATGGTTTTAAACCTGCAGCCTTTGCCACACTGACCCATTGATTGTTTAGCTTTCGGTATTGACTTTTGTATTCCTTTTCAGAGGATGGGCGATAGAGGGTAGCATCACTAAGATGTTCCTCTGTTATCTCAACATCCAGTTGGCGAGGAATAACTACGAACTCTCCCCCCTTATCACTAACAGACAGTCTTATTGTTTTATTGTTTTTGAGTTTATTAATTCTCTAATTTCTCGCATGCCACATTTTTTGTGCGGCTGTAAGGTTAGAGATAAAGTTTCTATCGCAGTAATGATTAAGGGTCTTGAGAACGCCGTCCGAAAACGAGATAAGTTTAGAAGGAGAGCGACGCGCCCAAGCGAAACACTTGGCCAAAAGAAAGTCCCGTTTATGCTGCCCTTTATTAGCGATGAAGTAAGCGTAGCGATTAAACGATGCTTAAGAAGGGCAGGTCTAGAGGAATCGGTAGCGATAGTTGAAACACCACCGGCTACTCTACGTCGTCAGTTAGTTCGTAACCGCCTGTATGACCGTCTATGCGAAACAACAAATTGCGTAATCTGCCCTTATGGCAGGGACGGTGATTGCATGAGCTCAGGTACGATATACCTGATCTCTTGTAATAATTGCGGAGATGAATATATTGGCGAAACGGGCAGGCCTTTGTGTATCCGTATAAAAGAACACCTAGATGGCAAACGAAAACTAAGACAAAGTACCCCACTAGGCACGCATAGGATACAAAAGCACAGCGGGGACGATTTTGAAGTAAAAGTCAATATCCTTGCGCAGGAGACTAGAACACCAGCGCGAAAAACTTCTTGAGGCTTTTTGGATAAATGCCAAAAAACCCTACAATGAATAGCAGGGATGAATGCCCAGAGGTCATACGCGACCTGACCCCGTATGTTCGCATCAATTTCTGATGTGGGATGGTGCAGTCATCAACCTTATGCGACCATAATCAGCTGTTCTAATCTTCCTCATTGGGAAGGCACGTAAAAAAGCGGTGAGTTTTTTTCGAGAAGCTGTTGACCATGTAATTACCATAGAGTTTTTTCGTCTTTTTGTAAGTGTCATTGAAGCGTTTGGCCTAGTAAATTGAATGTCAGTATACCCTTCCAGGCTCTGAAGAAGGCGATACTGCCGAAACGTCAGCTACTGTTGTATTGTATTGTGTTTTTCTATGGAAGTAAATGTATGCTGTTTAACAACCTCGCGATTGCTGAACAAGAAAACGACGCATTCATATTCCAATGCCGAGGTTAATAGAAAGTCGATCCTGGGAACTGTGTTTAAATTATTGAGCTTACCCAAGGTAGATAACGAAATTTATTTCGGCTAACGTTTCGATGTCTTCGTCTTCATTAGAACCCATGACCGGAGTCGATGGTCCACAGTTATTCATCTTCTTGATGTGGCGTCTTTGTAGTCGTAGTTGAAAATCGGTGTTATCGTAGTTCCCTAGTTCGTTCGTCATCTAAGCTGAAAAGAAGTTCAGCTTCAATTTGGGCGCTCAGCTGGTAATCGAACTCCATGAACAATTTTTGTCTTCCTCGAAGAAAACCAATCGCAAGCAACATGTGTTCCTCCGATTCACGATTCCTGACAAGTGCCAGAGCTAACAATAGCCTGAGGTAATTCTGGTGCGATTATCCTGTGTGAATTTTGGGACATATTTTGCTGAGCCAACATGAAGTATTGAAGAATAAAGTCTTCGGCCTTGATCAATCCATGAGGACTGTGCCATGTATTCGATTCCATTCGAAGCAACGCAGCGGTGACTGAATACATATTTGGACTACATAGTGACTTGGGTAGGACTTCTGATGTATCAGATCAGTATTTTTATCCTCCCAGACAAGCCTGCGAACAATTTTTAGACCCCGAAAAAGATGGCACAATTGGTTGACCTGGAATGTATGATCGAACCAAGGATCCAGGTGCATATTGCAGAGTGCCTTTAGCCACTGCGCTGCACGAGCTTTCATTGAATTAACATAATAACAGCTAAATGAGAATTATGATTGTATCCACACAATTTCTCCAATTTTTATTCGTAAACATGGAAGACCTTTAAGGGAAATAATTGAAAGGAATCAAAGAACACACAACGCTTCTTGGTCAGCTCCTTCCAACCCCTCATTTTCACTGCGTCATCTTATTTTTGCTTATTTTCTTTGTCTGTCCATCTTTTTTACTCTCTTTCTTTTCCGTCATTTTCTTTTCATTTTTCTTCCATCTTCACTGCAGTTTTGTTCTACGTTTTTCCCTTTTCCTTCCGTCTTTATTCTGACCTCAATGTCCTCTAATAACCGATACAACTACGTCTGTTCCTAGCCAAAAGCGAGGTAAAAGCTAAAAAGGATAAAGCTCTCGGCGTTGACCGATACCTGAGGGATGCGCCATGCATTCGACTTCATTAAGCATCGTTTGGAGGTGGTTGGATGCATACCTGGTCTATACAATGACTCGCGGTGACCCACCGATGTATCGAGCCAGTGCTGCTATCCTCATAGACAAGTCTGGTACCAATTTGCCGACCCCGGAGGGATGGAAGGCTTGGTGGGCCATGGGCGCGGGGATTGATTTCACGTGTGTCGCAATGGCGCCTCCAATCACTGCGCCACCTAGAAAGAAGCGAGGTATGAAAAGAAAATCAGCGGTATAGATCTTTGAATGATGAGAACATAAGAACCTTCCTTCTTTTTCTACATCATGTTTGGTAAAATAAGGTATAGTTTGAAACATATTTATACTATACGCATTGGTTTCCATGCATGCGTAGCTGAGATTGCTTTTCTAGCCATTCTTGCTTTAAACAAATATGTCTCAGCTCATAATGAATCCTATCAATTGGAATAAAAGCCGCCAGTATCTACATAGATTTTCCGACAAAATACATATTCTCCTATTCCAACAAGGTTTGTTTCATGAAATTTAACAAAACCTATTGTTTCCCACTTTTCTGTCGTGAATGGTTCTCATGAATGAACGGCGAATCGATGGAAAAAACGGGTTTTCACCCGGTGGGAGAAGACGGAGCCCACGAGTGCGGTGTTGTTTGCGACTGTTCACCCACTTCTCCCAAGTTTTAAGCAAGTCTAAAACTAGCGAAGTACTTGCGTTTGCTTCATATATGATCGGCTTTACACAATGTTCGGATCTTAGAACTTCACTCATTCAATTTGTTGCCTTGCTTCCACAGTCCACGAAAGTCTTGTCATTTGCATGTGCGTTTTAGCTTCTACTTGAGGGCTTTGCCTTTCTCTCGTATGGCATTGGATGCTGTTCGAATTCACTCTCCGTGGAGTCCTGGGGTAAATCTAGTAGACCGTTTGCTATCCTTCGTGGATTTGGGAAAGCTTTCTCCAGATAGGAGTGATGTCACAGGCTTGGTGGCTTTCACTAGAAAATGCGGAGTTGAACCAACCACCACGCGTGTATTGTTGCACAGCTCTAACTACTACGCTTTCCTAGCTCATAGATAACGTTTTAAACATGCAAGTATGTTCTTTAGAGCGAAGCGCAAAGTTGCTCCTATAAGCCTGTAAGTTCTCAGCTTATCAAATACCGTAACTGTGGAAAAGTTATCTTCATTGTTATCGAAAAACCAGCACGATCATGAATTACAGCACTTTGTTTTATCTCTACAATCGCAAAGTTTTTATTGCAGTGCATATTCTTATCACAGTTCCTAGACTTTCCATTTTTGTATATCTCACTTAACTTAAATAGCTAAACAATGATAAAGATACTACGCCTTTTTACAGCTGTCGTGGTGAGGAATGGTGGTTTTGTCACGATTCCTGATTTCTCACAGATCCTGGCATACGGTAGGTCAGTTGTTCGTGAATGTGTGACACACTCTAGGTACATATAGTACGATGTACAGTCCCAACTGATTCTTCCGGTTTATCGGCAACTCTCAACGTCATCAAATCTCTATGTGAAGATCTACGCCACCGCCAGAGAAGCTGTCCAAGATATTCCTGACAATTCAAAACTTCTAGTTGGAGGTACTCGTGAATGTTGCAGTGTAATTGTCTTTTTATTTTCTCTGCGAAGTTTCTTGGTGGTATTCACGCTTCTATACCTGGTAAGCTCATCCGTTCCAACACGTTAACACCGTTTACCTCTTTTACTGGGCCGTCTGTAATCTACTTTGAAAAAAGTTGTGTCATTCTTATTGATTATCAGTAACAGTGTTGCTCGGATCATATTTTTTCAGTGTATAACTTTAAATTTAGCTGTTAACGTATTTCTAGGTTTCGGACTATGCGGTATTCCGGAGAACTTGATCGCCGCCTTAAGTGAGACAGGCCAAAAAGGACTTACATGTGTCTCCAACAATGCTGGTACGGACAAGTGGGGACTGGGCATCTTGCTGAAAACACGGCAAGTCAGTATTTAAATCTTTATGTACAATGTAGTTAGTGTAATGAGTGGGATATAAATATCCTCAATAATTTGAGTTCTGTCGTCTCATGGCAAAATTATGGGCGCGTTTAGCGCAGTGGTCGGAGGCGCCGTGCAATACACGTGGGACCGGTCCCGCGCCCCAGGATCAGCACGCCTTCCATCCCTTCGGAGTGGGCAAATTGGTACCGGACCTCTCTGAGAAGGTAGCAGCGCTGGCTCGACACATCGGTAGGCCACCGCGAGTCATTGTAAAAGCCAGATATGCATTCAAACACCTCCAAACGATGCTTAATGAAGTCGAATGCATGGCGCATCCCTCAGGGGATTGATCAACGCTGAGAGCATCATCCTTTATTTGTCTTTTTTAATAGCAAAGGTGAACAGCTGTTGTGATCACCTTCTCTTTTCTAAAAGTTCATGCCAAATTTTAGTCCACAAGCATTCCACGTCTACAGAGTTACCATGTTGACTTTGCTTTTTTAGATCAAAAGGATGATTTCTTCGTATGTTGGTGAGAATGAAGAATTCGCACGTCAATACTTATCTGGGGAACTTGAACTAGAATTCACTCCACAAGTAAGGTTCTAAATATTTGATATCTGTCAATAATTTATTATTGTCTTTTATTTAATATTTATGCATTTAATCCTCCCAACGGTTTACCGCCGCATCGTGGCTGGGAGGTGTTCCTGGGTATCCGGCTGCGATATACAGCGAGGGGATTCATCCTCCCCCCTCCCCAAGAGGACCACCCAAGCTGAGAAAGAGTCCAGTGTTTCCATCAGGAAGCCCGGCCAAGAGTAAACCAATACTAGGATCCACCACCGTCCTGGTATCAAACTAGTGGCATTGTGACAAATCTCCCTCTGATCCACAAGGGCGGCGACTGCCTTTGGTGGTGACGACCTCGTGCAGACTTTGGCTGGGCTGACCTCGGGACTCCAGAGAACCACAATGGCTAAACCAGCAGAGCTCCAAAACAATGGAAACTGTGCTGGGGCCTGCACAACTAGTAAAGTCGGGCTATCCCTGTAATTCAGCCAATAGACAGCTGATAAAATGAGTAATCTCATGTCATTTTTCACGTACCTTTATATACTTTATACATGTGATGTCCAAGACTAACCATTGTTTTCCAAACGACAATGGTCTTCGCAATGGAAAATCTTGTCAGCTTGTTTCTATTCGGCCTGTTTTAGTTGCAGAGCTTCCTATTTGGTCAATAGTACGAGCTTGCAGGGTACTTTGGCGGAACGAATTCGAGCTGGTGGTGCTGGGATACCGGCTTTTTTTACGCCAACAGGATATGGTACGTTAATACAAGAAGGCGGAGCTCCAATCAAGTACAGTCAGACAGAAAAAGGAAAAGTTGAAATTTCCAGCAAACCAAAAGAGGTAATTTAAAGGCACTTCAAGCTTAGGTACTAAGTTGCATGTCTTCTGGAATGTTGAGTTGCAAGTTTTGATTAGGTTTGATTGAAGTTGTAATTTCGAATGTCATTTGTTTTCCTCAAGTTTCTTCTACGTTGAATAGAATGATTATGCTATTCCGAGATTAAGAATAAACTCGGAATAGAACATCTTTCTAGAATCTCTTTTAGGTTCGTGTGTTCGACGGAATCAACTATGTCATGGAAGAAGCAATACGGGGGGATTTCGCCCTTGTCAAGGCATGGCGAGCTGACAAATTAGGAAATATTCAATTTAGGTAAGTCACGCTATGTTTTAATTTAAGTGATGAGTATCGATTGCTGTAGAGTTTCGCTTGTTCTGGTGCCAAGTGTTACGACAAAAGTTTTTGGGAACGATGTAGAACTCTATTCATTAACTACTTTCTTGAAGAATTTTTAAATTTTTGAGACTTACTGCTGGGAACTTTAACAACGCCATGTGCAAAGCGAGTAAGTGCACCATCGTCGAAGTTGAAGAAATTGTTGAAACGGGTGTCATTCCTCCGAGTAATGTATGTTTGTGAACACCAGCTCTTGGATTTTTTGAGATTTATTTATTTCTGCAGTAGGCATGTATAGGTCCATATCCCGTCTATATATTGCGATCGACTTGTGCTTGGCAAAGATTACAAGAAGCCAATAGAGAAGCCAATGTTCGCGTCGGTTTGTGGGTTACCTAAAAGATTGAGATTTAGGTCTTAATTGACAATAAATACTCAGTAGTCTTCTTAATGCATTGATATTTAAGGAAACTGGAATGAAAGAGCCATCCTCTGAAGTTGAGAAAGTGCGTAACATTATAGCTGCAAGGGCTGCACTGGAGTTTCGCGACGGAATGTATGGTTCGTTAATATTTCAGAACGTTCTAAAGGCTGCACATACAGAACAAACGTTCCACTGGTTAGACGTAGATGACAATTTGTTATGTGGGTTACGTCCACACTCCATGCCGCTAACGATTTGTAGGACGAATTTAAATTCGATAGCAGATATTCACCAGTTCCATTAAGTACACCATCCCACTGCTTCTGTTTAATTTTTTAAAAAATTAAGAAGTATTTGATTCCGTCCGTCCCGTATTCATTTCATGTATCGACCGGACATGGGGGGAATGTAGCGCAGTGGTAGGAGGCGTCCTGCAATACACATGGGATCGATCCCTGCACCCAAGGCCCACCAAGCTCTCCGTCCCCTCCGGGTTGGACAAACTGGTACCAGACTTGTCTGGGAGGTTAGCAGCACTGGCTGGATACATCGGTAGCCCACCGCTAGTCATTGTAAAGGTCAATTATGAATTCAATCACCTCCAACGGTGTTTAGTGGAGTCGAATGCATGGCTCATCCCTCATGGATGGATCAACGCCGAGAGTTTTATCCTTTACCCTTTTTTGTCGACCGGACTCTGAATTAAATGTCATTAGAGAAGTAGCCAATATTTCAGTTAATCTTGGTATCGGTATTCCTACTATCACGCCTAATTATATTCCTGAAGGCGTAACAGTTCATCTACAAAGCGAGAACGGTGTGATTGGAGTGGTGAGTCGTCCGCATCTCTTCCACTCTTTCTTTTCGCATTTCGTGAGTAGAACAAATGTACCTTTATGAATGGCATTTTTTAAAAATTTCTCCCAAAATATCATTTATTTGAATTCAAGGGACCGTATCCTAAGCGTGGTTCTGAGGACGCAGATCTTATAAATGCGGGAAAAGAAACAATAACATTGCTTCCGGGAGCAGCTCTATTTGGAAGTGATGAGTCATTTGCTATGATTCGTGGGTGAGTTGTGTCTTGGGTTTTCATTCAGTTCTTAACAACATGACGGTGGTTTTTCTTCCATACGACTCAGATCGCACATGGATCTCACAATCCTGGGCGCTCTTCAAGTGTCGCAATTCGGGGACCTTGCAAATTGGATGATACCTGGTAAATTGGTTAAAGGTATGGGTGGAGCTATGGATTTGGTTTCTGCTCCTGGAGCTCGCGTAATTGTTACAATGGAACACTGTTCAAGGAAAGGAGAGCCCAAAATTTTGACAGCATGCGACTTGCCTCTAACTGGAAAGCAGTGTGCTTCACGTATCATTACGGACAAGGTTCGTATATCTATTAACTATTAAATTCATTATTCCCGGGAAACGAAGAACTCGCATGGTGTGGTGGTGAACGCGTTAGCCCGCGGAAAGGGAACTAGCGTGTTTGGTCCTCACCGTAGACACCAGCGGTTTGGAGTTTTGCAAATATCTCAGCATCGTTATAAACTCATTATTTGAATATTAATGCTGAGGGTCTACTACACATTTGCAGGCCGTGTTTGATGTTGATAAGAAAACCGGCCTAACACTGATAGAGATTTGGGCCGACCTAACAGTTGAGGACATTAAGAAGATTACTGGCGCGCCGTTTAAGGTCATGTTTGTTGATGTCTCTCCGCTTTGACGGATTTCACCTGTTTTATTTAACTCCAAGATGAACTGTCATGTTCTTCAAGTTTGCTTTAATATTTTGACGAACTGAGGACCCTTTTTTTTCAGATATCCGACAAATTAAGGCCTATGGGACAAGCGAAATTAAATCAACAGTGAAACTAATTTGTCCAGTTTTGATGACCCTTGCAAGGGGTTTTTTTTTCCATGCTTTCAATTTGTATAGGCATCAAGGCGGCAAAACTCGCATTCTTGTTAGCCAATTACGTTTATCATTCGTCGTGACGTCACTTGTCATTCACATGTTTCCTAATTCATTACTATCGTTACCGCTTTTATTTACGTTTGTCTTTCTATCTCTAGCACTGGAACCGACTATTGTTAGGTGCCGAATTTATATAGTATACGTCTAGGTGAAGCAAGAACGATTATGAAATGGGAACTTTTCACAATACGTGTACATAGTTTTGAACGTGTTCATGCGTACCCCTTACTTTTGTTGTTGAGAAGTCCTTAAGCTAAATATTACGGTATTGCTGTGAAAGACCGTCTGCGAATTTTCAAACTCTGTTGACGTTGCTGAAATGAAAAAATGGACGGCGTTAAATTATTGAAAATAAGACATGATCAAGTGAACCATATGTGGTGGAAAACTCAATGAGGGCAAGACTTTGAATTTCAAGAGATGACATGTGCCACTGTAGACTCATACGAGTAATCAGCTTTGTAACACAAATGGACGGGCTTACGTGATTTCCATAATAAATGATAAGGGATAAAGCTCGGCGTTAATCAATCCCTGAGGAATGTGCCTTGCATTCAATTTCACTAAGCGTCGTTGGAGGTGGTTTAATGCATATATGGCCATTACAATGACTCGCGGTAGGCTACCGATGTATCAAGCCAGTGCTGTTATACTGCCAGACAAGTTTGGTATCAATTTGCCGACCCCGGAGAGATGGAAGGCTTGATGGGCCATGCGCGCGGGGATCGATTCTACGTGTGTATTGCAGGGCGCCTCCGACCACTGCGCCACACGCGCCCCTCCTAGAGGATAGGTTATAATATTATTACGCTGGATCATTAATGTTGGTGAAATCAAAAAGGTTGCTTTTTGTTGGTGTTAAGAGCTCGCAAAATGTGCTCTGATGTTATATAGACAACAACTTAGTTACCTTCTTCCTGTTATTCATTATACATCCCGTGTAAAAAAATTACAAATTCAATGCTGGTTGGTTCGCTCGAACATCCATGCAGACGAGAATTCTGATCTTCTATCTTCTTCATAATAAATCCAGTTTTTAATGAATATCTAGTGCTATTAAACGCATCGGATTTGCCATGAATCCGAGCCAACCTTCAGGAATATCTAGAATCAAGATGCATATTAGTAGTAGAAAATTTGTAGAGATTTAGACTTATAAAGGTACATAAGAGCGCAGAGAGCTCAGTGTTTAGTAATGCTGAAGTACAGTACGCACATGGTTGCTGACCCCACCACGCCACAAGCCATTCAAGCCTGCTGGACTTTTGAAGTTGAGAAATTGGCTCCACATTGGTCAAGGAAAACTTGCCTCCAATCCACAAAACCAGGCGATTGTCAGTGGCTAACTGTCGTGAACCATGAAACAGAGCTATCCCAGGATTCCAGGAAGAGTTACGATTTATCAGCATTTGACAGAGACATAGTCCTCAAGTGGCAGACCTTCGTTTGCGAAACCACGAATCGATTTAAAAAATGTCCTCCGGTCGGCAAAACTTGCAGAAAACGAATCATACAAGTGAACGAATAAGTAAATAAACAGATAAATAAGTGGTGAACAACTACGCTATAGAGCTTTCAAGTACTCAGTTTGGGCAAACAGGTCAGATTACAGTACCGGTACCCTTCCAAACATGCTTTATGCCGAGTTTCTTAATACTTTTTCATCATTATTCGGAATATACACCAAGATTGGTAAAATTTTTGAACCTTGTAAACAAAAAATTTCATCCTGATTTTGAAACGAATAGATCTTGACCGCACTACATTTCTTCGTACAGTAAGAAGAATATGTTAGCTGAAAAGCTTGACAATTTATGGAATATGTTATTGACGACAAAATCTAAGAAACGAAGAAGTGTCTCCAGCAAATGAAAAAGAACACAAGTTTAATAGCACGATTTTTAGACCAAATGTCCACCAGATTTGATTTAAAAGATGCCTCTTAAGTGGTGGATAGGTAAGGTTTGTGGACTTCGCGGACGGCTGGAATTGTTGATCTTTTTCGTGTACCTTTTTCTTTGGACTAAGATCTTTCAACAGAACTTCAATTTTTATGGTTGCACTGCAGATTTTGTGAGGGCGGGCAGTACAGTGGTGGTGATGCCGATCAACCCAAACACGATGCTGATTCCACTCCGAGCCGGGCTCACCAATACTGTCATCTCTCCATGCTCGGGAAATCGGTACCAGATTTGTTTGAGAAAAGTTCATTCTCTGAAGTCTAAGTGGGAACGCTCTAGCTCAGCCATCTTAGGGTTCTAGGGATAATTGACTCGACCAACATTCAATGACATTCATGAGGAGGGAAAAACCATCAAGCAACAGCTGAACCCACACGCGAAAAGCTCATAAACCTTCGTGGATGATGGATGCGAGGAATGCAATAAGTGTTTGAATGCGCACGGTAGACGTGAAAGACGTCTCATTTGAAAGAAATACTCATCCTATAACGGCTCATAAAGAAGATATGTAGTAAGCCAATAGGATACTACATGCATAATATCCCAAGAAATAGGGAAGTAGGAGGAATCAACAGCCAAGTGCACCCAGTAAGCAGTAGATTTATAAATGTGAATTATGTTAGCCTTTTTGGGAGCATGTGCATTAGTTTCGACATGTACGCTGGTGCGTGTTACGGACCGCACATCTTGATTTCAATGCGCACGATTTTTTCTGGTTTGTTTCGCCACACAAAGCATTTTTTGCCAGAGCTGAGGCAATTGACGGCTTGCGAAATATAAATTTTACACTGGCCAAGCCGTGAGTAGGTGTTCACAATGCGCCATACTTCCGAAAAGCGGTTTTCGGACGGTGGAATGGAACTGGTGGATGCAAAAAAAGAAGAAAAAAAAACGAAGGAGAGACAGAAGTGCACTTCTAATACCGCATAAAACCATGCGGAATGCGCATAAGGAAGTAGCTGGATAACGGTCGGGTTTTTTTTTCGTCACACAAAAAATTGGATCATAACAGGTGTGCAAGAGCATAGAAATATACATAGAAGAACATAGCAGATACATAGAACTTACAGATACCTCGAAAATTTCAATCAAATCGCCCAGTATGATCACGGCCTGAAGAACCGGTATGCTCTGCTTTTTAATAGGACGTACGGACCGTACATCTTGATTTCAACGCGCATTTCAATCGCGCTCCAATCAGATCCGCTTCGGCGGGCTGTCGCGCAAAACTGGCCGCGGTTGTGGGACGGCTGAAGACGACATCCAGAACGACACTGGAGTAATCCATGATTTAATTCTTTCACACTCAAGGCCATTTTCGCGTGTCAGACTCTTCGGACCGCGTGTCATTGTAGCGCAATTGAGATATGTATCAGTATCAGGATACACGGTCCGAAAACGCACGGCAACGTACGTATTGAAATCAATATGCATGGTCACGAAAAGGTTAAGGCGTTCACGAAATTTGAAAGCATTCAAAAAATTCATAGTCGCATGAGAACCCATCTGCAGATGGTGGGATTTATCCAGCATATCCTTCTAAATCTAACATTTAACTTTAAATTTTAGTCGATTTCAAATTGAGCACGTGTAGCGCAGTGGTTGGAGGCGCCCATCAATACACATTTGACCGATCCAGCGCCCCAGGCCAACAAAGCCCTCCATCCATCCGGGGTTCGAAAATTGATACCAGACTTGTCTGGGAGGATAGCAGCACTGGCTCGATACATCGGTAGGCCACCGCGAGTCGTTGTAAAGGCTAGATATGCATTCAATTACCTCCAAACGATGCTTAGTGAAGTCGAATGCATGGCGCATCGCTCAGGGGATTGACCAACGCCGAGAGCTTTATCGTTTTTTTTTATCCTTTCAAATCTAGGAAGCCACGAAACATAAAGTTGAACGTCCAGAATACTTAATGAACCGTTTAGAATCAGCGGAGCACAGATATACCCATAATAATCTAGTAAGTTAATTCATAATTTGAAGGAGAAGTAAACCTGAGAAAGCCTGGTAACCCCCACTCGCAACTGAGAAGACAACAAGTAATGTGGATACGGTAGACAAGAATAAGTACTTGTCTACGAACTTGCTTAGTCCTGTTATGTGAATTCGCAATTTTACTGAGCGCTAAGGTATCAGAAGCTGACTAAGTGGTTATTTTCCTGATGCATACGGACGAGATCATATCTATTTCCGTGTACTGCAGTATGTGTCAGGAGTGCTAGAGAACCAAAATGGACACGTCCTTTATGATATTAGGACTGTGCTAGGGTATCTATTTAATTGTACAAACATGACTAACCTTCCAGCGGTTTACTGCCTTGTGGTGGCTGGGAGGTATTCCTGGGTGCCGGGCTGCGATGTACAGGGGGATTCATCCCCCAGCACGACCTCCCAAGCTGACAAGGGGTCCGGGGTTTCCATCAGGAAGTCCTGTTGAGAGTAAATCAATACAGGATCGATCACCGTCTTGGTACCATACTAGTCGCATGGCGGGAAATCTCCCTTGGATTCACAAGGGCGGCGACTGCCTGGGGTGGTGGCGACATGAGGCAGACGTTGGCCAGATTGTCCTCTAGTCTCCAGTCAACCGCAATGGCTAAGCTGGCAGAATTCCGAAAAAATGGAGATTATGCTAGGATCCGCGCATCCGATGAAGATCGGCCATCCAAGTATCGGAGTAAGTAAGTTATTGTTAATAGTAACTAAATCAGCCCAAGGCGATTTTTTTTTCTCAAAGCGGTGTAATATATGCAGCGTCATTATTCCGTTATTTCCGTAAATATCTTCAAAAATAGGTCCTCTCACCTACTCTGGATTGATTTCAATTCGTTTGTTATGATTTCAAAGAACTCGGCTATGGAGCAAACTGTCCAGTTGCAGAGTGGACGGTATCGCGTCATAAACTCACCAAAGTCACAAGAAGACTCCATTTTTGGAGAACTTTTAAGTGTAGCTGTGATTTCCAACATTATTTAACCAGTAAGTACCAAGTAAGGTATTCAGTACATGTTTTTTTGCTAAGGATTTTCCTTCATTATCATTCGGGCACATTTGTGTAGGGTTCCTCTTCGATTCATATTATAGATGATAATCTTGGGATCACCTCTACAATAATTTAGTCACTCGTTTCTCGTCTAACTGGTAACCATTTCGATTTTTAGAGTCCCCTATATCCCACGACGGGGTCCGTTCGCGGTTAGCGTGCTCTACCTGAGGCGAGCCGCATGCCTCATTTGAGTCTCCGACGCCTTTAACTCGCCTTTCTTTCTGTTTTTCTGTTTATTTTAGCTCTAAGAGCTCGTTCTCAGGTCCCATTTCTTAGCGGACGATCCGGACCCCTCCTCCTCGACCTCTGATCGATACGGTGTGTGATTGAAGCCGAAT
Source organism: Angiostrongylus vasorum (assembly GCA_018806985.1). NCBI lineage: Eukaryota > Metazoa > Nematoda > Chromadorea > Rhabditida > Metastrongylidae > Angiostrongylus > Angiostrongylus vasorum. The sequence continues at coordinate 368,267 of JADANN010000268.1, forward strand.
TACTCGAAGGATGCCTCTGCTCAACAAGAAGCCTATCGAGAGATGTGAATTACCGCCGAATGTGAAGCTCACCGACAAAGTCTACTATCTGGAAGCTAGCAATGAGATATTCCTCACTTATGATGAGTTCTTTGAACGAATGATTCAACTCAATTCCACACTTTTCTCATGCGAGTTCACAGGACGGACAGGCTTGACGTTCTTCGAAGCCCTCGAGTCAGAGAAGCAAGCAATGGCGATGAAGATGAATTTCGAATTTTCAACGACTCTAACACGAATGCTATGGCCACAAACACTAGGAATACAATGGGAAATATTTGTTTATCACACTGCGCAAAATCTGGATTGTTTAATTTCTTCCATCTTCGAGGCTGATGACGCAAAAAAAGCTGGAAAGATATGACGATATTTTACGCGCTTGCCGTATATTGCGCGGCAGACCCAACGGACTACGCGCAATTTATCGTCGGCTACGAACTTTCTCGTTGTTTGACAATGAAAAATCTTGTCTCGATAAATAGAGGACACGAGACATTCTAAACATGGCGGGATTGTAGAAGAAACTTTGCTCTGTCGTTCTGTGAGTATGAATGAAGTGTATATTACTGTTTTCGGTATTTCGAAGTATTTTGCAGTTTATTTTAACTCCTATTTGGTGTTTTTTTTTAATATCCGCACATTTTGGACATTGAAGATCGTGATCAGAATGAAAGCACAGTTAATTCTTATTTGAATTACCGGTTAATGAACTTTTCGATGATGATTTTTTAAACCATCAAGTGTAGAGAATCGTTTTCTGGTCTCACCCCGGCCATTTTGATCTGCTTTCAATTAGCTATCGAATGAATGCACATGGAGCGCTAAGAAAGACCTTTGGAACCCACGAAACTTTATTATTTCTTTAATATTTCTCAATTACAGTGAAAATATTCAAAAGGCAGTCCAAGGATTTACCTGTTAAGGAAAGTTCATCCGTTAACTCTTTAGATGGAGTAAGGTCACTCGTGTGTTGTTCATGCACTCTGAGCAGTGGACCTTACTTAACCTGACCTTATCCTTTCAAATTATTAAAACGGCGTAGTTCTTAGGCTTCGGGTACTAAGAACTTCATGGTAGAAAATCGGAATTTTTGTGGTATAGGCAATGATTTGTAGATTCTGACTATTTTTACTTCAGTCGGTGAAGTCCATTATGAACTGAGATATGTTGGTTAAACGTTGAGAAAGATCCATTATTTTGAAACCACATGCATTGTATTCACTACGTAACGCGATATGTGCATTTTGGTTCTTATGAGAACTTATGCGATGCTTTCAGAGAGCTCTGGGGAACTTTCCACCACAACTGGAACGGTCTATTCTTTTTCTTGTTAGACACCACTTATGTCGAGGTCGGTTCGAGGATTTGTTGAATGATGTATCTTTATTTATGAAGGTCTGTTTTATCGAGGAGTTCTGTTATATTTTTGTTCTTTGAGGGTGATTTCGAAGGTGTTTGTTAGTGGTGTGGAATCAACGTGTTGCAGGACCGATATTTTGTTGGTGAAGAATGTTTGTACATAGACGGTAATCAAAAGATACCTGTTCGAATAACTGGAATCACTGTAATTTCTGACTGGCAAGTAGATAAAATGTATGCTTTCTGTTATGCTTTTGTTTGGTTTCCTATTATATGACAAATGCAAAGGTAACACATCTAGTAATAAATTGTACCTTATGCTTGCTTTGATGCTTGGATGGCCCATCTTCACTGGTTATGCGGGCCTCAGCATGTTTTTCATTTTTCGGGGGTTTTCCTGGTTTAGTCATTGTGGTTCCCTGGAACCCCGAGCTCAGCCTAACCAAAGTATACCACAGATCGTCACTACCACAGACGGTCGACGCCCTTGTGGATCATGGAGAGATTTGCCACCATGCGACTAGTTTGATACCAGGACGATGGTGGATCCTGGTATTCGTTTACTGTCGGCTGGGCTTCCTGATCGGTACGCCGGAGTCTTTCTCAGCTAAGGAGGCTCTGCTGAGGCGGTGAATCCCGCGCTGTACATCGCAGCTCAACACTCAGGAACATCTCCCAGCCACGATGAGGCGGTAAACCGTTCGGAGGGCTTGTACCTTATAATGGTTAATTGTTTCGGAGATTCCTTCATTTTTATCCAAGATGATTCATGTCATTGTTTCCACTGATTTGCAGTTTTTGTTCCTAATGTGGTAAAAGAAATTTCTTTTACAGCGCCAGTAAAGTGCTTCAAGTTCCTCCTCCTGAAATATTCCAATATTCTCTGGAGTTTTTAGAGGGCAATTGCTTGTACTCCGACTCACAGTCTGGGATGGATTTAGCAGACCATTCTCTTTTTCCACATACGTCTTTGCAGTGAGTTTTCTATTCAGTTGCTCTTATTTGGTATTATCTTAAACGGTTTAGTAAGTTCGTTTGATATTTTCATTTTGCAGTCGAGCGAGGAACGTCGTATCGAAACCAAAATTGAAATTGTATCTTAAAAATTCATGTGTGGTTCGTGATGAGCGGTACGACATAAAGGTAAGCTATGGTTTCCGTTTTCAATTCATTGTATGAGATCTTCAGATGTACTTCGTAATGCCTTCATGTTCCTTTCAGACGCTTTCGCAGGTTTCTCTTCGTTTTTTCCCAATTGCGTTCATCGCCTTTTTTGAAAACTTCTGTTTCTTTTAGGCGTGATTCCTCATTTTGTATCTTCTTTCTGTGTGTGATATATGACGTGGTTCCCGTAAATGTTCTGGTAAGGATTATTTCAAATGTTTAGGAGAAGTTCATCAATGAAATAGACTCACTAACATGGGAAGATGCCTGCGGTGGTCCAATTCCGTTTTTTCCACGAACTCCGATGCTTCAACGAGGACGCCAGCCGAAATCGGCTACGGGATTACCTGCGACATCTCCAGTTCAGTTAGAGGAAGCCTCAAGCAACGGTGATGGTTGACCAGTGAAATCATTGTTAGCCTGTTCATCAGGTATTATTTTTAAAAAGTCCGTATTTTAGTTCCTAATGGTACGCAGAAACGTACCACAACGAAAGAAGGGAAATCGCAATCGAAAAAGTCGGGTACTCCACGTGGGCAAACTGATAAGAAGCTAATGCAGGTGATTTCATGCGAAAGAATGAGTTTTTTGTTTAACGATTTCCGAAGAGAAATTCGTTATAATTTGTTTTCCAAGCATCGGCTGTATCATGGTGCTGGTACTGTCCACATATAAGATCTTCTAAAGGTGTTTGTATATTCACAATGTTACCTTTTTGTTTACTGCCTTTTACCAGTTTTCACGGCAGGGTATTATTTGTGAAACAGCCATAGTGATGCTGAGATATTTGCAACACTCCGGACCGCAGGTGTCTGCGGTGGGGAACAAACGCTGTTGTCCTTTCCGGGAAGTAAGGCGCTCACCACCACACCATTCTGGTCGTTCGTTTCGCCTATCTATCAGCTCTCAGCGGTCCGCAGTTTTGCAAATATCTCAACATCATTATTGTTGTTTCACAATTAATCCCGTGCCGTGAAAGCTAGTAAAAAGGCAGTAAATAAAAAAGTCAACATTGTGAATTTCAACTATAGCCTCAGCTTAACTGGGTTCAATGGCGATTTGGGTTCCCCAGATCGATCCCGTTGACAGGTGATTGCTGATGGCAGTGATCGATAGAACTAGCCGAGAGACAGGCGGAACAAAGGATTCACATGGTATGGTGGTGAACACGTTAGCCCCCGGAAAGGAAAATAGCGCGTTCGTTCCCCACCACAGACACCTGCGGTTCGGAGTTTTGCAAATATCTCAGCATCATTATGGGTGTTCGTATTATTTGGTACAACTTTTCTTTAACATTTGTCCTCTTTTCATCTTTTTTTTCCCACAATTTTCTTGGAATTATCCAGTAATAAATCGTTCGTTCGCAAAGTCTTTGCACATGTTTGGGTTGTTGTGCATTTAATTCAACTAATTTTGCTTTGCAGATAAACGCTCAACAGGAAGAACTCGCTTCAATTTTTGAAAGTGCACGAAAGGTCGGGGTTGACTTGACCAAGTACGAACAAAAGACCCGACTGTTAACGACAAGCGAGATTTCCGAACTGAAACTTTTGATAAAATCTTCTCGAACACAGGTTGCTTGCAAGTGGTCCCTTTTTCTTTACGTCATTCGCAATTAAGGACTAGTTCTTTAGTCTACTTTAGGAGCGAGAACTTGCTCGTGAAGCGAAGAAACTGAAGATGAAGGCGAAACATCAGTGGCAGAAGAAAAGGGACGATCTCGAATGCGATGATCTGAAAGTTAGTTCTTTATGCATGGAAAGTATAATATGTAATAATAGCTTCTACTTAAGAGTACACCAGTTTTTCATGCGTGGAAAATGTAGCATATAGTAATAGCTTTCACTTAAGACTACTGAATTGGTTTAATGGTGATGCCTGTGATGCTTCAGTTAAACAAAGCACTTATCAGAAGCAGTGAATGATTTGTTTTTGCTTCCAATATTTGGCATCGACTGCTCTTCTTTTGTGAAAAATGAAGGTTTTTTTAAACGGTGATTGCGTTCTGCCCATATTTTTATCTCATTCTATTTGTGTTGTAGGCATTGTTGGCCTGTCTTCTTGAATCATGGTGGGCTTCGTACATCTTCCATTTTCTTCTCTGCGTTCATCATCTTTGATGGTTGTCTGTTTCGACCTTGGTGACGTCCATGAGTGTCTTTCCTTAGTCTATAAATCGTATGCAAATGTAAATACAGATGATCGACACGGCTACAGACAAGTCAGCTCATCTTGTAGATAACCGCTGTAGCCGATGAGTGCGTTAAGTTGACGCCCACTGCACTGTTCATCTCATTCAGGTTTCGTCGGCTGTTCGGACTACATAGCTAGCCCAACTATGCTTCGTCTTCCACTTACATTCCTTTGAATCTTCAAAGTGAATAATTTTCGATTCCATATTGAAGATTTCACCCGAATTCGATATTAATCAACAATTTGTTGCACTCTTACAAGGAAACTATAAGAAGCTAACACATTTCCTTCGATAACTTTTCGTCGTGGGCATTTCCCCCAACCTCACCCGTTTTAGAACCTCTACAGTCGACATGGACTGTATTAGTGGAGTACTTATTTTTTCGATTACTTGTTATTGATACGATTTGGTGCTACTTATCCAGATTTTTATTTCACAAAGCATTATTGAGATGTTGTGAAGGTAAAACGTAAAATTCTCGAGGAGCTTGAACGTCAAACCCACATGTCAGTCAAAAGAGTATTGTGGTCGGCTCCGTCCGTGATCCGGCGGTTTTTGTATGAAGTCTAACCGCTGCTCATTTTTGTCCTAGCTCCTACTTTACAGTGTTTTTCATGTTCGTGGAACATTCTAGTTGCGCGCAAGATGGGCCTTTTTCTCCTTTCATGTTTGCCATCCATTCGTTTTTTTTTCAGCACCGCATCATAGGTTCTTAGTGATCTGGATCCTTCAATGTATCCTCACTTCTATCTTTCTGCGTACTTTTTTTTCAAACTGCTTAAACTTCGTCGCTAATTGCTTGCTCCTGCTCGGGAAGATGATGATGTTAGTGAGGCGAAAATTTGACAGAAATTCGCTGTAACTACATGGTTGTTTCATAAAAATCTAGCGAGTTCGTTGTTTATCGAAATGTGGTGGTGAATTTGTCGAAATAGCGTGTACATGGCGTCCTTGTTCACCTATGAAGTGCTGGATGCAAAGCGTGTATTGTCGTTCTACGATGGCACTCGTCAAGAGGGCTTTTGTTGAGCACTGATAGGGCAGTATCCGTTCTGATGATTTTTGGTTATAAACAAAGGTTGGAACAAAGCACAGATACTATACCTTAGAGTTGTGTTTTTCCTATATACGGCATGAATATAACCTAAGTTCATGTTTGAATCCTATTCATTCAAATTTTCATTTTCACCATAAAGTATTGATGTATTCTATGAAATAGCCTTCATGATAAAGTTGTAGAACATACTCAAAAAAAGGTTATTTATGGCAATTCATTTGGTCACCCTCTTAGCTCAGCACTAGCTTCCACGAAGGCCTGCATTTCGGACGTTTTTTCTTCTAAAGATATATTGTTGTATGAGTTAAATGCAGTTCGTAACTTCTATCTCAGAAGAAATCGGTTTAATCTAGTATAAATTTCGACCAAAGACAGGAACTTATTTACGTTGCTTTTCTTAAAGTATTTAATATGAAACAGTGTTAAGCGTGTCGCAGTTAGGGCTCTCCGGTTTTCTTCACTGCTTGTGTAATTAAACAAACGGAAAGGTCATCTGAATATAAGCGTTGGCAAACTGAGGACTATTGGGCATAAGTTTTAAATCCCTAGACGAACTGCTTATAGTATTCGATCGAGTTTTTTTTATTCTGCTCTGGTTGTCTAAGAAAGCGATCGGATCTAGAATGTACTCATAAAAGAACTTCTTGTCTAGGCTTCTATTTACCACCTATTCTTTTTTTCATATCATGGTGTGATATGAAATACAACTGCAAGGATGCTGAGACATGAGCAGAGCTCGGAACCTTAGTTGAGCTTCGAACCGGCGATTATTCCTACGGGTGCTCACGTGCTACCCACCACATCAACCGTAGTCCTTGCTTTGCATTCCTATAAGCAATGTTTTTACTCCGTCGGTGCTATAAGCAGTCACTCGGCAAGGGGGAGCACAAATCGGCATTGAACTTGATTAATATCTCAGTGACATCGCACGCTACCATAAAAAACGAATGGGTTATAAACAGAAGTCAAGACATTGTGATTTCGACTGTAGTTTCAGCTTAATTGTGCCCAACGCTGATTTATGCTGTACTGATTGTTCCCGCTGATGAGTGATTGCTGATAACACCGACAGAGTAAGAGCATCGCTGAGAGAACGACAAAGCACCTTCGGTTGGTGTGGTGGTTAGCACGAAAGTCCCCGATCCGGTTAGCTGCGAGATCGGAACCCACTGGAGGTTCCGAGTTTTGTGTTAGTGTTATCAACGAAGTGAACAATTAGCTCTTCTTGTATCTGGTATAACCCCTTACTGGTATCAAAAACTAAGACTTTAGTTATAGGATGGAGGAAATGTTTAGTGAATTATTGTTCGCTTCGATGTAACACTTCCAGGCAGTAGAGCAAGCAAAGTGCCTTTGGCCAGGTCCATTTAAATATTTCTTCAGGCCTCTCAGGTAACGAATGAAGCAAAGATGGTGCTTGTGTTCCTTTCACTTAGTCGTTATTTAAAAGTACCAAATAAATCTGCCTGTCGAATTATGAACAATTTTTTCTACAGGCACTTCCTGTATATCCAGCTTTGAATCTTCCATCATGGTTGAATGACGATGAGCTTTCGGAATATCTTGCCATTTTGCAATTTTTCACTGCTTTCCAGGTAATTTTCATCATACATTTTCTTTTTTGTAACACATTCGCGGCGAAGCTGGTTTCTCTACATAGCTTACAATTTCTCGATCAGTAGATTATTTTAAGAGTTCAGAACTATACGTATTTATAGAAGAAAGTTCGCTTTCTTGCACTAATTGTAGGTATAAGTTCATAAATTGTCCATTCAAACTTGAATATGTTTGGAATTATAACTTCTGAAAACTGATAATGAAACTTAAATGTCATCGGTTTTTGTTTGCTGTCTGTCCCTTTTTTAATGGCACGATAGTGTGTGAAATATAACCATAATTTCAATGATGATGAGATATTTGCAAAACTTCGGACCGCAGGTGTCTGCGGTGGGGAACGAACACGCTATTGTCCTTTCCGGGAAGTAACGCTTTCACAATCACACCATGCGGGTCCTTCGTTTCGCCTGTCTCTCAGCTAGTTCTGTTGATGTTTTGCCATCAGCAATCACCCGTTAGCGGGATTCATCTGGGGAGCCCAAATCGGCAACGAACCCAGTTAAACTGAGGCTTTAGTTATAATCACATTCTTAACTTATTATTTACTGCCTACTCTTTTTAACGGCAGGGTATATTGCGAAATATAACTTCAGTGATGCTGAGATATTTACAAAACTCCGGAGCGCGGGTGTCTGCGATGGGGACCGAACACGGTCTTACCCTTTTGAGGGGCTGTCGCGTTCAGCACTGCATCATGCTAGTCCTTCGTCCAGATCAATCCCGTTGACAGGTGATTGCTGAGAGCACCTGTAGGTTAATATCACGGCTGAGAGAAAGGCGAAACGAAGGCCTCTTTAAATGAAATGTGCGTTCTTAATAAGTTCAAACGATAGATTGAGGAACACAACCTTGTCCTGCGGAACGGAATTCCGCCTTTTTTATTTGGTTTACTGTTCGAAATATGAGGTTTGAAGCAATGAGTTAAAGGAAATATATTCCATGGACACCAAGAAATCAGGATTTCATCATGACAAAGCAAGAAAATTTTTATCCTTTAGGCCAAGATGTGTAGATTCAAGTAGTTTTTACTACAGTAAATAGAACTCACTATCTGCTAAGACATGTTGATTTTAACTGGATCCTGGTCAATATTTTCGTATCGTATGACTCTTATAGAGGTCACGTCGACGCGAATAGGTTGAAATTGACAAAATTGTATTCATGCTATCTCGCGATGAACATTACTAAATTCCTTTGCCGTTATATTATATATATATATATATATATATATATATATATATATGTATATATATATATATATATATATATATATATGTATACATATGATTTACATATATATATAGATATATGATTTACATATATATAGATATGTACATGTAACTTGTATGCTGTTTCCATTATAACAACGAACCTAATTCAATGTCGTCAATTTTTATTTACTGCGTACTATTTTTTTTAATGGCAGGGTATGAGATATAACCGCAATGATGCTAAGTTATTTGCAAAACTCCAGACCGCTGTTGTCTGCGGCGGGGATCGCACGCGCCATTACTCTTTCCAGTGGCTAACGCGTCCACCACGACACCATGCTAGTCCTTCGTTTCGCCTTTCCCTAACTCAGTTTAACAAAGATAGCAAACAGATGAAGTTTACTTTAGAAAATGTTTGTTTCTTCAGCAGAAAAAATATTGGACTCAATTTCTGAATTTTTTATTGTCTGAATCTTTGAATATTATTATTTCTTTTCCTTAGTAACCTATTTTTTAGGAACTCCTTCCAATCAAAGAAGTAAGAGGTAAGTTTTACGTCCTTCTAGTTGTGATTTCGTTTTTTTGTAGTACTGATTTCCTTTGTCTCTTGTCAGTTTTTTTTTATTCGAGCACTGCTTTTGTGTTGATTCCTTATATTTTTTATGGACAGGTACAAATCGTGTAAGCTTAACCGATGTGATCATGGCCATACGTTGTTCTGATCCTCAACAAAGTTTTTTCGCTGATCTCATGAAGATCCTGCTCTCCGCAAGGACAGATCGAGCCGATGAGGAGGATGGTGACGAAGCTGATTTGACTTCTAAGGACGAAATCGCATTGATTCAGTTGCAAAACTGCGACCCTGATCATAAGATTCATGGCGAACGAATTCGTGAAATGAACTATCTGCACGAAGAAATTCGCCTCACTCATGGCAAGTGTTTGTCGAATTCTCTCATCATTTTCACTGTTAAACCATAACAAGTCGCTACCAATTCCATTGTTATCCCAACCGATTACAAGCAGTTTTTTTGTCGGCTGCGGACCTTCTGGTTTTTTTGACGGTAAAAAATAATTTACAATATTTTTTGCTAGGGCACTTTAGGGGGTTGTGAGCGCGAAGGATTTATAGAGGAGACTTTGTTCTATTGTTCTATAGAGATGATTGATATACACGCTACCATTTACTGCGTTTTACAATGGTCCATTATGCAGATGCATTGCTGTCAGCTTTCTGGAGCTATATTGTTTTTTGTCTCCATAGATTCAATCCGATGACCATAACGATTAAAAATGAATGAACAGTTAATTGCTATTCAAATCATGGATCATAGGTTTTTTTCGAAAAAAAAGGTCGTTATAAATCATTGGTTGTGTGTGGAAAATGGTTCTTCTTATGTCATCTCTACTGTTTTGATACGTTTTCAATTAACTATCAAATGAATTTAGATAAGGGTGTAAGGAAAAAATCTGTAGAACCCAATAAACTCAATATGGACACAACAGTGCCCTTATGGTCGTTTAGTCCAGTTCGCAATGGCCACTATAGTGTTCAAACGGGGCGCTATGTGTTATTAAACTCTACCTTCTTTCAAAACGAGACTTTGCTACAAGTTTTCTTTTCTATTCCTCCTTTTTTAACATTCGCTTGAAATTTTTCACTGACACACTGATGACGGTTTTTGTTTTCTCGATAACGACGTTTAAGTTTCTTAAATTTATGGCGCGTGTAGCGCAGTGGTTGGAGGCGCCCATCAATGCACATGGGATCGATCCAGCGCCCCAGGCCCACAAAGCCCTCCATCCCTCCGGGGTGGACAAGTTGGTAACAGACTTGTCTGGGAGGATAGCAGCACTGGCTCGATACATCGGTGGGCCACCGCGAGTCATTGTAAAGGCCAGATATGCATTCAAGCACCTCCAAACGATGCTTGGTGAAGTCGAATGCATGGCGCATCCCTAAGGGATTAATCAACGCTGAGAGCCACGGATTTTAAATTTACGACACCAGCAAACACGAGACTACAGTTCCAAACAAATAACACATTGCGGAACCTCTTGAGGTCTTGATGAACGAGTTTTTTGCTTGTTCAAAGGTGAAAAAATCGTTCTGCTTGCTCCAGAAAATCAGAATTTCATTGTGATCGAAAGAGAGAATAAGCTCCCTGGTTTACGAAGATGTTTGGAATTTAATGGATTTTACTTGAACTAGTAAAGTTCACTGTAGACCGAGATAAGTTGGTTCAAATTTAAAAGTGGTCACTAATTTTTGCTCCATATAGCTTAACTTTTTCATGGGCGTTTTATTTTAAAGTTTAAATTTCAAACGGTTTTTTTGTAGGCCAATCAATTCGACATATTCCGACCGATTGGATGACATTAACAGAATCAATACGACTGGTGCTGCTCACTTCTGGCTACTATACTGGTCAAAGTACTCATCGACATCGGCTTTTTTCCAGAGGGAATTATAAAGGGTGAGCAGTATGTGGAGGAATTTACTTCGCTTTTGATCTATGCCTGTTTCAGCTAGGATCATTTGTATTCATCAGAATTACCTAGTTAAGATTACCTCGCCTGGAATTACCTTTTTGTTAATCCAATCTTTAGTTGTTAGGTGTTTTACCCATTTAGTTCTAAAAAGAAGTTCCCAATCGTTACAGATATGAAGATGCGGGCTTCGTCTTTCGAATGAAACATCCAGAAACGATGGAAAAGTTACGAATTGGAACCGTCTTCGATCTTACCCCAGAGGAACGTTTGGAAATAATGAAAGTCGTTATTTATCAATTGCTAAGCTACAACAAGGTGATCAATGACTACCTATTGTGTTGGCTTCATAAGTCATTTGCACGGTTTTCGAACTGTGATACTTTTTAGTTTCGTAGTCGTCAAGATGATCGCTTGTTCGAGTTATGGGAGCAGCGTAGAGAGTTAAAAAAGCTTCGTAATTGGGATTTCACACAGGAACAGGTGGGCTTTTTCTTCTATTTTACGAGACCGGTTTTTCACATCTACTACGTAGATCCCAGTACTTTCTAGATTCGATTCATTTCCTCGCATCCTTCATCCACGGGGGGCCTTCAAAGTTTCGCTTGTCTTCTGCTGCTGTTTGAGGGTTTTCCTTCCATTTTGAATGTCATGAATACTGGTCGAGTCGATACTCCCTAAAGTTCTGGGATAGCTAGGCAAAAGCTTTCCGAATTGGACTGCAGAGAATTATTTTTTTCCCGTACAAATCCTTCATCAATTTCCCTACCCAAGGGAATGAGAGGCTTGGTTTGCCCAGAGCGAAATCGAACCAGTTTAATTTCTGAGACTTTATTTACACTATTTTTTACGACAATGTCTCAGCAAAGAATTTTGGCCCTCTTCACGGAAAAAGGTATAATTCTTGATAAACTGTCTTTAGACTATGGTGCTGTGTGATATTTACAAAACTTGGACCCCATTCCGGATTCGAACCCACAATTATTCTTTCTTTCCTTTCCTGTCTTCAGATTTCTGCTTTACTATTTTATATTTTTAAGGAAGCAAAAGATGCACGACTAGCGCGTGAATATGAGCTTGAACTTGTCGAAGAACATGGAGAAGAGGCTGCAAAAGAACAATTGAAAGAACGACCGGTTCCAAGTGAAGATACATTGAAACTCAAGCATAATCTGAAGTTAATTCAAGAATCTCGTCGAGTTGATCGAGACGAATTGGATCAGATGTTACTTGCTGGTGTTGCTTTCAATGAGCTCGAATATGATGAAATTATAACCGCTCGTGAGCTCCAACATGTGAAAGTCCAGGAAGTTGAAGATAAATTGTTGGAAACTATATATGATCTTACCAGTGAGTTTAAATTTACTCATTTTTATGGCAGGTATATGATATAGATGTATTGAAAACTTCAAATTACAACTTTATTCACAAGTTTCACATGTGCTACCTACTTGGATACTTTGGTGACCAGTCTTCATTGGTAGTACGTGGCCCAGCACAATGCCCATCCGTTTCTTTCCCGAGCAGACGTCGTCCGTAGTGGTGGTCTACTTCGAACATGATGATATCCATTGGTAATTCTATTCTAGTAACATCGTTCCCATCTACTAATGCAGAAGATTGGCTTTAACCACGGCCACATACGCCCATAATGTTGTCCAGAAGGACGCTTGCATTCTCTTGGTGTCCATTCCACCTTTCTGCTCGTCTCTATGTCTTCTATTCACCTTATTAGGTGTCTGACCCATCTTCGCTTCGCTGTTGATGCATATTCCCCTCGATCCCGAAGATGGAATAAGTTTCCAAGATCTGAACGGCGCATTCCGGTTAGGCGTTATGAGTGCAGATTAAATTTCAGAAGATATCGTTCAAGCGCTGTGTGAGTGGTGCGCAGTTTTCGACATGATTTAAGTAGGCCACGCCTCTGCTGCATAACAGAGCGCTTTGTGGACTGTTGAGCTGCGGAGGTAATCTCGGAGTTTTGGGTTTGTAAATTGGTTGATGGCTTCCCTGTGAGTCCCGCATGCGGCTATTCCCGTTCTTTTTGTAACTGACTAATTTTGAGCGGATGCAAAAGTCAAGTTTTGAAGAGTTCTAGTTGTTGTTCTTTCATTTTACTGTTTCTCAGCGATCGCTGGACAGCTCCATCTTGGACGAGATCGGGCGTTTAGAAATTATTTTCTAATCGAATGTTTGCCTTGCTTGATCGTGGAAAATCCCATTGATGCCGACAATGTTGGAGTTTGTGGAGAAGCGACACCTGTGGCAGATTATGTAGGTGTTTTTTTCTGCTTTAATCTTGTCTTTGTTTATTGTAGTGATAAGAAAAAATAGCACCTAGTATGTTCTTATGATGATATTGATGCTGTTGTTTTTCTAGAAAGAAAAACACTTGTAATAGAAAAAATTTCAATTGCAGAGTGAGTATGGTAGTGAAGATGCTGCTCGTCAATGCGTTCTGGGTTGTTCGGGAAATATGAGCACATGTGTTGTACATGGTGAAGGAAGGAAGAGGAGGCCGAGATGGACATTTGTGGACTCGTTAAATAAAGTGGATCAGGTGAAGTATAGAAGTTTTTTTGAAACTGGATATTCTTTAACATCATCGAAACATTTCAATACATGATTTTTACATCTCTTTGGTTGCATAAGAGGAGTTTGTGACGTAGAAGTACATTGTAGGAGAAACGGTGGATAATCTATATGCTTTGGATTATACACTGGATAACACAGTTGGCAGTGATGGCAATCACCGTGAGCAGTGTGCTGGTTCGATCCCGCTACCGACTCATCAAGGTTTTCGTACCATCGGGGTCGGGAAGTTGATGCCGGTTGTTCGGCAAAAGAAATCACTTTCTGCAGTCCAAGTGAGAACGCTCTAGACCAGCTGTCTCAGGACTCCAGGGAGAATCGACTTGACCAGCATTCAGTGACATTCAAGATGAAAGGAAAATCCTCAAGCAGCATCCGAAGCCACACGTAAACAGTTGGAAGACTTTCGTGGATGATGGGTGCTAGGAAACGAATCGGATGCGAGAACTGCTGAGATCCACACAGTAGATGTGGAAACGGGTCGTATGAAAAAATAAAAAAAATAAAAAAAAAGATTGGAGTAGTTCTAGTCCATATAGTTCCTTCGGCATTTATCATGGGTAATGTTGGTATCTACTGTATCTCTGAGTATCCATAGTAATCTGTTCCAGATCATTGCTGCTTGTAATCCTCGTGGTTTGAGAGAAATAGACCTCGCAGAGGAAATTACTTTCTACCGTCCACGTATAGCTCAAGTTATGGAAAAAGTGGTAAGATATGTATTTCTTATGAAGTGTTCCTGAGGATCTACCTATTATCTTCTTGTTATCATTTGCGGTTGTCACATTTGTTTTTCGTTATTTCATGTTATTCCCCAACTATTGACTAGGTGTTGGTATTTTTTCCTGTGAAGAATACGTTATTGTTGGATATTTTTTGGCTCTTTTTTTTTCCTCTAGTTTTGTTATTCAGGAGACGAAAATAGCCAATGGACAGTTCTGTTTATTATTCATGGTGAATCATCCTGATCCTGCAAAAATGCCGAGTGGAGTTGACTGGATTGTTGAAATGCGTGAACTACTTCTTGATCTTGAAGAAAAAAGTATGTTGCCTAGACTTTCTACCCATCACGAATTCAAGTTTATGTTTTCTAGTCCTTGTCTTGCATTATTATCTTATTTACTTTTTGATGGAACAAGGAATGTTGGGTCGGTTACCTTCGAACGTCAATCGGCAGACATGGCGTCAACTTTTGTTGGAGACTGGTGACGTTTCATCCCTGGTGGATCAAGATGTTGTAGTAAAGGGATCACAAGCACAGGCTGATGTTATATGGACAAAAGATGAACTACCGCATCTCACGGAAATTCAGAAGTAGGATTTCCTTATCTCTGGCTTATAATATGCTACTCAATGAATAATCTTGAGTATTTCGCTACCAGTGCTCCAAAATATCAATGCATTCAGGTTGACAGTGGCTTTTCTACAATTGGTGCAATGCATAAGTTTGAAGTTTCTCCAAAAACCATTCAGCGTTACGAAAACGGAAGAAAATGGACGAAATATCGTCATGGCGACACCGGTGTTTTTACGATGGCAGAAGGCTTTATCACGGTGTGACTCAATACCAGCAATATGTTTGTTCCTTTCGACTTTAGAGCCGGCGATTATGTGGGATAAGAGTCGACTTCAAGCTCGATGCCGCGCATGTCGCCGCAAGGCTATTGCGGAGTCGCTGGTTCTGTGTGCAGACTGTGATCGATGCTACCACTTTGAATGTGCTAGGCTTGAACCAGGGCTTCCGCCTCTGGATTGGTGCTGCACGGATTGTAAGGCGAATAGACGAAAAATTGCGGCAGCCGAAAAAAGAAGAGCGCAAAAAGGTGATAATCGCGTATTTTTCAATATCGTTAGAAGAATGCACTTTTTTTTTGTTCTTTTTTTGATGATGAGCAGACAAGAAGATGTTACAAGATTTATTCAGTACAAAACTGTCTGATGTTTTGGCGGTTTCGCGTTCTTCAGAACCTGGGATGGTCAAGTTGACATGCAATCTACTAGGTCAACTTTCATAACCTCAGCAGAAAAAAACTTAGTATATAAGTTTACATTTGCGTACTATTTTTTTCTTTGTAAGCCTTACAGTTATTTGGTGGAGCCTAGTCGCACAGACTCTTACGTAGGTCAGGAATGTGCCCAGCTCAGGTCGGAAAAAAATTAGCCTGACCCATGGCGCGAGGTCACGTATGATCACAAGACACTACTCCTTGCGATATTTAACAGGTGATCTCCACTAATTAATTGGAAGGCTTAAAAAGAACAAAACGATGAATGTTTAAGAGAAGCTCTTTAGTATGCAAATAAAAAATTTGCGTATTAAATTATATCTGCTGAGGTTATGAAAGTTTGGTTGATCAGATCGCGTGTTTCCAAAACGTCAGCACCGTATTGTACTGAATAAACCGGTTGTTAGCAACTTTGTTTCTACCTATCAAGAAAGCAGTGGATTATTTGATCAATGCAGAGGTTAACAGAATGTCGCTTTTGCGAGGTTATCAGAATCATTTGTAACAGTTCCCAGGATCGACTTTCTATTAACCTCGGCATTGGAATATGAATGCGTCGTTTTCTTGTTCAGCAATCGCGAGGTTGTTAAACAGCATACATTTACTTCCATAGAAAAGCACAATACAATACAACAGTAGCTGACGTTTCGGCAGTATCGCCTTCTTCAGAGCCTGGAAGGGTATACTGACATACAATTTACTAGGCCAAACGCTTCAATGACACTTACAAAAAAGACGAAAAACTCTATGGTAATTACATGGTCAACAGCTTCTCGAAAAAAACTCACCGCTTTTTTACGTGCCTTCCCATGAGGAAGATTAGAACAGCTGATTATGGTCGCATAAGGTTGATGACTGCACCATCCCACATCAGAAATTGATGCGAACATACGGGGTCAGGTCGCGTATGACCTCTGGGCATTCATCCCTGCTATTCATTGTAGGGTTTTTGGCATTTATCCAAAAAGCCTCAAGAAGTTTTTCGCGCTGGTGTTCTAGTCTCCTGCGCAAGGATATTGACTTTTACTTCAAAATCGTCCCCGCTGTGCTTTTGTATCCTATGCGTGCCTAGTGGGGCACTCTGTCTTAGTTTTCGTTTGCCATCTAGGTGTTCTTTTCATACGGATACACAAAGGCCTGCCCGTTTCGCCAATATATTCATCTCCGCAATTATTACAAGAGATCAGGTATATCGTACCTGAGCTCATGCAATCACCGTCCCTGCCATAAGGGCAGATTACGCAATTTGTTGTTTCGCATAGACGGTCATACAGGCGGTTACGAACTAACTGACGACGTAGAGTAGCCGGTGGTATTTCAACTATCGCTACCGATTCCTCTAGACCTGCCCTTCTTAAGCATCGTTTAATCGCTACGCTTACTTCATCGCTAATAAAGGGCAGCATAAACGGGACTTTCTTTTGGCCAAGTGTTTCGCTTGGGCGCGTCGCTCTCCTTCTAAACTTATCTCGTTTTCGGACGGCGTTCTCAAGACCCTTAATCATTACTGCGATAGAAAGTTTATCTCTAACCTTACAGCCGCACAAAAATGTGGCATGCGAGAAATTAGAGAATTAATAAACTCAAAAACAATAAAACAATAAGACTGTCTGTTAGTGATAAAGGGGGGGAGAGTTCGTAGTTATTCCTCGCCAACTGGATGTTGAGATAACAGAGGAACATCTTAGTGATGCTACCCTCTATCGCCCATCCTCTGAAAAGGAATACAAAAGTCAATACCGAAAGCTAAACAATCAATGGGTCAGTGTGGCAAAGGCTGCAGGTTTAAAACCATCGGTTATTTCGCACTTTAAAATCGATACACCAACATGTCCCGTCCTATACCTACTTATTAAAACACATAAGTTGGTATCACCTGATGATCTTGCGTCAACCAATCCGTCATCATTTAAGGTTAGACCCATCATCAGCTGTGTAGACGGGCCAACGGATAGAATAACCTGGTTTTTAAGCCTAATACTTACCCAGTTGCTTAACCATATTCCAGCTCACCTCACAAACACCCAAATGTTCCTAGAACGTCTACGTAACGCGTCTCCTAATAACGCGTACATGATGGAGTCCTTCGACGTTACTGCGTTGTACACCAACGTATCGAATGACTCCGCAATGCAAGCCATCTTCGAACTTCTTGTTAAACATGAAGGAAGAATAAATATGCATGGCTTGTCCATTCAGCAGCTAATGGCTCTCCTAAAGGAGTGCCTAAACTGCTCGATTTTCAGATGGTCTGGGAAATATTTCGCGCAAATAAGGGGGTTGGCTATGGGACAGCGACTGGCACCAAGCCTTGCCATTGTGTTTATGTCTAAGATAGAAGCCCCTGCTCTCGATCTCCGGCCACTACTCTACTGCAGATATGTAGATGATTGTTTTGTCATCTCCTCTACGCAGGAGGAGATGGACAAATGCTTTGAATTATTGAACGAGCAGTCTGAGTACATTAAGTTCACCCGGGAGAAACCGAGAAAAGACTGGCTTCCGTTTTTAAACGTCCAAATAAGCCTATCAAGTAGCGGTTACCTGACAAAGTGGTACCGAAAGCCAAGTAACAAGAACATCCTCGTTCACTTCCTTTCTTCCCACCCTTCACACACAAAGAGGGCGCTTGTGAGAAACATGTTTCGAACAGCCACCTCTGTGTGCACAACCAAGGAACTAAAGGAAGAATCGCGCGACTTGGCTGGGCAAATAGCCATCTCCAATGGCTACGAAATAGTAACCCCACGAGATAAGTTTAGAAGGAGAGCGACGCGCCCAAGCGAAACACTTAACCAAAAGAAAGTCCCGTTTATGCTGCCCTTTATTAGCGATGAAGTAAGCGTAGCGATTAAACGATGCTTAAGAAGGGCAGGCCTAGAGGAATCGGTAGCGATAGTTGAAATACCACCGGCTACTCTACGTCGTCAGTTAGTTCGTAACCGCCTGTATGACCGTCTATGCGAAACAACAAATTGCGTAATCTGCCCTTATGGCAGGGACGGTGATTGCATGAGCTCAGGTACGATATACCTGATCTCTTGTAATAATTGCGGAGATGAATATATTGGCGAAACGGGCAGGCCTTTGTGTATCCGTATGAAAAGAACACCTAGATGGCAAACGAAAACTAAGACAAAGTACCCCACTAGGCACGCATAGGATACAAAAAGCACAGCGGGGACGATTTTTGAAGTAAAAGTCAATATCCTTGCGCAGGAGACTAGAACACCAGCGCGAAAACTTCTTGAGGCTTTTTGGATAAATGCCAAAAACCCTACAATGAATAGCAGGGGATGAATGCCCAGAGGTCATACGCGACCTGACCCCGTATGTTCGCATCAATTTCTGATGTGGGATGGTGCAGTCATCAACCTTATGCGACCATAATCAGCTGTTCTAATCTTCCTCATGGGAAGGCACGCAAAAAAGCGGTGAGTTTCTTCGAGAAGCCGTTGACCATGTAACTACCATAGAGCTTTTCGTCTTTTTGTAAGTGTCATTGAAGCGTTTGGCCCTAGTAAATTGTATGTCAGTATACCCTTCCAGGCTCTGAAGAAGGCGATACTGCAGAATCATTTGTGCCGGGACATACCTAGTTACGATATTTTTTTTCGTTGTTATCAATGAAATAGTGACAAATTATGCATGTGTGTTCGACCTCAGTGAGTTGAGAGTCGATTACAGCTGTTAACACGGTTGGCTTATGAGGAAAGCAACGAATATTCCGTCTCCTTCAGTATTCCTCCTCCGTCAAAATTGTCCTGGTTCTCTCGCAATCTACTCAAATGTTCTTTTTGTTCACCTGTTGTCTTCGAACGGTGTCCTCAAAAAGTGGAAATCCTTCTAAGGAGGTCGTAGTTATGAAAACCGGCTTATTACCGCCATCACAGGCATAGATAGGACACTTTATTTTAATCGGTCATCCTTTTTCGACAATATTTTCTGCTTCGCACAATGTTTTTTTTCATGGGTTGACTTTCCTTCTGGGTTGAATTTATTTGTCCGTTGTCCTGCTGTCCAAGCTTTTTTCCACTCTTACTTGCTAGCATTCATTGTCTGTGTCATCTATATGGTAGGCAAGAATGGAGTCAGTATTGTCACACGAAGAAGTTACAATCACTTTCGAGCAAGCTACGAGGAAAAACAATCATTCATCTGTGATGGCGCGTTCTACAGATAGAAATCTGACTTTGTGTGCAGTTAATTTTGATGAAAAAAATATGATACCGCTAAGAAATAGAGGATATTCTGTACGATAGAGCATATTCTGTGTAAATAGGTTCCTATAGCGGTAGCGATCTTTACAGTTAGTTGTTCAACGATCCGAGAACGATGTGATCGGCAGAATCCAGTGTGGCCTTCTTAAACAACAAAGTTAAACGACTTATGCATAATACATATGCTTATATGAATTCATTTTGTTCTCATTGTTTATTACATTTACTATTTGATATATATAAGATTTTGGGCGCGTGTAGCGCAGTGGTTGGAAGAGCCCTGCAATACACGTGGGAACGATCCCCGCGCTCCAAGCTCCCCAGCCTTTCATCTCTCCGTGGTCGGAAGATTGGTAGTAGACTTATTTGGTATGATACAGCACTGGCTCGGTACATTGGTAGGCCACCGCGAATTATTGTGTAGGCCAGATATGTATTCATTGGCTTCCAACGATGCTTAATGAAGTCGGATGCATGGTGCATCCCTAAGGGATTCATCAACGCCGAGATCTTTACCCTTTGTCCTTTTTATGTGAAATTTTATTACTGTGCCTTATTAGAAAAATATTAAATATGTCTCATTTCTTTTTAGTGGCTTGATAACTAGAGCGCTTGAAAGTGTAAAAAGCTGTGCAGACTTGTAAGGAAGACTTTGCGATATATAACTTCTCTAAATTGCTATCCTCATTGTGACCTATTCCACATCACAATTTAAAAGGATTTTAGAACATGGACATTCTAAAGTTTTCAACCCAAGCGCGGCAATCTTTAACAACCACAGTGGATTCAGAAACAAAAAGTGACAATAAAACGTTCTGTTTCTCCAGAAGATAAATTTTTTTATCCTCGAAGAATAAGGAAAGATCCCTCTTATTGAAAAGTTCTGTAAATGGTACAGATCATTGCTTTAACAAGACTCACTGCGAACTCAGGCATTCTCAAATGTGGACGCATTGAAACCAATGCGCATTGTCATCAATGTGTTAATAAGAATCTTTTTGCTTCCATCAAGTGTTACGCATTGCATCCAAGGTCTTCACTAAGTCTATCTATAAATAGAGTGGTTATTATGTTATTGTTTTGTAGAAGCTGCATTACAAGAGCAACAAGAAGCCTTCGAAGACGAACGTATCGGTGATGAAAACAGTTTAAATACGACTTTGGAGGAAGAGTTTTCGTATGTTATTTCTCAACTTAAAACGGGCTATTGAGAAGACCATTTTTGAGAGTATTTTGTTTATCTCTAGTCAATCGAATGGGCAGGGAAATAACAATGTTTTTCGTACGAGTAGCGGCAGAACAGTTCGTCGTGTTCAGTATAACGATAGCCGCTTGACACCTGACGACGAGTCATTGCCACGGCCACTGAAGGTCCGTTTGTATGTTAAATAGTGCGTGAATTTCTTTTCTAATTTTGAAATCTACACAGTCATCTAAACGGCAATCAACGAGATCGAATGGCTATTCTAACCATGATTATGGGGATGATGATTTCGATTACGATAGCGAATCTTCGTCTGTGTCTAGGAGTAAGAGGAAACGGAAAAAGTGAGCTTCATTTACTGACTTATCGATGTTTTGTGCATTTCTAGAACTTTTTGATATCTTTGATCTCTGTGGATAACTGTGTTAGTGTTGAGTTTTAGATATGGACGAGTATATGGGGTCCCCGCAACGAACATTTGCACCGATATTGCGGGATGCCGATCTAACATCACGAGCCAGGATAGAAGCGCTGGAGAAACTGATAAGGGAAGCTATGCGGGAGCCTTATGCATGGCCGTTCCTTGAACCAGTGGACAAAAGAGATGTGGGTTATGGTTATACTTCTGCATGTCGAGGTTCTTCTTGTCTTTTGTCATTGATTGGAAAGAATTTCATAGACAAACGACTCTTTAATAAAAAAAGGATTGAGCTCTCATCTCTGAGGGATGCTTCATGCATTCGACTTCATTAAGTGTCGTTGGAGGTGATTGAGTGCAAATCTGGCCTTTACAATGACTCGCGGTGGCCTACCGATGTATTAAGACAGTGCTCTATACTCCCAGACAAGTCTCGTACCAATTTGCCGACCCTGGAGCGATGAAAAGCTTGGTGCGCCTGGAGCGTGGGGATCGATCCCATATGTATTGCATGGTGCATCCGTCCACTGCGCCTACACGCGCCATTGCACTCTCGCACTCCGTAGATATGGTTTACGCTGATCTAACATCTTCATGTAAGCTTTTTTTGGAGCAATATTTTTGAAGGTGGTATTCTTGAGGTTCCTGATTACTATGATGTTATTACTCGACCAATGGATCTTCGAACGATGATCAACAAAATTAAACAGCATGTTTATGACACGCCAGAAGAGGTGCGATCGGATGCGTATCTAATTGTTGCAAACTGTAAGGAGTACAACGAAGAGGGCAGTGAGATATACAATTGTGCTGAACAACTCGAGGACTTCTTTCAAGAAAAGTTCCGCACATTCTTCGAGGATAAGAGAAGGAGAAGATAGCGGATAGTTTATCATACTTAAAATTAATCTCTTTTGCTTTAAAATGTGTTTCCGCTCTACATTAGTGGTTTTTAAAGTTTCCTTTTCCTCATTTACGACTTTCTTCTTGGGCAACAACTCGGTTAGCTGTTGTTACTTGCAAGTTTTAAATTAGTTTTAAGTGAAACGATTAAGCTGACTGGTCATGTTTGTTACGTATTTTCTTTGGTGATACCGAGAAGCGTCACGAACTTCTGGTGAATATTTCCTCATTACTTTATGATTGTATATGTATTCCTTGCGTGTTTTATTCTCAAAGTTTTAACAGTTAAGTTACAGTTTCCCCCATATATTCAATGTGACATCATGGCGGTATGTACCTGTACGTATATATATATATATATATATATATAGCGCCATGACGTTGCTACTACCATACTTAATTTTTGAGAGTTTGCTCCTTACCCCAATGGAAGAAGTTAGCTATCAAACCCTTAATATTTGACGTCATTTTCCCTTACCAATACCATAAACAGGTAAACCACGCGCCGATGTTGCGCTAGGTCTCGTTGTTGTTTACAGGTTGTGCTTGATTACAGTTTTCCCTATAGCGTGCGGTATGGGTACTCCAACTGGCCGCAACATTGTGCGTTTTATGGCTCATAGTTTTTGGCATATAAATTACCTATTGTTATATTGTAAAGGGTATCATGTTGTAAGTAAAATTTTGTAATTATGGAGACAACAAAGTCTACTCTTTTAACTGTTACTGTGACGGCACGGAAGTAATTGTTGATGTGTAAGTTGTAGTCTGTGCTAGCAATATTGAAGAGTTGTTAACTATCCTAAAATCAAACTACTCGAATTTCTTCAAGGGTTTCTCACCGATTATCTGACGTATATGTTTCCTATCTGTGATCTCGAAGTTGGTCTTACCACAGTAAGGAAATAGCGTTCATTAGTTTAAAGTAAGATGTTCAGACATCGATTTTCCACTGCATTTCCACTTCAGCAGAGAGAAGGTCTCACTGACACTAAAGAGCTACTGAAGGATGCTCTGTTATCTGCTTTGTTTCATATTAAGCTTCTAGTGAAATAATGTCTGTTTTTTAACCCGCAAAATGAGTGCGCACTACCTCAGCATAAAGTTCCTGGAACAGAATTAAAACTTCTGAAATCTACATATTTCTGCAAACACGACAAGAGTGTTTACGTTAACGATAGAATTCTTGGTTTCCTACTCTTTTCCTAGCCCACGAATTCCCCTAAAAGTATCTTCAGCAGCGTCTGAGTTTTTGAAGATCTCAAGAGTCTTTGAGGATTTCTGAGTGCTCCACGAAATGAGTTAGTTAAGGAGAGATTCGGTATTTCTGAATGGAATAGCTCCAAATTCTGCTTCCTCAGATTTTGCCTTATTAGTAATGTGATGTGTGAGCAAACTGAGATGCAATAAAATTAGTCTCTTATGGTTAGTAAAAGCCGCCTGTGGCGTGCATTAGAGTTGTTGGTACATTTTGCCGGTTTCTTAGAGGTCATTTCTGCGCTACAATGTTTTCGGAAGTATTCAAGAAGCCGTAGTGAATGGATTTAACCATACAGTAAGAAAAAGTTCGAAACGTTCTTTTGATACAAACTTGGTTCGGAAATGTGTTCCTGTGCTTGTAAATTTGCTCTAATCTCTGTCTATATGTAGGCATTATAGGTTGCATCTGATCGTCCCCATTTCTCCTCGTATTGTGCCTCCTCAACTATAGAACCTTTAAACTAGTCCTGAACCCATCTTTATAATGGTAACAACTGTTGTGAGCCGTCACTATAGAAATCTAGAGCTGAAATCTTGTCATTGTAACGGTAAAAGGATAAAACAATAAAAAATCTCGGCGTTGATCAATCCTTCAGGGATGCGCTTTGCATTTGATTTCATCGAACTTCGCTGGAGCTGATTGAATGCATACCTGGCCTTTAAAATGACTCGCAGTGGCCTATCGATGTATCGAGCCAGTGCTGCTATCCTCCCAGACAAATCTGGCACCAATTTGCCGACCGGACGGATGGAAGGCTTGGCGAGCCTTGTAGCGCGAGGATCGACCACCCAAGTGAATTGGAGGACGCTTCGGACCACTGCGCAGCATGCGTCGTATTTTAACGGTGTATAATATGATTCCATAAGAATGTCCCCTCCTAAATAAGCGCTAAGTAGGTTTGACGGGATATTCGTATGCTGATCTTCTTTTTTCAGAATATCGGCAAATCTGGTCATGATGTTTTGATTTGAAATCATGAGATGCTAGTTAGGCTCAATGTAAGTATTGTAAGTGGTTCTTCATGTGGTTTACAGCACCTAGCTAAACAGGGCTGACCACTGGGGGATTGGTGAGTGTATGACAAATTTGTTGTCACTAGTGAAAAGAACTAGACATTATTATAGGCTTTTATCTCTTGTGTAAGAACAATGATATTATCAAATTGGCGTATTTAGTCGGATCCCGCTCTCAAATTGCAGTGCATTGGGCTCCACTCATGCACTTGATCCGCAGAAGGGCACTTTATGGAGGTTTATGTCAGGTGAAAGAGATAGCCTCCAATGAATTATATATTCAACATTATCAACATGAAGATAATATTCAACATTTTTTTTTGTTGTCAAGTACGAACCACAAAGAAATCAAGCGCACATTAGGGAGAAGCAACCCGTAAGCTTACATTCCGATGTGAATAAATTTTTTGCTCATGAAATGGGGGGCAGTTGGGGCGGGTAGCACAGTGGTAGTGATGTCCGTCATCACGAGCATGTTGCAAGCTCGATTCCGCTCTGGGCCAACCAGGCCTTTCATCCCTCTGGGGTCGGCGAATTGCTACCGCACTTCTCTGAGAAAAAATCACTCTCTGCAACCTAGTTGAGAACGCTGTATCACGGCTATCTCAGGACTCCAAGGAGAATTGCTCGACGATCATTCTACGAAATTCAAGATGAAGTGAAAATCCTCAAGCAGCAACCAAAGCCACACGTAAAGTTAGAAGATCTTTGTGGATAATGAATGCGAGGAAACGAAATTAATGTCGTAAGTGCTGGGATTCGCATCGTAAACGTCAAGACGGGTCAGATAAAATAAAAAAAATGGCGATTTGGCCTGCATGAGTTGGCATCAAATTATAGCGAAAGCGATGAGATTCTAGACGTCATGTCAAGTACATCCAACGGTCACATCGATTTCGCTGACCAACTTTAGAAGTTATTCTCGTCTCGCATCAGATTTTCTGCTTCCTAAAGTAAGAGACGATGGAGCATAATGTGTGGGATGCTGAGGCTACATTTGTATTAACTGTACTGTATGAGATTTGGAAATATCTCCTATCGGTATCTCCGATATCCATACTTATATATCTATATATTTTTTAGTGTCGATACATCGATAGGACATCGCAAGTCATTGTAAAGGCCAGATATGCATTCAATCACCTCCAAACGATGCTTAATGAATTCAGTTGCATGGCGCATCGCTCAGGGGATTGGTCCACGCCGAGAGCTTTATCCTATATTTTTTTTATTACTACCATTAATCGCTAACTAGTGTTCAGGAACCAGCAAAAAGATCTGTGGTCTTTTAGTTCCATATTTTTTTCAAATTCATACATCTTCGTCCATATTTATTCATGAAAAACTCGTAGCCATAATTAATATTAAGTATGCATGGCCCATGGATCTCCCTCATATGAGGGATCTCGAGCCGGTTAGTCGTCGCGAGGACGTGGCGTGTCCCGAGGTGGCGGATAGGAAGTTAAATTTCGGACCAAAAGCGACCTTTGCTTCCCTGAGACGCAGATGATCCAGTTGATGGACTCCCTGTTTCTGCTGCGCCGATTTAGCTCATGCTTTTTGTATTTACGAGGCGTATTCATTCAGACGTGTGTAGGGTGCGTTTTCGCTTATGCGGGTTGTATTCTAAGAGTCAATTCGGCAAAAGTCTGCAATCAAGTGGCAGGGAAGTGTATGGGAGGCGGTTAGAGTCGTCTCCAACAACTAAGCTCCATGTCTACTTTGGGAGAGACTTGTATGCTACCCGTGAGTATACCCAGCCCCCCAAGTTCAGAGCTCAGCAGGCTATACCTGGCTATCATAAAGCTAACCACAGTAAAGCCCCAATACGGCAGCGTTGGGTAGGACGAGTACAGAGAGGATGCTAAAATCCCAGGACCATTCTAAGCTGTCTACATCGAAAAGAACTATGGTGACGATCTGTACCTACAATGCATGCGAGCTTGCATCCGAGTCCTCGACAGAAGAATTGAAAATGCAAGCAAGAAGGATAAGGTACGACGTCATCGGCCTGGCCGAGACGAGACGACGCCACCCATTCAACGCCGTCTATGCCACCGAAGAAAAACAGTTCATCGGAACATGCGACAGTAGAGGAGTCGGCGGCGTCGGCGTTTTCGTCAACACAAGTTTGTCCATGAACATCGATTTATTCGAACAACTTACAACCCGAGTCAGACGTTTACGATCCCTAATAAGGAATTTGTGTCTTTAATTTTTCTAGACACGGATCTCCCTCATATGAGAGGTCTCGAGCCTGTTAGTCGCAATGCTATGTGATGCGTCCCCGGGTGACGGAGAGGGGTTTAAACGCGGATCAAAAGCGATCTTTGCTTCCCTGAGAAGCAGATGGATCCAGGGCATGGACTCCCTGTTTCTGCTGCGCCTATTTGGCACATACTTTCTGTATTTGCTAGGCGTATTCATGCATGCGTGTGTGGGTGCGTTCTTGCTTATGCGGATTGTATTCTACGAGTCAACTCGGCCAGAAGCCTGCAATCAAGTGACAGGGAAGTATATGGGAGGCGGTTAGGAGTCGCCTCCAACAAACAAGCTCCATATCCACTCTGGGAGGGCCCAGCAAGTTATATGTGGGTATCAAAATACTAAACACAGTAAAAAAAAAGAGCCTCATTCCACTGACAACGAAAAGCCCCCCAATTTCGCAGCGTTGGGTAGGACGAGTACAGAAAGGCTGCTAAAATCTCAGGGCCAATGGAAGCTGCCTGGATAACGAAGAACTATGGTGACGATATGTACTTACAATGCACGTGAGCTTGCATCCGAGTCCTCGATAGAAGATTTGCTCATGCAAGCAAGAAGGATAAGGTACGACGTCATCGGCCTGGCCGAGACGAGACGACGCCACCCATTCAACGCCGTCTATGGCACCGGGGAAGAACTATTCCTCGGAACATGCGACAGTAGAGGAGTCGGCGGCGTCGGCGTTTTCGTCAACACAAGTTTGTCCATGAACATCGATTTATTCGAACAACTTACAACCCGAGTCAGACGTTTACGATCAGAAAGATGTGGATCAATACCGGCTTTGACAATCTTCGCCGTTTACGCATCGACATTAAACTATGACGAAGAAGAAGTGGAAGCTTTCTATATGGACTTGGAGAAGTTCTACAGAGAAGACCATACATTCTTCAAGTTTATCATAGGAGATATTAAAGCTAAGATTGGACCAAGAAGAAGGTCACATTGGGACCCACGGATTAGAATTGAATAAGTAGGGTGGGAGGATATCTGAGTTTATCACGACGACCAAGACCATCATCTATGGTAACTCGCAATTCCAGGAGCCCCACCCTCAAAGCTGGACGTGGGAGTCTCCCAGTAGACAGTTCCAAAACGAAATAGACCACATAATAGTAAATCGACGGTTTTGCCTTACCGATGTCGCTGTTGTCCCAAAAATTCTACACGGGATCAGACCATCGCCTCCTTCATGCAAGATTTCGTTTTTTTGCGGAAGGGGGAAAAACTCGCTAGATTCAAAAAAGAAACCCCAAAACCATCATAAACCGAGACTTATCCAGTGCATTAGTTGGCTGCTGTGAAGATACCGTTCTCGATAAAATCGACGAGGAATACGATCGGCTCACTCAACATGTTCATGTTAGCGCTATATAAGCTGAGAGTTCGAAAGTCACCAAACGACTTCTGTCTGCAGAAACAGGATAGCTGATACGCCAGCATGGAATCGCACGAGCTGCAGGCCACCGCGAACTGATGTCTGAACTTGCAAAACAATGCAGACTGACGATGAAAGAAGATTTTAAAGACAGAAGAGCAGCAGTTATGGTTGAAACTGCAGACGCTGGGAAAAGCATTTACGTATCCCACCGAAGCTTCGCCAATTACAAAATCAAGATGATTGCACTTCGACGCCCACACAGAACAGTCACAGCTTCCAGAAAGGCAAAGGGAAAAGATCACATCTGAATGCAAAGTCCCTACTCAGTTGAAGACCAGCAAGACCGTACCATTATCCAAGAACGGTGACCTCCACGATATCGGCAACTATCGTCCAATCGGCTTGCTGTCTGTCGTCTACAAACTTTTCATTCGAGTCATCCTAAACAAGATTGACAGAACACTGAACGAAAGGCAGCAATGTGAGCAAGCAGGGTTTCGAAAAGGATTTAGTACGATGGAGCATATCCACACGATGACAAGGCTCACTGATGTATCGCGAGAGTACAAAAGACCGCTCTGTCTCACTTTCATCGATTCAAGGAAGATGCCTTTGACTCAACTGAGATAGAAGCAGTCAAGGAAGCCCTTGATAATCAGGGAGTCCCTACTCAGTATACAAAGATTCTTCGTGAGCTGTACAAAGATTTCACAACCAAAATATCACCGTTTCACAACGATATTAAAACTGACGCCAAAAGAGGGGTTAGGCAAGGCGATACCATCTCGCCAAAATCATTTACCGCCACCGTCCAGAACGCCATGCGAACATTAGATTGAGATAATATGGGAGTGAAAATCGATGGTCGGCCGTTACACCATCTTCGCTTTGCTGATGACATCGTCCTTATAACACCAAACATTAGCCAAGCGGAACGTATGCTTGTCGACTTTCATAGAGCCTGTAGAAAGATTGGTCTTCGACTATATCTCACAAAAAACGATGTTCATGATGAACGGATTGGTTACGTATGCCTCATTTACGCTCCAGAGTTGAGCAGAAGGAAACGAGCGGTTTGTAAAGCTTTCAAGAGCATCGAGGATGTAGTGAAGACAACGAACACCCGACTCCGTGCCCACCTTTTCGACTCAACGGTACGTCCTGCCTTGCTTATGCGTGAGAAACGTGGTCGCTGCGTAAACAGGATGGAAAACCACTCAGCGTTATTGAACGCGCAGATGAAAGGACGATGCCATGAGTATCTCGTGTCACGCAAGTAAGGGAAGGGATCCGAAGCTCCGAACTGCTCAACGATCAAAGAAGAAAGATGCCGTTCTGTACGCCAAACAGTTGAAGATAAGGTGGGCTGGACATGCGTATGAACGACAACCGGTGGACAAGAGCCGTTAGTGACTGGATTCCGCGAGATGTTAGACGGAAGGCAGGGAAGACCACCGACCCAATGGTAAGAGTTCTTCACGAAAAAGCCTACTAGAAAGGTGTGGTGCTCATCGAGTTTCTAGATCGAGCAAATGGAAGATTTACTGCTGCTCGCTCGAGTCACTCTAAGATCAACGAAACTACAGGTAATACGGGTGCCGTATGGTACCTCTGGCTGTATCTCCTTTACTGTCTTCTCACTTTTTGTAGCAATCACTGCACCACCACATCAATTTGACTCGATAAGAACAGTACAACCCCACAAAGTGGACTCCTCGCCGGTAAGAGAACTCGTATGGATGAAGACGGTAGTCGTGGAGGAAAGTTAGCACGCCAAGTATTGTGTCTTACAGACTTTGCATGCGATTAGACGATACTTATAGGATGCACATCACTCACAACGATCAGACGAGTCTCATTCAGTTTCCCACGTAGGTTTTCTAGTAGGAGAGGTTCTGTAGTAACGTTTGCTTTAGGTTTCTTACGGAACTCGTAGGGTTTTTATCTTCTATTATAGTCATATTTTTGTTTGAGATGCGTTTTTTTGTATGCAAAGTTTCACTCGATGTAACACTTTATACGCAAACTTCTAGCAAAACTTTACTATAGTTGGACGTGGGTCAGCTTTGAAATTTCCTTCAGAGTTCCAATTCCATGAAGAAGATGCCTGGAGAAGTAATGACTGTATTTGTCGGTCTTTATGCTTGACCTGGTCATTTCTGTTTGTTTTTTCCTTTTCCTTTTCATACAATTCCACCTTCCTTCTGTGGCTCTAACAGACATATTGTTATTGGGAACAAATGTGCTGTAATCATCCTGTTTAATATGTCATGTTTACATAAGATTGTTTGCGTGTGCTTAAGGTATTGTGAATTCCTCAGTAGTCGGTAATCCAGTAATCTTGAAGGTCAGTTCTACTGCAGGATTTCTTTATCGAGATAATGGATTTAGCCGTTCCAAGAACAGGAAACAGACAGGGGTGTACACAGGTCTTACAATAACAGCAGTGTTTGAAAAGTTGGTGCTTCGCAATAGTTATGACGTTGCGAGGCCAAGTAGCCTGCGCATCTATTTACTTAGCTGTTCTAAAAAGACAGAAAAGGATAAACCTCTCGCCGTTGACCAATCCATGAGGTATGCGCCATGCATCCGAATTCATTAAGCATCGTCGGAGGTGAATGGTTGCATATCTGGCTCATGCAATGAATCGCAGTGGTTACCGATGAATCGAGCCAACGCTGCTATCCTTCTAGAAAAGTCTGGTACCAATTTGCCGACTCCAGAGTGATGAAAGGCTTGGTGGGCCATGGACGCGGGGTTCGATCCCATATGTATTGCAGGGCGTCTTTGACCACTGCGCTACACTTAGCTGTTTTAGAAGGATTAATGCATTACATTAAGTTAGGTGTATGAAACGACCATTTAGGCATTCATTAACAGTTTGTATCTTTGATGTTTCCTATGGGAGAGTGGTATCTTATGGTAATACTCATTACTAGTGCTTACATTCACAAAGTGAAAACACAAAAACGAATGGCTTGTGAACCGATGTAACGGTCTTTTCTTTTTTCCTTGGGCTACGGTATTGTTGAGACGAAATAGCGGAGAAAACAAAAAGAAACAGTAGAATGAGACGGAGATGTTTTTCCGCAAATGGTTCGTGGACGTCCATATGTGTGTCATCGTGATTCATTCTGCTCCGTGATAGATATATAGAGGAATTAATCGTTTCCTTTTGTGAATCCGAACTTCTCGTTGGTGGCTTGTCGATTGACGGGTCTCAGGTAGCAACGTATCATGGAATATTCTTTCCAACGTCAAAGTGAGCATAACTACACGATTTTCGTTTGGGAGAATGAAATCCGCCTACGACCCACTACATCCCTTTTTTTTTGATGGGAAGGGGAGAGATAGAGAGAGAAAGAAAGAAGGAGAAGCATATATTTTTTTAAATCAGTGGTTATTGAAGTTTACGACCCATTAAATACGAAACATTGTTGACTTTCACTGATTTTTTTTTGTATCAAAACGATTACTGAGGTTTTCTTCGTTGTTGATGTTGTGTTTCAATCTGTTTGCAACACTTATCAAGGTATATCTTTGATAGTGGATTGGTAGAGGTGAGTGATTTCAATGTATAAGGTGAATTTGGAAATTGTCATTTCGGTTCTTCTTTGGTTTTTTCGTCCTTGTCATTTACGCTAGTGGGCCGTGTGTAGCGCAGTGGTCGGAGGCGCTCTGCAATACACATGGGATCGATTCCCACCCTAGGCTCACCAAGCCCTCCGTCCTTTCGGGCTCGGTAGATTGTTGCTATAGCAGTCTGGGAGGATACCAGCACTGGCTAGATATATCGGTGGGCCACCGCGAGTCATTGTAAAGGCAAGATATGCATTCGTCACCTCCAACAATGCTTAATGAAGTGGAATGCATGGCGCATCCCTCAGGGATTAGTCGATGCAGAGATCTTTATCCTTTTTTTAAGTGCGTATCATCTACATATCTTTTGTCCGCTCCTATTCGTAATCTTACTTTTTGAAACTTTTGAGAGTTGCCTGTTATAAGTTTATTACAATAACTGGAAGTCTTTGACCTGCGATTTTTGTAGTTTGGCATAATCGACGGTGATAAGAGTGTGCTGAGGGGCAGGTCGATTTCTGGAGAAATAGGCTCGTTATAATAGTATGTTATCTTTTGTACCACATATACCATCCGCGGATTTGGTTCGAAGAGGGAAGGTAGAACCTGATGTCTCACACCTTTTTTTCCATTGCTTGTAACGTTAACACTATGGCTTCAGCTTCACTTGCTTCATTGCCGATTTGGGCTCTCAGGATCAATCCCGTTGACGGGTGATTGCTGGTGGCACTGTGGCACTGGTAGATAGTAGACTAGCTGAGAGACAGGCGGAACGAAATACCCGCATGGTGTGGTGGTGAACGCGGTATCCCCCGGAAAGCCTAATAGCGTGTTCGATGCTCAGCGCTGACACCTGCGGTCCTGAGTTCTGAAAATATCTCAGCATAATTGTGGTTGTTAACAGCTGCTTTTTTTTTCTTGAAGATGAGATTAGTCGAATATTTGGAGAAGACTTCATACTGCACAATCTGTTAGTTGTAAAAACCAAATTTTTCACTAGATTTGCTCAAAACCTAGCGAACTGTTTCCGTAATGCTTCACGTTCTTTGAATGATCACTCCATCGTTTCTTAGCACTTCAATGTTGCCTGATCGAGCTATGAAATGCTTTTTGATAGCGAGTATCAATAGAGCTTCGATCGTGATGTTTCGCTTGTTTGCTCACGATCTGTGATGTATGGATCGCAATATGACGGTATTGAAGGAAAGATTTGTGCCAGCTAACGGCTAGAAGGCGAACAGCGGTCCCGTACGCCCAGCATTGGGCTTAGAAGTGCCGGGTATGTATGAGGATTGGCCAACGCTCGAGTTTCCTGACCTCAATAAGTCAATTCTTGACCTGTTCTCCAAGTGAGTTTGTGGCTTCTCTTTTATTGCAGTCATTCTTTATTTATCACAATTAACGAGTCTCTGTGTTAGAAGGTGCGGCGTGTGTTCTATGGTCAGTCTGCCCAATAGTGTTTGAATTTATGCGTTAATTATAGCCGAAAGTTTTATTGCTAGAATTCACCTTGCATAGAGATTATGCTCCTAAGCGATTATCGCATTTTAATACGAGTCATACAAGTCACGTTTTTTGGCTTAAAATGATTTGTTTAGCTTCATTTCTAGCACCTGAGGATTTGGTTGTTGATTTTCCTATGCAAATAAATGATCTTCCCAGATTTTAGCCAAAGTTCTTTTTTGATGTGTTACCCCAGCATAATTCCCATTTTTTTGGAGTTTTGCTGCTTTAGCCATTGTGGTTCCCTGGAGTCCCGAGGTCATCCTGCCCAAAGTCTTTCCCAGGTGGTCACCACCACATCTAGTCGCCGACCTTGTGCATCAGAGGGAGATTTGCCACCATGCGACTGGTTTGATACCAAGACGATGGTGGATCCTAGTACTGGTTTACTCTTGGCTGGGCTTCCTGATGGAAACACCGGGCTCCTTCTGAGCTTAGGAGACCCTGCTGGGGACGAATCGCCGGACACCGAGGAACACCTCCCAGCCACGATAAGGCGGTAAATTAGATAATCACGATCAGGCGGTAAAGGGTATATATAGTATTGTTGATGGGTAGTATTGGTATGTAGACAACAAGTTAGTTAGTTGTCTTCAGTAACATGTATCAGCTGTAATCTCGTTAGCAATCGAGTGGAAATTCTTGTTTCATCCTTACTATGCGCCAGATGTACGGATTTGCTGGAAGACATCCACCTACGTGCAACTTCTCCGAGCACACATATCTCCATCAGTCTCACTCATTTGTAGGGTTTATGGGATGGGATATGTAGGGATTAATATAACATGGAGCTCACCGTTAAATCCACTTGCTTTTCAGAATAAGTGTATGATTGGTTTTCATCCACATTGAACTCCTCCTATTCACCACCGTGGGTTTCACGTGAAGCAAATCTCGCAGCTTGACAGCTTACCTCATGATGACCTGTTGATTTTCAATAGTTAACACTTTTTTCGATTTTTATAAGTTTTCATTAGATATAAACATTGACAGGGTGACAAGTGAGTCCGTGTCTGCATCGCTTTTAAATGAGTTGACGAGGTGGGATAGTGAAGAACGCGAGAAGGCGTCTATCAGACTTCGGACTGACGAACAATTAAGATGGTGTATGCAGGTAATTAAGAGAACTTCTGATGTCGTCTCGTGCCAGCCACAGCAAAGTGAACTCGTTACGTGGATTTGTGGTTTATTTTCCTTTCTTCAGATCAGTCAATGAATCTAGGTGCTCAATTATTCGCTCACGTTGTCTTTTACTACTCATCGTGAATACGAGACGATACGCGGTGCAGTACGTATCTATTTGCACTGGTTGCGCGCTCTCACGGATACTCCTGATAGCAACATACCAACGCCACTACTGGACACTCCAGAAAAGTACTTCAGGTTCGGTAAGATTTCTTCCAAACTGTTAGCTTCCACTCGGTCTTCTAGCTTAAATTGTAGAATGTTCAGATCTATATGATTCGATTTGTGTTCTATTCCTAACCAGTCTATTAAATCTGTTCAAAAAGCGATTTTTTTACCGAAGTAGAAACCATGAAAAGAAAGCACCTGTTATTGTTTCGATACCTTTTCCTTTCAAATTCCTTATAGGACTATAATTGACGCACTCAGAAATCTGTTTTGTCGAAGAATCGACGTTAAAGGAGAGGTTAGTTCCATTCCTTTTGCATGTTTGAGTTGTCGACATTAGTAGTTTGTAAGGTATCTCGAGGAATGGCAATCGAGCGACAGGCTCGCGAAGTTGAAACCGTTTTGGATTCTATACGTGCATTAACTCATTCGGCCAGTCGAAAATATCAGAACGAGGTTTTCTTTTTTTCATATTTTTTAGAACACAGGTCTAACATTGGATTTGGCTTAGTTTTGAAAGTTGCACAATATAGTTTGCAAAGGTGGAACATTCGCATGAAATTTTAAGGTGTGGACGCGTACACTCAGTTTTCTTCTCAACTCTGCTGATATTCTCCTCGCGGATCCGCTTTCACCCGGTGCGAAATATATCGTATTTCTTGAACTAATTACTTTAGAAAAGCTAGTTTTGGTTTACCATGTTGGTTTTTTCGAATAGCCAACTATTGGAACAGAATTGGTTCCTCTTAGAAGAAATGGGAATGCGTGTTGGCTCGCGTGTTGTCGATATTCTTTTCGATCTTTGGTTCCACGCCGTGCTTAACGAGGAAATCCCTTCACCAACATATTGGAGAACGCTATCTGCGTTATGTCGACGATGGCGACATCATGTGAGTTTTGAAAACTTTTGCTTAGAGAAATTTCAGGAAGGTGGCATTATTTTCACAAATCGGATGTAACAAACCGACTTGCGAAAGAGCTTAGAACTGATTTTATTCCAGCTATAAATTTTCCCTAAGTAGCTAGATAATTCTATGGCCCATGATCCCATGTTGTTTGAACCTTGAGGTTTCTAATCTGGCTGAAACTTGACGATATATAGTGTTTTCTTCTCATTGACGTGTCGATCATCGAGCGCTATTACCCCTGGAATTTTGAGATATCTGTGCTAGGGACTCCAACTTCTCCACGACGTGCATGCTGTGGCTGAAAACTTTTCTGCCTCGCGGCTGGAATTGCTCCAGGATGGCAGCAATTATCCCAACTCTTTTTTGTAACATAAACGATTTTCCAAAGTTTTCTCCAATAGTTTTCACTGTCACCTTTAATTAGAAACGTGTTCAGATCACCGTTGTTGAATCGTGGGCACGAAAACTCCTAGCAATAACAGTGGTTGTTTGTAGGAGGATGTATGGCGACGAATATTGCACGATTTTGATAAGTAAGTGGTTAAGGTAGTGTAAAAGAAAATATGACGAAAACTCTGTGAACATCATTCCTAAGTATTTTAAAGGTATCCGAGTAACGAATGCATTGAAATAAGGAATAGGATGTTTTAGATGATGAAAGTATCACTCCATTTGCATTTTTACCTCCAGTTGAAGATGATGGTGATATCGATTTGTTGTATCAAAGTTGGTAAGCCGTTTTCCTTCTCTGAAAATTGTAATACTCGGAGTGTTTCGTGCTAAGCATATTAGTTACTTGAATACTTGGATGGACCGTCTTCACTGGTCCTGTGGGCCCCAGCATATTTTCCATTCTTTTCTTAATTTTGCTTGTTTAGTCGTTAACGGTTCTCTGTAATCCTGAGCTCAACCTAGCCAATTCTCTCCTAGGTGGTCACCACCACAGGAAGTCGCCGCTATTGTGTATCAAAGGGAGATTTACCAACATGCAACATGCCATGCATGCTAATTTGATACCAAGACAATGGTGGATCCTGGTATTGGCTTAGTGGTTTCGTGATGGAAATGCCGGGCTCTTTCCCAGCTTGGGTGTACATCCCAGCCCAACACCCAGGAACACCCCCCCAAGTCACGATGATGCGGTAAACCGTTGAGGAGGGCTAAGCTAGAGAGTTCGATCTCCATCTGGAAACATGTGTTAACAATGTACTTTGTAATCATCTATCTTTATCTGTTTAACTGTATTCACTTGCTTACGTATTGACACTATTCGGATGCACTTCAGGTTCAATTTGTTTTCATTGCTGGATTCACCTGCAGACATTCTCACCCATGATCCCGCAAAGAACAAACCGATAAGTGAAGGAGTCCCTTGTCACGACGAAAATGTGGAAACGCAGGTGCCCGCATCATTGCCATTGTGCTTCTTCTTGGCTGTGACGGCAATACAAAGAATGATTGACGTGTTCTACGGTGACAAT
This sequence comes from Angiostrongylus vasorum, assembly GCA_018806985.1. Lineage (NCBI taxonomy): Eukaryota > Metazoa > Nematoda > Chromadorea > Rhabditida > Metastrongylidae > Angiostrongylus > Angiostrongylus vasorum. The sequence continues at coordinate 405,485 of JADANN010000268.1, forward strand.
CGTGTGCCTATAGAGTTCAAAGAGTCGGATATTCTTGTTCGGAAGTGGACGATTGCCACGCCGACTCAGCAAACATCCATTGCTCACGAGCAACCGAGCGGTCGCAGTCGTAAAGAATCCATTGTGTGTTTTTTTCCTTAAATTGTTAACATGGCCAACTTTATGTCCAACATTTCAATTTTTCTTTGGAAGTATATTTCCAGTTAACTTTTTTATTTACTGCCTACTGCAATTTTTTCTTAAACTCAGTCCGCTTAACTGGGTTCATAGCCGATTCATGCTCCGCAGATTAATCAGATCCCAGAGTGATTGCTGATGACACTGATAGGTAGAAAACTAGCTGACGGAAAGGCGGAACGAAAGACCCACATGGTTTGGTGGTGAACGCGTTAGCCCCGTGAAAGGGTAATAGCGTGTTCGATCTAACTTCTAACACAGATACTTGCAGTCCGCAGTTTTGGAAAGAAAGACCATTAAGACAAGTGACGACAAGAAGTACCTCAGTTTAGACATACTTCAGCATCATTGTGGTTTTATTTCTAGTATTTACTTACTTACTTGATACTTGAATGGCCCGTCACTGGTTGTGCGGGCCCCAGCATAATCTCTGTTTTTCGGAGATTTGCTGGTTAAGCCATTCCCTGGAGTCCCGACGTCAGCCTAGCCAAAGTCTACCCCAGGTCTTCACCACCACAGGCAGTCGCAGTTCTTGTGGGTCAGAGGGAGATTTACCATCATGCGACTTTGATATCAGGACTGTGATGGATCCTGGTATTGGTTTACTCCTAGCTAGGTTTCCTGATGGAAACGCCGGACTCCTCAGCTTGGGAGACCCTGCCAGGTGTTGAACCCCCCGTTGTACATAGCAGTCTGACACCCAGAAACACTTCCCAACCACGATGAGGCGGTAAACCGTTGGGAAGATTTCTAGTATTTACTCAAGTTGAATTAGCATTAGTAATATTTTTTAGCGCGAGAAAACATGTTCGGATACGGGTCCAGCACGTGATAGTCGTGATGTGGATGCAACGCTGTCGAATGATGATCGTGCTTCGTTTTCTTCATCTACAAGCGTAAAAGAAGGACATTGTCTTTCAGACACAAGAAAACATTCTAATCGGAATAGTCAGACAGGTATACGTTAGAACAACGACCTCAAATTTTCAACATTCACATTGTAGAACTGTATGATACCGTCAGTAGCTGTTCCACGAAAGCTGTCCCAAGAATAGCCTACATCTATCTTATTCATATTCCAAATGGAAGGACCGCGGCGACTTTTGCTTTTGAACCTCGGTTTCACTAATCCCGTTAACAGGAACTTTCTCGTGTCCTTGTTCTTCTATGAGCAATAAGAATTTTTACAGAACGAATGATTCAGAATGATGAACACTGTGTACCAAATATGGGTGTTTCACAGCATGTGAATGTTAGCAATGCAACTCGTCAGAACCATGATCAGGTACTAATTACGCTTACTTTTTGTCCTTTTTGTCCTATACTTAGTGGCTTTTCACACGAGGGAAGGTGGACTTGGCTATCGAAGAGATCTGATTAGTATTCATGAATGGTTTTCTCCATTGCCTTTTTTGAACGCTGTTACTGTTTCGTCTGAGCGTTGGAGTGCAATCATCTTGGTCTTGTAACTGGCAAAGCTTCGGTGGGCTTTGCGAATGCTTTTCCCAGCTTCTGCAGCTTCGACCGTTACTGCTGTTCTTCTCTCTTTAAGATCTTCTTTTATCGCCTGTCTACATTGTTTTTGCAAGTTAGGAAGTTAGTTCGCGGTTGCCTGCAGCTCGTGCGATTCCACGCTGGCATATGAGCTCGAGTGTTTCTGGACGACAGACGTCTCTTGGTGACTTTCGGGACTCTCAGCTTTCATAGCGCTAACGTGAAGATGTTGAATGAGCCGATCGTGTTCCTCGTCGATGTTATCGACAACGGCATCTTCCCAACAGCCGACTAATGAATTGAATAAGTTCCAGTTTATGGTGGTTCTGGGACTTCGGTTTTTTGAATTTAGCGGCTTTTTCCTCCTTTCGGCGAGAAATAGTGTCTTGCACGAAGGAGACGGTGGTCTGATCCTGTGTAGAATTTTAGGACAACAGCGACATCGGTTAGGCAAAACCTTCTATTTACTATGATGTGGTCTATTTCGTTATGGTAATCTCCATTTGGGAGACTCCCACGTCCAGCGTTGAGGGTGGGGCTTCTGGAATTGCGAATTACCATGGATGGTCTTGGTCGCCATGATAAACTCAGCCAGCCGCTCACCTTGTTCGTTACACTCTAATCCGTGGGTCCCAATGTGACGTTCTTCAGACGTTCTTCTAGGTCCAATCTTGGCGTTGAAATCTCCAACGGTGACCTTGAAGAATATATGGTCTTTTCTGTAGAACTTCTCCAACTACATATAGAAGGCTTCGACTTCTTCTTCGTCATGGTTTGATGTCGGCGCGTAAACGACGAAGATTGTAAAAGCCGGTTTGATCCACATATGTTTAATCGTAAACGTCCCATTCGGGTTGTAAGCTGTTCGAATGAAAACATCGGTTCATGGACAAACTCGTGTCGCCGAGAACGCCGACGCCGCCGACTCCTCTACTGTCGCATGTTCCGAGGAACAGTTCTTCTTCGGTGTCATAGACGATGTTGAATGCGTGGCGTCGTCTCGTCTCGGCCAGGCCGATAACGTCATTCCTTATTCTTCTTGCTTGCATGAGCAAGTCTTCTATCGAGGACCCGGATGCAAGTGTACGTGCATTGTGGGTACAGTCGTCACAATAGTTCTTTGTAATCCAGGCAGCTTTCATTGGCCCTGAGATTTTAGCAGCCTCTCCGTACTCGTCCTACCCAACGCTGCGAAAATGGGGGCTCTTTCGTGGTCAGGGGAATGAGGTCCGTTTTTTTTAGTGTGTTTATACTCATGGTTAGCTTGCTAAGCTCTGCCAGAGTGGACATGGAGCTTATTTGTTGAAGGCGAGTCCTAACCGCCTCCTGTATACTTCCCTGTCACTTGATTGCAAGCTTTTGGCCGAATTGACTCGTAGAATACAATACGCATAAGCTAGAACGCACCCAGACACGCATGCATAAATACGCCTAGCAAATACAGAAAGTATGTGCCAAAGCTGCGCAGCAGAAACAGGGAGTCCATCCCATGGATCCACCTGCTTCTCAGGGAAGCAATGATCGCTTTTGATCCGCGTTTAAACCCCTCTCCGCCACCCGGGGACGCGCCACGTAGCCACGCGACTAACCTGCTCGAGATCGCTCATATGAGGGAGATCCGAGGATGGATTTGTTGTAACACCGGTTCTCCCTTCCAGAATCCGACATGCTATTTCGTCGGTGTAAAATCGGACAGCGCCAGGTGCGGACGGGATGAGGTCAGAACACCTGAAGAACCTTCCGCCTGTCCTCGTAAACACGCTGGCTCGGCTCTTCACACGGTACCTCTCTGAGTGCAAGGCCCCTACTCAATGGAAGACCGGCAAGACCGTGATATTGTTCAAGACAGGTGACCCTACACGATATCGGTAACTATCGCCCAATCTGCTTGCTGTTTGTTGTCTACAAACTTTTCACTCGAGTCGTCCTAAACAGGATTGATAGAACACTGGACGAAGGACAGCCATGTGAGCAAGCAGGGTTTCGAAAAGGATTTAGTACGATGGACCACATCTACAGGATAACAAGGCTCATTGAAGTACCGCAAGAGTACAAAAGATCGCTCTGTCTCACTTTCATCGATTTACAGAAGGCCTTTGATTCAGCTGAGATAGAAGCAGTCATGGAAGCCCTTAATAGTCGAGGAGTCCCTACTCAGTATATAAAGATTCTTCGTGAGCTTTACCAAAATTTCACAACCAAGATATCACCGTTCTACAACGATATTAACATTTACGTCAAAAGAGTGTTTAGGCAAGGTGATACCATCTCGCCAAAATCATTTACCGCGACGCTCCAGAGCGCCATGCGAACATTAGATTGAGATAATATGCGAGTGAAAATCGATGGTCGGCAGTTAATTCATCGTCACTTTGCTGGTGACATCGTCCTTATAACACAAAACATTAGCCAAGCGAAACTTATGCTTGCCGACTTTCATAGAGCCTGTAGAAAGATTGGTCTTCGACTATATCTCACAAGAACGGTGTTCATGAGGAACGGATTGGTTTCGTATGCCCCATTCACGCTCAACGGAACGAATGTCTCCGAACGCTCCAGTTATGTCTATCTAGGTCGGGAAATCAACATGTTAGGCGACTTAGCTCCAGAGCTGAGCAGAAGGAAAAGAGCGGCTTGGGTAGCTTTCAAGAGCATCGAGGATGTAATGAAGAGAACAAGGAACACCCGACTCCGTGCCCACCTTTTCGACTCAACGGTACTTCCTGCCCCAACGTATGCGTCAGAAACGTGGTCGATGCGTAAGCAGGGTGAAAGATCACTCAGCGTTGTCGAACACGCAGTCGAAAAGGCGATGCTATGAGTATCCCGTTTTAAGGGATGGGATCCGAATCTCGGACCTGCGTCAACGATAAGGAATCAAAGGTGCTGTTCTGTACTCCAAACAGTCGATGATAAGGTGGGCCGGACACGTAATGCCCGTGAATGACAACCGATGGACAAGAGCGATTAGTGACTGGATTCCTCGGGTGTTACACGCACTGCAGGAAGACCGCCGATCCGATGGTCAGAGTTCTTCACGAAGAGCCTAGAAGAAAGATATTATGCTCGACGAGTCCCTAGAGCGAGCAGAATCCACTGGGCTACTCTTGCGCGCGACAGGGAAGAATGGATGATTTACCGGCGCCCGCTCGAGTCACTCGACAATGAACGGGATTACAGATGACAGGTGATATTAATGGCTTATGAAAGTGTCACTATTCAACTGTAACTTTGTTAACGATGTTGAAGATTAACCGGTTGGAGCGGTGTGGTCGGAGGCGCCCTGCAATACAAACATGGTATTAATGCCCTCGCCCGTGGCTCACCAAGCCTTTCATCCATCCGCGGTCGGCGAATTGGTACCTGACTTGTCTGGTAAGAAAGCAGCAGTGGCTGGATACATCGGTAGGCCACCGCGAGTCATTGTAAAGGCCAGATATGCATTCAGTCACTTTCAACGATGCTTAAAGAAATCGAATGCTCGGCGCATCCCTCAGGGATTGATCATCGCTGAGAACTTTATCCTTTTTTTTTATTTAAACTACTTTTCTTTTTTCGCAATTTTTGGAAATTGATCGCTTAGATGAGTTATTCAAGAGGTAATAGCATTTGTTTGAATGTAATGGAAAGGTCTCTTCACTGCTGTTAACGCTATTAGTGTTTGCAAACTATATTTGGCTCTTTATTCCATTTATCTGCATTTTTTAAAATTATTTCTAAAATGGCTTGCTCCAAAATTTAGTTGAATTGAATTGCATATTTCTAGACTTCTTCAAAAGCACTCGAAAATGTTTGTCACAGTCGTGTCTTGGAGGCAAAGCAATCGATAGTATCGTCAGAAAGTTCACTGCGACCACTTGCATTACAGTTTGTAGCGCATACTCTCACAGGTTTGATCATGGAGTATTTAACCTTTATTTTTTTATGATCAGTTTTGACTAAATCGTTTGCAGTAGTTTTCTGTTCTGTAGATGTTTAATGATTTTCAGTAAATCCCGCTTACGCTCCATGGATAGGTGAGAAAAGACCAAGAGCTGAACACCTTTTGAATGTGACCATGGAATGGTTACTAGCTTCCGCTCAAGCAAAGACCGACTACAAACTAAGAGCGGAAGTGGTCGACGGTGGGTAGCTACTAAGTCGCTGAACACTTTCTTTTTCTTCATGATTTCTACTAATGTAGCTATGCACAAGCCAATCTGATGGATTTGTTTCTATTATCATACAAGGTCTTAACTTTTTCAATGACAGTTGTTTCGACTGAAACGAAAGAACACGTGAATTTTGTATCTACCTCCATTACGTTGTAAAGGTACTGATAATTAAGGCATATGTCTGAGAGAAAGGCGAAGGACTCGTATGGTGTTGTGGTGAACGCTTTAACCCTCGGAAAGGGTAATAGCGTGTTCGGTCCCCACCGCAGTCACCAGCGACCCGGAGTTTTGCAAATATCTCAGCATCGTTATGGTTATATTTTACATAATACCCTGCCATTAAAGAAAAAATAGTAGCTGGTAAATAAAAATTGACGACATAAGGTGTGAGCTTTCAGAATCGTCCCATTTGTGATTTTTTCTAGTACGCCGTCTTTAACTCGTTGGTTCTTTTTTATCATTGCATTTCCCTACGTCGTTATTTCCTATCTTTATTAGTTAATTTATTTACCGGTTTTTCACAATTGTGCTCAACAGAGGCCAACATATGAGTGCACATGAAATTTTGAAAAACGCTAAAGTTATTAGAGTTTTATTCGTTATCTCATTAAGTTAGTGAGGTCGACTTCACTTGATCACGATTTTTGAGTACAGCTGACTCGTGTCCCACTATTTTCGTCGTTCACCAACGAATTTACTACCATTTGGTTTCGTGTAGTCCAATACGTCGGCTTTAGTCGTGTGTTCGCGTCTGGAGACCTTAAAAAATGTTGTAACTTCATATATAGAAGGAAATGTTGCTTCAAAGACTCTGAAAAGTTCTGTTGGAGTAGTGGATAAGGTAATATTTGGAGAGTTCTAAGCTCAGAGTAAACTTTGGGACTCCCTAAAATTGTATCAGTGGGGCTCGTATGTAAAAATCTACTAAGACGGAACTGTTTAAATCCCATTACGCTTAGAAAAACATGCCAAAGATGAATAAGAAAGTTTCACTTTAGTAATGTTACATTGTTATTCTAATTGCCTGATTATCTGAAGTAGTTTTTTGCTTATTTAAACCGCTGTCGTCAAGTTCGGTTCATTGTAATCTTGTGCTGAATGTCTTTGGTTAGCGTAAAGCAAATGTGAATTCAAAGTTGGATGTCGTGTCTTCAACCAGAATCGTCATACCCCAAACTTTACCCATTATTTTGTTGAATGAACAGATATTTTTTCGGAGAACGGTTGAAAATGCCGTGTAAGAAGGTTCTGAAATCGTCACCAGACAAGTGCCTCATTTGGTCGCTCATTTGAATCTAAAAGTGTGCCGCAAAAGTTGTGTAACACAGAGAGTCTCATTGCAAAAATTTGTTTACTAAAGGATATAATAAAAGGATAAAGGACAAAACTCTTGACACTGATCAATCCCTAACGGATGCGCCGTGCATTCGACTTCATTAAGCATCGTTGGAGTGACTGAATGCATGTCTGGCCCTTACAATGGCTCGTGGTGGCTTGCCGATATATCGAGCCAGTGCTGCTATCCTTCCAGACAGTGTGGTACCAATTAGCCGATCCCGGAGAGATGGAAGGCTTGGTGAACCTTGGGCTCAGGAATCGATCCTTTGTGTATTGCAGGGCGCCTCCGACCACTGCGCCACATTCACTAAAGGAATAATAGCTTGATCGTTATAAATGTCAGTTACGTCACTTAGGAATTACCTAGGTGGCATTAAATGTGAAAGTGTTGACAAACACGAAATAATTTATTTAGCTCATGCCACCATTCCTTCTATGTCGCTGGCACCACCGCAAAAGTGAATTGGATGCATATTTATATTGTAATCTACATCATTTGCGGGATCCCACCGATGTATCAAGTCAGTATTTATACCCTCTCAGAAAAAAACTAGCACCAATTCGCCGATCCGATAGGAATGGAGAGCTCAGTTTGATCTGCACCTGGTGTCGAACGACAATCAGTTGTGCATTGCATGACACCTCTAACCATTCTGCTGCATGTGCGCTCTATACTGATTACTACTTTTAATTTGAATTCTTGGAAGCGAATTGTGAATTTATTGGCGATAATGTCTATAGATTGATGCTGGATTTTTGATAACCAGTATTTCCTTTTATACAGAAATCGTAACAAAAAGTTCTTGATGATGGGAAGATATGGATTCGTAATAGAAGGGGGTGTTCAGGATGACTGTGGATGGTAATGTCCAGGACACAATTTGTTCCATTATTAGATCCTTAACTGGTGTTGCACTGTTATCCTCTGATGATGAGTACCGTTCACGTTGTGACTGTCATTTAGTTGTCTGGAAGGTTTGGAAGGTTGTGCATTACAGCAACGGTATAAGTACGACCACTTGAGACCTACTGTATGGTTTTTTTTTACAAAGTTCGTGTTACACTTTCGTCGATTATTTGCTTTTGTGCTTGTGTAGGTTAAACTCATGAATTCGATTATAGCTAAGGAAGTGAAACCTTGTGAAACTGAAATTGCCTTGTGTATGTATGTGGTAGTAGAGTATTTATACCCATTTCAGTTATATTCACCAGGAAGTGTGCATAGAACAGGAGCTCATGAAGGTTGAGAATGAGCAAAATAGTATAGGTGGTGTAATTAGTCTGCAGAGTCAGCCTGTAGAAGTTACGACAGCCTACGACAAATTGCAGCAGTTCCAGTTTACAGCTGAGATCTACGATGAATTGAGAGGAAGAAGGATGCGGATTTACAGCTAGAAAAACATTTTCTCGTGTTTCATCCAGAAACATAATGTTCATCATGGACATTTGGAGTGCTGTCATTCTTCAGAGCCAACTTACCTGCCCATTATCTAACTAGGTTCCTGTTCTTTTCCTTGAATCGACACAAGGTTTTAATGCGATGTTTATCTCATCTTAGATGACTTTTCAACAAATTTTAGTTGTTTTCGGTCTGCTGCTGGGGCGTTCGATCATTCCAACGCCTGTACTAAGTTTTAGACCCAAGTTTGGATCACGTCGTAAAAGGCTCTATAAGTCAAAAGACCGACTTTCTATAAACCTCGGCATAGATAGTTGATATATTTGTTTATATGGTCGTATAAACTGATCTTCTTTAGCTGATGCGAGGTTGGTATAGGTCTTCGTTGTCGTTGTCGTTGTTGTTGGTGTTGTTGGTCGATGGCTGACGGCTCTCGAAGTATTCTATTCGTCGTACACTTGGCAGATGAAGTGCAGCTACCATAGAGTTCTACATATTTTGTAAAATGAGCGCCTGATACTAGGTTAATTAAAAGTATGAAGCTAGGTACTTTTCCATCTCTGATTGATTTTGGTAATGTTATGTTCTCATAACTAATGCAGACATAATCATTTCGTTGCGTGCATGCTCTTTTGTGAACTCTAAAACGATTCCAGTTTTTTTGGATGTTCTGATAACTGAACATTTTGTTTTGCCAAAAGGCAGACCTGGAGAGGTGATCGGTTTTCTGTTGGCACATATGATTTTTGGTGGTTCAGTTATTGTTGCAAAATGAGAAAAAAATTCCAAGAGTGCTTTACTAGGTTCTTTACTATTTGGTTCAAATTTAGTTTTACAATACTTTAAAACCGACTTTTCTTTAATGTCGGTATGACCATTCGGCAGGCTTACATGAGGCCGATAAATAGACCATTCGGCTAACGTTTCGACGTCTTCATCTTCCTCAGAGCCGATGATCTGAGTCGATGTTCGCAGTCCTTCGTGCTGTCTACGTTGTGTCTTAGTCATCGTATCTAGTTTTAGAGTTTTCTGTGACATTTAGGAAAATCTTCGGTCGGATAGATTAGAATGTGATTGTTTTCTTTAATGAGAAGTGAATCAGCCAACAAATAAGGAGGTCTTTCAACATTTTGTGGTAACAACGAGATTCCCGAAGAAAAGTAGGTAAATAAAGGGATTCGCTGTACTGCCATTGAGAATGCATGGTGATTATTTCTGATAAAGTAATTCCTTACTTGTGATTCCAGTAGTGGTAAGATAGGTTTACTGGAATGTAGATGTAAGCGGTAGAACTTCCAGTAATGTGGCCGTGTCAGCCTGTGTGCACGCGTGAATCGTTTTGTGATCGTATTTGTGTACGTAACACTGTGGCTCGTTTTATATTTGGCTGGCAGTGGATGTCAACTCAGTTGACCAGGTCGCTCTGCTCCATCTCCTTTCCGTTTCGCTCTGATTCTATTGCAGTGTCTTTAGTGGGAATATACTGAATAGGTTCAGGTAAGATCATACTTTTTAATTTGCATAGTGGTGTCATCTGTGAGCATTTGGTTTCTTGTTGATTATGTCAGAGATTGCTTTCATAATTTGCTCTGGAAACTGATAGTTTCGAGAAATACAATTCCTAAGGTCTAAGAAAGAAAGAAGCACGTTTTGCTAGATGGCATGTAAATGGAATTTCAACGACGAAAATGTGTGAGCGTCGGCCAAGTGACTCTAATGCGTAGTACAGTTTCGCGTTTCTGTTCTGCAGCCGTCTCGTTGTCCATAGGTCCTAGTCAAGCAGCTGTGTTTTTCATGATTTCGTACCCAATTTGGTAGATGTCCAAGTCGTTTATGTATCGAAAACAGTTGCTGTAATAAGTTTGATACTCCAGTTTGAAGTCTATGCGATCAGCCTTAATTCTGTACGCTTGTGATGGTTCACTTTTCTTAACCTGATGAGGAATTCCACTTAGTGACCACTGTAGGACGGGGAAAAAAGGTTACGCTCAAAAAACGCAGAGTCAAATATACACCATTTTTTATTTATTTAATCATTGAATACAGTTCTACTACTGTAAGAGCTGTTGAGAGCGTATCTTAGGTTTAGAAAAGCTGTTCGTTCTTGACAAACTTAGTTTCTTTTCCACAAGAAGGTGTTGAATTCCTTATATTAGAGGATTCTATTCAATATTGTGAACGCTGTCAAAATATGGATTCACTTTGCTCTTATGAAAGAGACTTTAGAAAAGATGAATTCTAATGAAATGGGTTGGAAGACTAGAATGAGAGGGTAGGCAGGAGACATCTTACATCCTGGATTGTCTTTTCGTTTCTTGATTCCATCATTAGCTAGCAATGACTTTGCGAGGAAAGCCACTTCGTAGTATTATTAGTGTAAAACCAGTACGTTTGGTTTGACTTTTTATAATGTTTCTGTTTGCTTTATGTCTACCGTTGACGGAGGGCTGTCGCTGGGCGGGTATTAGTTGGATCGGCGTCGTGATCCAGTGAATTATAGCTCATTTCAAGGTTAATGTATGAAAATTTGGTCGTTCCAGCTTTTTCATAGGAAATGGTGTTCTGTACAAGTGTTCTTTTTTTGACGTAACTCAATGCTTAAAACCGAAATGATCACCGTCGAAACTTCGCTGCCAGGTAATCCCGTATTATGTAGCGACGCCCTGTCTGTTGATGAATAACTCTATTGTGTTCATGTGGTGAATGATGACGAAATTGTATTCTATTGTTGTCATAACCATTGATTTTATTCGCTTCTCTCACATGATTCCGAACAGGTAGGTATTTAGTGGATCGTACTTGGCTAAGTGGTATTTGCTCGTGCCGAGGTCACTACCTCACCGCAGTAGAGAAAAGCGATACGCGAGCAGTTTAGTCGAGTAGTGTTGAGTTTTACTAAAAAGTTAGTGAGACAGCATTCTTGAAATCTTGGGACAACCGACTAGAGATCGTTGGTATCTTCGAAAAGATTTCTAGTGCGCCTCTACCCACTTTTTTAAAGACAGGGGGTTTGTGCTTGTGCAACAGTTCCGTTAAGATGCATTATTAGATAACTGTGTTGGATGTTTCTTTCAAATCCATTTCAATATTTAAGTTGTATGTGTAATTTGGTCATTAGAAACATAGATCAGTTTCTAGGTACATGAGGTTTTCTCTCTAACAAAAAAAGTACTTATGTAATCGATTACTCCACAGATTCCTTTAATCATTTCGGGAGGGATGAGGATGTGACAGTATAATCGTCTTCAAAGCGGAATATAATTGTAATACATCAATTTTCAAAGCTTTAAGTAAATTTTAAAAAGGGTCAACTCCTTAAATGTTTGGGATTGTTGTTAGTCTATATTAGACGTTTCCAGCAAGCTAGTTGACTCCCAGAATCATGTCTGGATCCGTATTAGCGAGACTTTTTGCCGCATAGAGATGTGCAGGTTTTTCCGGTTTGAAGATAGAATCTCTTCAAAGGTGCAGTTTTGTAATTGCTTTCAAGATGGTCATTGGTAGGAATCGTTTTTATGGTAGGAAGTGGAATTACCGTGTCGTTCATGACTTTTGAATAGGTTTCTTTAACACAGATAACTTTCTGTTCCTCGTAAAAGTATTCATTTCTCAGTCATCTAATTCCAAAGTGTTTAGATTCTTTTAAAAATACTCTTTGCTGCCTTCACCTCTCATATTTGCACTTCATTAATCTGCTAGTTTTCTGGTTGTTAGTTGCCCGTTGAGTTGCTGAGTTGCAATCTGCGAGTTGCTAGGATTTTTGTTCCGGTAATTGTACCTGCTTACTAAAATTTGTCCACTACAATATAATTATGAATATAAATAAATAAATATAATTATAAATAAAAAAATAATAAATAGATGAATTAGGGTAAAATGTAAGTTTCGTAAATCCATAAGGTGCAGATAACTTCATAGCTCAAATAAGGTCTGATCGATGACCGAAAAAAGTTATGGCAATCAGTTATATCAGTGTGATTTTCTATTTTTTGCTTTTTGTGAAGAAGCGGTGAATCACTGTGTCGACGGAACTGTAAAGAGTTCATATTTTGCTTGGTTTTCTTCGTTCTTTTTGCAGGAAAAGTGTAAAAGTTTTCAGAATTTTAAGTGTTCGTTTACCGATTTCAAATTTACTCCCACATCATCGTCTCTGTTATCCCTTTGTATCTTATTGATCAGTGTAAAAACACGAAAATCGTGCTTGAACTTTTTTCCCATGTTGGTATTTTCCCATATGAATGACGTTATTGATCGTGATCCATTTTTTAAATATTATTCGTCAGATCATCCCGAAACGTCTAAACGCTATCGGTTTTGAACAAATCGGACAGGTTCTTTTTTGACATCGATGGTTAAACTTGAAAAAACTCCAGACTTGTTAATGTTAGTCACACATTTATTTAAATTTTTGGGCTTTTACGAGGATGAAATACAGATTTATTCGGCTGACGACGTTTCGACGTCTTCGTCTTCATCAGAGACCATGGTCCGAGTCGATGGTCCGCAGTTGTGTAAAGTAAATAACTAAGAATAAAGCAACAAACTTTCCCAGACCATCGACTCTGATCATTGGCCCTGATGAAGACGAAGACGTTGAAACGTCGTCAGCCGAATAAATCTGTATTTCATCCTCGTACAGCTCAACAATTTTAATACATATTGATTACTTTGCTATCGAGGTTAAATGACGGTCGGTTTAAAAGTTGTTTTTAGTCGCATATTACTTTTTTCTTTGCTATGCATTTTTAATGTGCGAGTGTAGTGGGCCCAGTGGTCAGAATTGCCTTGCAATACACACTTGGTCGTTGGCTCAATCCTTTGCGTTTGTCGAACCGAGCAGTCGTCATCCCTCTAGTGTCGATAGATTACTACCAGAGTTGTCTTCAAGGATAAAAACACTGAGTTGACGAATTGGTAGGTCAATGGAAGTCATTCTGTGAATCAAATATGTACTATCTGATCAAAGCCGAACGCTTTTTCCTTTGTCCATATGTTTTCCTATTGTTGTATTATGGAAATGGGAGGCTTGAGTTCACCTTTTTTCATGTGATAGTGGAAGTTTTATTGTTGGTCGAATAATTCGATCAATAATTTTCGGTTCTTTTTTATTGGTAGACTGCAACATTGTTGAACATTTCGCCGGTGTTTGCTTAGTTCCGTCTTGTTTTCTGTTTAGTTGCACCGAAAAGCTGTGGTTCATGAATTGACTGTTGAGGGCGGGTATGTGTTGCTTACTTTCTAGTGGTGCATCGAAAAAAGAACTGTATGCAAGATTCTTGCTCAGTTGGATTCATTTTCGAGCTCAAAATTGAAATAATGTAACTGAGCTACGATTTTTGCTTATTTCTTTGAAATAAGTCCAAATTGCTGTGTTTCATATTTCCACGCACCTTCAGTCCGGCGGCCGTGTTGATGAGTTCTGTTCAAAGCAAAAAATGAATTGTTGGAGAATTCCCGACATCAACTCTATGTTGATTTGACCGAATAGTTCCTAGTGCATGTCACCAATTTCTTCCCGATTCGGTGCAAATTTTCTTTCTGGAAGTGCACATTTTTTTGATGGTATCGTATCAAACATATCTGGCTAAATTCATCGTGTTTAGATATGAGAGGGAAACTTGTTATCCGTAATTTATGGCATTCGGAACTACATAGCTGTGTTAAATTTGACTGGTTCTTGTTATTTTTTGTTTTGATATTTTCATTGTTTGTTTCCCTTGTAGTATTTTCACATGGTGTCGCATACACATGGGTTGTTGGTTCGATCCTCCGCCTTGGCCATAACAAATCCTCCGTTCCTGTCGAATCAGTGTTCTGGCATCAGATTTGTTTGGGAGGGTGAAAACGCTGCCTTTATAACCACAATGATGCTGAGATGTTTGCAATGCTCCGGACCGCAGGTGTCTGCGATAGGGACTGCAGTTCTGCAAATATCTCAGAATCACTATGGTTGTACCTCACATAATGCCCTGCCGTGAAAAAATTGTAGAAGGCAGTAAACAAAAAGTTAACGTTGTTCTGTCTTTATTTGTCAGCACTCCCTCACATTATTGAGGCTGAGCCTGCATTCGCTTATCTCTAAGGTGCAATGAATAGAGTCGAATGTGTGGTGCATTCCTCAGGGGATTCACCAATTTCGATCACCTTGTCCTCTTTCTCTTCACGTGGACATTCAGTAGTCATCTTTGTACTGCTGTGAAAAGACATTTCGCATCACGTGTTCTCTGCTGTTCGGGCGCTCAACACCTATAACCGGTTCCTTTTGGTGACAGTGGTGGCGGTTAGTCGTGCCGCTCCCTCCGATTTTTGGCACTCCAACAATAGAGCCCCACTATTTGTTGTCACCATATCGCTATGTTGGATATTTTCCACTTGACTTCATTCAAATTTAATCTTTCTTGACGGTACTTCGAGCTATCACGTCTGTCTACTTCATTGCGAGTGTCACGATACGTTCCCGTAGCAAAGGCAATTAAGCGTCATTACTGAAGATGATGTACGCCGGAGTTCCGGTGAATCTAACACAGAATTGTGACCTATGTAAGTGAGTTTGTTGTGTCCAGATACGCTAGTATTTGATAGTTTAGACCATTTATAAAGTCCTGTAGAGATTTCCTACGTGAAGGAGTTTCATGGTTGTTATGACAAAAAAAAGAGACTAAATATGACATTAGGCCAATTAAACATCTTTATCAACATCTCGTTAGCTTAACAATTCTGAAAGGCATTAAATATGGCATTCAACTTTTTATTCGTCTGCTTCTGCAACTTTAGCTTAACTAGTTCCGGTGCCGATTAGTGCTTCCTAGATCGTTACTGTCGATAGTCGATGTCGTTGCTGATAGTAGCTTAGAGCAAAAAACTGGCTGAGGGAAAGGCAAAGTAAGGTCCTCGGTTAGCGTGGTGGATAGCAGGTGAGCCGCTGAATGGATAATCCCGGGTTCGTAGATCACATGAGGTTCTGAGTTTTGCTCGTATCTCAGCATCTTTGTGGTTAAATATCACATGTTTTAGCAATCAGCTTCCATTTCTGTTGTTTGCATTTTAGAGACTTTAGTGAATACCATGAACTGTTAACTATTAAGTCTACTAGGTCTATTAACTTAAGTTAAATCATCATTGTTTGTTAAATGATGGCAAAACACAAGTGTGTAGGTAAGGAAACAAAGAAAAAAGATCGAGGGGTGTTTTATTGACAGCAAGTTTTTTTTGAACCACTTTTTTCCAACCATTCATTTCGTTTTCAATTCAAATCTTATTCAGATGTCATATCTGGTTTGTCGCTACATTCGGTTGATTTGGAAGATGTGCCTGAGGCGATGATTGGTGGAAGTAGTGGTAAACGCCGAAGCGTTGGTGAGTTTCTTTTTAGCTGCCACCTGACAATTATTTTAATCTGGAGACAGTGTTAATGAATGGCATGCTCACAGCATTTTTTTGGAGATTTTGATATAATAGGTTCTATTCGAAATCGTATTTCACCATACCTTTTATATTCATTTTATTTTTTAATGCTATTATGGTGATACGAGCTGCCTTTGTTTAGTTGACGCGAGGTTGGTGTAGATCTTTTTATTGTTCTTGTTGTTGTCGTCGATCAATGGCTGACGTTTCGGCGACTTCGCCTTCCTCAGAGCCGTGCTGTTAGACTATCCTTGTGTTGTTCCTCGTGAGCCTTCGTGTTCATCCTTCGTGAACAGCACACGGGTGGTCGAACACCACGGTTCTTAGGAAGGCGAAGTCGCCGAAACGTCAGCCATTGAACAACGGCAGTAATAACAATAAGAAGATCTATGCCAACCTCGCGTCAGCTAAACAAGGGCAATTCGTAAGGACATATATACAAATATGTCGATTATTATGTTGAGGTTCAAAAAAAGTCGATCTTTTGAGTTATTGTTGTGATAAATTTAGCCAGTTCATGCTCATCTGTGACCGGTGACTCAATCAAAGGCGGTGACACTAGTAGCAGTGTGTTCAGCGGCTTAGGCGCCTCAGGCGCCGACGGCATAGACGGTGTGTCGGCGGGGAAGGCAGCTGCCATCGCTGCCCTGACACGGATAGTGTGTTCGAAACGTACTACCGAAAAGCTCCCCATTCAACAGCTGGCCAATTTTCTATCAACAATACATGAGGCACTGATTGAGGTGAATGAACAAGCGAGAGTTTTTTGCTCTTATTTTCTAGTGGAAAGATTTATTTCACTTCTTTTTTTCTATTTAGTTTTTTGCACTAGATGCTACACATTTTCTCGATGCTTGAATTACCTTTTACGTTTTAATGAAAGGGTTTATCCTTATTAATGGTTTTGCTACCCTGAGCACCCAATAATGACTTCATAAACGTTCTCTGCATTTAGATTACCCAACCGTTGTTGTTCTTATTTGACGCGATTTCTAACTCATTTGAAACTAAGAGTTTCCATATATGGGATGCATATTTCAGAATTAATTTTCATCAAGCTGGAGATCCTGGCCCATACTGGTTGGGCAGGGTTTTTCGTCGTCGACTATACTTGCATTTATCGTGTTTCAGAAAGATCGGTTAGTATTGTGCTCGTTGTTCTTCTATGGACAGAATCTTTTTCGATTAGGACTACCTGGTATTGAAGCAATTCTACCTCATTATCTTTTCGCCTTAGACATAGTACTTATCGAAAGCTCAAAATTAAGGTGAGATCTCTTTATCGTTCTAGGAGCTACTTTCTTTGTATTTAGTCGCCTTAATTACAAGTATTCACTTATATTTCCAGAGTATCTAAAGTTCAGTGTTTTATTTCTGTCATATTCTTTTTCTAAGTTTGACTTTTTTATCCTTTTAAGCTTTTTTTTATTTGTATAAATGCCTATAATTTCTACTTTAACTCCGTTCACTTGTTCTTTTTTCATCGAATAGTTTTATTCTGCACCTGCCTTAATATCATAATTCAAATTTATTCTGTTAAACTTAATTCGTAGTTCATCGTTTTTATAGTACCTTTTTTCATTTTATTTTTATTTTTTATTTTATTTTTTTGGTAGTATTCTATAGGTTACATCCGTCAATTTCCGAAGTAGAAATGCGTAGAGCGTGTCTGAAAGGTTTGTCGTCGGTTGTATGTTGGCCTACGACATTTGGAATGAATAAAATACCACGTGAGTCAATAACTAATCGCTTATCTAAAAAATCTGGCTTTTTTAAAAGATCCTTTCTTTCTTCTTTCCTTCCACTACGAAAAAGGAAGAGTTACCAATTGGAAACATGGAAAAAGTCTTTTCGTGATGTTTGTAGATGACACTTTTTATCGTTTCTTTCTTCAAAAAGCTGTTTTGCGCTACACTTTTTTTTATGTTTCGCTATTTATTAACAATACTTTTTTTAAAATTATGGATGACCGAATTTAGAATTAGCCGATAGTTCGAACTTGAAGTCATCAGCTGTGACATATCTGCAGTTGCGTTCACGAATTTACAAAACACTAGTTTTCAATTTACGAAACGAAACAGATTCCGTTAATCTACAATTGACACTAGGTAGTTTTTTTACTTTTTTTTACCATAAGTTTTATTTATATTTACGCCATTAAAATGTCATCCTGCATGTGTCTACATTGTAGTTTACTCATTAGTAGCAGTTAAACTTCCAGCAATGTGTACGGTATTAATGGAGGAGAGTTGTTCTTATGATCTTGGATTAACGGAAGAAGAAAGACATGAAATGATACGCATCACTACTCAGCAGCACGGAACGCAAACGCCGGAAAAAGGTGATAGCTGGTGTTCTACACTCGTTTCGTAGTAATGGTGAAGCACTGGAGAAAAAAAAAGCAGAGACCGCTTTATGTTCCTCCATTTTTGTTATGTTTGACTTTTTGGGGCATTTTAGGACTTTGCGTCTCGTTTTTACGAGGGTTTGTCTCAGCGATTTGTGATCGAATTTGTCGGCCTGAATGGGCAGGTGAACACTCCATATCTTTAGCGGCTATCGACGTCCTGAATTGCTTATCACATCTCCATCCGAGTGTACTTTTTTAATAACAGTAAGTTATATAACTTTTGTGCTTTATTTTAATATTTCATGGAGTGACATTAGTATGTAGTTTTATATCCATTCGGTGTGGTGATGAGACTTTTTGTTGTTGTTACACATTTTTCCTTCTCGTTTTAAAAAATCTACAGAAAGAAAATCGGAACTATGATGATTTTATAGCGCGGTGAAACTTCGCAAAAATTTTGTCTCCCACAACGGTGAAGTTTTGCTTTTGTGAGGGAAAACGTTTGAAATGGGTGGCAGCTGAAATGCACTAAGAGAATTTGTAAAATACCGAAAGAAATAAAATTGGGCAGCGTTCGAGAACTTTATAAGGGGTGAACTGATAAGTGTACCAGCAGTCATTAAATTGCACTTCATTGTAACAATGAGTAAGGACTTTTTAGTTTCTAGTGTATCGGCGGTAGTAAGGGTCAAATTCTACCTTGTCAGTGAAATTTGATTATTAAGGTATCGTAGTGGTAAAAAATATGTATGTACAAATATGCCCTTCATGTTTATGCACTGCGTATTATACATATTGTATACATATACGTATACGTATGTATATGTGTATATACATAAATATAAAACATGAAAGTCTCGACGTTGATCAATCCCTAAAGGATACGTCATACATCCAAATTTATTAAGTATCGTTAGAGGCGATTGAATTTATATCTGGCTTTTACAATGACTCACGGTGGCCTTCCAATGTATCGGGTTAGTGCTGCTATCCTCCCAGACTCCAAATTTACCGAGCCCGAGAAGATGGAAGCTTTGGTGAGCCTGGGGCGCGGGATCGATCTCGTGTGTATTACAGGGCGTCTATGACCACTCCTCCACACGTGCTTCTGTATATATATCTATATATACATATATATATATATATATATATGTATGTATATACATATATATATATATATATACGCATGTACGCATGTGCACATATAATTATACGTGTACGTCATACATATATATATATATATATACATATATATATATATATATATATATATACAGTATACACGTATATATATATATATATATATATATATATATATATATATATATATATATAGACTTGTGGCTCACATTTCTTTCACTCAGTTTCGTTGTTTTACAAGCACCATCTCACTTGGGTGGTCGTACTGACGTGTGGGTCCAGTTGCATTTTGGGAATATGGAAGTTGGTTCCATAAATTTCAGTGAGTGCAGCTCGTTTACGCTTTCAATGTATGTATCGGCTAATGTTTTCTAAAGGTCTTAATAGTTGTTGTAAGCATCTTCGAATCCAATCTAATGTTCAATTCTTCTATCCGTTCGTTTCTTTCCGCATTATGTTGTCATCTCACCGATGTTTAATTGTCAAGACGTATCCCAATGAGCTTCGATAACAGATGTTCTTTGGAGATATGAACTACGAAAACCGACTTGATGTCGAGGGCGCTAGTTTATTTTCAGAAATCTTTCGAATCCCTTGTCTTTTGTACTTAACTTTTTTAATGTGACCAAGGTAACTGACCATTTTAATGGTGCATGGCTTAGAGCCAAGGGCACTGCCGTATCAAATAAGTAGAAAGGTCGGCGCCAGTTAAATCGGTCAGTGTTCTTTGTTACAGGCTCAAAATAGCCAGTGTTTCTCGTTGCATTTCATTGTGTTCTTTCAAATCCTACTCCTTACTCCTTACTCATTGCTAGTCGTAATTTGTATCCATTGCATCCTAAAGTAAGTTATGTGTGGTTCAATTAATTGGTGATCCGTCCAAAGTGGTCTGTTCTCCTTCCAAAGAGGAACTAGTGAACTGAGTTCTTCTTCAGTTCATTCGTGTCAACCCATCTCTCTTTCTAGCCTCATTGAGCTCAGAAAGCATTGTCGCTGCATTTAATATATTGACTGAAAAAGCCGACGGTGTCAACAAAATGGAAGTGGGGGGGAGGATCATCTATCACCATGTCTTTTCTGTTCCATTGATGTAGCTCTGTGGTTAACAGATCCAGTAATAGTTGCCACATCGTATTCCTTTACCGTTTTGAATTATGAATTGTCACTTAAAAAAGTGTATCAGCGTTGTTTATTGACTGTTGCGTTCAGTAGGCGCCTGTATCATGGATCTGTCTACAGCTTGGTCAACTAGAAGACGTAAGTCTTCACCTTGTCAAATACTTTCCCGTCGGCGACGAATATTGTAAGAATGGTTGGACTATGTTTCCGACAGATTGTATAACCTCCGATAGTGTTTGAGTGTCATCGATTAACCTATAAACACCTTGTGAACTTTAGGTGAATAGGTTATGCCTTATGCAGGTTCTTCGAGATGTAGAAGTTTCTCAGGAAGACCTTCGTGAAAAAGCTTATAGAACACAGATCGGAAACTGGTCAGACGGTAGTGTCGAAGGCCGTCCTTGCGGTCCTTCGTGTACATAAGGAAAATGTGCGAAGCCATCCACTGGTTGACTGTCCTTGTGTTTTTTAGGCGTTACGTCTTCCGTGTCAAGTGGAGCGTGTAGGCGGTGGTCGGTCGGCGGTGGCTGTTAGGAGTTCGGTCAGATTATAATGGCGGGAATTATGGTTAATGATGTATCTGTGGAGAGGGTAGGGAATGCAGTATATGTTGTCAATTAAAAATGATCTTTCCAGGATCTCTCTGTTACTTGTACTTGGAAATTATAACTCACCCATCTTCATCTGAGCATAGGGTAGAATGTAGTGTTCTCATATATTTCGAGGGCATTTTTACGTTCTTTTCTTCGTTTCTTTTTTCACTCGCTCTCACGATTTCGCCTTTCAGTACCGGTGAAGGTCCTCTTATCTATTCGTTCTGGGTGTGTGTGTGTGTGTGTGTGTATGTGTATGTGTATGTGTATGTGTATGTGTATGTAACAGCAGGATCTAGTCTCAACTACTTTTCGTTTTTCATGCGCTATTTAGTCTTCCTTGACAAACGCTTGTCTATTTTCAGGAGACTTCGATAGAAATTTTATCAGTATCTCGTATTCTTCTTTCACATTGTCGTTTTGATTCCCATTTTAATTGGGTTTGGCATTCCTGAGTATAGAATCGTTATGCGCAGCTTATAGAGATTTCAACGTCTATCCAAGTGTAACATTTTCTAAGACGATTTTCCGTAGCAGGGAGGTTATGCAAAGCAGTTTCCATCTCCTTTGCATTCTTTGGGTCCAAATGTATTACATTCTCGTCATAGCATTCCTGTTCTTGCATTAAATTTGCAGTATAAAAGTTGCTAGGACATCTCGTCGCGAACGAATTCGTAACGAACGATCTTTAGGAAACTTCGGGTTCTGTATCATCAGTTGGTGGAATTAGTGAGCAGCAGTTGGTGACACTGTTTTTCTTTCGGTAAGGAAATGCAAGGCGGAGGATCGCAAAACTGGGTAAATAGAATTTCATGAGACAAGGTGGAAAACGGATGAACGTACATCAAAACCAATGCCACTAGTGTTAAACAGTGAAACGTTTTTTTTCAAAAATGACAGAATTTCATCGTTCATTTGTCGAGAAATTATTTTATCCATTGTCACTAAATTGTATCCCTTTTTAGAGGATGTCTCCACCGGTTCGCTCATAGTGGCGTCACTGTGCCGATTTATTGAGACCCAACTGGGCAAGCCACCTCCACTGCACTCCAAAGATTTGCATTCCACGGTGAGGTTGTAGTGAAATATCCTAGATTTTGAAGAGTAATCAGAGCAGAAATTATAGACGAAAACCTTTTTTGGGCATCTATGCACAATCCTAAGACCTGTAGTATCGGATGAGACACTCATTTTCTTTAGTTGTTTTTTTAGATCCGTTCTCGTTTTTTTACGCCATACTCGCTCTTAATCAAATTTTACGGATTATGAAGCACTTATTCTTATACCTTAGCAGTAATCTTCAGGTTGTAGCAGCATACAGTTCTATAGCGGTGTGGTTAAACGCGGCCCCTATTCTGGCGGAATGCGAAGGCGTTCTGAATACGGTAGCTGAAGCTGTTCAGCTTGGTGTGACTGGATCGAAGAAAGGCGTGAGTGATTGCGTCCTAGTTTTTACACAGTGCTTCTCACCTCTTTGTCTTTTAAAATAAGCTTCTTTGGCATCATTCATAACTTGTTCATGTTTTAAATCACAGAGTTCTCCCGAAAACTGCAAAGCAGCCAGCAAGCGTGTTCTCGAAGCCGCCGAATATCTTTTGTATTCACTGTTTTTTTGTTGTGGTAAGCCCTTTTACGACAGATGCGAACTTTCGGATTTTCTTCAGTGAAATCCTCATTTGATGTTCTTCTAGGGTCGTTGTAGAGAAGCAATCTGCGATGAAAGGCGTTTGTTGTATATATACGGACCAGCAGCAATTGACACAACGAAATTTTTCCACGTACTTGTAAATGGAGATACATTGTTATCACTACACGAAGCGTCACATATTACAGAATTGTCTAATGGTGAGAATTTTTTAAAGGTTATGCTAAGATGTTTTATTCATTGTTTTTCAGGTGGTTCGAAGTACATATTATGAAGGCTCATTGGTTATTGTTGATAATAAGGAGCTTAACTAATGCTGACGAAGACCTTTCAATTTCAGGTTGTCCTTGTGTATTGTACGTTCGACGATCACCCATGCAAACGGCATCTGCAGGAGTGGTGAAACTTCGCCCAAATCCTGATGGTTATCATCCTGATCAACAACCGTTATCAACACCGTTGTCGAGCGCGGTTGAAAATAGTGAGATATTTAGCTATTTGGAGTGGATAAAATAAAAGAATAAGGCTTTCGGCGTTGACCAATCCCTGAGGGATGCGCCATGCATTCGACTTCATCAAGCATCGTTTGGAGGTGACTGAATGCATATCTGGTCTTTACAATGACTCGCGGTGGACTACCAGTGTATCAAGCCAGTGCTGCTATCCTCCCAGACAAGTAGGGTACTAACTTGCCGACTCCGGAGTGACGGAAGGCTTGGCGAGCCACGGGCGCGGGGATCAATCCAATGTGTGTATTAGAGGGCGCCTCTGACCACCCCGCCACATGCGCCCTTTTTGATTATTTTAAGTGGTCATTTTTAAATTGTTATGGTTAGCCTACATTTCTTGATATAAAACACGGATTCTCAAATGTTATGTCAATATTAAATAAATGTAGGCAGTGAAAATTAGGCTGTTTCGAAATGATGAGGTTGGTTGTGTTTTTCATTTCTTGCACTGTGGATAAATTTCAATTGTAGTTTATCTGTACTGGTCGGAACTTTATGAGTAATTAAATGAGTTCGGCATGTTTTTTTGTAGTGCAAGAGTGAAATGGTAGAGAAACATTAAGAATGATCGCAGTGGTCGTCTCACTAAAAGAAATCGAGTAGGACCGTCTTGGGATGCGTTCATCTTTTTTCTCTTATATTTGTTTCATTTCGAATTTTTATACAAAAGACTCCGTAATCATTACTGTGTTAGAAACGAACAGCAGTGCTGGCAATCGTCTCTAAAGTCGTGACATGCAACATTCTAACATTAAGGATCGTCACCGTTCTTTTTTTTGTGTATAGGAAATAACTCAACTGTTTAGCCACAGTGAAGAAGCCCGCGTAAGTGTCGAAAATGGCAGATATATCTACAAAGTTAACGCCCACAGGTACTCCATCGTGAGAAACAATATCCATGTATAAAATTGGTAGCAAAGCTTATGCTTGATTGACTCCGTCAATCTTCCGCTGATTAAAGTATTCGTTTGTTTTCCTAATTTTATTTTAGCAGTATCGTCGACATCGCTAACAACAGCTACCACGTCCCAATCTAACGAAATAACTGATTCGAGCAGTTCGGTAACGACAGGCCCTCTTCAAAGTGTTCCTTCAACAGCCGGTGTGGAATCTCCATCTGCCAGTACTGCTGCATCACCATCTATTCCTAATGGTATTTCATCTCTTTGTTGTTTTTCGTCGTTGATTTTTTTACCTACAGGTATTGGAGTGTTTGCAATTTATCGTTCTTGCGATTAGCCAAATTTTTTACATGGTTGAGGCCTACTCCAACCGCAAATAATCAGAACTTTTGTTATTTCAGAATAAGCAAATTGATACTAAGCTATATATGTATATATGTACATATATATATATATATATGCATATATATATATATACATACATACATACATACATACATACATACATACATACATACATATCTACGAATTATCCTTGCTGAGCTGATGCTAGATTGATATAAGTTGTCGTTTTTTGTTGTTGCTGTTGCTCGATGGCTAACGTTCTGGCGACTTCGCCTTCCTCATAGCCGTGCTTTTTGTGTGTTTATATTGACTCCACATGAACAGCAAAAGGTGTTCCCAAACGCAACAGCACTCGCACCAGCTCCACAAGCGCAGGTTGTAAGAATGTATGTAGGTATATCTACTGCTTATGCAGAGGTTTATACAAATTCGGTCTTTTATGATATTAGACTTGTTTGGAAAAAGCATTATCCGACCCACTGAGATCTGTTATTGCTTGTGCTAAAGACTTGCGAACGATCACATAGACCTATCTCATGATATTAGGAAAAGTCAACTCGACCACCATTCAAGACATTCGTAAAGAAGACCAAGAAAACAGGTAGTAGCAGAACCCACACTGAAGTCAGAAGTTCTTTTTAGATGGGAAAGACGAGATAATGAACCTAATGGTGGAAAGCGTATAAATGAATGAGAATAACGTTGAGAAACACACCATTTTTTCAGTAGAATTATTATCGCAAAAAACCTCCGTTAGGTTTACCGCCTCATCGTGGTTGGGAGGTGTTCCTTGGTGTCGGGCTGCTATGTACAGTGAGGGGGATTCCTTTTCCCAGCAGGGTCTCCCAGGCTGAAAAGGAGTCAGGCGTTTCCATTACGAAACCCAGCTAAGAGTACCAATACCAAGATCCACCACCATCCTAATACCAAACTAGTCACATGGTGGCAAATCTCCCTCTGATCCACAAAGGCGGCGACTTACTGTGGTGGTACAACCTGGGGCAGATTTTGGCCTGGCTCACCTCGGGATTCTAGGGAACCACAATTGCTTGACCAGCATATCTCCGAAAAATGGAGATTATGCTGAGGCCCGCACAACCACTGAAGACGGGCCATTGAAGTATCCAAGTATCCAAATATCACTATATTCATGTGTTCCTGGAATATTTGCGGGAAAACAGTGGTTGTTTCTTGCATGAGAAGAATCTAGTTACTGTGGAGTCGATGAATCGAAGATGCGATTACAGTCTGAGTTAACAAAACTCGGAACCCTTCAAACGATCTTTGATGGGATTTTATTCCGAGTTTTATCCATATGTGAACATCCTTGCTTTTGTATTTCACATCATACCCTGTTATGAAGAAAATAATAGATGGTGGATAAAAGCTGAAACATTGTGGTCATAGTTCTTTTCAATATTTCTCTCTTGGAAATGTTGATCAATGAAGAATTTGGTGGTTGAAGATGAAAAGAAAGAGAGTTACAATGCAGCATTCTGTTGCATTTATACTATTAGATTGTGCGTTACCACTTATATTTTATAATGATTCACATAGTTTTTTCATCTTTCAAAATACCGTTTAGATTCGCAGTTAACACAATCAGTGACATCTCCATCATTGCCATCACCGATGTGGAATATGAAACCCGCGTCGCAAGAATCGTCTGTAAACGCTTCTATTGGTCACAAATTTGAGATACCTCCGGAATTCTACAAAGTAACGTGCAAACTGTAAGTGTTTCTGTTTATTATTCATCTAGTCCCTGTGAATGATTAGGTTTGCATCTTTCTAAAATCACTGTAACAAAAAGATAGCACGTGGAATTTGCATCTGGAATGTTTTTTAATGTATCAGATGACTTTACGTGCTGCATAAGTTAGTTATCCGCCCGACGCTTTACTGCCTCATCGTGGCTGGGAGGTGTTCCTGGGTGTCGGGCTGCGATGTACAGCTGGGGATTCATCCCCATGGCAAGGTTTACCAAGCCGAGGAGCCCGGCGTTTCCATCAGGAAGCATAGCTAAGAGTAAACCAGTAGCAGGATCCACCACCGTCCTGGTATCAAAGTCGCATGGTGGCAAATCTCCTTCTTATCCACAAGGCCTGCGACTGCCAGTGGTGGTGAAGACCTGAGGCAGACTTTCGCCAAGCTGACCTCAGGACTCCAGGGAAACACAATGGCTTAACCAGCAAATCTCCGAAAAATGGAGATTATGGCCACGACCAGTGAGGAGGGGCCATTCAAGTATCAAGTATCAAGTAACTTAGTTGAACTAAAAAACACTCATTTTGTTCCAAATATGACCCAATTTGATTAGTTGTACAGAGCTTAAACCTGTGAGACTTTGTATAGGAGAACTAATGAAACCGGTAGCTCGAAGACGAGTTTCATCCTCAATTTTTGTTCTTGCTAACATTCAATTTCATCGCTTTGTGTCGAAAATTCACTTTATTGTCCTTCACCTCTCGCAAACCCATATAGTTCATATCTGAAATTGTCTAGTATACAAGTAACAGTACCTAGTTTCGTGACCATTAATGTCTTATTTCTTCAAATCTTAAAGAATGATAGACATTTGTTTAGCGCTTTGAGGTCAGACTTAGTGTTTTGAAGCTAGGTGGTTTTGAAACAACTGAATTGACGGCCATATATCTATTTATCATCATAGAAGACGCTCGATGAGGAACATTATAAGCAAAAGATGAATGTTTAATCATAAGTATTCAGTGACATGACGGTTCGTCCCTTAGAGCCGACGAAGGAAACTGAAGCTATTGAAGATGAACTTCGACGAATAGACAGCGAAACGACCGAACAAAAAGCGATACGCGAACGAAATCGGTGGACGCTAATGAGTGACGAAGAGAGACAAGTGAAACCAGCGAAGTATATTTCTTAGATTTAGATTTTTATCTCTTGCTGGTTGTTCTAGGGATGAAGTCATGTCTAAATTCAAGGGCCGAGATCAGATTTACCCTACTTGTAACCTTAAGTAAAATGTCCAGGATTTTATTCAAAAAATTCAATTCGTCTTGGGCAGTGACGCACACTATCAAACAGATGGTACGGTAGCGTGGTGTACTTCGTTCTAGTTTCTAGATCTCAGAATTCTCTGATGTGCATCTATAAAGGGAACAAAGACTTAATAAATAAAAAGGGCATCCATGTGGAGTAAAATTGTGCTCCAAGCATTTGCGTGGGATTGAAAACTGACAGTTAATGAAATTCGCAGTGACTGTATTGCAGAAGTCCAGCAACTTGCAAATCGATCCGAATTCTTTTGTACGATATGGGTCTTGTCGATGAAGAGGGATTAGGAAAGGATATTATGTGTTTGGACAGCGGACAAAGGTGAGAAAAACATCCAGTATTTGTGCTCCATTTCAATTTCTGGAAATTCTTATCTTTACAATTTTTTTATCCAGATATGAAGAATTGCTTTCGGTTAATTCCAAGTACAAATCAGTTTGTTAATCATCAGAAAATTCAAATTTCAAAGTAGTCTTTACTCAAAATTCTAATAGGAATAATCATATGAATTTTTTTTCGTCATTGGCTTCTTTTTTACAGTCAGGAATTTTACCGCGATCTTCACGAAGCTGTCGATAGCTGTCCCACTCGAGCTCTTAACACCACGTACGTGTTTTACGTCAAAGAAGGCCAACGGTCGGCTGTGGACATCCTTGGTAATGCGGTAAGGAATTATCTTCTGTTCTTGTTTAGTTTGCTTTGGCCACCTAGGTGACCCCTTCATAAGAATTCTGCAGTCATCACAATTTTACTGGTTCTTTACTAATTGGACAAGGTTTTTTTTTATCGTGGAGTCCCAGTGTACCTAGCCATTCCCAGATCTTCACCGCAGACAATTGTTGTTAATCAGAGGGAGTTTTATTACTTTACAGTTAGCTATCTTCCATTGTAGTAATTGGTAGTACTACTGGGAAATTAAGACAACAGTAATAATAATAATAATAATAATAATAATAATGATATATAATAATAATAATAATAATAATAATAATAATAATAATGGTGGGATAAACAGTTGTTAAATCATGGTAGTATTAGTGATGGTGGTAGTACTAGCTACAGTAGTGACAAAGGTCGTAATAGTGACTGTAGCAGTAGTCATTGTAGTTGTAGTGTTTTTAATAAGAAGTGGTGTAAACGTAAAACGAGAACTATTTCGCTGACAGTATGAATTAATATTGAAAGTATGGTGGAAGCATATGTTGACTAAATAATAACGTTTATTTCTTATTAATAGTTTTAATGGACCCTGATGAATTGGATGTTACTGCATTGTTTAGTTGATTTATATATCCCATTTAAAATCGTTTGGAAATAGAAATGTAACTGAACTTTTGCTTATTGAACATCTTCGAATTTTTTGCATAAAAAATTTCGCTGTTGCTTCGGGATTTTCGTTTTCTTTATGAACGTCGTTCAATGATGGTCAAGTCCATTCTCTCTGAGGTCCCAGTATAGCCTGTGGTCCTAGCAGTGTGTTTCCGCGTGACTTGGTGAAGTGAGCTGGTGTCAGACGAGTCTCGTAACAATTTCTCTATCCCGAAGGCTTGGGAGGCTTAGTGAAGCTAGGGTGGGTCGAACCAGCACCGTGCTCTTGATGAACGGCATCGCCATCACTGCGCCACCCTCCCTATTAATTTATATATTATGATGTCAGTGACATTTTACTTCTAGAATTTTCCTACCTTCTGGAGGACGGCAAATAGGTTTTGTTTCACATCTGATATAGATGTGTAAAATCGTATAATCACGTATTTTTTTCAGATGAACATGCAGAATACATCATCGGATTTTTGTGGTTTTTTGGCTGATCTTGGAGAAGGAGTAGAAATCGGAGTGCACGATTCCTGGACTGGACACTGGTCAACGGCTTACAGCAGTGAAAGAAGTGAGTTTTGTCTTTTTATCAGTCGTTTTATCACTGAATACTCAGCTACTCTGCAAACAGTTCTTGAATAGAACCGCTACAGATGGATAGCATTACTCTCATTTTCCCTATTTTTATCTTCAAAAGGATCTCTTATAAACTTTTTTTTTCGTGTGGTGTCAAGTTCCCGTGAATTTGCGATCACATAAAAGCGAGTTTTAAGCGCGTTCCATACTATTTTTTTATTTCTCCATTTGATGAGATATTTTTGCAGTTGCAATCATTTCGATTATTTTTCGAGCATCTGTTGAGTACTTCAAATTTTTTTCGGTCCACGTACTAGACTTATAGTGGTTGCTGATAGCGCCTATAAAACACGGCTGAGGAAAGATGAAACGAAGGACTCGCATGGTGTGGTGGTCAGAACGTTAGCCACCGAAAAACGTAATAACGAGGTTCGATACCCGCCACAGCCACGTGCGGTCCGGAGTTTTGCAAGACATCATACCCTGCCATGAAAAAGGAATACGGAGTAAATAAAAAATGATCACTTTGTCAATTATTAGATACCTTACTTGGGCTTGTTCAAACGAACTTTCTAACAATCACTTCCCCTTTTATTAATTTGCTATTTTTATCGTCGAATATCTAAATTTATATTCTGAGAGCTTGTCGCTTCATTAGTATTTCTTCTTCCCTATGTGACCTTTCACTCCAGATGTTTTGAAGGTGCACAGATTTGCAAGGTAGGTTGAATTTTTACCATTATATTGACACAGTAGCTCGGATGACCAACTGTTATTTAACCTCCTCATTAACAGCACATGTGGTTTTTTCCTGCAAATTGGGAACATGCTCGCTGATTTCACTGCGCATCTGCCTAGCAGATAATTGTTTTGATATTTAAAACACACATATTTTATCTCATAGTAGACTTTACTGTTTAAAATAAAAGTAAACTAAAGGAGGACTAGAATTCGCACACGTTTACCAACAAGAGGACTTTTCTTGCTCTACCATGATGAGAGAGCTCACAAATCATATGTCACTGGCTATTTCTCGACAGCGTCCATATCTCTTGAAAAGCGAAATGGTTGAAAAGTCTGATTCCATTTAGCATATCTGATCTTTATATCTGCTGTGCTTTTCTTGAAGATTGGAAAAGAAAAGTCGCTGTCAATTTTTCGAAAGTTTGAATGGGTGTGAAGCTTACTTCAAGAGCTGATAGATAGTAGATAACTTCAAAAGTACTATGTATATCTTTAGAGCAATAAAGCATATGGTCTGGTCTACAAGTCCTTGATCAGTAAAGGGACCATTTCCCCAGATCCTGCATTTATCGAAAATTACCGAACAAAAAAAAAAATCGTTTGAATGCGGATGCTTTAAGGACTTTCTATGGAATCAATCGTGTATAATTCCACTATTACTTCTTCTACAATTTTTTTTTCTACTATTTTAGTTTCTCCTGTAGTTTCTACTTCTGCTGAATATTTCCATGCGTTTTTGACTACTAATGTGTTTTATTTTTAAGAACCACTAGAAGAGTCGGAAGCTGTGGATCACTATGTGTTGGATGGGGTAACGCATGCATTGTGGTGGGTTCACGCAGGATGTGAGTTGGTGTTCGTTTTGCCAACAGAACGAAGTGTAAGGATGTTTAAGCAGGACTTGTCATCACCGGCGACAAGTTGTAGAAGTTAGTTTCAAGAAAACTTACTTATTTAGGATTGATATTGGTCTTCTGGATCATTTCCGTTAATTGAACTCAAGATAACAAGCCTAGCAATCATTTTCTTTTACTTACATATTATATAGAAGCGCTGTGTTGGTGTAGTATTTTTTTAAGCAATGGTTTGTTTCCCTTTTAGACCTTCATGTGATATTCTTTTTTCTGTTTTTTCTTCTTCGATACTCAATTTATCCCTTAAGTTTTCCACGGTTTGCACCAGTCTTTTTTTTCCCCTCCCACATTTTGATTCTGCCACTAGTTTTTGTTTGCTGCTACATTTCCTTTTTGTTCAGAAGGCTCGAGCAAGACGGCATCTGGTAATTCTACTATGTCTGTTTCATCAGATGAAATTAAGTCGGATACACCATCATCTTCTGATGTGTTTCTGAACACCGGACGTAAAAAGGGTGCTGATGGGTTGGCGACGGGAACTGAACGGGATGGGGTACATTCATATGGAGGTGGTGGATCAAATTTGGGTGAGTCGTTTAAGGTTTTTTGCAGTTTTCTTGAATTTAGTGTACCTTTCTCGCATGTATAACATATGCTTCTGTAGATTACTTCAAAGTAAAATGATATGTTTGTATAAAAAATGTTATTCAATATTTTGCAAGAGTTTTTTAGTAGAAGGTGCGATTTTCAAATAGATTTTGTTAGAATGCGTCTCTTCCAAAACATTGCGAGCTTCATACGCGTCCAAGTCTACTTCTTTGTTTTTTTTAAGTGTTTGTTGTTTTCAGGTAATACTCCACCTTCGCGACGGAGTGCAGAGCTTCGGGTTATGTTAGTGTGGCTTGAGCGTAGTGAGGATATGTTGCACTTTCCAGTTGGTAAGTAATTCAAAAATTTTTAAACCGTTTTTTAGTTTTTTATATGGCACCATAAGGAATATTTCGATAACTTTTCTTTTATGTTCGATAATATTACCTTTGATAAGCGATTAAGTTAAGAGAGGTTACTTCCGTCTTCTGCCTTTCAGAAAATCTAGCTATAATATTCGATGTGTTCTTTCCTTTTCTGTTAGACACGTCTATTTTACAATTGTCTTTTTTAATAAACTAGTTTAACCAGTATGAAAACCAATTTCTACTTAGCCTCTGCACTCACCAATTGGTTAGTTTACCTTCGAAACGTGTTATTGATGTTTTTGATAAGCTGATACAGCGTTTTGGCAGACTTCGCCATCTACACAAGCGTTTTTCCGAGGTCTACCTTTCCAGAAAGTAACCTTACCGGCGCAGAGTAAAGTGCGTGGGATGACGAATCTGATTTTGAGAAAAGACGGGTTACGTTTAACTCTATGAGCACTGTTAGGTTCGCTTCACAAAAAAGTAGACGACAAAAAAAAATGACGCCGATGAATAAGTAGTGTTCGGTTGTACTCTGAAAGGCGATATAGCTGCCGAAATATTAGTCATTGTGGATTAAAAGTTCCGTTCACAAGCACATGTCACCTTATCAGAATCAGTTTTGACTCAGAAACTAATGTAATTTTTTCTCAGACGAGTTGTTGAGTACGTGTGACGACGGTGATGAAAGGACGTCAAGTACGGCAAACCCTGCCTATCTTGTGATATTTGTCCACCAAGTGGAAGCTGGCTTAGTTCATATTCGAACTAAAGGTTCTGCGAACAGGTACGGGATTTTTTTTCTACAAAAAATGGTTTTTGTCGATGAACTTTTTTCGTTACCAATATATTGAAGGCGAAAATTCAGCAATATTTAATCAACGGTTGGCATATGTAGCATAATTGTTAGAGGTATCTTGTACTTCACATAGGGTCGTCTGTTCGATTCCATGCGCCTTGCTAACCAAGCTGCTCATCTCAGCTGATCGGTAAATTGGTGCCAAGCAAGAGTCCTAACTCTGTATTTTAAAGATACACCAGCAAGTTACAGTGCAAACCTCATAAGTTCACTCAGTCACCTCGGTGGTGTTACGAATGGAGTCGAGTGCATGGTTAGGGGTTGGTCCCTAAGGGATATATCAACATAGAACGTTTCATCCTCCGTAATTAGCGACGGTTTTAGACTTCTATCTACTAGTTAATGAAATATAGAGCCGCCGTCATATTTTAAAATAGAATTAGATGTTGGACATGTTTTCTGTCCTACATACTAATAAAAAACTTTTGAAGATTTTATTCTCTATTGACACTCTGTGTTTTAAAGATTTGGCGAAGCTGGCCCTCTGTGTGACTCCATGTCTGTTTCGCTGGCGTCATTACCGTCGTTTGTTCGGCTAACAATTCTAAATATTGTGCGACGTAATGTAGCAGAAATTGAAAAAGTGGGTTTTCTTAGTGGTAATTGTAATTCTTACAAAAAATTTTTCCTACTCGTTCTATCTGGTGACAATCTTTTTGCAGTTATCAGTTTACACATACGAAACGCAAACAGGCCATAGTGGACTTTGGAAAGAAATATGGAGCTAATTTGACATACGAAGATTTTCTTCTACGTCTAATGTTGTGGTAGCTTATGTGCACTTAACGTTTTTTACCTGAAGCAATAGATTGTTGCTTTTATGTTAAGCTTTACCTTTACCACATTTATTATTGTTACATGAAAACCCACTTGGGAGATTCAATAAGTTTGTGTATAATTTAATATCTGCTCTTTTAAAACTAAAAAACTCTTTAAAGATGATGGAAGTTTGATAGCACGTGGGTTTTCTATCGTTGACTCGTTTCCTACTGTAACGTAGACGGTCAGAGATGAAAAGTAATTAGTTGCTGCTCTGCCAACCTACTGATACTGGAGGAAATCGGTGAAATAGCTTGTTGTGAAGATGATTTACTATAGAAAAACTGGAGGCAAGCTACAATATTGATCTGTTATTTGTCGTTTTGTCTCGTTTCACGTTCGTGAATTTGTTAAATTGTTAATATTTTATTTATTAGCGTTGTTTACTTTCCTTTTAATCTGGTACTCTAACGTGACTAGCTCGGTGCCTTCATGTATATAGCTCGTATTTTGGCACGCTGCCCAAGCTCTCATGCGTATTTCCAAAGTGTTAATTTAATTCATTTTTGCTTACATTGGACTTGATAACGATTATTATCATTAGAATACTGTGATGTATATACAGTAAATGTTGTGAATCTACATCGTTCTTGTGACGTTTATGAGTTTTTATGGTCCGTTTCTAGGTATTAAAATATGCTCTGCTTGAATGAAGCTTATTGAATGTTTTTTATTTTACTGAATATTGTTGTTAATATCCCGTTTCTTTACTTTTTAAAAAAAAGGCGTGTGTGGCGCAGTGGTCGGAGGCGCCCCGCAACTTGCACGTGGAATCGCTCCCAGCGCCCATGGTTCAACAAACCTTCCATCCCTCCGGGGTGGGCGAATTGATACCAGACTTGTCTGGGAGGATAGCAACCCTTGCTCGATACATCGGTTCATCCCTAAGGGATTGATCAACTCCGAGATCTTCATCCTTTGTCCTTCATTCTTTCTCCTCACTGAAGTCGTCCATGGTGATGAACTGCTTCGTACATGATAACGTCCACATGACCCATTCCGACTTCGTGATAGCGTTTTCATCTACGGATTCAGATGGTTGGCCTTAGTCACGAAAGTTCGTCCAATGCTTCGATAGCTTTTTTTATCCTGTTTTTTAAGCTCTTTCAATCGTTCTTGTTTTCACATGCGAATCAGGGTTTTTCTTCTCCCAAATTAGGGAGATGCGTATGATTGGGTTAGAGGTGGATTAGTGAGTTTTTTTAATGGTCCGCCTTGGTAGATTTTCTACGGCTCCCAGAACTTGCGTTTGATTCGTTTCCTCTCTTCATTTTCGTCCACAAAGGCGCTCGGATTTCCCTTATGGATGTGGTTGCTGCTGGAGGATTTTTGCCTTCTTTTTAAATGCGTTGAATGCTGCTCGAGTCGATTCTCTTTAGAATTCTGCGATAGCTACACTTGAGCGTTCTCACGAATTAATAAATGTTTAAACTATTAACAGATTTGAGACAGAAAGGCTTTTTTCCAACAGCTTTAGTTCTAGTAGTTGGAAGTCCGCTGCTCTAGGGAAATGTACAGATTTCTTCCACTGCATGGGATTCTGATTCTTCAACCACAAGAAGCCCAAGACAGGATGTTCGCAAATGAGGTGCTCTGCTGTCCCGTCCTACTTGGTGGATTTCCTTGTCCTTTGGTGTATGGTTTCATAGGTTTTCATTATGATCTCGTCTACTGACAATCATGTCGTGAGTAAGCACTTTTTGGTGGAGGAGATTCCAGATTCTGAACCTCGTGAAACCATTGTGAGAGCGTCATCGATGACGGTAGGGAACCCATTTCGTATGGAGCCTCGTGATGCGATGATCGGAGGCTTTGGTTTTATTGCGACAAACGAATCGCTTAACGACAATCGTTCAGTTCACATAGTCGTGTTGAGTTGTTTTCGGTCTTCCGATTCGTTCAAATTGTTTTAAACTGTCTCCCATGCAGATTTAGACCCAAGCTGATAACCCTGGCGTGTGGGTGAGCTCTCGCTTACTTAGCGTATTCAGAGAATCATCATTACTGCCATTCGATTCGCTTGAGGTGTCTATAAGCTGTCTCGCTTGCGCGTAGATCCAAATTGGTAACCGTTCTGTGTAGATCTCCTCTCCTTTAGTTTAACATCGTCAAAAGCTCATCGTTGATGACAACAGGTGCTCACCGACATCACCCATTTTCATCTCTCTTATTTCTTTCAAAAGACTTCAAACGTTGCATTTTACGATCGTTAAGGGTCCTATTATCAAAAGCAGTGTTAATGATATTGTCACCGTTCGTTTGTGCAGTTGTTTATTAGTGTTCCGATTTGAATTCATAATATTGCAAATATCACAGCATAAGTGTGGATGAGTCACACATAATACCCTGCGATAGAACTAGCTGAGAAAGAGGCAAACCTAGGGACCCGCATGGTGTTGTGGTCAACGCGTTAGTCCGCGGAAATGGTAGTAGCGCGTTCGTTCCCCACCGCAAACACCTCCGGTCCGGCGTTTTGCAAATATCTCAGCATCATTGAAGCTATATTTTGCAACATACCCCTGCCATTAAAAAAGACTAGGCAGTAGATACTAAGTTAAAGAAAGATGCTGAGATATTTGCAAAACTTCAGACGGCAGGTGTCTGCGGTGGGGAATGAACATGCTATTACCCTTCCCCTGGTGCTAACGCGTTCACCAACACATCATACGAGCCATTCGTTTCGCGTGTCTCTCAGCTGCTTATATCGATCAGTACCCTTAGCAATCATCCATCAAGGCAATTAATTGTGATTTCCACTACACCCCTCAGCTTAACTGGGATCATTGCCGATTTGGGCTGCCCAAATCAATCCTGCTGGCGAGTGATTGCTGATGGTACCGATCGATAAAACCAGCTCAGAGACAGGCAAGACGAAGAAATTTTCAATAATTGAGAGAAGTTTGGAATTAAGATAAAGGAACTAGTTTCTTCTCAGCCTAGTGGTGAATTCTAATCCTTCATGCATAATTTTTTCCCGGTTGTTTTCAAGCAGTTAAAGCTTAGACGATTACGACGGAAGTATACTAGTGTTGGTCTTGTTTTATCGATAGTAATAGTGGAAGCTGTTAAGATCCCTATCAGAAGTGATGAGTGACATATAATACAGCTAGGTGGTTTCTTTGTTTCAGTGCCGCGTCTAAGTGCTGTAGGTCTTAATTATTTGAGTCTTCTTAGTCAATTTTTACCATATGATAGGACGAATTTGTATTATGAATGTTCATTCAGGTCATCAAATAGTAGAGATGCTGAACGTCTTCAATTTCAAGTTTGGACCAAGGAATTCTGAAGTGAGCAGGCTTAGTTTTTCATTCTTCGGTGACGAAACTAACCTTGTCCCCCACTGAACCCACGGCTTTGATCTTTGAAGTGGCATGTCTTGTTGGTTAGCCATCTACATTGAGGTGTTTATACGGTATTCATTCCACCTTAGATGACGTTTCAGAGAGTTCCATGAGATTTTACAATCCTTAGAATGTTCACCATGGAAAGAGTATGTGTTCTGGAACAACATGTTAGTTATCATTGAAGAAATGTATAGCAGTGCTTCTGAAATTGTTACTTACTGATCGTCGAGCGTTGGAAATTACTGTACAGAAAAATAGGAGAGAGTAGAAGAAAGTACGTGCTCATTCTGATAAATGATCACCTCTAAAGACTTTGGAAAGTTCGCCATAGGAAATCTGTATTTGTGGGGTTCAGAGGGGAATTCTACAGTAATCCTTCTACGGTGTACAATTTCTGCAAAGCTTGAAGGTCTAATTTCCATATGTCGAGAATAGAACGCTTTGCCGCATGCCGTTTTCGTCCTAGAATTCCGTCTGTAGTTGTAGAATGTTGTAGAGTAACTTCAATAGTGTTTTTTTCACTCGTACATTTGACATTAAGTCAAGCAGCCAACTAACATCTTTCTTTTTGTGTTGCAATCGTAGTGTTGGAGAAAAAATAGGACGAAAATTCCGTTTTAAAGCAACAACTATATATAGAGGTTGAGCTTAAGTCCTAAACGCCCAAAGCCATTTAATAGGACGCCGATTGACTAATGAATTGAAAAAGTATGACGAGGGCAAAAAGTGATGGGCTATTTAAAAATGCTCCAATAATCGATAAACTTTTTAGAGTTGCAAAACTGTCAAAATTGTCCCCCGATATTTCAGCGTGAGTTCTTGTTTGGGTGGCATGAGTCTAATTTTTTTATGTATCTGAACTATCTACGTAGAACAGTGGTTAGACAAGTCCTGAAATACACACGTGGTCTTTCGCTCGATTCTGCAAGCCCCGTAAACCGAGACCGTGTAGCCTACGTATGCTTCCAGTCACCTCTGTGATGTTACGAATGGATTTAGATTCGTAGCACATCTGTTGGGAATTAGTCGTCCTGAACTCATTACTCCTCCTGTTATTTGATTTAATAGAGACCTCAAGGGGGCGCGTATAGCGTAATGGTCAGAGGAGCGCTGCGACACACACGTGGAATCGATCTCTGCGCCCCCTGGCTCAGCAAGCCTTTCGTCCTCACGAGGTCGGTAAATTGGTACCAGACTTGTCTGGGAGGATAGCAGCACTGGCTCGATGCATCGGTAGGCCACCGCGAGTCATTGTAAAGGCCAGATATACATCCAATCACCTCCAAACGATGTTTAGAGAAGTCGAATTTATGGCGTATTCTCAGGGATTGATCAACGCCGAGAGTTTTATCCTTTAATAGAAACCTCTACAGATCGTTGGGGAGCACCGGTATTCAATAAAAATGGACAAATGAGTGGAGGAACAAGGTATTCTGCTTTCATTGGCTTCTTCGGGATATTGTCTGGCCTATACAATGAATGACCAGCAGAGCCTCTTGTGGATCAATCCAGCGTTTTTGTGCTGTCGACTTGCCGACCCCAGAGGGATAGGATTGGTTGCCCGATGTGAGAAATCGAGCCGGACACCACATGAGTATTGCAGAGTACCTCTTATCGTTGCGCTACTTGCCCTTGAAAATGGATAGGTTGCAATTGTATCGAATTTTGAAATTCACACAACGAAAACCTACGAACCTTCTTTTGGCAGTCACAGTGAGTTTGTGCAATATATACATATCAATACAATAACTTTACTTAAGTCTTTTTAACAAAGGACGTAATAAAAAATTACAAGAAAGAAGAGCTACTTGGACGAGGAGGTTTTGGCAAAGTCTGGAAAGTGGAACAAAAACGATCAAAAGCAATTTACGCTATGAAAGTAGGGATTTTTTATATTAGATGTTCAAATTTCGCTTGCTGAATACCTGCGGCTTCAGCACATTGAAATATTCCTAGTGTGGATGAACTACGATCTCCTGCAGAGCGTTCTTACCCAATTGGAATTCATACAGCCTTTAGAGGGAAACTCCTATGGCAAAGTATAGCCTGGCAAACTCTTCGTGGCTGTCTTTTAGCTAGGAACAGAAATGTCTTATAGCAAAAGCACGATGTTCTTGAGGTCTCCTTTGTAAGCGAAGAAG
Source organism: Angiostrongylus vasorum (assembly GCA_018806985.1). Taxonomy (NCBI): domain Eukaryota; kingdom Metazoa; phylum Nematoda; class Chromadorea; order Rhabditida; family Metastrongylidae; genus Angiostrongylus; species Angiostrongylus vasorum. The sequence goes on from JADANN010000268.1 coordinate 444,697, forward strand.
TCTGCTAGGTGGCTATGGCGGCTCGACTGATTCTCATTCAATTGCTTATGGGATCGCAAATAATACATATGATGTCTCTGTATGTACTGCTGACTTTGTCGAACTTTTTTTAATAGATAGATACGTCGATTAGGTAGGTAGGTAGATTTGATAGTTTATGAGTTGCTTATTTATGGGAAATGTCTCGGGCTTGCATTCGCTGTTATGTAGTAGATACTTTTATTGTGGAAAAGATATTTATCGACTCATGGACTGGTTTCGATGACATATTTAATGGTGCTAACGCAACATTAAGGTGATTAACTCAAAGCGTGACCATCTGATGGAATTAGCGGCTCGTGAAGTTATGATTATGCGAGAGTTGAAGTATGTTCATTTCTATTCTATATAGCTGTTTTCTTATTAGACACCTATAAATAGTAGCGTATGTCTCGTAATAAATCCCACGTCCGAATTTGTATTAACCTCGGCATTGATCAAGTAATTCTTCGTATTCTTGTTGAGCAAACACAAGGTGTTATTTCATTCTTTATTCACGAACAAGCTGACGTTTCAGCGGATTTCGCTTTCCTCAGAGCCTGGAAAGGTCAAGTTGATAGCAATCTATTCGGCCAGACACCTCCATAACCAAACAGAGAAAACGCTAAACCTAGATTTCAATCACATTAAACACAGAATAGCTTCTTTGCACACTCACCGCTTTCTATGAGTCTTCTACTGAGTATGTCGCGTGGAGAGCAACCGCACAGAATTCACATGGAAACGTAATGTGTCCCTCCCATCAGAATAACAGGCTTATATACTACCCAATATCACGCGTGATAATGAGACTTTCTTCTCTGCGGTTCATTTTCGGCTTTCTGGAATTGATCCAGAACGCCCCGAGAGTTTTGCGCGCTTGTGTTCTCGATTTCCGTGCCGGGATCGTAACACGTACTTCAAAGTCCTCCTCGTTATGTCTCTGGGTCCTATGCATGCCTAGTGGGGTATTTCGTCTACGTTTACCGACTAGGTGTTCTTTTTATGCGGACACAGAGTGGTCTACCCGTTTCGCCAATGCATTCGTCTCCGCACGCCTTACAGGAGATCAGATAAATTGTACCCGAGCTCATGCAATCACCGTCTCTACCATTAGGGCAAATTAAACAATTTTGCGTTGCATATAGACGGTTATTATATTATTATATTTATATTTATATTGGCGGTTACGAACTAGCTGGCGCCTAAGAGTATTCGGTGGCATTTCAACTACGTTTACCGAATTTTCTAGACCCGCTCTTCTTAAGCAGCGTTTTATAGCTACACTTACGCCATTTGAGATGAAGGGTAGGATAAACGGGACCTTTTTATCGCTGGAGTTGTCGTTTAGGGCCTAGGATTTCCCCTACACCTATTCAGAACTACAGTTTCGTAGCCATCAGAAATGGCTATTTGCGTGCCAAGTTCCGGGACTCCTGTCTCTGCTCTCTTCCCGTCAACTTGTTCGTGAATAAAGAATGAAAGTGACACCTTGTGTTTGCTCAACAAGAATACGAAGAGTAGCATATGTGTGCGTCAAGCGCTTATGAATTAATGAAATACTAATTATTTTTTTTACCTTGGCGACAGTCGGCGACATCGAGCGACGTGACGCGACTTGGGCTCTGTTCTTGTCGCCGGTCTTTGATGATTCTGGACTGTATTTCTATGGAAGCGATGGAAAGACTATTGAAAGTTGCGTTGAATAAAAGGCTCCTGGAACGTTTTCTATAAGCGTCCAACTTACCAGAGAGTTTTCAGATGTCATGCAATGACAACATGCCCTTTAATATCTGAGTTTTGAAAGAAATAAAACATTTATCGATATCCTCTCCATTTTTCAGCCATCCGTGTGTGGTCAGACTTGACCACAGTTTCTTATCCGATAGAAAACTGGTGCTCATTCTTGAATATTGTGATATCGGAAGCTTAAAGCAACTACTGAATGCATTTGGAAAACTTGACGAAGTTGTGGCAGCAAAGTACTTTTCATCTACGATCTTTCTTTTCTTTCGTGTTTACGTATGAAATATTTCAGTACTGCTTTCGTGTTTGCAGGATTTTCAGTGACGTTTGTGATGGTTTAATATATCTTCATAAAAAATCCATTATTCACTGTGATATTAAACCAGGCAACATACTGCTAACTACGGAAGGCTTAGCAAAAAGTGAGTGATTTAGGCCAGGAGCTCTTCGTTTCAATATGCTGGCCGAGTCCTTATGCTTTTAATTTGGAACTAGTTTACCGTACCGATTATTTTGACTTTTGCTGAAGGATTCTGTTGTAGAAGGCTGATGAGATGATGATGATGATGATGACAATGATGATGATGATGATAACCATGAGCAATTCCAAAAATTTAAAATCGGTCTGATTTACAGATTATTGATTTCGGTATTGCACTAGGATCTGGTCAGTTTCATCGGAATAGCTTCTGCGGCTCGGATGCGTACGCCGCTCCGGAAACGAACCTCGCAAACCAATACACTTTTCAAGTGGGTGATGACAAAAAAAAAGCGGTTATACAAATATAACTTCAACGAAGCTGAGATATTTGCAAAACTCTGGACCGCAGGTGCCTATGGTGGGGAACGAACGCGCTATTGTCCTTTCCGGCGAGTAGCGCGCTCACCACCACACCATTATTAAAAAAAGATTATAACTATAGCCTCAGCTTAACTGGGTTCAATGTCGATTTGGGCTCCCCAGATCAATCCCGTAAACGGGTGGTTGCTGATGGCAAAAAGATCGATAGAACTAGATGAGAGACAGGAGAAACGAAGGACCCGCATGGTGTGGTGGTGAACGCGTTACTCCACAGAAAGGACAATAGCGCGTTCGTTCCCCACCATAGGCACCTGCGGTCCAGAGTTTTGCAAATATCTCAGCTTCGTTGAAGTTATATTTCGCAATATACCATGCCATCAAAAAGAGTGGGCAGTAAGCAAAAAAGGTTAAAATTGTGGTTATACAAATAGTCATAGAACGCAGAAATTTCTTTATTGGAAGATTCTATTCCTCGTAAATAGATCATTCATTAATCCTAGTTTGTCTCTGTTTAGTGCCAAATCGTATACAAAATTTGGGCTCGTGTGGCGCAATGGTCCTGCAACACACACATGGGATCGATCTCCTCGCCCCAGGCCCACTGAGCTTTCCATCCCGCTGGGGCCAGCAAACTGATAGCAGACTTCTCTGGGAGGAAGTCATTGTACAGGCCAGATTTTGCATTCGTTGACCTCCGACGGTGTTTAATGAAGTCGAATGCATGGCGCATGCCTCACGGATTGATCAACGCCGTGAGCTTTATCTTTTTATCCTGTGCACAAAACTCGCCTGCAGATGGAATTTGGTTAGTGGATTTATGGAGCGGGCGTTTATAGAAGAGATAATAGATGCCTGAGAATCGGCTTAATCGACAAAATATTGGAGATCCATTAAGTAATCAATAGAATTAAAACCGTGGATAAGTTTAGTGTGATATTTGGTCAGTTGGTATCGTTTTATACGAGATGATGACCGGTCATCTTCCATTTGCTAACCAAATAGAGGTGATGGAAAATAATCTAAGGGTGAGTAAAAATTCCAAACAATTTTAAAAAAATGTGAAGAGCTCGATACACGCACCCACGTACCTACACACACCCAGACACGCCTACACCCACACACACACACACACACACACACACACACACACACACACACACACACACACACACACACACACACACACACACACACACACACACACACACACACACACACACACACACACACACACACACACACACACACACACACACATATACACATGCACACAAACTCCTAACCTATGCACCAACAAACATCTTCATACATACACAATGTCTCCTTTGGTTTTGCTTGAAGTAGCTGTTCGAGAGATGTCTCAAAAAATCTGTACCACGCGTTCTTTATCACATAGAGAAATCTAAGCGAACATTTATAACTGACTTTACGGGATGAAGAAAGAACTACCGCTTCAAACGCGTCTTTTTTTCCATTTCATCTTTTTTAAACATTCTTCGACTTCTCAAGTCCTCATGGTTACATCACTTTTTTTGTCGACAAAATCTGCAAAAACTTGAAGAATTCTTTTAGCTCCCACCTGATACACCGTATGCTACACAATATTTAATTCGTGGACTAATACAAGTGGATCCTTTGAACAGGTACGCTGATATGGGCGGGAATTTATCCAAAACAATGAGAAAGGAGTAACATTATCGTATCGTTTCTAAAACAATGCTCCAATGACCAGTAGTTGTTTATTTTTTTCTTCCTTCTACCGAGATTGAGAATAACAAGCAACGGAATAAAATACTTGGCATTGGAGAAGGATGAAGGTATTGTGCTTTAGCAACTTATAGAGGGAATTAAGCTAAAATTTGTCGTCCCCAGTGGAAACGTTTTGCTTTGAGGTAGTGGTGACTTGTTTGCACTGCTACTGTAGTTCATATCCATGCCCTAGAACAAGGAAACCTTGTGTAGCCATCCAATGGGTTGAACAATCGGGTTCGGGCTTATCGTAGTTTGGGTTCTTCTAAAAAATGAGTCATATTTCGCTCTCGTTGACATAAGTGGAACACCGATTGCGTTAGTCGTGTCGCTGTTCTGTTCGACTGCACTGGTGTTTAAAAAATCGACTAATTCGGCGAAAAGCCTCTGAAACCCTTTTTTCGACTTTTTTAGCAGTTTTTTAAAATTAACTAAAAGCTTGCTAGGGGAAGATTTTTGCATATTAGCGGCTGGTAGTGAGAGCTTTGCTAGATGTTCTCTGGAAAAGCTTCATATGCTATGACACCATTCACGTAAGTACAGATCAGAATTTCTATTTTTTGAAATTCGTTGTTATGATTATCAGAGTGATGACAACGTACCAGGCTTCTGCACCGTTCTGGAGCGATCGGCCGAATATTCACGGAATTCATTGCCGTCTTAGAACAAGACAACCAATTTCCCTGCGAGCTACAAACGTGATCGGGTAGCTGATATAAAGACGTAGGGACGCTCAAGCACGGCCAGAGACCAGAATAATGATAAGGCATTTAGCGTTAGTCAATCCTGAAAGGAGGCATACAACATCTCATCTCAGAGGAGGAACTACTTGCTCGTAACTCGACGTACACGAGAACCCGTTCACCAACTGCTGAAGCAGTGAATTATTGAAAGAAGATTATGATTACACAATGAAAGTTTCATGTGAAAGGAAGAGAGAATGGCATGATAAAACCCAACAGCTTGCCGTTCATTCAGATTTAGGTCTTTACTGTTGACGGTCAGGGTAGACGAATCAAACAAAACTGTACAATGGTTGACTTGTCATCGTATATCCGCAAACAAATAGTTCACATTCTGTTCTTTCATGTGTTGTATCGAACAATTCGAACATATTTGTTCCTTTTTTTCTGTTTTTTGCGCCATTTTTCGAAAAACACCTAAATTTCATCGAAAACACTATTCTAACGGATTCTCGGAATTCTGATACAGTGCGCTGTCGTTATTGATGAACGTCCACGTTTGTTTTCTCTTTTAGGCTTTCATTAGAAGAAGCAAAAGAAGGTTGGACGATGCTACACCAACAAAAATTTGAAAAGTACCAAACAGTGGTGTGGGCTTGGTACCAGCTTGCCCTGAAGGGTTAGTAACTTATAACTTAGTGGTGAAATAGCTTAAATAAAAGCATGAGCTTAGTTTGTCGTTTTCGAGTTTGCCCCCCACTAACGTTAAGTCATCGCTCTCATTTCCATGCTTATGAGAAGTAGAAAAAAGAAGAAGAAGACCTCCAAGAAGAAGAAATGACGAGTGAATTTGAAGGTCTTGAACTATTTATTGAAATCAGGAGAATATACTGTCAAATTTCTAAGAGTACTTATGAAATATACGATTTCCTTCATCTCCATTATTGAGCTGATGAGTGACTGGCGTAAGATGTCGTTGTTGTCGTTGGTATAAGTTTCGATGCCTGACGTTGCGGTGGCTTCGCCATCTTCGATGCATGGACCTATTTTATACAACAATATCCAAATTATTCAATGAATTATTTATAGTATCAATGAAGGGAAGAGATCCGGAGCTCCGATCTACGTCAACGATCGGAAATCAAAGAGGCCGTTCTGCAGGATGTGCTGTCGAAAATAAGGTTTGCCGGACACGTAATGGGTATGAAGGACAACCGATGGACAAGAGCCGTTAGTGACTGGATTCCTCAGGGATGTCGAATGCACTGCAGGAAGACCACCGACTCAATGGTCAGAGTTCTTCACGAAAAGCCTAGAAGAAAAATATGACGCTCAACGAGTCCCTAGAGCGAGCAGAACCCACTGGGCTACTCTTGCACGCGACAGGGAAAAGTGAAAGATTTACTGACTCCCATTCGAGTCACTCGATGACCAGCGGGACGCCAGGTGATATAGGTGATCAATGAAAATATATGAACGCCATTTTGTTGAAGACTACATGCTACTACTTTCTGAAAGCTTTATTTGGATGTTTAAGACAGGAAACCAGTTTTCGTAAGGCTTTTTTCGCGTAGGTTCTATATACTCCGACTGTCTGTTTGACATTTCAAAACATTTGTCCATCTCTTGTTGTTTAAACCGAGGGTTGATAGGTCTGTTTTTGCGCTATGTGCTCTCCAATGAGTTACTCCATGTTTATATGCGTGTTCCTTTTTAATCGTTTGAATACGCAGGTTTCGAAATGGCGAGCAATTTTTTGAAGACGATAACTCGTAAAGTCCGTTTGCTTCTATCATGTGCCAGTGCTGCCTTTAGGGGACTGTGCTGGAAAGAACATGAAGAGCGCCACGCTTTCAATAGGGAGGCATTCCATTCTTACGGTTGAAGAGCAACGGATACCTCGCTAGATCCACGTTATTGAGGAACCGAAATTGCGGAAATGCCGTTCGTTCACATTCGGATAATCCACCTGTCTCAAAGAACACGATTGTTCAGCTCATCAACGATAGTACGACATGATGTTCGGCACTTGAACACCTCCTTATCAGGGCTGCACATGGTTGCTTTGGTCGATGTTTCACCTAACACCAACCATTTTTGGGGGCTTCAAGTAGACTTGTGACTAATCGACCCCATTCATTCTACAAACCGTTCATCTGGGGGAGGAGGTTGCCCCATGAACATGATCATCGTAAAACTATCTATATCGTTTAGATTTTTTGGGAAGCAGCGGTGCGTTTTTGAAACCAGCAACAAACTTTAGGAATGGAGCATATCACATGTTGGAATTCATGTAATTTCTTCCTTCTTCATTTTGATGTTCTGGTTGAGAAGAATTGCTCTTGAGCAGAGTTATGTGATTTGAACATTCTATTCATCTTGTAAACCGACTTGTGTAGATATCTGTTTTCAGTTCATCGTAAAAAGGATGGAAAACCAACAAACATCGAGGAAAGAACACTTTTATTGATAGTTTTTTTATGGTTGTCTGTAATTAAAATTGTATGATTTCATTATGGTGGTGACCACATCAGCCCTCGGAAAGCGTAATGACGGGTTCGATCCCAACCGCAGACACCTGCGGAATAATATGTGACTACATAATGATTTCATTAGATTTCGTATTGTACTAGAACAATTCTATTGTGCATCGTAAATCTATCATTTTGGTGTTAGTGTTCAACATTTCTGCCGTATATATGCATTACTGCATTGTTACATGTTACTTGAGCGGTCAGCTGAGTAATCGTAGGATTCGCTGTCTCTACATCAATCGCAGACCATCTGTTTCGGGTTCCGAGAAAGAATCACAATTGACCTCAACCAGAATCCGGCATGTCAGTGAGGGCAGAAGACGAGTAGTCATCTGAAGAACCCATCGAAACCACTGTCGAACTCACCAGCTCTGCAGATGACGATTGGAAAACAACGAATAGAATGGAATAGAAGAACTGCCGAGCTCCTCTCGATATGTGATAAGCGATCGTCTACGTGTCTAAGTAAGTGTTCATTGCTCATCAGTCTCATATTCGCAATCGTTTAAACGACTTTTTTTTATCACTTTCCATTTAAGACACCATATGTGATCAATTTAATAGGGATTGAGAAAACACTTGAAAAGCAACGTAGAGTGACGACATCGGAAAAGAGGTGTACAATATAAGGCTAAATTATAACAGAAAATGACCCGATTTTTTGCCATTCATTCAGAAAAATGTCGAAATCGATTAGTATGAAGGTAGTCCCACATATTTCCTTCAACATAGGTTAAAGTATTGATCGTTCCTTTCGGAAGAGCTTAGGAAATGCTGATCCAACTATTCATCGGTAAGCAGGTACAGTCTGAACATTGGCGGGCCGATGTAAACGCTTTTGGTTTTCTCGTCCACCGTCCAACCGTATCTTTCAAATATTTTCTCGGCTATTGGTGTTGTCTGAAAGACATTCATAAAAAAAATAAATGACCAACGCCAGTTCATTAATATCATACAGCCGTCGTCGGCTTCAAAATTCATTTCAATCGTGGACACGGTTTAGTTCTTTGTTCGAGTCAATGCTGAGAGATAGAGCAGTTAGGGCTGGGACGAGCAGTAGCTAATCCATTTTGCCCATACTATAATCTATTACCGACGGGGATTCCCCTCAACAGCGTCCCTATATAGAATAGCACCGCCTTAAAGTAGGTACTTCATTCGTGCGGTGCCTCACTCCAATGAACACGACTCGATGCGCCTACGAAGATGCATCGCAAGAATGAACAGCTATGAATAGTCGACTCGGACCATTTTTACTCCGAAGAAGGCAAAAACGCTGAACGGTTAACTAAATGAAAGGTCTATTCTAACCCTTTATTAGCTTACCAGTGAGAAAAAATTCCATTCACCAGTCATTTATCAGCAGGCAGAGATCACTTATTTTCTTAGGTACTTGGAGGTCTCGTCTTCAAGAGTAGTGCGAACTTTGGCATACCTTCCACTCGCCGTTTTTTGACGCAGTGGTAGCGGTCTGCTTCGAAAATGGTAATAACAGCGCGGGCATATTACATGATCCATTACTCTCTTTCATCTCGGAAAACAGGTGGCTGACGTAGGCTATGAACGCGTCCAGCCATCGTCTAGGTGATTATATGAGAAAGCACTTCCATCCTCTTTCAATCCACTCTACTTTTCCTTTCACCCATCTGTCATCTTTTCTTCTATACGAACAGCCGATTTGCACTTCGCTCTCGATGTGTGTTCTTCAGGATCTAAGCTAATACGGGGTTAGAATAGACTTTTTATTTAAATGGGATAGCGTTCGGTGTTCTGAGCTGCTTATGACGGCATTCTAGGTGTCGATTAATTCTCAAGAGACGTCGCTCAAGCGGTGGGGTTGCAAAGTCTTGACGTGATCACCCGTCGTTTCTGGTGCAGAACAGGACGCTGAAGGGACCTTTGAATCGAAGAGATGAACGCGGATTTTCAGGTCCCTTAGTTAGTCGGTGGGTTCTTTGAGAGGATCAAAAGCGGGCAGTGGTGCTCACCCTTCTGTGTAATTTCTCCTTCATGTTGTTATGCATATTCATTGAACGCCGAAGATACAAATACGAGGTATCTCTGTAATAAGAGAACCACTCAAGTCTATTTGTTCACATTCGCATGAATTGTGGTCCTCGTCTTCTTTATATGTGGTTGAATCTTTTTCCATGCTTCGTTGAGCGTCGTCTCCGCTTCACTGGGTGCTCCTTAAAAAGGTGACAATGTCGCTAGCAAAACGAGGGTTTGACAGGAACCTGCCATCAATACACTTGTCGTCCCAGTCGAGAGACTTCATTCTTTACTGCAATGGTGCTATAAATAGCGACATAGTATCCTCCTGTTGAACATACTTTTTCTGCGAGAACGTGGAGATGTATAAAGAAGAAAACGTTGATGGTTGCTGATCACGTTAAGCGAAAAGAAGACGATGGAAGATAAGGACATTAAAGTTGTGCTGTGATAATCAAAGCGATTCCAGAGGAGGCCTACAAAGAAATAGGCTAAGTTGATCATTGGACTGCGTTACCCAGCTCGATTCATAATTGGAATCAATCATCAAACTCCCAGGCAAAAAACGGAATTGGTATAAGAAGTGTTAGGAATCACACAGCACATGAAGCGTGATCATGTAGGTACCCGAGCTCCAGTGCATCATCATTCGTGTCTGGTGTGTCTGGCGATCGGGTACAGAAATTGTTCTTCATCTTCAATTCCATTCTTTATGTGAATGCGAGAGATTCTAACATATAGAAACTGGTCGAAAACTCACTGCCTGTATTAAGAAGCTTTGATAAGCGAAATGGTGATAAAACCCATCGCTGACTTTGAGATGATTCAAGCGCAATACATTTCATAGTTTTCGGTTTTATACAATATTGAGGTTAGATAGCATATAAAGCAAATATGGCTCATTTATAAAACTAAAAAAACCTTCAGTGATGCTGAGATATTTGCAAACTCGGACCGCAGATGTCTGCGGTGGGAAACGAACGCGCTATTCTCCTTTCCGGGGAGTAACGCGTTAACCACCACACCATGCGGATCTTTCGTTTAGCCTGTCTTTCAGCTAGTTCTATCGATCTCTGCCATCAGCAATCACCCGTCAGCGGGATTGATCTGGGGAGCACATATCGGCATTGAACCCAGTTAAGCTGAGGCTTCAGTTATAACCACAATCTTAACCGTTTTATCTACTGCCTACTCTTTTTAATGCCAAGGTGTATTGCGAAATACAACTTTAATTATGTCATTAAAAGGAGTAAGCAGTAGATAAAGCTGTTAAGATTGTAAAAAAACTTCATTTTAGGAATATTTTTTTACCACTGCAGTATTTTTTGTCCCTGATTGTCCTACGGCCTTTAATAGTAAAACTGCAATGATGCTAAGACACAAGCAAAACTCGGAACCCCATGAGGGCCTCGATTACTCTGTTGGGACTCACGTGTTGTCCATAGCACCACAGTGTCCTTTTCTTTGACTTCCTCTTAACCAGCGTTTAAATGTAATGGTCCCATCAGCAGTCACCGGAATTAAAGGAAGAGGGAGAGAAAGGAAGAGGAAAAAAAGGAAATTAAAGCAAGTAATACCCTCCGTGGTACAGTAGATATCACGTGTTTCTCTGTAAATTGTAATCGCGCTTTCGAAAATCATTTGGGGCTCCGAGTTTTGCTCATGTCTCACCATCATTGAGGTAGTATTTCGCATATTACCCTGCCATAAAGAAATAATAGGCAGTAAATAAAAGTTAAACTTTAATGAGTAGTTTACTGTTACCGTAGTTGGTCGTTGAGTAGTGGCGTGCCTTGTGTAACAGCAATAATAAGAATAATAATATCCTCTGCTCTGTGCCAGAAATGAATTAACGGCGACGCAGAGTAGAAAGAAAATAACGAGCAGCGTTCTCCTCATCGAAATCCAAGCACAATCCTTCGTTTGTCTCGATGAAGAGAACCTGCAGTTCAAACCTATTAGGTGTTTTTGAGTCGTCCTTGGATTCGTTCGTCGATTCAAGAGGATACCGAAAAAGGATAGTTGGTAGGTGTGTCATTCGTTGCAACGCAAATTTCAACACTTTATCACAAAGAACGAAAGCGAAATGGTGGTAAACGGGGACATTAAGAGATGTGGTGAAGGTCAAAGATTCAAAACACTTTACAAAACTCGTTCATTTTTGTCGGAGAGGTCATGAAGTAACAACTGCATGTGTTACTGAAAAACAGGTATCGTAACATAGGTGTGATTTATCCGGAACAGAATCGTGAAGTAAAGACCTTACCGTATTGCTTTGAAACAATATTCCCTTTAAAACAATTCTTAATTGTGTACCGAAGTCGAGGAACAACAACCAACGAAGGAAAACAATGCTTCGCGTCATAGAAAGATGACAGTGTTATTTAAGTCTTAGGTTAAAGTCAACCTCCAGTTAAACCGAACTAGAATTCCATGAAACTTCCAAAGGTGTATCGTCCATAGCTGACCTGCTGACGACGGTTACTGCTGAGTCGTATCGTATTCGCGTGCAAGCATACGATAAAAACAATCTTTGAATAGTACGATGTCTTACTTCCACTTTTATTTCCACTTCTAAAAGTCTTTTTAGGATAGGGAAAATAGGCGAAGAACAACAGATCACTTTTGAGTTGCGAATGAACTAAGTGAGCAGATGAACAAGCAGTAGAAAAGTGGAAATGGATGTTGACTTTTCACATCGACAATGATCATGGATGATGTGATGGTATCTTCAGATGCAGTGACACTCATGGCGACATCTTTGCGTACCAGTTTGGCTATCCGTTACGGTACAATCAATCTACTACGGGAGATATTTGCAAATGAGAATGTGGTAATGCTTCTTATATGAATTTCGGTGTTCTTTGGATGGTCACGCTTTTAAGCGTATAATAAGAAATGATGAGACCAAAAAAATGGAGTGAGTAGATGACGAATTAAAACCTCTAATGTACTAGTCTATGACGTGTAGTTTTCCACATCAATTTCTCTCATCAGAATCCGGATCTCTTTCACAGTGTTTGTGTTTTTGAACTCTCCTTCTGCGGTCAAAGGATGAAAAAGGGATAAAGCTCTTGGCGTTGATCAATCCTTGAGGGACGCGGTAAAATTTTCTGGGAATATGAAAATGAGCACCATTATGTGGACACAGGGCGTCTGTGGCGCAGTGGTTGGAGACGCCACTGCGACACACACGTGGAATCGATTCCCGTGATCATGGCCCACCAAGCTTTCCATCCCTCCGGGGTCGGCAAATTGGTACCAGACTTGTTTGGAAGGATAGCAGCACTGGCTCGATACATCGGTAGGCCACCGCGAGTCATTGTAAAGGCCAGGTTTGCATTCAATCACCTCTAACGATACCTTAATGAAGTCGAATGCATGGTGTATCCCCTCAGGGACTGATCAACACCGTGAGCTTTAGCCTTTATTCTTTTTATTATATGGACACATTCCTGAGTCATTAATGTTTAATAGACATATCAGCAGTGGAAAGGTTTCTGTGCAACGGTACCGTCCAGTTCGCATGCGAGTTCTCCCACTTGTCAAGTGAGATGACAAGACAGAAATAGCTAAAATTTATGTTATTTTAACCGATGTTTTTGTGATTTGCCTGCTGCCCTTACTATTTTTCAGTTCCTTGGTTCTACTTATCGATATTTTTTTTGCCCAATTCTTATGAAATCGCCATGATGCCTCGTATTTTTGAACTCCTTGTCAACAAAGTGATATCAATGGCTTTCCTATTTTACTCAATTGCGAATAGAACTCTGAGTTTCGAACGTTGTTGATCTGCGATGCGAAGTCAGATTCGTTGGCAAATAGGTCAGTATGTTTAGGATAAGCTAGGGCGAACCTGGGATGGTACTCACTGACGAAAACCCCTGTGTGAGAGTCCTAGAGGATAAGGTATTATGAACTCAGTGGAAACGCAACCGCACTATTATAAATAGTTTCAGAATCCTTAAAAAGATATTGGAAGAAGAAAGCCATGCTCCTCTTCTTTCACAAGTGAGCAGGTTGATCCATGACCAGGTTTCTTCATCGAAGAAATTTATTCCCAGGCGAACATCTGAAACTCGCTGGGTTTTTTCCATTGCACAGAATTTATAGGTTCGTCGAAGCTCTAAATGAAGATGTCAAAACGCTTCTGAGTTTTTATGGTGATCCTGCTGTAGAGACGAACTCTACCTGTGGATCACCATTCGATACATCTGAGCGTCCTCCAGCCACGCTAAAGGAAGGAAACCATTGGAGGTAGAGTAAAGGTTAGAGATTCAGACCGACCAACTTGTTACTACTGTAACCACTGATGCTGCCTTCGCTCTTTCAATTTGAGGAGTTTATTTTTGCATTAAAAGGAAAAAAATTGCTGCTTCAATGCTGATGAATGAAATGAATACTGCTCTCCTGTAGACGAAGACAACGATTCAGTGGTAGTTTTTTCCAGTGTTACATCTGAAGAAAATTCCTCGTGTCTTATTTGACCGATGAAAATAATTTGTCACGTCACGACTGGTTTCATCCGTTAAAACACTTTGTCATGCACAAGAAAACACTAGGCATCGTGATTTATTACAACGTTCTCGGGTTTTTAACAATAAAAGTATACTGAAATGTGATAGTAACCCAAATGTACATTCATAGCGACATTAGTGCTTCCGGATGTGGCTAGATTTTTGTCGTGAATTTCAATAAAAATACACTTGAAATCATTCACAGTGGTGGTGAGCCATCGAGCGAAGTGATCATCACTTACGATAATCCTTAGGGAAGGGCCAATACGAGCCGACTGATATCAGAAGCAGTTTCGCGTCGTCCGTGCCGATAAAGACGTTACCTTTGTCGTCCGTCTGCCAACCGGCTCGTTGAAAAGCATTTTGGGTGGTCGGCTGTGAAGATTCTGTCTGAAAAAAAGAACCCTCATAAGATTCAATCATCAGTAGGCTTGAATGATTTGGTCGAGAAATCAATCATAGAGGTGACCATTTGTGATTTTGCGACCAAACATTCGTTGATAAACGTTTATTAATGCACCGCAGTGAGATGTACTAAGATCTCAAGAATATGGTATCCCACTGCTTACAGCGAGTAGTTAGATTTCCAACATAAGCAAATTTTGTCTTTGTTAAGCTTCGCCGATTCGCACATAGCGCACTGGTTAGAGGTGCAACGAAATGCAAACAGGTCATTGTTTTGATCTTCTCCTCAGGGCAATCTAACATCTTAATAACTCGGGAACATTAGTATCATACTTGTGTGAAAAGTGTATAAAATAGTATCATACTTGTGTGAAAGTGTATTAAAACGCTGACAGGATATGGATGCTGATGCCCAGAAGCCATTATAAAGAACAAACATGCAGGAGCCCTTGCGTTGCTACGAATGGAATCAAATGCATAGGGCATTGCTAAGGGGTAAATCAGAGCCAAACGGATTGTCCTCTCTTGTTTTTAAGCGACAGAAAAGATTGTTAACTGTTTTGTTGCCTAAAGTTTTGATTCGTTCCAACGGTTTACTACCTCATCGTGGCTGGGAGGTGTGCCTGGATGTCGGGGTGTTTGGCTGCGATGTACATCTGGTGGACTTCCGGGCTGAGAAAAGACTGCAGGGCCTTCCGGTTTGAGAAAGAATCCGGCGTTTCCATCAGGAAGCCCAGCTAAGAGTAAACCAATACCAGATCCACCACTGTCCTAGTATCAGACCAGTCGAATGGTAGAAATCTCCCTCTGATCTGACTGACCACGGGACGCCAGGGGAACCACAATGGCTAAAACCAGCTAATTTGGGTTATCCAACTATCCAACTATCCAAGGATGGTTTTGCTTCGAACAGTTAACTTCGTCTGGTCATGACAAATCCGGTCGTCGTCAATTCTCCGTTCAGCAACATCACAGCAAAGTTCACTCTATCGTTGCAGAATCAACGATTGGATTTGCTAGGCGAGATCACGTCGTAATATACATGAGCTTGAGTTGTCACTGACTACGGATTTCACATGGTTCCTATCAAAGAACTCGTATGAACGGTGAAGAAAGTGTGGAACATTCCACGGTTTTCTATGTAAATGTGGGAACCTCTGGAAAAAGGAGACATAAAAAATGTTTACGAAGAATTGCGATTGCGAAGTGCACGAGGAAATTGGATAGTCCTTGTCAGATTTCATTTTCTGGTTTTTATGCAGACCTTTTCATTTTCATTATCGACCTGCGTATCCAGTGGCTGGAAGAAAAGCGCTTTTCGGCACTTTCATCTCTTTGATGTAACAGGAATAGCGCCTTTTTGCCCATAGTTTCCAGCTAGGTGCCAGTAAAAGCGGATATTGTATTGTATTGTCCTGCACAAAAGGCGTGAAAAGCACAGTGGCTAGAGACTCCGTGCAGAACACATGTGTCATCTTATTCAACAACTTCCAGCGCTAGTTAAAACTCCTTTTTTGAGGCCGTGAAATTCTGTCAGAGTTATATGGGAAGAGCTTTCTGTGATCCATACAGGCAAGCGACAGGCTGTGATAAACTGTTGAGAATCGACCAGCTGAACTACCAGTTACCAGGGATTCCAGCGAGAATTAAGTCGAAGAGCCTCCTGATAATCGCTGCAGGAACTGAAGCGGATGAATGAAGTAGTGGGACGCGAAAAATATGTGATGATGGGTCGTATAAATAAAGTAACGGTTGTCCTTCACGTAGCGTATAAATGAACAGCAACTAACAGCTTAGCGTCCCATGGAACTGGTAAAGGAGTAAAGGGACAAAGCTCTCGGCGTTGATCAATACCTGAGGGATGCGCCATGCATTCGACTTCATTAAGCATTGTTTGGGAGGTGACTGAATGCATATCTGGCCTCTACAATGACTCGCGGTGGCCTACCGATGTATTCTGGTACCAAATTGCCGACCCCAGAGGGTAAAAGTTTTGGTTGGCCTTGGGCGCGGGGATCGATTCCACGTGTGTGTTGCAGGGCGCCTGCGACCACTGAGCCACACACGCCCCTATAGAAGTTGTAAAGGGTCTCAATAACCACCGGTGGCTGCAGAAACTCCAACTACTGTAAATTGGTCTCTTTTTTGCACCACTCATCAATACATCTGCCGTGGAGATCTAAGAGCTTCTTGAATTCGATTCGTTTTCCTCGCATTCATCGTGCACAAAGGTCTTCAAACATTTCGCGTATTGTTTCAGTTGCTGCTTGAGGATTTTCATAGAATGCAAGTGGAGTTAAATCTTTTTGCAATGGTGGAGATAGCTGGGATGAGACGTTTTCAGGTGAACTGGAGGAGAGCGGGGGAAGGATCGAATTAGCGCCTTTGCTCCCTGATCGACGGCGTCACCAACCACTGTGCTATGCCCACCTAACTGATCGCTTTACTCGTGCATTTCTTATTCTTCCTCATAATCATCATCATCATCATCATCATCATCATCATCACCAAGGTACATTAAGAGTGGTCGTTATTATCAACAAATCGTAGGGAAAAAGAGTAATAATGAGATCTTTCTACTCAGAGGCCGACATTCTATTAACCTTGGCATTGACAAATAATATTCACCTTTTTCTTGATCAGCAGACGCGACCTTGTTAAGAACAAGATTTAATCAGTGCAATACTGCCTGAGTTTTCAGCGCTTTTGCCATTTTCAGATCCGTTTTGTTCTCTATAAGTTTTCAAGTTACTTAATAGGAAAGGAGTCGCACAAAGTCTTACTTGGCTCAGGATTCCTCTAGCACCCAATATTTTACTGAATGAATCTTGTTAAGGATCTCGCCTCTGCTTATAAAGAAAAACCGTGAAATCATTCTTTACTTGACGTCGTTTTCGAGCTTTCACAGTACTGATCGAAAAGAAAATTTAACGATTTTTCATATGAGCTCCATTAATGAGCAATTTTCGTGTTACCGTAGTAGTAGCAGCGGTTGTAGTTAGCATTCCAAGAAAATCAACAGCACCACTGCCGCCCTGGCATCCGCCACCACATCCAAACTGGTTTGCAAAGAGTATGGTCTGTGCTGGAGCGAAGTGAGAACACAGTAGGATTAAAATGACGAACGATCGTTTTCTCATCGGAAATCAAAGGTATGAGACAAAAAAATTAAAATTCGAGAAGTAGAAAGCAACGAAAGTGCTTCGAAGAAGCACGAAGGAAAATCCACAATACGAAGCAAAACCCCTGCATATTTTTGGATCGGCTCACGAATCTGATGGCTGGAAGCATTTTAGGCCAACTTGAAGATAATTCTTTGCACGTCGCATTAAATAGATAAACATCAACGGCATTATTTTCCACTGATGGATGAGGTCTTCCTACGTTTTGCTCGGTTTTGTTTTTCCTTTTCGAGAGTGCATTTCTTGAACTGATTAAGAGAGACACTCTTCGACAACTATCATCGCCATCAGAAAGAGATCATATTGGCTTTCATAGCTTTTATATGTTTTTATTTTTTGAGAGGGTTAATGGCTTTTAGAAACAAAGTTTGAATAATACCAAGGATTTTCAAGGAATCACCTGTGCCACCTGTAGTCCCGTTGATCGTCGTGTGACTCGAGCGGGTGCCAGTAAATCTTCCATTTTTTTTCCTGTCGGGTTCAAGAGTAGCCCAGTGAGTTCTGCTCGCTCTAGGGACCTCTCGAGCATCATATCTTTCCTCTAGGCTCTTCGTGAAGAACTCTGACCATCGGGTCTGTGGTCTTCCTGCAGTACGTTTGATTTCCCCGAGGAATCCAGTCACGAACGGCTCTTGTCCATCGGTTGTCCTTCATACGCATTACGTGTCCGGGCCACCTTCGACTGTTTGGCGTACAGAACGGCATCTTCGATTTTTGATCTTTGGCGCAGGTCGTAGCTTCGGATCCCATCCCCTACTTGAGTAAAACGGGATACTCCTAGCATCGTCCTTTCGACTGCGCATTCGACAACGCTGAGTGATTTTTCATCCTGTTCACGCAGCGACCAGGTTTCAGACGCAAACGTTAACGCAGGATGTACGGTTGAGTCGAAAAGGTGGGCACGGCGTTGAGTGTTCTTTGCTCTCTTCATTATATCCTCGATGTTCTTGAAAGCTCCCCAAGCAGCTCGTTTCCTTCTGCTCAGCTCTGGAGCTATGTCGTTCATCATATTGATTTCCCGACCTAGATAGACATAACTGGAGCATTTCGAGATATTCGTTCCCGTGAGCGTGAATGGGACATACGAAACCTATCCGTTCTTCATGAACATCGTTTTTTTGAGATTTAGTCGAAGGGCCAATCTTTCCACAGGCTTTATCAAAGTCGGCAAGCATACGTTCCGCTTGGCTAATGTTTGGTGTTGTAAGGACGACGTCATCAACAAAGCGAAGATGGTGTAATTACCGACCATCGATTTCCACTCCCATGTTATCCCATTCCAATCTTCTCAATCTTTGCCGATATCGTGTAGGTCACCCTTCTTGAAACAATAACATGGTCTTGCTGGCCTTCCACTGAGTAGGGACCTTACATTCAGACAGATAACGTGTGAAGAGCCGAGTCAGTGTGTTTACGAGGACTGGCGGAAGGTTATTCAAGTGTTCTGGTCTTATCCTGTCCGGACCTGGTGCAGTTCGATTTTTTCACCGACGAAATGGCATCTTGGATTTCGGAAGCAAGAACCGGTGGTACAACATATCCATCCTCCTTTATTTCATATGATGGAAGGTGGACGTGGCTATCGAAGAGATTTGAGTAGCATTCGTGAATGATTTTCTCCACTGCCTTTCTGGACGCTGTAAGTGCTCCGTCTGGGCGTCGGAATGCAATCATCTTGGTCATGTAATTGGCGAAGCTTCGGTGGACTTTGCGAATGCTTTTCCCAGCCTCTGCAGCTTCGACCATTACTGCTGCTATTCTCTCTTTAAGATCTTCTTTATCGCCTGTTTGCATTGTTTTGCAATTTCGCACGTTAGTTCACGGTTACCTGCAGCTGTGTTTCTGGAGACACGTCTCTTGGTGACTTTCGAACTCTCAGCTTTCATAGCGCTAACGTGCAGATGTTGAATCGGCCGATCGTATTCTTCGTCGATGTTATCGACAACGGCATCTTCCCAACAGCCGACTAATGAATTGAATAAGTCCCAGTTTACAGTGGTTTCGAGACTTCGGTTTTTGAATTTAGCGGCTTTTTCTCCTTTCAGCGAGAAATAGAATCTTGCACGAAGGAGACGATGGTCTGATCCTGTGTAGAATTTTAGGACAACAGCGACATCGGTTAGGCAAAACCTTGTATTTACTATGATGTGGTCTATTTCGTTACGGTGCTCTCCATTGGGAGACTCCCACGTCCAGCGTTGTGGGTGGGGCTTCTGGAATTGCGAGTTACCATGGATGGTCTTGGTCACTATGGTAAACTCAGATAGTCGCTCACCCTGTTCGTTCCATTATAACCGGTGCATCCCAATGGGACGTTCTTCAAACGTTCTTCTTGGTCTAATCTTGGCATTGAAATCTCCAAAGATGACCTTGAAGAATGTGTGGTCTTCTCTGTAGAACTTCTCCAAGTCCATATAGAACGCTTCGACTTCTTCTTCGTCATAGTTTGATGTCGGCGCGTAAACGACGAAGATTGTCAAAGCGGGTGTTGATCCACATCTTTTTAATCGTAAACGTCCGATTTGGGTTGTAAGCTGTTCGAATGAATCGATGTTCATGGACAAACTCGTGTTGACGAGAACGCCGACGCCGCCGACTCCTCTACTGTCGCATGTTCCGAGGAACAGTTCTTCCCCGGTGTCATAGACGGCGTTTTGAATGGGTGGCGTCGTCTCGTCTCGGCCAGGCCGATGACGTCATACCTTATTCTTCTTGCTTGCATGAGCAAGTCTTCTGTCGAGGACCCGGATGCAAGTGTACGTGCATTGTAGGTACAGATCGTCACCATAGTTCTTCGTGATCCCAGCAGCTTCCATTGGCCCTGAGATTTTAGCAGCCTCTCCGTACTCGTCCTACCCAACGCTGCGAAATTTCGGGCTCTTTCGGGGTGAGAGAATGAGGCCCGTTTTTTTTTAGTGTGTTATCATTTTTGATACCCACGTATAGCTTGCTGGGCTCTGAACGTGAGAGCTGGGTATACTCATGGTTAGCTTGCCAGGCTCTGCCAGAGTGGACATGGAGCTCATTTGTTGGAGGCGACTCCTAACCGCCTCCTATATACTTCCCTGTCACTTGATTGCAGGCTTTTGGCCGAATTGACTCGTAGAGTACAATCCGCATAAGCGAGAAGGCACCCGCACACGCATGCATGAATACGCCCTAGCAAATACAGAAAGTGTGTGCCAAATCGGTGCAGCAGAAACTGGGAGTCCATACCCTGGATCACCTGCGTCTCAGAGAAGCAAAGGTCGCTTTTGGTCCGCAATTAACTCCCTATCCGCCAGCTGGGGACGCACCACATAGCCTCGCGACTAACCGGCTCGAGATCCCTCATATGATGGAGATCCGTGGTTTCGAGGTACGGGATGCAATTAATGCCATAAATTTGAGTTTACAAACCGGCAAATAGGACGGCATATAGGAAGATAAGATATGTCATAAAATATTTTATTTCTTCCTATATGACCCATGTTTACATCTTCTGTTTGGACCCCAGCCCATCTTGCATTCGATTCGTTTCCTCGCACCCATCATCCAAGAAGATCTTGAGTTATGCGCGTAAGTTCAACTATTGCCTGAGGATTTTTCGCCTTGGTTATGAATGTCGTTGAATGTTGTTCGAGTTGATTCTCCTTGAAATCCTAGGATAGCCATTGTGCACGTTCTCACGTGGACTGGAGATAGTGATCCGAGCTTGGACAAGTCTGATAGCAATTCCTCGACTTCGGGATAGAGTCGAACCACTACCATGCTCGTGATGACTAGCGCCACTGTGTCACTGGGCTACCCGCTTTCATATGAATAAATAACAGATAGGTATTTACTCAGTTACCTACTTATTTATTTGGGTAAGCGTTTTTTACCTGGAAAGTTTTTCTTAGTGAACAATGCGGGGTCCAGTAAAGTTTCTACTCATTTCTTTCCTTTACGATTGTCATCCATGGTGTTGGTCTGCTTCGATTATGATACACCTGGTTGATACGACCAACAAGCACAGCCAATCTTCTAGATGATTGTTGTTGTGAAGTCTAACTTTCTGCTCTTCTCATCTGTATGTCGTCGACTCTTCTTATCAGAATAGTAGGCGACTGCTTGAATCTCGAAAATGGTGCTTTTTTTTCGAAAGTTTAATTTGTGAAGAAAGATGTTGTATAGAGGATATTAGGATAAACCGTTCTCCGTTGATAAATGCTTGGAAAATGCGCTATGCATTCGACTCATTCGTATTATCGTTGAGGTGATTAAAGGGATAACAATTGATCAATAAAATCACTCAAGAAGGCATCGCCTACCGATGGATGCATCAAGTCAGCTTCTTTACCCTCTCAAGAAAGTCCAACAGCAATTTTCCAACTCCGGTCCGAGGGGTGATTTGGTGAGTTCGGAGCACAGGATCGAACCAGTGATCGATCCAGCATGTCTTCAGTGTATCTCCAGCAACTGCATTACAAGCTCCTCAATGTACACGGCTGTTACACTTTTCACAAGGTATCGTAAACACGCTCGAATGGGGCCCTTACTGCTGTTTTCCCGCACAATTCCTTATTGTTGCCTTTCAACGTCTTCACTGGAAGTCCCTTCACCCATTTCGATTTGCTTTCGTTCTGATCGCGAATTTGCTTTATTTCGATTTATACCCGCTCCTATATTATTCTGTACTTCATTTGTGCCAAGAAATAAAACGTTTGATAAAAAATATTTTTTAGCAACGCTTACACTTTTTTTGCCTCAAGCGAGCAGCTTCCCTATCCACTTAAACGTTAAACGCTATTACAAACACTTCACTTAGGTTGCATCGCATGGGTCCATCAAAAGCTATGCTATCGCAGTGGTAAAAAACTGTAAAAGACATTTTTTTCGAAGTTGTAAAAGTGGGGACAGGTGGTATGTGGAATTTCTGACAAATCCCTACAATCACAGCCACTGCTTGTACATGTTCACAGGAGAATCCCTGAGGTCCTCTAGTGGTCTGGGTCCCTTTCTTTCGAGAGATGTCATAGTAGTTACGAAAACTCATTGAGTTTGTTGCTTCCAGCCCAAAAAAAGGGTGGGGTGTACTTCTCTCCACGTTCTTAGGAACAACTCGAATTTCAAAATGAAGACTTCGAGATTAACTCCCACGTCCGACTTTCTATTAACCACGGCAATGATTGAATAATTCTTTCTACTTCTGTTTAGTATACTTTTTTCTACTTCGAGATTATTTTCGTCCAGTGGAAATTTTATGAATCAGAAAAAAATTTCGGCAAGAAATAGATTGAGGAGGGAGCGTCTCCAACTACTACTTCCAAATTTTTTCTTGCCTCTAAGATATAAGCCTTTTTACAAAAATCTTCTGCATCTTCAATTTGTTGCCAGCTAGTTTAATCTGGTCGAAATAGTATCAAGCTTCAGTTTCCTTCTCTTCTCGATTAACTTCTTCGTAGTTGGAAGGACCATGCGAAATTTTGGTGGTTGAGAAACTGAGATCAATTCAGCGCGACATTTGAGACTTTCGACAAGCATCCTGTCCAAGAATATTCTTCGTATAAACTGCCATGCGTTTTCTTTTTAGCGATAGTAGGTGTTGTTTCTCAAATTTGTGGCCGAGTCGATTTCTGTCGCGAAAGAGGCGGCGATCGGGTGCAGCACAAAATGGTGGCACTCTCAACGTGGCGACAACGTTCATGAAGATATTCTCGACCTCTGCTTGAGTTGTGCCACTAGGTCATTTCAGTTTCCAACGGTGTTTCCCATTTCTTTCTAAAAAATGAATTTTTTTGCGAAGAAGATGTGTTCTGGACAAAAGCGCTTCGGGATACTTTTCACCCTTATTTCGATCTTCTCTTCAAAATTTCTCAATTCCGTATTCTATCTTGGTGTTAAAAATCTATAGCAACAACTTGATAACAGTAAAGTTTTTGCGTTGTGGCCTCCATGTGGCAATAAATTGGTAATGATAAACTGATATGATAAGATGGAGATTTTGTTGAAGCGATGATAAAAAACGCCACATAATTTATTCTCGTCAGCTGCACTGGTTGGTGAGTAGCAAATAATGATTGAATTGACTGATCTTCTTCTAATGCTGATATAATAGAAGACGGCAAATCCTTAAACGAGATGAAAGGATCCCTTGTGCAGTACCGAGATGGGCAACGGAAAAGAGAACAAAGTGGTGAACAATACAAAGAAAGGTGAACGCCATCGACACTTCGTGATAGGACGTCTTCTCCATGCATGACAGGAGTTTCGTCTTCAAGTGGCCTATATCAGTCGTCCAGCTCCATGCTTGTTTATAGGGAATGGCGTTGAATTTGATGGAATTTGCACCCTCAAAAAGAGCCTGAAGATCGGCGTCAGAGGCGAATGTGCTCATATCGGCAGCTTCATGATAGGAATGTTATCAGGTCGTGTTGGGAAGGTTTCCGTTCTTCGATCTGCTCCCACTGGTTCTCATCCTTGACGTCGAACACTGATGCACTGGTGTGTGATGTACAGAACCTGGTTGTTTTGTTCCCTGGTCGAGGTATATTTGTTCGCTAAAGTTCTGACTTAACTTTATCTGTCAGTTCTTCGTCAACAAAATCACGAAATAACAATAAATAACTCGATAAGAAGTAGACGAAATACGACAAGTCTGCAAATGATTTAAAGCGCGATAAAAGAAAGAAATAATAGGCGAAAAAAAGGGAAACAAAAAAAGGAAGTAGGTTATGAAATATATGGGGGGACTAGATAGGCTTCAAAATATAAAAAGGCTGGAAAAATACCTTTAAAAGTTACGAAGAGCCCACTAATAAACCAGACGTTCATGGACGACATTGTCGCTTGACTTAAGCCAATTTTATAAATTTTCTAGTGGATAGAGGTGAACACGATTCTGGGCGTAGTCGACGGAATGTCGATTCATCCACACGGACTGGAGTAACGATCAAAACAAAGTTGCCACAACATGCTCGGACGCGTGAAGAAACATCCACTGATCGTTTTATAACAAAATGGGAATGAAAACGACCTGTAGATGCATCAGGTGATTTCTGATGATTTTCTCTCCTGAAAACGAGTGAAGGAAATCATAGACGTTAGTCAGTGGTTGTCGGTGCTGGTGAAATAGCCAGCGGTTGTCGAGAGATCTTTCGCCGATCCACACTACATAAATGATATTATCGATAAGAGAAAGAATCCCGCCAGCGGACTGAAACAAACCAGGAAAAAAGTGCGCTCTTAAAAAGGGAGGGAAATGATTTTTTAAGTCACTAGGGGTTAACAGGCTTCTTGGACTATGGCTCAAAGTAGAACCAATGCGACTGTTCTTTCATGACATTTCTTTGATTTGTTTGGTAGAAATCGTTGGTAGATAAACGGTACCGTACCAAACACCGACTGTTTAAGTCTTGCAAATATCTCAGCATCATTGTGGCTGTGATTCACATAGTATCCTGCTAAGAAAAAGTAATAACCAGTAAGTCAAAAAAGTTATAAATCAGTTGCTTAGTTTACGCCTACTATTTTTTTTGTTGTTGTGAGGATAAGTACCAATAAAAGTAAAAAATAATAAGTACTATGTAAAAAGTAGCAAACAAGTGAACTGGTAAAAAATAACAACAAATTCATCAGTTAAGAAAAATTAGCTGAGAGAGTGGCGAAACGAAAGACATGCATGGTATGGTGGTGAACGTGTTAACTCCCGGAAAGTGTAGTAGCGCGTTCGTTCCCCACCGCAAACAGCTGCGGTCCGGAGTTTTGCGAATATCTCAGCATCATTGTGTTTGTATCATCAGTTAAGGTTTAATTGCTGCACAAGGAATTAAAATATTTTTTCAGAACGACAAACTCGTTTACTTCCATAATAAAAGATGTTGAACATTTCCATTCCACACTTCATCTTTATTCTTTATGCTTGTATTATAATGCACTGAAAATAACTGCATTGTTAATAGTAGGGATCGTGTCAGGACCAACGTGTGTTTACAGTGTTGAGCTAACACGAGTCTGATAAATAGACTTTATTCGGCCAACGTTTCGACGCCTTCGTCTTCCTCAAAGCCGATGATCCAATTCGATGGTGCACAGCGGTTCGTATTCTCCATGTGGTGTCGTCATTATCGTATCGATCTTCCTCAGTGGAATACCGCTTAAACGAGGCAATCTCAATTAGCGATGCTCTTCTGTACAGGACGACTGTTGTTGCTATGATTGTACGGTGATAATGACTTGTTCTTTCCAAACAACCCATCCTGCAGAAGTGCTTATCGTTGTCATCTAGCTTTCAATGAGTGTTATAATATTTCAGTGCCAGTTAATAATGAAACCTACTTTTTGCAGGTTGAATTGTTTGCAAAAGAAACAAGTTCTTATCACCGGTCAATCATAGCAACAACGATCGTCCTATACGAAACAGATTTATATTATATTACATTCTACTTCTAGACATTATATTTATATTAGGTTTATACTGGAGACTTTCTTCTAAAGCATTACTTACATGCACAATTTTTTTTACATTGTCTTTTGGGATCTAAATATGTCTAGAACTAAAACTTCCAAATAATCGATAATAAAAATTAAGTCTTTAGAATTTCCAATGGGACAGTTGCAATTAAAGACATAAACATTACGTTGGAGACACTACCGTGTCTTGCCGGAAGGAGTTCCGATTGTTGATTTCCCTTCGTTTTCAAAATAGAACTTTTAAGGAGAAAAGTGGAATAAATGTATGTCTTGATCTCTGGAGAGCCATAATTTTATAGTGGTAGAGTAAGAATAAAGGCACTTGTGGCGTAGTGGTCGGAGGCACCTCGTAAGACACACGTGGGATCTGTCCCCGCGTCCATGGCCCACCGAGCCTTCCATCCCTCCGGGGTTCTGAAAATTGGTATCAAATTTGTGAGGATAGCAGCACTGGCTCGATACATCGGTAGGCCACGGCGAGTCACTCTAAAGGCCAGATATGCATACAATCGCCTGCAACGATGCTTAATGAAGTCGAATGCATAGCACATCTCTCAGGGATTGATCAACGCCAAGAGCTGCTTTACTTTTTTTCTAGAGATAGAAGAATCGTGTGCTACGAGCAAAGATTTGTAGAACCCAGTAATTTTTATTGCAAGCACAATGACCTGTAACACGTGGACCTTCGGAAATGGAAATCGTGGATTTGAAGCTCACCTGGGATTCTGAGTTTCGCTCAAATCTCACTATCATTTTGGTTGTATTTCACGTAACGCCCTGTCAATAGAAAAATAATAACAGGCAGTAAATAAAAATTAAACGTTATTTTTGAAATAAAATAAAATAAATATGTGAATGAAATCCACTATGAGCTGAGTTGTGTTGATATAAAGTGGTAAGCGAGTACTATTTCCGCATCGCGGTCACGTCATCGCGAACATCCCGATGAAATCTTGGAACGCTAGTGACGCAAGGGATAGAGGCACACTGGGTGCTACACACGTCCTTGGTTCGACGTCGAGCCTCATAGAAACCATACCCCTTCACCTCCTCGGGTATTGCCAGCTGTCACCAGTCTTTCAAAAAAGGATGAGAACAGTGTCTCGAAACACCAGTAGGCTCCGAAAGTCATTATGAGTGCTAAACGTGCAACAACACATGCATTTCTATGGTGCTACGAATAGAGTTGAATGCACAGCACATCTATTATGATTAATATCGAAGCACTTTATTCTTTTTTTTTCAACTGCTAATACAAAAGACACAGTGATTGAGAAAAATCCCCCGTTATGGATGGTTGAAGGCTGAGTCGATCGGGTAGATGAGCCGGCACCTTCTGGTCGCTTAAACGTGGGGAGCAAGCATGACCTTTAACGGAAAATTCAAATAGTGTTATTGGTCACTAAATTTCTTAATAAACTGAATGAAACCACAGCCAAGTATTAGGAAACTGTAATTGTTCATAAGTACTACTTGTACTTGCATGACCAATCTTCACGAAAAATCGTACGGGCCCCCGCACTTTCTTCATTCTACGATTACGCTACTGTAATGGGAAGCTTCTTTTTCTTAAATCCCTGGGAAAAAGCATACCGTTTCATTTCGTATTTGTCAGTCACCGGCTCTTATGAGTTGGAGAGAAGTTTCCCGCTCTGGTTTCTTGTAGGGCGATCAAGATTCCTAACCCTCTGTGAAGAAAACTTTGAACCCGTTTTCACCTTTAACAACTTTGCGGGCAATCTACTCTGCTCTTTGAGCACTTCTCATCCACAGCGAAGACTAAAAAATTCAGGAAACTAAAACAAGTGCTAATTTTTTTCTTTATTCACATGACTGTCTCCAAACATGTTATGCGGATCTCAAAACTTTTGTTCAGCTCGTTTCACTACAAACTAAAGAGTTTGTTTTCTCAATGAATGTCGTTCAAAGGAGGTTGGGTTGATTCGCCTTGGAATCCTACTGCCAGATCGTTCCTAGGTCTTCATCGTAGACTGTCATCGGCTTTCTTCTATCGTAAAAAACCCTTTGCTAGACGAGGCTGGTAAAAATTTCCCGAAGGCAGAGAGATGAGATTGTCTCCGCATGGGATTGAGCTAGTAACTGTAACCAGTGACATCTTTGACAACTGCAATTCCTACCTTCATCATTCCACGAACTTGTTACACGAAGAGAAATACGACTGATATTTAAGTTGTAACTAAATATAGCAGTCAGCATATATTCCATAGATTTCACCCGAATGTTAGATCTGTTAGGTCGTGTATTTTTAGGTTGTGCAATTTCATTACCATTATGAAACACGGTTCTATCGCTCCACCACGGCCACATATGTGGAACCGTTCTTAACAAACTAATTTTTTAGTACAAATGATCTGTTTGGGAAAATTGGACCTCCTGCTTTACATTGCAGTTCGGTAGCCAAAATATTATCTATCCACGGTGAGGCGGGAAATTATTGCAGACTACACCCGAACACCAGCCACTAGACAGAGAACGAGCTCGACATTTCCATCTGGAAACCCGATTAACATCAAATCATTGTCGAGCACCATTACATTAATGGCAGCAGCATGATCACCATCCAGCAAGAGGTGGGGATCTGGGAAACTCTAGCACGGCCCTCGAGACTCCAGGGAAGGAAGTCTTGCCTTACTAATAAATTACAAAACGAATGGTCACTTTAATGGCGCTCGCATGATTTCTTGTAGTTCATGAAGATCGGTCATTGATGTCGCACCTCATATAAGCAAATACCGAAGTCGTGAAGTTTAGCTGCAATGTGTGGAACCTCTTTTCGATCCACAAAGATCGGTTACGACTGTAGTTACTTTGTAAATGTATTCTTTTTGGTTTCAAGGATGCTTCTCAAATAGAATACTAAACAGCTAACAACTGCGCTGTTGATGGAACTTCTTCAGAACCTATAAAGACGGTGAAACAGCAACTATTAATGAAGATAACTCATCAAAGCCTCTAAGTACTAGTGGCCGATGTTACTGAACGAGAAGATGGGTGACGACCGTTCCTCCACAGAAAGCCGCATTTCATCTCATCCGTGTTGATCACATCAGCTTCTGTTTGGTCGCGTACTGAGCTACATATACACAGCCATAAAGCACTTTATCGACGAAAGAAAAAATAGGGCAGAAAAACGACAAACACAGGAAATGCAGTATGGTTTTATCATATATGTACTATATACAGATGTATTTATAGAATGAATACAATGAGATACCATAATATGACTAGCTTCAAGTTACCAAATTTGAATTCACCAATCTGCTCAAGTACAATATCAAACCAGAATCCAGAATTTTTCTCCGGACTAGAATTCAAATGCAGCGACCACATTGTTATATATTGTTGTATTTAAAGCGAAAAACAGATTATTCAGTTAAGGAGAATGATGTTTAATGAAAATACAAAGTAATATTGTTAAAATGACACAAGAACAACCGATGGCACGTTATTTCTACGCACCGCACAAGTCTAAGCGGAATACAGTAGCACTTCTACAGTTCAGTTTGACGGCATAAAAGCCAAGTCTTCGTTCATAGTGTAGTAGTCGTCAGATCGATCGCCTTATACGAAGTATGAGAATCGCAGATGATTAGTTGCGAAAGAATATGTTGACGTCGACCTCAGAGATTGGCGAACGATGAACGGTTGAGCGCCAACCAAAGGCGTTCATGTACTTTTCAAACACCGACTATCTGTTAACCACTAGGTCAAGAATTGCAGAACTAAAGGAGTCCGTGGAGAAAGTATGACGCTCTTCGTACTTTTCGAGCAGTCGAAACCTATTGGGAAGCACAGATATTTGTTACACGCATAAACTTTACAGGTGGAATAAGCTCTAAGGTCCTCAAGCCGAAGCCACATGGTAGCATGACCGCTTTAATGGATGTCGGCTTAGAGACATGTGAACGCGTAGAAGTGATGGGATACGGATGGGCTGTGAAGATGAGCCATTTAGGGAAGTATCTAAGTACAGAGGATAGGTGATCATACTACTGTAACAAAGCACTGTATTCCCGAAATCTTCTGCAGAAGCGGCGCTGCTGAACTTACCTGCCATCGTTGCTTTCACGATTCACTGATTCACATATCGCACACGATGAAGAAAACCCTCTATTCTAAACACATTTTTGTCCCACCTATATGATCTACCCTGTTTTAAGCAATAACAATGTGTATTTCTTCTAATAATAGTATAAGAAATAAGAATTTTAACTTTGATCCTTTAACGGTCAACGTAACAATAGGCTCACAACAAAAATGGAGCTAACTGTATCATACAACCTTTGGGAAATGTTAGGTCTCTAGTGTTGTCTCTCCTTAACAAAGACATAGGGATATTCAAGAACGCTTAAATACAGTTCTTAGTTTGAAGCTAGGTTAAGGAATTGCCCCTATGTTTTGTGGGATTACGGCCTTGCTTTGACTTTCAGCGGAATCAGGACAAAAGAATTAAGGAGTGACAACTACACGTCTTCAGTTTTGAATTATTAAGAGCTTAAAAGCAAACAATTTTCTCAGAGGTATGAGGAATAATTGAAAGTACCCCGTCTAAAATGAAAATGGGCCTTCAAAAACTTACATGAAAACACTTGTACTTGTTGGTTGGAGCTCGCGCATATCACTGTTAAACATGAATGGAAATGATGACTGTTAAAAGGAAGACGTTAAATCAAACTAATCGGAAGTCTAGAGGTATTGGAGTTAATCGGAAGACAGCGTACGATGTCGTGACATCCGGTGGTGCCAACGTCGCCATCAATGTCGGTGGAAAGTTTACAGGAACAGGAAAATCGCTCGGTGTTGTCGTGCTCATCGTCGGAAATGACAGCTGGCGATCAACATCCACGATTTCACTAGACGGCGTTGATGTGACAACACCCATTATCATCGTATTTTCATTCGCAGGTTGACCGTCTTCGCTACGTGACCTGGCTTCACCGTACACCTGAAATCGAGCGCCATCATTTTTCCGACTATGTTGCCAGTGATTATGGTTAAGCTCTTAAAGTTCAGGAAAAAAGTACTTCTCCATCTATTCTCTAAGAAGTGTGCCCATAGCTGTAAAAGCGTAAAGCACGTAAAGCATGAATCCGTAAGGGATGAGCCATGCATTCGACTTCATTAAGTATTGCAGAGGTGACTGAGTGTATGTTTAGATCTGCGATGGCCTACCCATATAACAAGCTAATATTTCTGAGAGTGAACGATAGACGAACTGTTCATAAAGATGTAACAGAAGTGCGAGGAATGGATGTGTTTGAGCTTGCGTCAGCTATATGTATTGGCAAGTGGAAACGATTTCAAGATCACTGACTGTGCTCAATGAATGTCACCATGTTCGAAGCAGATCACCACTATTAACCGTACTACTCGTGAAGGCAAGCATGTAAGTACCCAAGGAAGTACGTTGTTATCCTCCTAAATAAGTCTGGTACCAATTTAGCTCAAAGAAAACGAGCGTCCGGAAGGATGTAAGCTCAGTTAGCCCGGGACTTATCATTCCAACCTCCACACACGCTATTAAGGGGGTATGATATATAACTCATTTTGCTAATGTTATAAGCAGAATTTTGTTGCACCAGTTTTTTACTTCATTGTGCTCGGTAGAATATCATTCGTTTACTGCAGATTCAGTGGCTATTAAGAAATTACCCGTATAGTTTAGTGGGTAGAGGTGTTCACCAATGCACACATGGTTCGATCCCACGCCCTGGGCAAAACATGCCGTCATCCCTTCAGAGTCAGGAAATTGGTGTCAGATTTGTTTAGGAGGATAAAAGGGTGATTTTACACATCGGGTTAGCAACCGCAAGTCATTGTTTAGGACAAATGTGCACTCACTCCTCTTAATGGAGCCAAAAGCACCCTTCAGGGATTAATCAACACCGAACACTCTACCCTTTATTCGCTGAAATGAGCCATGACTTCTGCGACCTTTGAGCTAGTAATAGAATATTTGGCCTATAAGCTACAGGCCAATAAGACCTTTTCGAACTCTGAAAAGATGTAAAACCAGTGAAGAGTAAATCAACGCTAAGCAAATATTTTACACCGTTATGTTGCGTTGGAGAGTCCTTGCGTTGTTGCTCGTAAGGGCGCAAGTGATCAGTGGTCGGAGGCGTCCTACTATCTCTCCCGGCTCGGCAAATTGATACCAGACTTGTCTGGAAGGATAATAGCACTGACTCGATACATCGGTAGGCCACCGCGAATCATTGTAAAAAGCCAGATATGCGTTCAATCACCTCTAAAGATGATTAGTGAAGACGAATGCATGGCGCATCCCTTTAGGATTGATCAACGCCAAGAGTTTTTTTCTGTTTGCTCATTAGAATACAGAAACAGCCTATTAAGCTCGAAATCCATAGTGCGTCAAACTAGCATCTATAAGTTTGTCAATGAGAATGGAACTGAGATAGCTTCAACTAGACTACGTAGCTTCATACACGAAAGTGGTTGGAACACCACTTATCAGCAACAACAACAGACAGTTACTGCTGCAATTATTTTGAAATAAAGGTTTATAACAATGAGCAAACCTTGAAGAAAGGAACCTTTTTGATTCGTCGTCGTCTGTGTAGTCTCCGGCGCCTTCCTTTTAGATGAGTGCTAAAGGTAGTGGCAGTTCCGTTACTACCACTGTAATGCCATTCGAAATGTTTCCGTAACAAGCACTCGTTCCCAGTAAAAGACGGATCGCAATTACAAACATAATTCTCGGGTGGCATTCGAAATGTGCATCTGAATAACTTTCATATGATGTGTTAAGTTAATGTTGTGTTGTGTTGTGTTAATGACATTAAGTGTTTAGTGTATCGAAAGCAACCATTTAAAACACTATCTTAAGATTGCTGGTAGCATCAAGTGGAAAACTAGCTGAGAGAAATGCAAGGCAAGGGCCTTTGTAGTGCAGTGTGTAATACGCGAGCTCCCGAAAAGGGTAATCATGGTTCGGTCTGGCCGGGGATCTAAGCTTTGCGAATATTTCAGCAACGTTGTGGTTGTATTTCACGTCATACACTGTCGTGAAAAATTATAGTAGGCAGAAAATAGAAAGCTAACATTTTCTTTAGTGTTAGGCTTCTAGTAATTACAAATTCTTTGTGAACTTTGGCAAATGACAGATGAACGCAAAAAGAACCCCGTGGTTTCCCGCTGGCACTGAACCCTCAGTGAATGGTGACAGATTTCAAGTTGGATTTCTAATGGCAATCATCTGTGTACGTGCTACAACATTCACTATTATCTATAAGAATGTGCATTTTTTCAGAAGGCGGGAAATTTTTCTAGAAGATAAAAATCGGTCTATCAAAAAAACAGTGATAGATTGTGATGTCTGATAAACCATAGGATGGAAATCAGTTAATACAGAATGTATTACAGAATAACCGAACTGAGAGGCCCGTTCCGGAAGAACACATTGCCCACGTCCAGAGCATCGTTTTTCGCGACATCGTTGTGTCCGTTTGCGTATCAACGCCACCGTGCTGCAAAATACGAGCCAGTTTTAAGCCTTGTGAACTATCCAAGATATTATCCAAAGAACAAAAATATGGTAGTAAAGTGTGCGCTGTTGATCGATCCATCGGTATGCGCTACGAATTCCACCCAGTTCGTAACGTCGAAGAGGTGATTAAAGTGATTAAATGCATAATTTGTTTATGTGGCACAGGATAGACTTTCTTTTAATTACAGCATTGATCAAAAATACACTGTTTTACTAATTAGCAAACACGAGGTTGTTAACAGCAAGATATCAGCATAATACTGGCCTATGTTATGGGTGCCTCGCTTTCTTCAGAGCCTGGAAGAGACAAATTGAGACGCAATCTACTCTGTCAAACAGTAGCATAACCTCAGCAGACAAAACTTAATACATAAATGATTATTCGCACAGTGAACAGCTTCTCTTAAAGCACTCCCTGTTTCATTGTCCTTAAGACCTCTAGTTATCATTGGAGCTGAACCGCACAGGGCGTTAGATGGGTGAAAACATGCGCGACTCGGAGCAAAAAACAAAAAGACCTGAGAAATAACGCGAGATCACACATGGTCACATGTCACTCCTCCTGCAGTTCATTTTTGGATTTTTGGAGTTTATCCAGAGATGAAACAGCCCAAACGTCAGTCAGTATTGTACTGAACAAATCTTGCAGTAAACAACCTCGCGTTTGACCATCGAGTGTATTATTTGCTTATAGACTTTCGATGGTCTAGCTATGAACCGAGACATTGTTTCTATGATCCAAAAATAACTCTGGTCCTATACATGCGCATTTCCCTCATAGAAAGCTCATGCCAGTTAGTCGCGAGGGCAACGTGACGCGCCACAAAGTGGCGGATAGGGAGTGCTTACCTGAGATGCAGGTGGTTTTAGGGGATGGAGCAGATTTTGTCGTACATATAAATTCGGCCAAAAGATTGCAATGAAGTAGGAGGAAGACACATGAGAAGCGGTTAGAAGTTGCGTCCAACAAATAAGCTCCCTCGTCTACTCTAGAAGAGATTGGCAAGGTACTAGCGAGTATGCCCAGAATCAACGTTCAAAGTCCAGCAAGCTGTGCATGGGTATCAAACGCTAAACACAGTGAAATAAGTGGGCAATATTCTTCATACTCAGAAAGAGCCCGCAATACGACAGCGCCGAGTAGGAGAGCAAGGAGAGATTGCCAGGAAATCTCAGT
Source organism: Angiostrongylus vasorum (assembly GCA_018806985.1). Classification (NCBI taxonomy): domain Eukaryota; kingdom Metazoa; phylum Nematoda; class Chromadorea; order Rhabditida; family Metastrongylidae; genus Angiostrongylus; species Angiostrongylus vasorum. Next base: position 479,463 of record JADANN010000268.1, read on the forward strand.
TCGGCTGCCTAAATCGCAAAAGACCACGGTGACGGTCTGACTGGAGGAGTCGGCGGAGTCGGCGTTCTCGTCAACACCAGTTTTTTATCAAGAGACCGCTCTCTCATGTTCATCGATCTAGTGGAAGCTTTTGACTAGCTGAGATAGAAGTGGCCATAGAAGCCCTGGAGAGGCACAGGGTCCCTAATTAGTACATAAGTGCTTTTCGTGATCTATAACAAAAAATTCGCAATCAAAATATTGCCATTCTACAGCGATTTTAATATCGACGTCAAAAGAGGAGTTTGGCGAGGCGAAACCATCTTGCCTAAAATATTTATCGCCACCCTTGGCACGTCATCAGAACACTGTAATAGGACAACATTGGAGTGAAAATCGATGGACGGCGCTACTATATCATCTTTGTTTTGCTGAAGGCATCGTTCTTATAACAGTAAGCGTAGCAGTACAACATTATAGCTAAGCGGAACTAATGCCTGTCGATTTTAAAAAAGCCTGTGCAAAGAATGGTTTGTGATTAGATCTCGCAAAAGTATCTTCGTGAAGAGCGAGTTGGTTTCGTATGCCCCATTCACGCTCGACGGAATGAATATCTCTGAATGCTCCAGTTTCGCCTATCAAAGTCGGAAAATCAAAATGATGAATGAGTTAGCTCCAGAGCTGAGCAGGAGGAAGCGAGCGGCGGGGTGAGCTTTCGGAAGCATAGAGAACCTGGTGTGGATAACAAAGAACACCACCTGACTCCGTGTCCATCTTTTCTACTACACGATTCTTCCTGTCTTAACTTATGCTTCAGAAACCTGGTCGCGGCATAAACAGGACAAAAGATCAGGAAGTGAAAGGGATGTCAAACATTCTACAAGGAGACCGAGATCAGGAAATGGAAGGGATGTCAAGCATTCTACAAGGAGACAGCCGAATCGATTGCCAGAGTTCTTCGCGAAAACCGTAGAAGAAAGATGTGATGGTTAACCAAGCAGTCGCTCGACCGAGCAGAACGTACTCGGCTACTTTTGCACGCGATAGGGAGAATTGACCGATTTACTGGCGCCCGTTCAAGTCACTCGACGACCAACTGGAAGACACGTGATACAGATTATACCGTGCTTATGATCTCGTAGAGGTGCAGGGTTTGGCTTGCTTAGAGCGTGGGGTCGAACCATTGACGATATTGCTACTGGAGGGCAAACAATCACCAGCGTGCTACACGCACTCGCATAAAACATGGAAACACAGTCACTAAGCATTTTAAAGTGGTCGTTTTCTAGAAAGCATTCATTTAAGCCATCATTAGTGAATTTGTCAGACTAATACTCTGTTGAAAACGCTGTTAACCATCGTTCAATCGTAATGCTACCTAATTTTCTCACTATTCATTTCTCACTATTCTCATTCTCACTATTCATAATATTCTTTTTCCAAAACAGATTATTTGACAAAGAGCTACGCAGAATTGACGTACTGGAGTCAGAAAACTGGATATTTTTTCAAGAGATTAAGAACGAGAAGCCTTAAGAGAACTCACGGTCCCAGCGAATTGCGAACGTACTCTGCGAGTCCGTTACAACGTTGTTTCATGTTCTTACTTGTGCTCCAAAGTATAATTCCACGAGCTCCTAGATCAGCAGCTTGTTTCAGGGAATTGCACATATCCTTCTGTAGAAGAAAACATTGGAAGAAAGTTATTCGCAAGCAGAGAATTCCTCTTTGACACTTAGAGATTGGTGTGAGTGGATATCCACCTCATTTTCTTTGGCAACAAAATCGAATTCAAGCGTTGATCCAGTATTAATTCATGAAGTTAGAGCATGGCCCATGGCAGATACATGCCAGCGCTTTATAAAGGGTATTTCAAGACAAGAAAACTTCGCATGAAAGACGGAGGAAAAGCCGTGAGATCATCAAGGCACCTAGACAGTCATTGTTTTTCAAATCATTCATTCACGTAACAATTATCTGGCTCTTTCTTTCACTTTCTTGTTGCCACACAAAGCTAGCTAAGGTGGTGAACACCTATCGAAGACGCCAAGACAGCAGACATCTAAGGAACTCTCCAAATAAGTACAGTCAGTTTAACGCAAATTAAAGGATAAAGCATAAATGATAATGAGTTCGGCTCCGGTCAACCGGTGATACCTATCTATTGACCCCAGAAGAGCTTGGTTTTCTCGAGGCGCAGGATTAAAACAACGACGGTGTTGTGCATCGCTGGGAACCTCGAACCGCAGGGCTACATGTTAATGAGGTATGAATGAATAGATAATTGAATAGTTGGTGGAAAATGTAAGTGCAACAGATATCTCGACTGAACTTACTTTGACGTAAAATGAATCAAAAACTGTATATGGATCGTATTCAAACTTGGTGTATGGATAGATGTCAAGCTTCGGATTCTGAAGAGCAGCAATACGAACCGATTCCACCATTATCGCCTGTTGTACAGTTACACCAATTAATGTGATGATGTTAAATGACTACCTCACTAGAAAGACATGGAAAACAGTGGCTTGTCATAACTCAATGGTAGTGTGAGATTACAATTCTTTCTTGAAAATGCAAGGATACCTGTATATAGTGGTAGTTTTGAAGATTTGTACCCTTTAGACTTAAATAGATTGAAGGAAATAGAGCGGTGCTTGCTTCAAATATGAACGACATCCTGAATTCTTTGGATTAGGAGTGTTACTAGAGAGTTATTATCTAAAACAGTAAAATTGCATAACACTTTAGCGATGACATGATTCACACATCAGTCACACGTTCACAGGTGAACTAGCCGGTATGAGTCACATATGACATACTTCATACTCCGGTTCTTTAATTCGCCCACAGAGGCTTTTTTACTAGGATTTTTGTAGTCGTTCAATAGCTTATCCAAAGCAGATGTTGTGGTAGAAATCTGCTAAGCAAAACTCTCCTATGCACTTAGTGACTTACAAATTTGTCATATTTGTTTCCTATGCTTTTCTTATCACCAGTTTCAATGTTTTATTAGTTGTAAAAGAAAAACCTCGACTCACTTATTGTTGTATTCCCTAAAGACTTCGTTACATAACATGTTTGTAGAAGAATTTCCCGCATCATAATTGCAGTATGGAAATCCGTAGAATCCCCAACGTGCGTACGGTCGTAATTGTCGTCCTAAGCGGATTGTCGAGAGAAAAATCTTTCTAAATAACATTCTTTCATTCTTGGCACATGGATTTGCCAGTAAGCAGAAAACACGTTGCCACCAAAACAAACAGTGAACCAGATGGTCCGAGTTGAAAAGCTTGAAGGCATCAATTGCGCTAGTTTTACATCACATAATTACTATCAGTTATTTATTCTATCTTTGAGATCCAGCAGAGTATACGTTGACAGACACGGGTGGGTAGGTTATAGAATAAGAACAAATGGCGTATGGATGAAAAGATCACTGGAGTGGGATATATGCAAGTGTCCTCTCAGACAACCTCCTATACGACGGTCAGCCGTGTTCGTTGCTTCCTACGTCTTAGATAGAAACGATTTATAGATCACGGAATGTCCCTCGCGGACCTCATCATGTTAGAAGCGGACCATCGCCACGGACGACGACTGCGTGAAAAAGAGACGAACGAAAAAGTGTTGGGGTTCACACTATTCATACCATCTAAGTAGGTATACTCTCCAAGATATTTGTCTTGCGACAACTGACAAAAAGCTTCCGACACCTGGAGCATTTGAAACCGGATAGATTGCCAAACTTGTAGAAGACATATTGCTTTGTTGCTTTAATGGCATGCTGTTTATTCAATTGCTTTGCTATTTAAAGCATCACCGGGAAAAAAGAAAAAAGTTTAATTTGCAAACTATGGAGAATCGAAGTCTTTTGTTGCCAAAATTAAAAGCTTGTGCCCTCTAGCACAGATCGTTAGGTTAAAAAGCATTTCTGTCCCAATCAATAAATTTCACGGCACGCTGAGATAACTGTGCTTAAAGACAAGGGCCAGATCGACCATGTGTGAGTCACATAAAACTCGTATGGTCCACAATGTGCTGATTACCGCATGAACCACTGCTCACATTTGCGCAGCATTTATAAACGGATTGCACCCCATTATAGTGGAATGGCTCACACATTTTGATGGATTTCCTATTTTTTAAAACTGAAAAGGCCTTTAATCCACTAGGGATGAGAGATTACTAAGAAATTCGTGTGACAAATCCAAAACCAGCAAAAAGGCCATAAGAAAGAAAAAGTGATGAAGCACTCCATGCTAATCAATTCCCTAAAGGATCCGCCGTGAATTCGACTTCACCAAACAACGTTAACGGTGAATGAATGCATATCTGGCCCATACGAATGGCTTATATAATGAACTGCGGTGGCCCACTGGTGTGTCGAGTCAATGCTGCTGTTCTTCAGACAAGTATGGCACCAAATTGCCGTGTACAGGTTCCGCTGTCTAGCCTTATGCTAACAGTTACTGTCACTTTTATTTTTGTCACAAAGTTCAACTTCTTTATTTTATCTCAATAATATGAGCTTTAATTGGTAGCTCAGATAAGAACGCTTACAATCTAAAATTGAACAATTTATTTAAAACCTCCTTAAGAAGGATCAGATCAGATAATCTGCCACAATGATGATGAGATATTTGTAATGTTCCGGACGTCTGCGTCTGTTGAGTGCCTCAGGTGAAAAATTGTAGTATGCAGTAAATAGAAATTTAACCTCCCAACGGTTTACCGCCTCATCGTGGCTGGGAGGTGTTCCTGGGTGTCGGACTGCGATGTACAGCGGGGTGATTCGTCACCTCGGCAGGGTCTTCCAAGCTGAGAAGGAGTTCGGCGTTTCTTTCAGGAAGCCTACCTAAAAGTAAACCAATACCAGAATCTACCTCCGTCCTGGTATCAAAGTCGCATGGTGGGTAGTCCTCTATCCACAAGGGCTTCGACTGCCTGTCGTGGTGACGACCTAGGGCAGACTTTGGCCAGGCTGTCCTCGGGAACCACAATGTTCCAGGGAACCACAATGGCTTAACCAGCAAATCTCCGAAAAATGGTGATTATGCTGGGGCCCGCACAACCACTGAAGACGGGCCATCGAAGTATCCAAGTACCTGCAGTACGCATGGGGTCGATCCCTGCACTCTAGGCTGACCAAGCCTTCATCACTCCGGGGTCGACAAATTGGTGGTACCAGACTTGTCTGGGAAGATGGAAGCACTGGCTCGGTACATCGGTAGGCCACCGCAAGTCATTGTAAAGGCTAGACATGCATTCAATCACTGCCAACGATGCTTAGTGAATTTGAATGCATAGGGCATCTCTCAGGGACTAATCAATCTCCTCATTACACTGATGGATCCTTTTAATAACTGAACATTTAATAAGCATGTAATTTTACGCTGTATGGAACTGTTCGAAGCACAAGCACCACCGAGAAAAGTAAAAAAAGATCATACTTTGCAGCCGCTTCGAACTCCTTCCTTGCCATCTCTTCGGCCGATTTGTTAGAAATTGATGGATATTGTTGGCGAACAAGGCGTATTGACTCCTTTTTATATACCTAAAAGCAACGTTGCCTCTGTAAGCGTAGAATATTATCGACGTTTTTTTTCTTTTTTCCGTATCTTTCTTAATGTTCTCTCTTCCACATTTATTCGCTTCTTGTTTCCCATAATAATCTGAACCAAAATGTGAGCCATTACCATCCAACAGGCGACATTGTTCCACAGGAACATCATCGTTGGTGCTGTTGATGATTTTCATGGAGTTTTTTCTTCATATCTTATTGCTTTAACTACATGTTGGACGTCTCTGCAAGATGTGTGAACAGTTCCCGTTATGATACCTCACAGTTTTCGCAGTGAGGACCTACTTTGCTCATGGAAATGACTGTCAGGAATCTAACTAATACCGATCCTAAAATCGAATCCGTTGTCGAAACCAAAGCATCTTGCTCAATCCGAACATAACAACTGCTAAGGAAGTTGCTCCACATATACTCCCCTTCTGGGGATCTCGTTCGTAGCGGACATCGCTGGAACCTCTTAAAGTTCGGACACTATTCTACCCAGGTCTGATTATATTATCCTTTAATTTCACTTTAAGGTCAACCGGAACGAATTAAGATGACAGATTCATAACTGTTAATCCGCTCCTCTTTTCGGACTTGTCGTCTTCTAGGGACACACTTCTTCTCCAAACTTCACTTCTTTGATGTTTAGCTGAGCCTCACAATTTTTTACGAAAGTGCTCCCATTACAACGATGGTAAGATATTCGCAAAACTTCGACCCAGAGCCAGATCGAACCACGATTTCCCTCTCCGGGGGCTCGCGCTGTACGTACATAATGCCGTGAAAATTGTAGCAGGCAACAAATATAAGAAAGTACAACGTTTCCATTACTTTTGCAAAAATTAGGTTCCTTGCGACGCATAGTTAGTAAGGATTGGCACTGAATGGAATAAGCAGCATAATTAGATAAAGGCACCCCTACTTACTTACCTACTTGGATACTTGGATGGCCCTTCCTCATTGGTTGTGCGGGCTCCAGCTCTAGTAATCTCCATTTTTTTTGGAATTTTGATGGTTTAACCATTGTGGTTCCCTGGAGTCCCAAGGTCAACCAGATCAAAGTCTGCCCCAGGTCGTCACCACCACAGGCAGTCGCGAACTTTGTGGATCAGAGGGAGGAATTGCCACCATATGACTAGTTTCATAACAGCATGGTGGTGATTTCTTGCAATGACTTACTCTAAGCAGGGTCTTCTGATTAAAACTCCGGATTCGTTCTCAGCTTCGGAGACCCTGCCAGGAGGATGAACCGCCCCAGTACATTGCAGCAGGACACCCAGAACACCTCCCAGCCACGACGAGGCGGTAAACCATTGGGTGGATCTTTATTTATGTAAAACAACATTATATATTGGTTAATAATGTCAAAAAACGGCAAAAAAACCCACAGATTTTTTACCCCAGTTGAGCTTGTATAACGGTCGCCATTCTTCGAAATCAATGACTGCGATTCCGCTGAAATCCTCACGGGGAATCGCCGCACGGATTTGCTCCGATACTCGAGCGAGGTGTTTGTCAATAGAACAGTTCTAAAGCAAAGAAATCTTATATGGTAACGGAACAATTCGTCTATCACTTCTCGAGGGCGAGTATGGCGCCGAAAATAGAGGTCCTCTGCAATGCATACATGACCTTGGTTCAATTAGGGGCTTTTGGTTGTCATGCCATCCATAACATCGTGGTCAGAAAATTGTAGGGTGAAAACGCAGATCTTATATTGTACATTGATAAGCCAATGCAAGTCATTTTATAGGCTACATGTGCAACCAATCATCTCTACGATGCTACGAATGCAGCCGAATGCATGGCGCACTCTTGAGGGACTTATCAACAGAGGCTTTATCGTTCCAATCGGTATTATTTTCCTATACAATGTACGAATTCACTGCCAAAATTCCGCCTGTTGTCGGCCGTTGGAAGCCGAGTCGCTGAGTGCCACACTAGCTCCCTCAAGCCACTGTTTTGACAGCAGAAGGAAGTCGGTGTGTCGATCGTGTAGATAATAAACACCTTCCAGTCCCCAGTTACAACATCAATTTGCGAAATTTTGGATGTTTTTCCACCTAAATCTTTGAGAAAACATTGGTGATGCAGAAACCCTGGTGTACAAATGAGGACGCACACTACTGGACGCTCAGTATTCTTACAAATGTCGTTTTTTTAACGACCTTCATTTTAATAACTCAAAAGACCGACTTTCTATGAACCTCAGCATAAATGGTTAATATATTTATTTACATAATCTTATAAACTGATCTTGCTGAGCTGACGCGAGGTTGCTAAAATTTTTTTCGTTGTCGTTGTTGATGTTGTTGTTGTTGTTGTTGTTGTTGTTGCTGTTGCTGTTGTTGTTGTTGGTGTTGGTCGATGGCTGACGTTTCGGCGATTTCGCCTTCTTTAGAACCGTGCTGTTGCAAGCGGGACTGTTTGTGTTGAGTTCCACTCGTAACAGCACGGTTCTGAGGAAGGCGAAATCGCCGAAACGTCAGCCATCGACCAACACCAACAACAACAACAGCAACAACACCATCAACAACACCAACAACAACGACAACGAAAACCTATATCAACCTCGCATCAGCTAGCTCAACAATAACAGCTTATAAGACGTTCATTTTATTAAATCGTATAGCAGTTCGCGCCCAAAACACTGAGAATCCGAATTAAAAATGGACTAAACTAGATACGACAGCTGTTCACTCACCTTAACTCTTCATTTTCAGTTCGGACAGAGGGTTCCAGTTAGTCAGACCAATTAGTTTAAAATTAACCAAGAGAAATTTAATAGTAGAAATTTTCAAAGTTAAAGAAAAATGCTTATCTCACCTGTGGTAAGCCCCCATTCACCGGCTCGTTGACGTCACCATTGTTAAAGTATGGAAAATACCCGAAGTTATACTCGTAAAATATAACGATTTGATCGCCTAAGAACTCATGACCTTAAAATAAACACATTCATACAAACAGTAAACCATTGTCTATTATTACACAGCATCGTTTTTTTCATTTTACCGAAAAAAAGAAAAAAGAAAAAAGAGCGCGTGTATCGCAGTGGTCACAGGCGCCCAGCAACACACACGTGGAATCGATCCCCGTGCCCATGGCCCACCAAGCCTCTCATCCCACTGGGGTCGGCAAATTGGTACCAGACTTGTCTGGGAGGATAGCAGCACTGGCTCGATGCATCGGTAGGCCACCGCGAGTCATTGTAAAGGCCAGATATACATCCAGTCACCTCCAAACGATGTCTAAGTCGAATACATGGCGCATCCTCAGGGTTTGATCAACGCCGAGAGCTTTATCCTTTTTTTTCACCAAAAAAAGGGAAAAACAAGGTCAGAAGATCGTAAAGCCGATAGGAGTTCAGGGATTTCTATGCCAAGTTTTGGACGAATGAAAGAAAACTTTGCCAGTGCCAGTGGAAAGAAAAGTCTTAAGCGCCAATGATTTTAACGTTGACACGAAATATACTCTTCATTAGAAATAGTTTTCCAAATAGTACATTAATAAAAAATCAATTCTTTTGTTTGTTTTCTTCAAACAAAACAATCACTAGTCTAACTCTGTGTTATATTTATATTTAATGACATATGGCAAACATTGTAATGAAAAACATGCGCATTGATCGAAAGGTCAGCTCCTCGATGATCGTATACGATTAGAATTGCTAGAGAAAGCCATTTGGGCAGAAATAACAATACAAGTCAGCTTAATTGCAATACGGCTTGTGGCGACGTCATACGGTGATCGTTGTGGAAGCCTCATTGGAAAAAAGTGCTAACGTTCGTTGAAATCAATATTAACACGAGATAATTACCTTTTTTTATTTATGTGACCCACGCCATATCTGCTGTGAGGACTCTAGTGTTTCTTGCATTCGCTTCATTTCCTCATATCCATCACTACGAAAGTCGTTGAACTTTTTTACATATAGGCTCAGCTGCTGCCTACTTAAGCAGCCTTCGCTGTGAAGCTCTTTAATGCTGTTCAAGCCGATTCTTTTTAAAGGCCTGGTATAGCCGGGCTAGAGCGTTTCTACTAGGATTGTACAGAGTGAGTTAAGCCCAGAAAAGTTTTTCAACAATTCCCTTATTCTGGTGCGATGAGAGGCTGACAAGCTCAAGGCGGGTCAGAGCAGCATCAGGATCGTGATGAACAACATCACTACCACAGTCTCACCTGCCCGTATTTAACAATTAGAACAAAAAACATCATAGAAGAGAAAAAAATCGAACTATTGACTCTTCGTTCCATGAAAAAAAGATCACTCACCAATATTATGCTTTATACCAAATTGTTGAAGTGGAATGTCGATCCCTCGGTTATAACAGACTTTAGAAGGGACATTCCAGTACACCTGAAAATTTGATTTTCATTCATGTGACCATTTTTTAGCGTTTTTTTGTAAATTAACCAACAGAACACAACGATTATTCTCTAAAGAATTTTCATTTAAATATTTTACTAAGGATTGAGCAATATCAATAGCATTGACCATCCCCCCCCCCAACGGTTTGCCGCCACATCGTTGTCGGGAGGTGTTTCTGAGTGTCGGGCTGCGATATACAGCGAGATATTCATCCCCGATAGGGTCTCCCAGGCTAAGAAGGGGTTCAGCGTTTTTACCAGTAAGCCCAGCTAAGAGTAATCCGATACCAGGATCCACTACCGTCCTTGTATCAAACTAGTCGCATGGTGGCAAATCTCCCTCTGATCCACAAACGCTGCGACTGCCTGTGGTGGTGACGACCTGGGTCAGACTTTGGCCCGGCTGACCTCAGGGTTCCAGGAAACCACAATGGTTAAACCAGCAAAACCGTGGGAAAATGGAGACCATACTGGGGCTCACTCAACCAGTGGGGACAGGCGATCCCAGTATCCAAGTGAGGATTAGCATTGAAGTGCACTTTCAGCACAATAGAAAGGACTTGTATTCTCATTAACCCATTCAATTTCAATTCCATATCTCCCTTTTCATTCAATCTAGTCATTTCATGTAAGCTACAGCTCATCCATATTGTCCCAAACGTTGCTTTTTTCCTTGTTTAAGGAATGCATCACCAAATTAGAACAAAAGAGATTGGCAAATGTATTAAAAGTGAAATAAAAAAAGGTTAAAAACGATGTAGGATAAAGCTCTTAGTGTCGATCAGTCTTGGGGAATGTACCATGCATTCGACATCATGAAGCATCGAGGGGTGATTAGAAGTGATTCAATGCAAATCTGGTCCATATAATGGCTTGCAGTGGCAGTGGCATACCGATGGGTCAAGTCAGTGATGCTATCCTTCTGGACAAATATGGTACCAGTTAATGACGCCGGAGAGATGGAGGACCTGGTAAGTCTGGGGGTGCTACATCGAACCAAGGAACAACTGCGTATTGCAGGACACCTCTAACAACTGACTTGCACAAATGGAAAGGCTAAATAGTTTAAAAAAATAGTTCAGCACCAATTTTAGTATTTTAATTTAAAGTTCAGCATCGACTATTCACGTAATCTTCAAGAGGTTACATGAATCCATAAAATCCGACTATTACTGTGATACAGAACTACAATAATGCTGAGATATTTCCAAAAACTGGACCCTACTTCAGCTTCGAAACCGCGACTACCTACGCTTTCTGGGGCAACGTGTTATCCACTGCACCACCGAGGCCCTCGCTTGCCTTTCCCTTAGCCCGTTTGTTACCCTAACGGTGCGGAGCACAAATCGGCACTGAACCCACTTAAGCTGCAGCTGAACTCTAAATCGCAATGTTTAACATCTATTTATTCCTTTAATCGGTGATTGCTGATAGGACCGTAAGGGTAAGAAACTGGCCGAGAGAAAGGCAAAGCAAGGGTCTCGGTGGTGCATCGGATAACACATGAGCCCCCCAGGAAGGACTAATTCTTGGTTCGAAGCGCGCATGAGGTCTCGAGTTTTGCCAAATATCAACAACATTGTGGCTGTCTTTCACAAAACGCCCCGCCATGAAACGAAATAATAGCCAGTAAATAAAAGTTACGCAAGCACTGTGATATTTATTTAAAGCAAACAGGGTTAACGTCGAGCATTTTGGGGTCATGAACGTTCCCGATCCAGGAGAATGTATTTCTTAAAAATTTACCAAGTTATCTTGAAGGAAAGGTTTCATCGTAAGCAAAATATTCGATCCATCATACAGCCATCTTTGGCACCATCCGTGATTACAAGGATTTCTAGAGTTTTTTATAGACACTTCTGACACTATGATCGTCTATTTTTCTGTAGACTAGCCCTCTAAACAAGAAGCTTCTCATTTCTGTTTATCCATTACTGGTAAATTTTTTTGACACGGCAAAATATGAAAGACAAAGCGTAACGTTGTTGATCAACGGAAGGCCATTTGGACGTTTTCCTGTTGAAAAACTCGCTATTAAATATCTAGTCCGGTTAGTGCTAACCCAAAGCAATAGTGTAAGTACAGCTTGGATAGCCATCGAATGCCCGAAGTCGGATCGGTCCACAACAGTGATTTCGTGCTTTAGCGAGGTGTGCCTCGTTCTTATGGAAGGTGACGAAGAAAAAAATGAACAATTTATTGAGCAGGTACTTATTTTCACTTACATTTAAAACTCTACAGCAGAACTTACCGGGAAACTGTCCAGTTGAGAGAGAACTGAATCGAAAAGAATTACAAAAACTGTGAGTGCGGTTAGCATCGTAGATTATTTCTAGTCGTCTAATCAAATTCGTACATAAACTGAAAAAAGAAAAAATAAATAAAACAATGAACAGAGTAGGAAATTTTCAAAGATCTAACGAAGATTGTCAAAATGAGGGGTGACGACGAAGCTAATCGAGAGGCAAATTCGTAGGAGAAGCATTTGACAAGGTTACTAAGAACAACAAACAACATGGAAAGAATACATATCGACTTCCTGCGAAATATAGGAACGAATAAGAAATCTGGATAGTGAATGTCTATGCTGAAAACCTGGCCCATCTAGGTGTGGAATCAAATTGGACTGAATAGGGAAGACGCGGCCACGACAAGGGAGGAATAAGTCGATCAGAGAAAGGCCACAAGTAGCCGAAATTTCCGCTGCAGGATCTCCGCGTAGAAAAATAATTGACGTATGAAGCATCTCAAAAGAATGACTTTGTACAAACCGCGGCGTAATAATCAATACGTACATATTTTTTAAATATATTTTTTATTATGTTATTACTATTATATTATTATATTATTTATTATTAGACACTTGGACACTTGGACGGCCCGTTCTCACTGGTTGTGCGGGCCCCAGCCTAATATCCATTTTTTTGGAGTTTTGCTAGTTCAGCCATTTTTGGTTCCCCCTGGAGTCCCGAGGTCAGCCTGGGCAAAGTCTGCCCTAGGTCGTCACCACTACAGGTAGTCGCCGCCCTTGTGGATCAGAGGGAGATTTGCCACCATGCGACTAGTTTGATACTAGGACAGTGGTAGATCCTGGTATTGGTTTACTCTTGCTTGCCTTCCTGATGGAAACGCCGGACTTCACCTCCACTTGGGAGACCCTGCCGGGGGTGCGAATTGAAGCCCCCCGCTGTACGTCGCAGTCCGACATCCAGGAACACGTCCCAGCCACGATGAGGCGCTAAACCGTTGGGAGCACTAGCTATTATATATTATATTTTTTATATATATTTGTATATATATATATATACGCCAATTTTGAAAAACACCTACCGTTCCGTTGGACCACCTGTGTGTTGTTCACGAGCGATAAAGAATGGGACCCATGCATGAGGATGTGCATCAAAAAATTCTGAGATAAGGTGCCATAATCACGTGTGACAATGATGCATTTGTCTTTCCGGTTCATTTTTGGAGTTTTGAAACTTATTCAGAACGCCTCAAGCGTCTTGCGCGCTGATGTTACAGATTCCTTTGCTAGGATCCAGCGATTCACTTCAAAATCATCACCACTGTGCTTTCACATTGCAGTGAATGTCTGGATCTTAGCGCAAGAATCTAAAACATCAACGCACAAGACGATTGAGGCGTTTTGGACGGATTTCAAAAAGTCCAAAGTTGAACCGGAAGGACGAATGCATCACTGTCACACCTAATTCGGCACCTTATCTCAGAATGATTTTTTTGATGCGCATAGCCATGGACGGGTCCAACTCATCATTCCTCGTGAACAACAAATGGGTAGTCCAACGGCACGGTGGGTGGTTTTTTGGTTTTTTAAAAATCCTACCGCTCGCCTCATCACACCCGGGTGGTGTGCTCTGGCGTTCAACTGAGATGTACTGCGGAAGGTTCCTTTCTCTATCAAGGTCTGCAAAGCCTAAAAAGAATTCGGTATTCTCATTTGGAACCCCAACCAGGAGAAAACCCACTCTACAACAGAGTTCAGTAAATTCGCTAGCTTCCACCAAAGTATAGCAGGAGTAATGAAGCTAATGAAAGAACTGCGAAGCTCTTGGTGTCGCGCTTGAGTGGGAGCAGTTCAGAGGAAGGCGGAGGGTTGGGCACCTCTGGCGCGCAACAAGGACAAACCGCAATTTTACTGGCACCCACTTCAGTTACTAGAGGAGTTTTGGAATTAGGGTTGTGATAAATGGAATAAGCAGCGAATTCGAAACATTCCGTTACAAAAGTTGTCTGTAAGAAATTTATAGAATGGAAAATTACTGTACAAATAGACTGCTTGAGAGAAAAACCCATATACTGACGCAGGAACCCTACGAACGTCTGCATTCTAAGCTTCAGAATGCGAATGAAGATAGTTTTTCCGGGAAACGATAGAGAGAGAATTGCATAGAAATTTTAGTTCTCGGATATTTCGAATACACAGTGGACGAGTTTTCACGAAACAGCGATTTTGTTGAGGTGACAGCTTTTGACTGGAATTTTGGTCAAATTCTATTTTTCATGAAATGTCCCCAAAGTATGACTTGTATTTGTTACAACTATATGTTCTTGATATATCATGACAATTTGGGAGTTTTGAATGCTGAAACTCTCGAACATTCAAAAAGTAGAGAAGAACAATAAGAAGAAAAAGGTACCCACAGTGAAGACTGCCCGGTTTTTTTTCTCGAATATTTACAACTTTCCAGGATGGGAACCAGAGAATCAAACGTAGGTGGGACACGTTTGATTGGAGGCTGAACTACAAGGGATAAAACCACCGATATTCACTAAGAACCTTCAGAGATAAGTGGGTTCGGAAGAAATAAACTTAAAATCATCTCATTATTCTACGGCTCTAAACATCAAAGACGTTACCGTACCCAAGGGTTGTATAATTAAGATTGAAAAATCAGGTTTAGGTGTATAATGCTGAGATATTTGCAAAACTCCGGACTGCAGGTGTCTGCGGTAGAGAGCGAACGCGCTATTGTCCTTTCCGGGGAGTAACGCGTTCACCACCACACCATGCGGGTCCTTCGTTTCGCCTGTCTCTCAGCTGGTTCTATCGATCTTTTGCCATCAGCAATCACCCGTCAACGGGATTGATCTGGGGAGCCCAAATCGGAGTTTTGCAAATATCTCAGCATTATACAAGTTATATTTCGCAACATACCCTGGCATTAAAAAAGAATAGGCATTAAATAAATAAAAAAGGTTAAGGTCAGGTTGAGGTTCTAAATTAGGCGTAATCCGCAGCTAGCTTTGATGCTAACAAAAACATTAGTTTTTGAAAAAGCGGAAGTTTTCTAGCAAAGCAGTAGATAGAGTAGAGCTAGCACGGGTGTTACCTCCACTGCCAGTAAACTACCTAGGGTTCACGGATAGTAAAGAGTTGATAGAACCTCCATTTTAACCGAAGTCTGCAGAATAGAAATGGGCGGAGCGGCGCACGAGTCGTCTTTTAAATGTGTTTTTTCCTACAACGAGAAATATCGTTCTTAGAGATACAACTTAATCGACAGCACATTAATTACGATGATATAGTGAGTACAACTAGTGGACGAGTTTTCGCGAGTGCGGTTTCTTTTTCTTGTGACATTTGTTGTAAATTTCGAAATTCAGCATAGATATCTTTGAGTGAAGAATACGTACAGAAATATAACGATGTACTAAAATCTTTCAAGAACAAAAAAATTCAACTGGAAGCTTCTCAAAGCTACGAAGCTGAGAACAAAAGGAGAGGTGGGGCGCTCATGTTATCGATATGTATCGATTTGCTGAAAACGACCGACTGAAAAGAATATTGAGCAAAAACGCTGCAAATAAGTGAGTTTGAAAAAAGAAAAAAGTGATTAAGGGAAGAAGTCGATTTGTTCTTGATGTGCTCTACATTAAGGCAAGAACAACTCCACTAGAGAACCTTCAACAACGTTAAAATCTTGAGGAAAGACGAAGGGAAGAAACGTATGGCAGATGTGCTAAGGTCCCCACACCTCATGTAGACGGACCGTCCAAGTATCCAACTAAGTAAGTGAAATCTTGAGATGAATACATAATAATGAGTTACCTAAAATGGAACAAAAAAAAGGCTGGACAATTGCAGAAATTTGATGGATGGCGAGAGAACAGACGAAGAGGCAACGCCGAGATAGATTGTCATGTCGAAGACGCAGCCGTTGTGCGTCTGTGACCGGATGTGATCTACTGTGGCGGCAGAAGTTGATTACGTGGTCGACCTTCACACATCCATCTGGTCATCTTATGAAGGATAAAGAGTTCGACGTTAACCCATCGGCAAAAAGATGTACAGTGCATTCTACTCAATTCGTAGCATCGTAGGGACGATCAAATCTACACCTCCACTGAAGAATAATTTGCGGTGGCCTATCCGTGTATAAGAGCAGCGTTTTTTACCCTTCTATACTGTTGCGGTACTAATTTTTCTGACCCCCTACGGATTTGAAGGTTTGGCCACCCTTTGTGCAGAATAGAACCACCGATCGCGTGTTTGTTTCAGAGCCTCTTTAACCACTATGCTAAGTGCTCGAAATAACTGATGGAATGTACACTGATCAATATTTTTGCACAGTAGCATGCTCGTCAATCATTCTAACAAAAACATCTGAAATGTTTGTTCTTAAACAATGGAAAGAATCGATAATATCACCTACGTAGCTTTTTGAGAGAACAACAAAGTTCAATTGAACGAATATGTGAAAGCAAAGTATTACTGTGTCGAACTCGTTCTGTGTCAACTAAACCTCCCATCTCTTGTGGGTTATAAAATTCATATCAGACTGGTCTGGAAAAGCACTACCCCTTTACCCCAGAGATCGGTGGATTACTGCAATGAGGGATCTAGGAACTCCTAGCACGGCTATTCCAGGGGTTCTGTAGCAAAGCCGACTCGGCCGTCATTGAACGAGATTCGTGAAGAAAACGAAAATCTTCAACCAGAAGCCGAGTCCACATGCAACACTTTCGTGAATGACGGTGATGCGTGAGATTGAATTGAATGAATGAGGTATTAGGATCTAAAGAATATGTGGTATGGGGTTATGTAAGAAGAAAGTACTGGGAAGAAGTGCTATCTGGTTATGACGTTGGGAAAAAAATCGTTTGTGGTTTTACTGGTCTTCAAAACTGATCCGTCGAATGCTAAAAAACTCTATTGCTAGTAGAGTTTTTCATAGAGAGGACTCACGATACGAGCAAAAAAAACAGTCGATATCAGAAATATGACAGCAAAGGTAAAGAGTTGAAAAAAGTTGCAGACAAATGACCGGCATTGAAGGAATCGCGGTAATTTTTCGTGCAGAGAGGTTTTTTTCAGAAAAATGGAGCAGCAAGTACTAATTAATATTTAATGATAAGGACAAAGGATAAAGCTCTCGGCGCTGATTATGCGCCATACATTCGACTTCATTAAGCATCCTTAGGGGCAAATGAATGCATTCAGTGCTGCTATTCTCCTAGACAAGTCTGGTACCAATTTGCCAACCCCGGAGGGATGGAAGGCTGGGTGGCCCATGGGTCCACGCGCGCGTTGCAGAGCGCTTTCGAGCACTGTGCCACACGTGCTTTTTAATATTTAATATTTGATAGATTTCATTAATTATCTCATAAGACTTTGGCTCCATTAAAAAGGTTTTCCAAGGTTTTAAATATTGAAACGTTCTTCCAGTGGAAAGATTCGTTTTCTGTAGAAGTTCTAATCTCGACATAAGATGAAAGATGAGACTAATGACGGAAGGTCTCCGCTTCTCACGAAAATCTTCACTAATAGCTGTTTTTTCCCCTAATTATTTTCCGTGTTTTTCTAATACAAATGATTTCATTAGTTAGCTAGCCATTTGTCATCACGAATGAGAGCATTAGTTTTTCTCAGTAGAGATTACCACTAGGGGGAACGACTTAGCTTCAGAGTTGAGCAGAAGGAAGCGAGCGGCTTGAGGAGCTTTCAAGAACATCGAGGACTTGGTAAAGAGAACAAAGAACACCCGACTCCGTGCCCACGTTTTCAACACAACGGTACTTCCTGCGTTAACGTATGCATCAGAAGCTTGGTCGTTACGTAAGCAGGATGAAAGACCACTCACCATTATTGAACGCGCAGTCGAAAGGCGATGCTAGGAGTATCCCGTTTCACACAAGTAAAGGAAGGGATCCAAAGCTCCGATCTGCGTCAACGATCAAAAATCAAAGATGACGTTCTGTACGCCAAACAGTCGAACATAAGATGGGCCGGACACGTAATGCGTATGAACGACAACCGATGGACAAGAGCCGTTAGTGACTGGATTCCTCCGGATGTTAAACGCACTGCAGGAAGATCGGCCACTCGATGAAAAACCTAGAAGAAAGATATGATGCTCGACGAGTCCCTAGAGCTAGCAAAACCCACTGGGCTGCTCTTGCACGCGACAGGGAGAAATGGAAGATTAATTGGCTTGCGCTCGAGTCACTCGACCATCAAAGGCACTACAGGTGATACAGGTGACCACTAGGTGATTTGGTACTAGCGAGAGAAATGTGATTTGAGAATGCACCTACACACATGTATGCATGCATGTAAACACATATATATACACATACACTCACATACACACACATACACACACAGGCATATTCACACGTATATGCACACCTACAGACATACACATATACATACGTAAACACACACGTAACAGACACTGATGTATCACACATACATACGTACACACATAGTTAATCTAAGACATCCGACATAAAAAACGCACAAGCAGGCAATATTTCCGAATTTTCGGCATCAATGAGATTTCTTCAAAATCGTCACAACACAAGATTGTTGAAAGAATAGCGAATCCCATTTCGGTGTTGTTCACCAATAATACATCGGTCTAAAGAAGCGACATGCCGTCACTTACTAGTCACGGCGAGAAAAAAGTGGCAAGATTGACCACGTGGTAACTACGTGGTCGAAGACAGTTCAGTGTCAGTAGAACCGTTTGAGATCCTTCTACTAGTTAAGAGAGAATATAATAGAGATAGAAAGGTAGATGACAAATTAACGGATACTTTTAACTCATTATGATTTTTCTAGTATGTTAATCTTTTTGTCGTTACTGTAGAGTCATAGGTGAACCTTTGACGACAGTGTTGTGGTTTTATCAGCAAGGATGAAAGCGTAATTTTTAAAGCATTCAATTCCTCTCGTGCAAAATCGATATTCATGCTTTTTTATTAGGCGGAATTTCCTTGGAGTGACGAAGCTTTCTGAAAGGATGCTTTTTAAAACCGATAGAAAACCCTGAAACCTGACCAAGTATAGTAACCTTCCTAAGAGGAAATGGCATAAAGTAATGAATTAATGGAAAAGACTGACAATTTCGAATGAAACACACTATTATGTTGTTGTTGATAGGCCGCATCATGTGCATTTTCCCATTGACGATTCACCTTTGGTCGAAGACTGTCTCACTTCTGTAGCATGCAAATTTAAACATATTATACACTGTGAAAGTGTTTCCTCCTCAGAATAGGTGATGAAATGTTTCGTGGATGCTATAATAGGCATTTTAACTAGAGGGATTCGTTCTCCGATCTGAGTCGCGACGATAAAGGGATAAAGCTCTCGACGTTAATCAATTCCTGACGGATGCGCCATGCATTCAACTTCATTAAGCATCTTTAATGATGCTGAGATATTTTCAAAACTCCGGACCGTAGGTGTCTACGGTGGGGAACGAACGCGCTATTTTCCTTTCCGAGAAGTAACGCTTTCACCACCACACCATGCGGGTCCTTCGTTTCGCCTGTCTCTCAGCTAGTTCTATTGATCTTTTGCCACCAGCAATCACCCGTCAGCGGGATTGATCTGGGGGACCCAAATCGGAGTTTTGAAAATATCTCAGCATCATTAAAGTTATATTTCGCAATACATACCCTGCCGCTAAAAAAGAGTAGGCAGTAAATAATAAGTCAAAGAAATTCATTAAGCATCGTTTAGAGGTGATAGAATGCATGTTTGGCCTTTACAATGACTCGCATTGGCTAACCGATGTATCGAGCTAGTGCTGCTATCCTCCCAGACAAGTCTGGTACCAAATTGTTGATCGCGGATGGATAGAAGGCTTGGTGGGCCGTGGGCGCGGGGCTGGATTCCATGTGTGCGTTGTAGGTCGTCTTCGACCACTGCGCCACACGCGCCTTTAGTCGAGGCGATACAAACCGCGAACGGCTTTCGCTTTCTCACGTTGCTAAAAACTCAGGTAAAAATAGACGGTATCGCTGAGACAGAAGTTTTTCTCCGTTTCAGATGTAAGTTTAGTATGAAGATAGCAAAAACTATAAGCAAACAGAAAAGCAGGCGATTCGAAGCGGAGGTGACCTCAAGTGAGCATCGCTCATGGCGGAATTCTAAAACTACTCTTAGATTTGACTAACTGGAAAGTTTTCCAGCTTTCTCTAGTTTTCAAATCACATTGTTCGAAGAACAACTATCTTCTTTATTGGATTCCCAATCTGTTTCTCCGTTGGTTTTCTCATCATCTCGTCGCCGCTTTCAAGAATATTGCAAGAGCAACACTGGCGTGCATGCCAAGGTTAAACTGCACATGTCGGTCCACTTTTCGACTATAAATTTTCTGATTTGCGAGAACTTTGAGACAATTCATCATCCGTTCAAAAATTTTTTCTTGCTGGCGGATGAGAAAATGCTGAAGGAAATGGTAAATCAACAGATCTTAGCGGTAGTTTATCACGTTGGGAATGTGCCTATCAATCGAATAACAGCGCTCAATGCGAAGTTCATTCACCAGCCGGGTATACCAAACTAGGGTATCCAGATACTGGATCCATACGACAATTCATGAAGACGTTCAGACTGTTCAACTATTAAGAATAGATGAAAAAAAACGATCTGTTGGTCGGTCTTCCTATCTACGAGCATTTTTTTTTCGTATAAAATGTTATTCGCATTAATCATGAAAGTCTATTTGAACACGTCGTGTTGACTATGGGCTACAAGTGTCCAACTGCCGTACTCAGGCATAAGTCCTTGTTGGGAATGGCCACTTAGATGGCTATAGTGTGTTCGTTCCATTACCTATCTTTTTACTGTAAAAGGATAAAGCTCCTAGCGTCGATCAATCCCTGAGGGACGCGCCATGCATTTGACTTCGTTAAGCATCGTTTGGAGGTGACTGAATGCATATTTGGTCTTTACAATGACTAGCTATGGCCTACCGATGTATCGAGCCAATGCTGCTATCCTCCCAAACAAGTCTGGTACCAATTTGCCGACCCCGGAGGGTGGAAGGCTTGGTGGGCCATGGGCGCGAGGATCGATTCCACGTGTGTGTCGCAGTGGCACCTCTAGCCACTATGCGGCACGCGCCACCTTTTTTACAGTACGCAAGTAAACTGTTGCAATTGTCTCAAACGGTGATATTCGATGACGTTGTTGGACGGCTCAAGAATCTCGTGTCAAAGACAAGTGTAAGGCGGAAATGGCAAGCATCTGAATCGTTATGGGATATGAACGAGCACTACAGCACGAACACCTCAACAGAAGTGAAGGAGTGCTAAGCACCTGCACATGTCGGTATAATATGCTGGCCTCTAGCGGTATTCCTGTTCATCAAGCGTTTTCTTCCTGAACATTATAATTTCATGTGATTAATAACTTGAGAATGGAATCGATCCATAAGGATTCATCGCTTAGGATGAATTGCCATAATTCTTTCAAAAGATGAGACATTGTAATGAAGAATAGTGAGGTGAAGTGAAGGTTGTCAATAATGTTGGCAGTAGTAGTCATAGTTCAGATGGAAGTTTCGCTGATGAAGATGCCTCGACTAATTGCTAGTGGAGTGACTCGACTGTTTCTTTGTCGTCACGAGAGAACCAAAATATACAAGTGATTAAGTGATTCCTTCGCTACTAGTATCGTACTCCGCATTGATTCTTTTGGTGTCGTCGCTCTCACTTCTGACGAAAACGTATCGATTATGATGAGGTTTCTCTGCATGATGTGAAGTATTTGCAGGATTGATGATCGATATTCGTCAATGACGCTTGTTCAGATCCTATACGTTATACGTCCTTTTCGTGTGAAAAATGAAGCACCAATTTCCTGGATTCTGGCCACTGTGAGTCCTTGTAAAGGCCAGATATGCATAGATATGCATTCAATCACGTCCAACGATGCTTAATGAAGTCAAATGAAGGGCGCCTCCTTCAGGGATTGATCAACGCCGAGCTTTATCCTTTTCGTTCTTTATTGCACGACCTGACATCACATGTATACACGTTGTGGATCGCAGCAATTTTTGCATTCTGTTTTCCCTGCATTAATCATCCACGAAGGTCTTCGAACTTTTTTCTTTTTCAATATGTTCGAATGCTGCCTGAGATTTTTTCCGTCATCATTACGAACATCATTGAATGGTAGTCGCGTCGATTCTCCTTGTAAGCCTAAAGTAGCCGTTCTTGAGCGTTTTTTTTCGTAGACAAGATAGAATGAGGTTATCCAAGATATGACTGGATTTCTTGACCCTGCAGAGACGAGAGGCCTGGTGAACCTGGGATGAGGGAGAACCAGCGCTTGGATTGGTTGTGCTGTCCGCGTTATGAACGGGATTGAAGACAAAGGTAAACGATAAAGCTCCCAGCGTTGATCAATCCCTGAGAGATGCACCACGCATTCGACTTCACTAATTATTGTTGGAGGTGATTGAATCTACTCATACAATGACTGTTTTGGCCGATCGGTATATAAACACAGTGCTGCCACAGATTCTTTTATGCAAAACATCTGAAACGGAGTACCTAAGTGCACATTGTCTCGAAACATAAATCGTAGAAACGATTTCATAGCTAAGCATGCTCAAATAATGTATCACATCCGTGCTGAAGTTGTTGGGTCGTCCGTCATTCACCTTGACGTTTCAATGACGGATGATTTCTTTCGACAGTTAGGGGCGATCCGATATTCCTCTTAAGAGCGTAGTGTTTGGTGTTTGGTTTTGAAAAAAATGATATCTTAGAGAAAAATCGTAAATTCTAATAGTTGAGCGCAAGCATTATGACGATAGCAAAAGGATCATCATAAATTATTTGAGCTGTACAACGCTGGAAAGTTTTGTCTGCTTTGTCACAGCCCTCAAAGGACACTACTCCACGACAATAGACCAATATTTTTCAAAGTTCCAAGAAATCTCTTCCTAGTTCTTGTGAAAAGTATCGAGACGACAAAGTAGCAAGACGTTGAAGTTTCTCCACGATAGTTCTTGGATTCTTTTGTCTCTCGAAGGTGAACGGAGTTTTCGAACGCGTGAAATATTACAAAATCGCCGATCCTGGGTTGAATACGGTAAATTAGCAATGTGTGACTTTGGTTATAAGTCTTGTATTTCTCAAATTCCTAATGCTCATTGCTTTAGCTTCTGCCCACTTCGAGCACAGCTTGCAGTAGTTCATCAGCAGAAGTGGATGGAGACTTTGCTCATGGCCACTAAAGCAGGACCCTAACTAACGACGTCAACTGAAGATGCATTCTGATTTTCTTCATGCGCATAGTAGTATTCCATAGCAAGACTACGGTTACTTATCTTCACCTATATTTATTTTGAAGCTATCAAAAGTTCAAGATACCTGTAGCCGGAACTACACAGCAAACTCGCTGCTATCAGAACTGGATCACATTCTGATGTCATTCCAAAGTCTCAACGACTACTTTTTGAACAAAGGAAAGAATCACGATCCATCAGCTTAACGATGATTCACTTCGGAAACACTAAATGCAGACAGAGATTTTTTTTTGAACAGACCTGCTAAGGTTTTAAAAAGACTCAGAAATAAAGTCGTATGAAATCACGCTTTCAGTGGTCAACTCAGAGTCAGAGTGTAAGCAACAAATACAACTGGACTGAAAAAGCTGGGTGTAACTGCTAATGGCAACATTAGGGTAAAAAGCTGGCTGAAACAAAGGCAAATCAAAAACCTCAGTACGTACTGAAGCGTGTAACATCTGGACCTTCAGAAGGGTAATCGGTAGTTCGAACCTGGCCTGGAGTCCAAGTTTTGCAAAGATCTCAGCATTATTGTGGTTGTATTTGACATAATACCCTGCCGTGAAAAAGTAATGGGCAGTAGATAAAAAGTCAAACACTGAAATCAGATATTTTTTTCGGATAGCACCTTTAGAAATAAGGAGAACTAAGGCTATTCTTTACGGGTAGGAAGCGGTATGATGAAAACATGCCGCACCTATGGGGGAGGAGCTTAATGATAACGCGAGGCTCATTTATTCAAACGCCCTGCTACGAAACGGCCAACCACAACCGATTGAAAAAATGCAACAGAAGAAGTGAAATTTCAGAACGAATCATGCTCACCAGTGTTCTTCGTTCTTGGCTTAGTTTATAGCATTTTCTCTCCGTAGGATTTAAAGCGTAAGTGAAGAAGCGAGAAAGATGCTTGTCCTCATTTGGACGTCCCAACTTTAAGACTTTTATAGGGTGGAACAGATTTCCCACCTTTTTCGTCTCATCACGATTCTCAGACGCTAATGCTGATCGGTCTCTTCTAAGAATGTTTGAGAGATGTCACAGCGTGACACATAAATTTATTTCTGCTCTCAAGTACAGTTGGTTGAAGTCAGCTATAAATATGTTTGCGCATATTGAAAGTGAAGGCATGAGACGATGCCTGTATAATTTTGTGGTCCATTGCACTTATCACTCATTAACTACTCCTATCTGATGACAGATCCACCACTTCTCATCACTGATGAATCCTCCACTGAATATCAAAGACAAGTCGCTGTTTCCTTGATAAGCATAGATATCCTTGTTATTATAATATTTATTAACAATAGCTGACGTGTGAAACTAAGTTCGCCTTCTTCAGATGGTGGGAAGATAAAGTTGACTGATTCTATTTGGCCAAAAACCTTTGTAGTCTCGGAAGAAAAAACCACGAAGAGTAAATTTCAACTGCACTGGAAAGGATACACCTTCTTAATACAAGTTTTCCATAACTCTACAATGAGTCTTCAAGGTGAAGACAACTGCAAGGAGTTAACATGGGTAATATCAGTCTGACCTATTGCGCGAGATCACATGTGATAACGAGGCATGCCTTCCTGGAGTTCATTTTTTGAATTCTTTCTTGGAATCTATCCGAAGTGCCTCGAGGGTGTTAGGCTCTCAAGTTTCGAATTCCTGTGCAAGGATGATGATTTCCACTTACAAATCTTTTCCGTTATGTCTCCGTCTCTCCTATGCGCGTCTAATGAAATATTTGTCTTAGCTTCAAGTTCAGCGTACAAGTGTTCATGCAAGATGGTGTATCCTTTTCGCCAACGTATTCGTACCCCACGTTCTGAAAGAAATCAAGCACACCCGAACTCATTCAATCACTTTCTCTACCGCTACACTAAATTATGCAATTCTGCTTTGTGTAGAAGTTGCGCACTTTGTTGCATTTTGGTTTCTTGTAAAGCGTTCGGTGCGAATACATTGGCGAAGCAAGTAAATTTCCTTGCATTAGTATAAAGAAACATCTAATTGGTAAATTTAAAGTCAAACCAATTGCTCTACTAGGCACGCACAGAACACAAAGAGATAAAGGAGAAGGTTTTAAAGTAGAAGCTACCATCGTCGCACAGGAATCGAGAACACAAGCGCGTAAAACTGTCGAAGCGTTTTAGGTAAATTATAAGAATCCAAAAATGAAGTGAATTGAGGAATGGAGAGAGGCGCACTACCCACCATGTGAGCTCTGTCGGTTGGTGTCCACGTGAAATACTCAGTACAAGACTCATAGAAAGCGGTGAATGTGGGAAGAAGCTACTATGCTTCAAATGGGGTTGAAATCTGGACTCTACTTTTCCGTCTGAGTAGGGAGGTGCTTGACTGACTGGACTGCAATCTATTTGACCTTTCCAGGTCCTGAAAAGGCGAAATTTGAAGAAACGTTGGCTATTGTGAAAAAAGAGTATAATAACGACCCAGTCTGTGCTTATCAAGAAAATGACAACGTATTGTTCAATGCCGAGGTTAATATAAAGTTGGTGTTGGGAATCAAAGGAAAGGCATTTTCAAAAATGTGAGAACGTGTGATGTTGCATGTGCCATTTTCTTTTCGGAAGATGTCGTTGATGAATTTGTGGGTGGTGCAAACTATTGATGCGGTTGAGCAGACGGCACACATCTGAGCTACATATCGGAGCTCTGAGAAGAATCCAAACTCAAAAATGTAATTGCGAATTTTTGAGTTCGTTAATTGGTTGGGTAAGCTCTCCAAGAAACCTCGAATGCTGATGCTCCACAAAAAGTTGGACAAGAGGAGACGATTATTTAAAGGGATTTTTTGCATGCTAGATTGGTTTCAGTGATCCATATAAACGAGACCTTGTCGAAATTCTGTTTACCTTTATGGATGAGTTTGGCCCAAAAATTCTTTATATGAATGGTAAGGTATTTGTCAAAAAAGTCTGTAGCGAGTATACAATGGGCAAATTGACCAGTATTCACGCAGCAGCTTCTCACAATCACTGTAGGGAATGACACGGAATAACAATGGGTGGCATGTTCCATTCCTTCATTCCTATATTTTCGTGGGGTGTAGTTCGTAGCCCCTAACCCAAAGAATGCTCTCTTCACCGCAGTCTGTTTATGGGGCTGCAATTTTCCGATTACTCTTACTTAAAACTTGAACCTCAAAGTAAGAATTCCGAGTGTTTTCGCTACAGCTGGCACTTGAGATAAGAAATGGTGATGTTGGGAGGGAATAGATTAGAGTTAAAGCTTTCAGAGATAAGCGAGAGTTGAGCATCATCGTTTTCTTACCATAATGAGCGATGGTGTCAAATACACCATTTCCATCTAGCAGAGCTAATGATGAAAAGTGATTTCAGCGAAGCCAACGGAATTTTGTTAAGTCGGATCCGTTGAGCAGTCTCCAGGTGTCGCTGTTGTTGTTAATCACTTTCTGTATATCTGGATAAGGAGAGGTACAAACGACAGCCGAAACAATTCGC
Source organism: Angiostrongylus vasorum (assembly GCA_018806985.1). Lineage (NCBI taxonomy): Eukaryota > Metazoa > Nematoda > Chromadorea > Rhabditida > Metastrongylidae > Angiostrongylus > Angiostrongylus vasorum. The sequence continues at coordinate 506,411 of JADANN010000268.1, forward strand.
CGTTTAATAGCTTCCTACTCTTCTCACCACCTGACATCGCAGACATACGTTAGGTGATAAAGCTGGTTCATTGCTAGTCCAGCGAGTTTTTCCAGATTTCCGAGATATCCATTTCCTACTGAATTCCTAGGCAGTTACAGAAGGCTATTATTGGCTCCTCCGAATTAAAGAAAGGTTTATTGCACTGCGGTGAGGCTTATTCTAAAGCGGCAGCGATTGATGGCTTACCTTTACTCATAAGAAGTTTCCTGAACGAGAATGAAATCTTCTTCTCAGCTTCAATGGTCATGTTTAAAGAACAAGCTCCACTCGACAATTTTCGGAGACACCACCAGATGCAACAGTAAGACCTCAATGGCTATGTATTCGAATATAACACTCGTATAGACAAGGGTAAAGTGGTTGACGTTAATTAATCCATTAGCGACGTGCCATAATATTTTGTCCATAAAATAACTAATGAGCCTACTCATGTATAAAGTCAGTGCTTTTTATCCTTCGCTACCATTTTTTCCAATTTTGGAGGAATTATAAGGAAGGAAAGGCAGATCAGATGACAAGGAGAGGAGATCGAACCAGTCACCATTTGCAACGCATTGTTCTTCTAACCACTTTCTACACGAGACTTTAGTATTAGTTAAACACATATTAGATGCTGTTTAAAACAGAAAAACTTCTCTTTAACATGTTATGTAAACTTCTCGTTAAGGGAATGTTCATCAATTCTAGCGTACATTGAAAAGGGTTAGAAGGTTTTTTCTAGAAACTAGATCCTTTTGTATAGGATCAAGTTGAAGCGGGTCACGTTATTGAATGAACGACTGGAGAAGCGCTCACAAATGGCCCGAGCGTCAGTTCAGTTATCAATTGGGGCAAAACTAGAAGGCTGAACACACAGAGGCCCTCTTATACGAGAAAAATTTCAAAAAAAAAGGATATCAACAAGCAAATGCAAAATTTCAAGAAGAGAAAAGATTGCGTCTAAACGCATCCACACTTGCAATATGGAGGGATCTTTCGCATGTGAGAAAAAGTGAGCACGGTGTTGTCTACAAAACGCTCTATTAAGAACAGAACAGAAAATATACCATGTATGGAGTAGTCGAGTTTCGTGTCTTCGGTGACAGAAAAACTTCAGCAACACCATGTTTGAGTGACATCATCGTTAAGAGTTTAAATAACTCACAAAAATCAGGACTTTCAATGAAACTGTACTTTTTTAATGAAATTTTTTTCAAAGAAAAAAGCATTTGGGAATAACCTGCAGAAATTTTTGGTCACCGTGATAGAGTAGGCAAACAGCTATGGAAAGATTTCGCAAGTCGCTGTACCGTATAAAGGGCTTCACTCATTGCTCACCTAGTTAGGCCAACCAATCATCTTGACGTCTTAAGAACCATAAAGATGAAAGCTGTCGGCACTGATAAATCCCTGAGGGATGCGGCATACATTCGACTTCATTAAGTATCGTTGGAGTGACTGAATGCATACCTAGCCTTTACAATGACTCGCGGTGGCCTACCGATGTATCGAGTCAGTGCTGCTATCCTCCCAGGCAAGTCTGGTACCAATTTGCCGACCCGGAAGGGATGGAAGGCTTGGTGGGCCATGGGCGTTGGGAATCGATTCCCACGTGCGTGTCGCAGTGGCGCCTCCAACCACTGCGCCACACGCGCCCATTTTTCTTCAAGTATAGGGAAATTTAATGATCAGCTATTATTCTCACTCGAATCTGAAAGTCCAACAAAACTCAGCCCGATCGGAAAGAGCCCGTCATTGATCGTTGCAATGTTTTACGAATCTTTCGATGATCATCAAGATAACAACTAGTTAGAATTAGTTAAAAACATGTTGACATTCGATTTATGACAGTATTATGGGATAAGCAGAAGAACAGGATGTTATGCTGCGCATTTCTCCAGTGATTTACCTTTACTACTTGTCGCTCAGTAGTCGTCAACTGACCAAAGATAATGCCAGTGAAGTCACCACTAGTTAATGTGCTACAGTGAGCGAGTATGTCATATTTGCTTGATGAAGTGTATAAAGGTAAAGCTTTCGATGCTAGTCAATCTCTAACAAATGCACCATGTTTTCGACAACATTGGTAAGATCGAAGATGTGAGTGAATGCATGTTTGGCTTGTTCAATGACTTACGAGGGTCTACCGAATTCTAGTGTCAGTTTTTATCTTCCCAGTCAAGAATTTGCAGAAACCGGCGGGGTTGTAAGCTTATCCAGCGATTCTGACCCCTGACCGTAGTCATAGATCTGAACTTGGAATTCGTTCTTTTACTTGTGGGATAACGTATATGATGACTATTAAAACCACGTCCTAGACAGAGAGCTCGATTACGCTCACCGATTTTTCAATGTGGTCATGTAAAGTTTTGGTTTTTGGAGGTGTCCGTTAAGAGAGGAGGAACCGTTGAAGTCGAGAAGTTAGGACTACTGCCGGAAACTTCTCACTATTTTTATTAACCACGAGAGTAGATTTTATAAAACGTCCACTTATATTTCAAAAACCGACTTTCCTTTAATCTCAGCATGACTAATCAATACGTATTCTTCCATTGATAACCTAACACAAGGTTGATAAAAAACTCCACTGGATTCGACTTGATGCTATCACGAAGAACCACAGGAAAAGAAAGGACGATAGTTGACAATCAATTCGGACCAATCCGACTTTGAAGAAGGCGAAAGAGCCGAGACGTGAGCCCCTATGGGACCTCGTTTCAACTCCGTGTTAGCTTATCAAAGAAGGAATACGTATATCGCCTAATACTTTTTAAAAATTGACCAACATTTAACCCCAGAGTGTATAATCAATGCACTTTTCTAGACTGTTCAGTTGTTATTCCTTCTTCCGATGCGGGTCTTCGTGATCGCAAATACTCAAATCAGTGGAGCACCGTTCGAGTGGTTAACTTCATTCAGCGGAGTCATAAAAGTTTTTATACCAACCTCGTTTAAGCACAGCCATGCAGAATAATACTTATTATTGTAGGCGGGGTTTAATGGAAGCCGATTCTTTAAGGTGTTGATTGCCACGCCATGCAAGTGAAGTCCTGACTGCTAGAGGCCGCGTCGTCCGCCCAAAACAGATCATCTTGGAGGCGGCTACCAATCAACAGTCGTCCTGCATAAAAGGACACCGTTGAGTGAGATTCTTTACTCGAGAGATGCTTCCTCCACTGGATTCTATTCAATGAGAGAATGAACTTCCATGTCGCGATAATGACCAGCTGCAGACCATCGACTCGGATCAGCGGGGCTGTAGAGAAGGCGAAACCACTAAAACGTAAGCCAAATAAAACTTTTTACACGAACCTAGTGTCAGCTCAGTGGTGTAGAAAACTAGTGATTATTTTTACCGAGGTTTATGAAAGTTGGTTTTTTAAAATGTCCTCTAATGTAACCTCAATGATGCTGAGATATTTGGAAACTCCGAACCGCAGGTGTCTGCAGTGGGGGAACGAACGCTATTGTCCCTTTCCGGGGAGCAATGCGTTCACCAATACACCATGCGGGTCCTTCGTCTCGTCTGTCTCTCAGCTAGTTCTATCGATCTTTTGCCATCAGCAATCACACGTCAGCGAGATTGATCTGGGGAGCCAAAATCGGCAACGAACCCAGTTAAGCTGAGCCTGCAGTTATAATCACAATTTTAACTTATTATTTACTGCCTACCCTACTTTGGGCTCTCCCAGATCAATCTCGCTGACGCGTGATTGCTGATGATAAAAAGATCGATAAGATCGATGAGATCGATAAGATCGATGAGATCGATAGAACTAGCTGAGAGACAGGCGAAACGAAGGACCCGCATGATGTGGTGGTGAAGCGTTACTTCCCGGAAAGGACAATAGCGTGTTCGTTCCCCACCGCAGACACCTGCGGTCCGGAATTCTACAAATATCTCAGCATCACTGAAGTTATATTTCGCAATATACCCTGCCGTTAAAAAGAGTAGGCAGTAAATAACAAGTTAAAATTATCTCTAGTAGTTTTTATTGCCTGATCGCAGTAGGGGAAAAAAGGGACGGGTGTGTTACTGGCTTATGAACGGTTGACATCACTGTGTGTTCATGCTACAGCATCATTGACCAAGCCAAAGCTTAACATTTCCCGTTGGAAGCTGGGTTAAACCAACGGCAAAAAATTGCTGCGGTCGTGGGAAAATCCTGTTTGCCTGGTGGAAAACCTCACTCCAATCCACATCTGCCGGCGACTGCCTGTGGTGACGGCATAAGAATAAATTATGACGCTTTTTGCAAGATTCCAAGATAAAAAAAAAACTTCCTACACCAGAAGAGCATCTCTGAAATGAAGAAAGCGAGTCTGATAATATCAAAAAAAATCTCATCAACTAGTTGATCAGGTAAACTGCGAAATCCAAGGACAGAATTTCATAGAGATCGCTTTTTGTTTCGTTTTCAGGAAAGGTCAGATAAGAATCATCAACACTATGAGGCGGATCCACTCAATTATTAGCGCCGAGAGCGCGCGCCCTCGAGGACTTTCTCCAAAACGGTTTGACAGCATGAGACAATCACTTAGCTTACTATTGAAAATTTAATTTCGGAATATAGAAAAAGGGATTTGAACTGGCGCCTGTTATAGCACCGTCTTTTCCCGCAAGTGTAGTATTTCATGTAAACGAGGGAGCAAATTAGTTTAATATTAAGGTAAAAGTAAAAGAGATAGGATAGTAAAAGCATTAGGATAATGGCAAACGTGACCGACAACATCAGCAATTCAGTATAGTTCAAAGTACTATAATAAAAATAGAAGAGAAGTGAAGAAAAAAAGAGAAAAAATAGATAAAAACTTGCTATCTTTCTCTACATAAATAATTGAGGCATCTTGCTTACAAAATAATTACCTCTTCAAGAAGTCATTAATTTGTGAAATGCAATTCACACAAAATGAAGACGCTTTTGAATTAGTAATAAACAAACATGACAATGAATAGTTGATAATAATCAGCAAATCACCCAACGGTTAATCACCTCATCGTGACTGAGAAGTGTTCCTAAGTGTCGGGCTGAGATGTACAGTGTGGGGATTCATCCCCAGTAGGGTCTTCCAAGCTGAGAAGGAGTCCGGCGTTTCCATCAGGAAGCCTAGCTAGGAGTAAATGAAAACCAGGATCCACCGTTGTCCTGCTATCAAATTAGTCGCACGTTAGCAAATCTCACTTTTATCCATTAGGGCGGCAACTGCCTGTTGTGGTGACGACCTGGGGCAGACTTTGACTAGGCTGACCTGGGGCTCCAGGGAACCACAATGTCTAAAACCAGCAGAACTTTGAAAAAAAGTGGGAATTATGCTGGGGCGCTCAATTAGTGAAGATGGGCGATCCAAGGAAATAAGTATCGAGTCAGCAAATAGAAAACTGTGCGTCAACAATAAGATAAATAAATGGACAACGAAGCATCAGAATTTCAAAGTAGATGGGCTAATAATTTTTAGGCACGAAGCAAATAGATTTTGCCTAGATATATAGTCCACATCCTCCCAACGGTTTATCGCTCATCGTAGCTGGGAGGTGTACCTGGGTGTCGGATTACGATGCACAGCGAGGGATTCATCTCCACGGTAGGGTCTCCCAAGCTGAGAAGGAGCCCGGCGTTTCCATGAGGAAGCCTAGCTAAGAGTAAACTAGTACCAGGATCTACCACAGTCCTGGTATCAAAGTCGCATAGTAGTAAATCTCCCTCTGATCCACAAGGGCTGCGACTGCGTGTCGTGGTGACAACCTGGGGCAAGCTTTGGCCAGGTTGTCCTCGGGATTCCAGGGAACCACAGTGGCTTAACCAGCAAAACCTCTGAAAATGGTGATTATGCTGGGGACCGCACAACTAGTGAGGATGGGCCGTTCAAATATCAAGTATCAAGTATAGTGCACATGACGAAAAAAGATGTTAAGATTTTGTGTCGTCATTAAACAAGCGAAACTTGATGGACAGTTTTCGTGCTAAAGGAGCTTTATCCTTTTTAATAGGCAAGTAGGTGAATAGTATGATAAACAAATAAATAGATGGGTAAGGAAGTAGAGAAAAAAGTTGAGTAAATGATCCGTGTTCTTTGTGATCGTCCAGCGATTCGTACACATCTCGGTTCGCCCCTGTCCAGCAGGTTTCGCTTCCTGGGATATAGATGGGTATTGATCTGTTGAAAAAGATTTAGCTGGAATGATGTTGTCGGAGACGTAGTACTTGTATATATTTGACAGTGATAGTTAAAATTGAAAAACACTTGATTGTTAACGCCAAAAGTGCCGATTAAATGGCGGGAATCCAGACGTAATACAGCCGAGTGCTTTTCGTTGTTCACAAAGGCTTTGTCGCTGGCGAATTTTTTGAATCAGAGCGATTTCTTAGCCGATAGTGGTGGCGTTGCTGAATCAGTCAACTCATCGCCGTTCGACGCTAACCGATCGCTTTCGCTCAGTCGTTCATTCGTTCATTCATCATCACAAAAAGCTGAACACCCACACACATACATACACGTAGATCCGGAAAGAAAAATTCTATAACGCCATCTAATGGCTCGTTTTTTTGAATCCGTCTGTTTCACCTTCTCACTACGTCAGCACTTCGAACGCCTAGTGTGATGCAACGTAACGTGAAAAGAACGTTGTCGTCACCAAAGCAGGCTGCAGATGTCTAAACGACTTCTAACGTTCGAGAGTCGAAAGGCTACGAATCTACAATTATTTAGCTTCTGGGCGAAGAAGAGAGAGCAAAGCATTATATTGCGTTGACCGTTAAGGATGGACCATCTTAATAAATCACTGCGAAGCTTAGCTCCATCATTTAAAAACTCTTTCTGTTTCGTACATTTCATATTTTCCTACTACGACAAGACTTGCAACGCCTAACTTGTTGCAACGTAGCGTGAAAAAAGCAATGGCGCTTGACGAGTAAACCTGGTCGTCGCTGCTGCCACCGGCCGGGACATCTAGGCGATATTTTCACCTCCCGACAGTGGAAACGAATTTACAACGAAGTCGTCCACAAAGAACAAAGTTCAGAGATGTCATGTTTTCCATTCCTGCCAACCTTTCTTCATAAATTACTATTGAGATCAACCTATACGTTCACAAAACTCGTTTCATTTCGTAGATTTCGTATTTCTTTGTTAGGTTAGTGCCTGAAGCGCGTAATGCAGTGCAACGTGGCGTGAAAAAAGAGCAGCGAAAAACTCGATAAGTAAGTTTCGTTGTCGCTGACTGGAAAAATCAGACTGATTTTCAACGTTCGGGAATCGAAGCGAACTTCTAACTGTGACGTTCAGAAGTGACAGAGTACTCCATCAATGTGCCGTTCGTTCAGGTCATCGTTATAAATCACCGTCAAGATTAACCCTATAAATTTTAGCCCAGAGAAATTTTTCTCTGAAGCACAAATTTAACAGTGAAGGACTATCTTTTAAGTCTTTTTTTTCAACCATTCTTTGTCTAATTTACCAGACCTAAAGGATGACGCGCCCCATGTTGATCAATCCTTAAAAGACACATGTCTTCACGAAGTGCTGTAGGGGTTGTTGAATGCACATCTGGCCTAGGCAATGACTTGCTGTGGCTTGGCGTTCTCCTAGACAAGCATGGTATCGGTGAAGTCATCGCAGACAATTCTGGTCCCAATTCGCGCACCTCTAAGGAGTGCAAAGCTTGATGGTGGGAGATGTGGGATCGAACCAGCAGCCAATGTAGTTTTTTATTGTAGGGTATCTCTAACCACTGAGCTACATGCGTCTCTCTATCACGCACATGAAAGGTAAAAAATCTCAAACGTTAGGCGTTTAGCGAACTTACGAAAAACGTAAGGAAAACGCGAGAAATTTCACAAAAATAGCTCGTTAAAATTCTTGTAGGGACGAAACTTTACAGTTTGAGTGGGATAAAAAAGTATTACTGAAATAAGATTTTAATAGAAAAATACTGTGATCTGGTACACTTTTATTAATAATTTTTTTCTACTAATAAACTATCCAGCTAAAGCTACTTACTGTTTTCTTGACTTATCGTTTCTAAACCATGAGTAGTACCGATTCAATGATGCTGAGATATTTGCAAAGCTCCGGACCGTAGATGTCTGCGGGTGGGGAACGAACGCGCTATTACCCTTCTCGGGGGCTAACGCGTTCACCACCTCACCATGCTGGCTATTTCGCAATATACCTTGCCATTAAAAAGAGTAGGCAGTAAATAATAAGTTAAAATTGTGAGCACCGATTCATCAGGAATGTTAGGAAAAATCACTATTGAAATATTTTCAATACTAAGCAAAACTGACGACAGGAAGGTTTTAGCCTGTTGTGAAGAATAATTTCTATTCCTGGTGTTGGTAAATTAACTCCTAGAATTCTCGAAAACCGATTTTTTATTTTGCCTCGGGATTACTGGCCAATATTTTTTTCGGATTATTGTCATAACACAAGGTTATCAAAAAATTTTCATTTGGCTAGCGCTCCGATGCCTTCGTCTTCCTTAGATTCTGATTAATCCGACTTGATGGTCCATGGTCGTTCGTCCTCTTACTGTGGTATCTTCATCCTCGTATCGAGATGGATATTCCTCAGTGGAGCACCGCTCGATTGAGGAACTTCATCCGGTAGCATTGTTTTATACAGGACGGATGCCGATCTATTTCAAAAAAAAAATATTGGTACCACTCAAATTAAGTGTTTGATTAGAACACTTCTAACCTTGAGTTCTGAAGGAGGAAATATTGCCAGAATGAAAGCAGGTCAGCAGATCACGCTGGATAGCTGTAGATCAGCAACAGACCCATGTAAATGTACACCGCCGAGCGGGAGCGGGAATATTTCATTCGAGCAGTGCTACACCCTTTCGGATTCGACTCGATACGACAATGAAGACCGACATCACAAGGACGAATGGCTGTGGATAATCCACGTAATCCGGCTCTGAAGAAAGCGAAGACGTCGAATCCTTAGTCGAATGAAAACTTTTATTAAACTCGCTTTAGCTTAATAGTCCAAGAAAGTATTGACTTCTAGCCAGGCTAGTGGGTATAACTACTTGATCCTCCTCTGTGGCTCTAAGCATTCCGTAACTGTGACTGATTTGATAATCTTGCATATAAAACTGGCAATGTGTACAAGGAAGTCATACTCATAATTTGCGCCAAGAAGTCGAAGTTGAAAATATCCAGCCGAAAGCTCGGCTAAGGGTGTTAGGTGCACAGGGTAAAGTATTCTGTTTTGGTCAATTCCTGAAAGACGCACCATGCATGCTACTTAATGCCAATGTCGTTGAGATTACTGGCCTAGCCTTCCACTTCATTCGCAAAACCCCAGCTGTGAATGAATCCATGTTTGGCCATTGCAGTGACTTGATGATGACTACTGATGCATCGGACCAGTGTTTTTATTGTCCAGAGAAATCTGGTGCCAGCTTGCATGGCCAAAGGAATGGTTAACCCTGGTCGCCAAATCAACCCTACGACTGTGTGAATTGCGGGATAGGTGCTGCCACTGTGCCGCATATGGCCCGGACCTAGATCGTCCTCAACGAGGCTTAGTGGTAAGCTGGCAAAACTATGTAAGCCACAAGAAAGTGCTGGTTTCTATTTCTAACATTCTTTTAAACTTATTCATTTGTAACAATTACGCTCTACTTGTGACAAGGGACTTGCTGAATTCGCCGTTGTGATGGAAAGTGAATCACGCTGATTTGCGTACTGACCGTTTGTCATGCCAGCGATCTGAAAGGGAAAACGAAACGGCGCCACGAGGGAAACGAAACGTTTTACGATCTCGCCGCGTTTTCCACTAAAACACTGTATGAACCGGAAAACTATCACGAGTGACTCGAGCGAAACGTCGTTTAAAAATGAGGATTAAGCTTGTACATTTAAGCATCTCTATGGATCGCAGACGTGATAAGAACGCGCATTGATTTTTCGAGTATTAGTGTTAGGAATTAAGAATATAAGTTGTAGTAGTTACACAAAAAATAACGAAAATCGGGCTAGTTTTGGAATTTCTTTTTACACTTTGGCCTTTCTCCAGTAATATGTCTTGTTAGCGTTGCTGTCCTTTAAGTTAGCTAATAAGAAATTGACCAATCCCTTTTTTCACTTCTTAAGATTCAAAAGTCGTACCAAGAAAATGCGGTGGAGGCCACAGTACTCGTCAAAAAAGGCGGAAAATGAATGAAAAGTTGTTGGAGAACGGAATACCTCAACAAGGGACGATTTCAGTGTGAGTAGAAGAAGATGCAGAAAGAGGGAAAGACGGGAAAAATCGTTCATGAGTGATTTAAGTGACACAACTACCTTCTTCGAGCGAGGAACGTCGTGGAGACGACGGATTGTGTGCGTGGTGGCTAGATCGTCAATATATTGGCCCGTTATAGAAATCAAAACACCGTAACATCGTTCTGATGGTCTGATTGACAATTCTGGAGCGAATTCGTGACTGCACATTCATGCTTGTGACGTCGCTCACCATACTGTGAAGACGAAAAACTAGAAAGCAAATACCAGCAGCACACGAACGCTTCTGAATGTGTTGTTCTGCGATGCGATAACCAATTCGGAATATATTCTCGCCAAACACTTCAGTGGGATTTGAAAGCGATAAAGTTGGAAGACAGAATGAGAGTCGCTGCTTTCATCAAACAGTTTTTATACTGATACGACGGAGCAATGGTTTCAAATGGACGTCACCGACTTCGTCAAACGGTTTTCTCACTGATATCTAGCAGCCAGTAGTTCTCTCTCTTACGGTGAAATCTTTGGCCGATTAGTCGCAAGGTTACTGCCACGGCATCCCTATGTTGCCAATTAGAAATGGAAACCTAGACCTAAAGCGACGACCACGTCGTTCTTCTCAGCCGTAATCGATTTAACTGTCCTTGTTGTTTTAATGACTTGGTCCTTCCATAGAAATATATTTCATATGCAAGTACGAATAGACGGATTGTATCTAGCAGATCGACTCGGACGAAAGATTTTGATAGAATTACTGGTAAGGAAAGAGAGCTCCAGCAGAGCTTGTTGAGACCCCTCCGCCTTTACCTAGTCCTGTTGGTGCCGACTCGATTCACATGATCACTAGCGAGTTCAGAGACGAGGCCATCAAAGCCACCTGGCTTCTTACATGAAAAAGAATCTGACGATCTGAACGCCAGCTATCAGAAGATGCCTATCGGTTCAGTGCGTTCAATAATGACGTCGATCAGTCTCACGCATTGGTGAAAAGTTGCCGTCAATATGTCGTTTTGTCAACGACACCTCTTCTGTTGCAGGACCACTGGAGTGCCAGCAGATGCACAAGGGTTTCAGCGAAGCGATATAAGTGGAAAGAGCAGAGCATAAATCGAAAAGAAGGAAACCCAGTTCATGAAAAAACCAATGATACGAAAAAAAGAGGAATTCTGGAAGAGGAATCTAAACGGCAACTGATTATTGTTGAGTTTATCTTATGATCTGGTTGGTTACCCACGTTGTTTATTGATTGCATCAATTGGTTGTTGAATATTGGCACTGATTGTCAAGATTGATCCAATGCCTATGTGGACGATCAATGATTGGGTTGAACGACTTGAAGGAGCAATTTTGTAGCGGAAAAACAGTTTGAGTAGCATCCGAAACTCGAAAAGGAAACACAAACCTACCGTTTGCTCATCTGCGGGGCTTATTGGTCCTCTCAACGCCATTCATGCAATGCAACTAAGATGCCGATGGACATTCCAGACATGTCGGGAATTTTATGCGCTACTTATTTTTTTGGACGACTTGTTCTTCACAGTCGGATCCCAGCAGTTCTCGAATTCGATTCGTTTCCTCGGACCCATAATCCACGATTGTCTTCCGACTTTTTACATGTGGCTTCAACTGCTGCTTGAAGATTTTCCTTTCGTCATGAATGTAGTTCAGTGCTGGTCGAGACCATTTATAGCGCGCTTGGATGATGAATTCGGGAACACGTTTAGAAAAGGGAAACCAAGCCTGATTCCGAAGTTTAAACCTTACAAAGCCATCGTCCCAACCAGCTAAACGCATTTCGAAAACGAAATATGGATGACTTATTAACACAATGAGAAACTTGGAGACAAATGAAGGCCAAGGACTAAGTGGATTCCGAGAGGATGACAAGGCGTCTTTTGGTTAAACCACTGTTAAGTACTGTTGACGCCTTTCTGACTCACATCGGCGAACTAATCTTGCAGCTGCAGAAACGACTTGTAGACCAAGGAATGTCATTCGCAGGAGTCCATAAACCGTAGCGTTGCAGTAAGAAGATGGATGGAAAACGTGCTGGGATCCACATGAGGTGGACCATTCACGTTTCCAAGTATTTAAATAGGCTTCTTTCTAAGTATGTAGAGAAATCTACTTGCTTTAAAATTTTCGCATACGCTGTCACAATTATGGTGTACGGTGTAATGAAACAAAAGTATTCAAAACAGTGCTTGATGAAAAATAATAACAATAAAGAGAAAGTGAAAGAAATGAAAGGAGCCAATCAGATGGAGTTGTGTTGACAGTGATATTTTTGATTTTTATCAACATCCTTGGTTCTTTTTCATTTACGTCGAAGAAAAGAAAGCATAACCAGATTTAGGTCTGTTACTTGGTTATTTAGCGCTATGGCTCTTTTTCAGCGTTTCAGTGGGCTATCTACGAATGATTTGTGGATATCGGGACGATTGAGAACTCTTATGGTGATTGAGATGATGGCGTGCCTGGATTTTTCCTAAGGAATTTGGGTTGGCTGTGAACAGTTGTTGGTAGCTTGAACAGAATCATAGCATGAAAAGAAGAAGTAAAGGGAGTTAGCTAGAGAGTTTCCTTCAAATAAGACCATCAAATGAGGAAAGAACAATTTTAAAAAAAGCGCTATGGAAAGCGTGTCTGACTACCTCTTTCCAATGCGTTTTCCATGTACACGTTGCTATTTAAAATAAGGATAAAGCTCTCAGTGTTGATCAATCCCTGAGGGATGCGCCATGCATCTCGACTTCATTAGGCATCGTTTGTAGGTGATTGGATGTATATCTGGCCTTTACAATGACTCGCGGTGGCCTAGCGATGTATTGGGCCAGTGCTGGTATTCTCCCAAACAAGTCCTTCCAATTTGCCGATCCCGGAGGAATGGAAGGCTTGATGGGCCGTGAGCGAGGGCAGGTGATCAGACAACGATGGAAGCCATTCACTTATATCGTATTCACTTTCAAATTCAAAGGATGATGATGTCGATTCTATTCATAAGAGAACGTGACGGGATCACATAAGGAATCAATCGTTTAGGCCTTATTAATCAATGAATATGGAAGTCACATGCTACCGTATGATTCTAGAACACAACAAAAACTTAAAAGGCGAACCCAAAAAGATAACAGGCGATAACAGGCAGCAACTAGACGTCCGCATTCGAACTAAGCTTCTTGCTGATTTGTTGACAAAACTGGATGAAAAGCTATTGGGCAGGCAGCAGTCTCTTTTTTTTGTTTTTTCCGCTAGACCATCAGTAGTACAGTGTGGTCTCACTCCAGTCGTTTCGCAGATACGAAGAGGACACGGTAACACCGGAGCATTTATGGGCAAAGCTGCTACAATAAAGGAACACTGTACAGAAGAACGGCTTATCTCCAACTTGGATGGAAAGTTTGACGTCTGTGGTGATGATCACCATGAAAGGCTTCTGTGGCTTGAAACCAAGCAATGTCTAACTATTTATTTATTGTCCACGATTTTTTTCACGGCAGGGTAATATGTGAGATACAGTCACAATGATTCTGGCCCCCGTTAGTGTTGAAAAACAGGCGGAGAAAAGTGCATCGCGAGGGAGTCAGTCGTGCAGTGGCGTAACAAGTGAACCTACGGAGAGGTTCCAGGGGTTCGAAACTGACCTGGCATCCAAGTCTTGCAAATATCTCGGAATCACTGTGGTTGAAACAAAACACTTCGTTTACTTAACATTGGTTTTGATACAGTGCTTACTTGCTTCCTCACTTACTTTGTCAGGTCGTCATAAGAGTTTCTGCGTGGCACTGCAGGTTTTTTTACTTGACTATCAATGTGATTTAATTCTAATTGTAATGATTCTAAATTAATGTGATTTCTAAGTCAACAGAAGAGTTCTTTCTGTAAAATCAGACCGTACTAGATGCTCATGATCAGAACCAGGGACAATCACTGGCAACTATGGATCTGAGTTCTCATTTTATCGTTCAATAGTTTTTCCTGGTACGAAATCAGTTCTTGAGAATAGTTTGTTTTAAAAGGTCGGCTGTCGAATCGAGTTGTTTTATTCGGTTTTCCGCTTCGATGACTCCACTGAACTGCTGACCTTTCGTCGTTATTCGACAATCAAGAACATTATACACCACTTTTTGGTCATAAACCGTTAAAGGAATTTTTAGAAGTGATAGAGGGTGAAACACTCGAATTCTGTTCCCACTAGGATATTCCATGGGTTCGACTCCATTAGTAGAATCGTAGGCATGAAGAAATGTATATCTGGACTATAGAATAACTTGCGGCGACGTAGAGATGCATCAAATAAGTGCATTGATTCTGTTTGTGATTGCTGATTGACGGGTGGTTGCTGATGGCAAAAGATTGATAGAACTAGTTGAGAGACAGGCGAAATGAAGGACCCGCATGGTGTGGTGGTGAACGCGTTACTCCCCGGAAAGGACAATAGCGCGTTCGTTCCCCATCGCAGACACCTGCGGTCCGGAGTTTGCAAATATCTCACCATCATTAAAGTTGAATCGATTCTCTCCCAGAAATGTTTGCGCGATATCAAACCGAGGACGATGGGTGAGCTGCAGATCACCTTTAAGCACTCCGCTCGATACGACCGATGGACACCGCGGAAATTATAACGATGAAGCCAGTAACAATTTTTTTGAATCATGGAAGTCACAAAGGGACAAAGGGATGAACAACAAAACACCGTAATGGACCAAGCCGTTAATCATCGAAATATCTGTTTGTGGTTGCAGAGAATGAAAAAAAGTGCTCCTCATCTTTGCCTTCATGAAGAAATGATTGGCATTAGAGCAAAAAAAAGAACATGTGAGTGGAAAAGTAGTGGAACCAAGAACTCCACCACCTACGGTTTCTTAACACCATACAGCACGTTCATCATATTTCAATGAATTAGACTGCAACTAATTCTTCTAATCCTTTCGAACGTTCGGGTATTCGAATATTTAAACTATTGAAAGGTCTCATCTAGCATTACAGCCTTGAGCAATCGAATGACATAAAGCACAAAACTATTCACATGTGACAATCCACTGCTCTAAATTGGACTAGCTAGCACTGACATGAACTAGGGATAAAATGACAACTAAGGTGGTCAGCAATTTTTTATCTGCAATTGTAAAAAATAGGCATCGATTGCTACTGTATCCGGTGACATACACGCTTGCGAATGCTTCAATCATTGATTTGTCATCAGCTCTAATGGAGATAACCTCTAAATGAATGAGTTGCTAGTGACAAGTGTTTAAAAAGCAGCACTTGAATCGTCATAGTCAGTTTCAGTTTTTTTCTGCTTTAATTTATCCGGAAGCCAAGGTTCTTCTGTGAAGTGGTTCGGATTTGAGTTCCGTGAATGGGCAATTGTTAAGCTCAGATATCATTGCTGTGGGGAGTTTCCTTTCATGAACCCTCTTTGGTAGAGAAGAAATGCCTTTCTTTCGATGAGAAGAAATACTATTTACAAATTCTCTTTGTTTTTAAACCAAAGACGTAAGAGATGCCGAGAAAAAGTTTAAAAGAAAAGTCCTTAAGCCCTTAATAAATTTCTTGTTTGGCTAGTAAATAGCTTAGCATGAGGAAATATTTGAAAAACTAAGCGTATGTAAAAAGATAAGCACATTTCCCACCCTTAAGAAAAAACAGGGAAAAATCTTTGGCGTAGAAGAAAACACCGACAAAATAATTGAACGTTAAGGCAACGTCAGTGACGTCGTGCGCTGATTGACAGGGAGATTGCCGAAAAAGGACAGTGGCCCGTTTGCATCTGCAAAAACGGCAACGTCCAACAGGAAACCGAAGGGTTTCCTAGCCCTCATTCGAACGAATCTCCCGAAATCAGCTATGAACGTCATTTCTGTTCTAATTGTTGTCCTTAATAAAGGATAAAGTGTATAAGGTTAATTGATCACTTAGGGGGTGCGCTGTGCATTCAACTCTATTTATAGCACCGGGGAGATGACTGAATGCATATCTGACTTGTACAAATGAATTGCGGTAGCCTATCGGTGTACCAAGTCGGTGTTCTTATCTTCTAAGGCTAAAAATAGTGTCAACTTGCCAGCCCTGGAGTTATGAGGGCTTGGTTGGCTCACGGTTCGGATTGCACTGAACACCAATTCAGTACTCCTGGGCGCCTGTAACCACTGCACTGCAAGACGCAGCGTATTCGTTGATAAGCCGAAGAGCTCAGAGTGTTTACAAGAAAAAACCGGCTCTCCGTAATTACACAGTTTTTTTCAGGCCTGATCAGAAAATCATCAGGTTCTGGAGTTGTGCTTTTTGATTAACTTGTTGAGCATACCAACGACAGCGGATGAGGCGCAACCTGTGGAGCAATCAGGATTACGACAAGGATTTTGCTACACGGACCACTCTAGACTGTGTCCACGGTCATTGAAGTTTGTCGGGAATATCACCTGACTCTAGTCCTAACCGAGGAGAGGACCCGTCCTACATAAGAACTCTATCTGACTGTTATCGGAACTGCACTACGAAAATACAGGTTTTCCATCGACCTCTTACCATATCCACAGGAAAAAGGGGTTCGACAGAGCGACACAATATCGCCAAAGCTGTTTAGTGCCACACTGTAGTGGATAATGAAGTCGACTGGGATGAGAAAGGCTACATATTGATGGAAAATCCCTATCAAACCTTCGTTTCGCCGACGACATCGTCATTTTCTCAAGAAGCACCAGCAAAGCAGAGAAGAAAATCAATGAGCTCAACGAAGCGGGAAAAAAGATAGGACCACACATGAGTCGGAAGAAGACCCAGTTCATGAAGAACCGTACGTGCGTAGGAGAATAGACTAAAATCGATGGTTTTCTGATTGCAGAGACCACCTCATACGTACACATGAGGCGAGCAATGAACATGGAAAACAACATGAAGGAGGAACTAATAGAAGCAGGAGAGCAGTTTAGGCCGCATTCGGGCCTCTCAAAGAAGCCACCGACCAACTGAAGGACCCGAAAATCCGCGCGCACCTTTTTGGTTCAACGGTCCGCCAGCGCTCTGTTGCGCTGCCGAGACGTAGGCTGATACTTCAACTCCGCCAGGAATTCGATGTTTTTCTTCAATAAGCAGACACGAGGTTGTTATTATAGATTTATTAGCAATAGCTGACGTTTCGGCGGTTTCACCTTCTTCAGAGCCCGGAAAGGTCAAACTGAGACGCGACCCACTCAGCCAAACACTTCCACAACCCCAGCAGACAAAACACAACAAATAAATTTGCATTCGCACAAGAAACAGCTTCATTTAAACACCTCCGTTTATTTGTTGTAAGTATTTAAGTTAGTTGATGGATAGCAGCCGCACAGAGTAAAACATGGACGATAACCGTGTCAGTGTCAGGTCATTGGATTAGCCCTAAGGTACGGCGCCGGGTCACGCGTGTTTTTGAATTTTTGGAGTTGATCCAAAACGCTTCAAGGGTTTTAAGCGCTGATGTTTTGGATTCCTGCGTGAGGATAGCGACTCCTACTTCAAAATCTTCTCCGTTGTGTTCCTGCATCCTGTGCGCCAGGGCTCTCAAGAAGGCGAAACCGCCGAAACGTCAGCTATTGTATCCTAACAAATCTATAATAACAACCTCGTGTCTGCTTATTAAAGAAAAACATCGAATTATCAATCAATGCCGAGGTTAACAGAAAGTCGGTCTTGGGAATTGCTACGTTAGGAATACTCCGCTCTACTCAGAGAGCGCTTGAACGATGTTTTGTGAAATTCAACTGGCTCTCTCAATATCTAGCCGGCATGCGAGGCTCTGATCTACGAAATCTGTCACATCTTCGAGAAGAATGGACGACATATGGACGAAAAGAACAGCAGAGTGGACTCCCAAGAGAATGCAAACGTTTCCTAGGACGACCACCTACACGTTGGACGGAGGTGTTCTTAACCAAAGTTAATCAGCTGTATATGCAGCCGAAGCTATTTTACAGATCACGGCATAAGACCCGCACTCGCCACTATGTTCAAGTAAAAGCACCACCATGGACGACGACTGAGAGGGAAAGAAACGAATGGCAAATGTGCTGGCGTCCGCACAACTCGTGAAGACGGACCGTCCAAGTAGTACAGTAATCACAATGATGCTGAGAAATTTGCAAAAACTCGGGAACGCAGGTGTCTGGAGTTGGGAACGAACACGCTACTACCCTTTCCGGGGGCTAACGCGTTCACCACCACACCACGAGGGTCCTTCGTTTCGCCTGTCTTTCAACTAATTCATTGTGGTTGAGTCACACTTAGTACCCTGCCGCGAAAATTTCTAATAGGCAGCAAATAAAAAAAAGTTAACATTGTCATCATCTAAGTAATTACAAAATCTGGAGCATATTGGACTTTTTAGCCACCTGATCAGTTAGACGAAAAGATAAAACTATCCACTACCTTCTTCTTCGTTTATGTGACCTAACTTCGCACATTCTTTCATTCGGTTCGTCGCCTTGCATCCGTGCATTTACGAAGGTCCAATTTTCTTGTGAATTCGGCTGCGGCATAAGGACTTTGATCTTCTTCACGAATGTCGTTGAACGGTGATTAAGCATGATTCTTCATAGAATAATGGGACAGCTTAACCAGAGTTTTTGAGGTCTTTGCGAAAAGCAATCAGTGGCCTTTGCCAATCGAAGGAGACGTTCTCTAGACAAGTCGAGCACCAATTTGCCCACACTACTGAAGAAGAGAGGGATGACTTGGTTAGCCCAAGAGGAGGTTCGAACCAGCTACCATATGTAAAAAATAACACGCAAGAAATCCCACGACCGACTTCCTATTAACCTCGACATTGATCAAGTAATTTCTCGTACTCTTGTTGAGCAAACGCGATGTGTTATTTTATTCTTTATTTACGAATAAGCTGACGTTTCGGCGGATTTCGCCTTCCTTGGAGCCTGGAAAGGTCAAGTTGACAGCAATCTATCAGGCCAAACACCTCCATAACCAAGCAGGGAAAACGCTGAACCAAGATTTCAATCACACTGAACAGAGCTTTGCACACTCACCGCTTTCTATGAGGCTTCCACTGAGTATGTCGCGTGGAGACCAACCGCACAGAATTCACATGGAAGCGTAATGTGCCCCAAGGAAGCTATTCTGTGTTCAATGTGATTGAAATCTAGGTTTGGCGTTTTCTGTTTGGTTATGGGAGGTGTCTGGCCAGAATAGATTGTTGTCAACTTGACCTTTCCAGGCTCTGAGGAAGGCGAAATCCACCAAACATCAGATTAGTGTTAATAAAGAATAAAATAACACCCTGCGTTTGCTCAGCAAAATACGAAGTATCACGCAATAATTCTTCTCATTGTTTTCCTGCCTGTCGATAAAAACACAAACAAACACAGAATAAGCAGCTGATAATGTTTTCTTCTTGAAGAATCACTGACTGCTTATATGAAACATCTTCGCAAGTGCAGCCTGTCACCTGTCACCTGTCATTAGTGACCCTGTCAATCCGCGTGAACGGCTTGACCGTTCACCAGTGGAACACCCGCTGTTGATAATGGTCGTAGAGAAACATGGGAGAAAAAAACAACGAAAACTAAGAAATACCAAAAAAAAGCAAAAAAAAGGTTGCAGAAAAAAGGTGGGCTCATGGTGGAATCGCAATTTTGGCGACTTGACAGAATTGGAAAATATCTTGCTAGAGTTCAGTTGCTCGGTCAACAAAACACAAAAGTCTTTGATGCTCTATTAGGGGCACTTGGGAGCCGCAAATCATGCAATCATTCTTTGAGTCGTAAGGTCGGCTACTGACGGAAGACTTGAGAACGCAGTAGCGAAGCCGTTTGGGGAGTCTGTGAACGGCCTCAACACTTAACCAGAGCCAATGACCAGAAATGACGATACATCTTGAAGTTGAAACAGAAGCCATACATAGTTCGGAACAACAATTCATGTTTGATGGGCGTAAAACAAGAAATAGAATGGTGTGTTGGAACTTGTATGGAATGTGAACATCGACCATCTAAGTAACTAAGTAGCAAGCAGTCATTGTTTTTGTAGATGGTGTCGAACTATTTGACAGTCAACTGCCATTAGCAGTAAATAGAACCAAGCAACCGGACAGAGTGAATTAAGTCCAAGTCAACAGTTCAAAACATTTGACACAATTGTTAGGAACTCACAAAGAATTGGTATCGAAACTTCAAACATAAAAATAGAACTTGGGAACGATGCTGATCACCATGGTGAAGACGCCTATACAAATCAGAACAAGCGAGAGGAAGTGCAATAGCTGGCTGCTACGCAACAAGACTGCAAGACGAAGTACAGGGGAAGAAGGGAAGAAAAAACTTGAAACCATTCGTACTTTTTTATCGAACAACCGATCGTTTGATGCACCTTACGAAGAGCCTTGTAAACTATTCAGAAATCCCAGAATGGGGTCATGAGCAGTAAGTGACAACGGAGTTCCCAATAAGGTTCCTATATCCACTCATATGCAGCACACTTTTTTCAGGGGGCACTGAGAGTTCACCAATGTGACTGGTTTGACTACTATCGTGATCGGAAAGCAGAGCTATAAGATTGCAGAATCACTGGTGCGAAAAAAATCTAGTTGGTGGATAAGTTCGATACCTATCACTTATTCGGATAGCTAAAATTGCATTACCAGCGTGTCTCGTATTATGCTTACTGACTATCATGCATCTACGGCTTCCTCAACATTTAAGGTTACGTTATCAGTTATGTAGAAGGTTCCCACGGATAGACTAGCTTCGTTTATAAGTCTACTACTCGTCCAGTTGTGGAAACACGTCCTATCCCATATTATGAATACTCCCGTGTTCCTGAATTGTCTACCTAACACACGTCGCAACATTGCATTCGTGATGGAGTGCTTCGACTCTACTGTCCTTATACTAAGGTGTCGGATGACTCCGTAATACAAGCCATCCGTCACCCCCCAAGTGCAACAAGAAGGAACAATAAAAGGGGCATGGTTTCTCGACTTAGCAGCTCTTGTCCTCCTAAAGGAGTTCCCAAATCGGTCGTCCTTCAGATGATCCAGGAAATATTGCGCATGAATTACAGATGACAATGGGACAGCGACTTGCAGCAAGCTTTGCCTTTATGTCAAAGGTGGAAGCACAATGCATTGAGTTACTGAACGAACAGTCGGAGTAGAGAACACTCAGCCGAAAGAAACTGAAGAAAAACTGACTTCCACTTTTCAACGTTCAAATCAACCCATTCCAAAACGGCTACATCATCGTTTAGCACCGAAAGCCAAGTAAAAAGAACATTCTGGTTCATTACCTCTCCTCTTGCTCAAACAACCACCAAACCACCAGTGTATGTGCAGGAAGGAAGCAGAAGGAAGAATCCTTAAAATTGGCGCGGCAAACGGTCTAACGAGAAATAGGATTTCGGTATAGAGAATATAGAGAAGAAGATTTCCGTAGCAGTATTGTAAGACCAGCGAACACTCCAAACTACTAGCTAGTTTGCAAGCGTCACTTGGCTTGAAGGTTAAGCGCTCGGCGTTGATCAATCCCTGAGGGATGAGCAATGAATTCGACTTCATTAAGCAGCGTTAGAGGTGATTGAATGCGTATCTGGCCATTACAGTGACTCGCATGGCCTTCTGATGTATCGAGTCAGCGCTGTTATCCCCAGAGAGGTCTGATATCAATGCGCCGATCCCGGAAGGATGGAACGTTTGGTGAGCTTTGGGCGCTGGATCGATCCCATGTGTATTGAAGGGCGCCTCTAACCACTACGTTACCAGCGCCTAAACGATAGAGACGATTATTGCATGAGTACGGTGTACCCAATTTCTTGCAAAGCATGCGAAGATGAATACAATGGCGAAACGGGTAAACCACTCATTGTCCAAAAGGGTACCTAGTTGGAAAAGTTATGAGCAGACAGAACATTCTACTAGCCACGAAGAGGGGCCGAAAGAATAACGCACAAGATTTTGATGTAAACTCACTATCCTCGTACCCGAATTCAAAACACTAGCGTGTAAAATTCTTGTAGCGCTGTGAATAGATCCCAACAATCCCAAAAAATGAAAGGTCAAGATGAGTGCTTAATGGACATATGACCTCTCCCCACAGCTTAGGTTGATTACTTGACCAGAGCCAGCCACATTCCTCATACATAGGAGACTCCGTGCGGCGCTGGTCTTTATCAAATGACTAGAGTGCTTAAAAAGAACGAAGGGGGTGAGTGTTTAGAAAAAAGTGTTTACTATGCAAATGGAAATATATGTATTACGTTTTATCTGCTGCGGTTTTACAAGTCATGAAAGTGTTTGGATGAGTAGATGGGATAGCAGTTTTTTCCAGGTTCTGAGGAAGGCGAAGGCAGTAAAACGTCGGCTATTGTAAAGGGATAAATACTGCGATTACAACTTCGTGTTTGCTTATCAAGAAAACAGCAAATTATGGTCCGATAAACTTCATTAAGTTATACTTTTTAAATTTTTGTCCAAGTGCCACAAATTTTCTTCACGTGAAGGAACTGCAGCCGGTTAGTTGTAAAGGTATGTGGAGTCTGTTACCACGACTCTAACAGTAGCTTAAATTCGAACAGAGACAACCACGCATTTCTATTGAGGCGCAGCTAGCTTCAACAGAAGGGATTTCAGAACATTGTCTTCTTTAACCCCCATTATTAACGGCAACTGGTTCCTACGTCTACATTGGGTGGTACCAACACCTATAAATGCACCACTAGTACGCACGGCGAGTTCTCGTTGATTAGTTTCCTACCTAAACCAATAAGAAACAATGAGCCTCATACGAAATCGATGACGTCTTGGTGTCTTTTCGGCAGGCTGCGCCTATCGGAATCAGCTCTAATAAGTGAGAGAGACAAATAGAAAAAAAGGAAGAAAAGTAGAAAAAAAAGCAAAAAATAGAACGTAAAGAAAGCTGTTGAGGTTTTTGAATAATTTGAATATTTAAAATAATTCGTTTGACACATTATTCATTACATAGTGATCGTAGCCACACAACTGACTTCTTACTTCTTCTCATCGCTTCTTATTCGTCATACTTCTTACTTGGCCCAATGACCAGTTCATGGAACATTTTCATAGAATTCGAGAACGACAAGTGGAAATTCGTTAGATAGAAGCAACATAAAATAAGTTATGATGAAAGTTGAATCCATGAGCGACTAAGACGAGGAAACGTTGTGTCAGTCTCCGCCTGGACAATTAACGAACTTCTTTCTGCGAATAACACCGAACGTAACGCCAGTGTACAAATGACATTGAAATAATAGGACGGAAGTGATGTCTATAGTGGTTTTTAATCTAATTTTTAAAATCATAGTTGTCGAAATGCGTGCTATGGAAAGTAGTCAAAACATAATCAAACTGTAATAAGGGATATCACAAAACGAAATTGATACTGCTATCGGACTACTAGGACATCGAGGTTGGTAGGGATAAGAATATTCATAGTGACAAATCACACCAGTGGAAGTCACTGAGAAATGGGTGCAGTTAGACCGATATAAAGAGCTTTAGATGTGTCGTAGATAGCCGGAGCATAGCAGCGTCAACGGCGGCGATAGTCGTCGTTTACGTTTTACAAATAACGTGAAGTAGCAGGTTTATGCTGGACGTCACTGCAGTACAACTGGTAAGCCAAATTGACAGCAATTTTCTTTTTTTTGACGTATTTGGTCCCTTGAGAAAATTAGACGAAAGTTAAAACGGTATGCCGAACTACCAGCATTCGCAATTATCTTCACCAACAATCACTGGATAAGCCGGTACTAATCGACCAATATCGTTGCGATTCCATCCTTGCGACGTAGGGTCACAACTACTGTGATCCTTTTCTCCAACATGCTTGTATGTCACTGCATCGAAAGTTTTTCTTCCCATCAAGCACTTCGATGACAAGAAATGATTCGTCAAAAATCTCCTACTTCTTCATCACCATTCTCTAGTGAAATTGCAGATGACGGATTCACTGGATCCAGCTCCATTTTAAGTTTTCTGTTCTTTATCAGTGTTGTGTTTCTGATATCAACTTTTCGAACCGACGGCGTTTATCTGATTAGTGAACGGCCTCGATGATATTGCCGAGACTAGGCAAACTGTATTTCTGATTCCCTGAATTAAAGAAAATATTAAGTCCTTACGGCTTGAAATCTTTCACGACAGCTGCGATACCTGCGATTATTCGGCTGATCTTTCAAGGAGGATGCAAAAAAACTGGATCCATATTTTCAGCTCTTCCTTCTCAAAAAAAAAGAGCATCGGCTAGAACAATAACGTTCCCACTGTTTCTGTCCGAAGCGTCGAGGCTTATCTGATCATCAGTAAGAACTCAGCAGTCTATGGAACAAAAGGTGGAACTGTTTGGCGTTAGGAAACTCATGAAGAATGCACTTGCATTCGACTCCATCCACTGCATTGAATATGTGGTAGAATTTGCATGGAGCTTACACTATGATTTGCGGTAGATTATCAACGTGTCGAGTTCTTTTCTTATACTTTCAGACGAATCTGGTACCAATTTACCGATCCTGGAATCGTGGAAGGCTCGGTTTGCCGAAAATGTGAGGAATTGAGCCAAAGACTATGTATGCCACTGTGCCACATGCTTCAATCAGCAAACACGGGAAAACAGCTGCAAATACTCAGTAGTGAACTGTTTTATAACTTACCAATACTTTATTAGTACTATGAAAATTAATTCCAGTCTCTTCGACTTAATCCCAAAGTTCAGCATGTGTGTCGGACCATCTCGTACCGAAAAACACACACTTCTCACTTCACGTTCAAAGATTAACCCTTCCCATCATCACGCTTTCCATCAACTAATTAGTAACGCCCATATGGTTTCCCAACTGGTCGGATGAATCAAATAGTGTTGAGTGGAGCACGAGTGGGCGGATAGTTCACCTGTATCACATCAAACTTAGATTCGTCAAAAACAACTTGTTTTGAACCCATTTGGTAGTGACAACATGATGGAACGAAATTACCAACAAAAAACGAGACATCGTTATAATCGAATAGATTTTAGAGATGTCAAATGAACAAAGACGCTTTGAAGTTCTTTACATCCGTTTGTGAACAGCGCTATAGCCAGAAAAATTCTCTCAGGCAGTTGATTTCTACTCTGTGTGTTGCAGGAGTACGTCGACCCAAAAGTTAAAGAAGCATCGTAGTTTATGAAACCCGATGTTAGGTGGGTTCAACGAAGGACGTTACCGTTCGTTAAAGTCATACTTTAGAAGTACAGCAGTACAAACGGAAAGCGCTCGTTACTGCTTCATAAAAAAAATCCTTAGACGGTGTTGACTGGAAAAATGGACGACGACGCATAACACATAATGAAGCTACGTTAGCTTTCAACCATTCTTGTTGAACTAGGTTCACCTTATTTCTAGAATGGAGGGCGGACTATGTAAGCCTACATATTTCTTAGATTTTGGCTAGATGACTATACGCAGATCTATCTATTTGAGAACATAAAGTGATCTTCTACTTACCGTCGATGTTGTGGGGGAGAGAAAATAAATGTTGGTGACAACAGTTCTTTCAAGAGCACTGCACCGCTTCATCGTCATGGGAAGTGAATAGGTCTTCAGTTTGGTACAAAGTTCGTATATTCATCTTCTTCGTAGAACATAAAAGTGAGGAAGGAACTCCATATTCTCATTAAGAAACAAAATAAATACTAAACGCGTGCCAAACATCTGGACTTTTTGATCGTGTGTGCATATACGCATGTGCAGGGTTGTATAGCACAATGTGTGTGTGTGTGTGTGTGTGTGTGTGGTGTGTGTGTGTGTGTGCATATATATATATATATATATATATATATATATATATATATATATATATATATATATATATATATATATATATATATATATATATGCTACTGTGGGTCTGCTGTGCGTGTTTGAATCTGTCGGTAGGTGTATATACATATCTATAAATAAACGCATGCACATCTATATACTGTGTATATATGCCACGTTTGTCTATACCATGTGCATATATACATATTCGTACACATATATATTACATGTGTATTTCACGTCGAGTCAGTAAAAGGCTTCAGTCAAGTGACCAAGTAGTATAGTAGAAGAGTTTTGATCAACAAATTAGAACCAAGTGCACTCCAAAAGATCTGCTAATCTAATTGTCATGAGAAAACTCACTATCTCACAGTCAGAACCGGTAGAAACAAACTGCTCTTGTTTCGAAAAACAACAACACTGAGTCCTGTAGGAAGAACTGGGGTTCACCACATCATTAGAATCAACGCGAAATCCACTAGACAGCGTGTCACACAAAGGGAAGAAAAAAGCACCTTGTCCTCCGCTTCATATTTCCTCTCAAAGTTCGTCAAGTGACAGATTTTTCGACTATGTTTCGTGCCAAAGTTGTTCAACGACTTTTTGCTTGTGGGAAACGCAAAGAACATCATATTCCTTTCTTAGAATTTTCGTAATTAATTCCGACCATCAACTCGCGAATCTGAGAGTAAGCGATTGACATCCGATAGGGCGACGTTGGTAACGACTTCCTCAAAGCAGCAGTTGCCCCTCGAATTTCGACATCTTACCCCGTTTGGTTAAGTGTTTGGTCTTTGATGGTCTACTTAAACGATTCTCTAATCACTTCCATCATCTTGTTCAAGTGACATCCAAGTTGCTGAAGAAAGGAAACGGCATTGAGTAGAAAAAGTAAGGGTAGAACTGGATGTTCTGTCCACATGCTTCCATCAAAATCAGTTAGTAGCTGTTCAGCTTGGCGCATCACTGATGTCTTGGGGATGGATATCATCGACAAAACGAAGATGGTGTAGCTGTTGGCTATCGCGTTTCATCGCTATTGTTATCTCATGTCAGTTGCCACACGACGTTCATGAGAAGGGTGCCAAATAATTTTGGCGGAGATACATCGCTTCACCCACACCCATTTTCACATTAATACCGGTAAAAAGAACCTCTCAGCGTTGATCAATCCCTGAGAGATGCGCCATACATTCGATTTCATTAAGCATCGTTTGGAGATGATTGAATGCATATCTGGCCTTTACAAAGACTCGCGGTGGCCTGCCGATGTATCGAATCAGTGCGTGCTGCTATCTTCCCAGACAAGTCTGGTACCAATTTGCCGACCCCGGAGGGATGGAAGGCTTAGTGGGCCAAGGGCGCGGGGATCAATTCCACGTGTGTATTGCAGGGCGTTTCTGACCACCGTGCCACACGCGCCCCATTAATACTGGTAATGTTGCATAATGATAGTTATGATAGAGCATAATGATAGAGCACTAGTTGTGAAATATCTTCATGGCTTCTCAAAGATCTTTGTGCACCACAGAATTGTCCTGATTTCTAAGCTTTCTGGCTTTTTTGGAGTGATGTTATTGACGATATTTCATTGGATTTTATTCGTATGTGGATTTAACATATCGTACTGAATCCCTTTCGAAAATCTGCTTGAACTCGGTGTTGTTTTTCGGTTAGTGTTCTGTCAACTTGTAGCGACTGACTAGCATGAAGAGCTTGCACATCACATACATCATTCTGATTTTGCGATAGTTATCGATACCGTGTACGTATCTACCCTTGTGCAACTACACTGTAGTGCTCGTTTTCTCACTGAAAATCTTACATCGGATAAGCAGAACCACCACGTCTATGAGGACTTCCATATAGTCGGTTTTAATGCTATCGGAATCGGGTACTATCGACTGTTCACCGATAAGGTGGCACTTTATGCTTCCGTACTGAGAACCGTGACGACAACATAACCGTCTTCGACGTATATGGAAGTCCGCCAATGATTTTCCATCAATGTTTTTCTGAATGCGCTAGTTTTCCCGTCTGGTGCAGGAGGACTATCATCTTAGTATTATACTATAACCAGAAAACTTTTTACTGTTTTTCTTTTGAACATTAAAAGATCGAACATATGTTGAAAATTTCATCCGACCTCTGCAGCTCTACACTAGTTCATCACGTTGATCCCCTGTGGAAAGGCGGTCCTTGCGAAGCATGAAGCATCCGACATTTTTAGCATTTCTTGAAGAAACCGACTGCTTCAAACTTATTCTACAACAATTTTTCCTTAAGAAAGATGCTACAAGAGCCGATTAATGAACGAAAAAAAACTCCCGCTTTTTGCTAGTTGGTGTCCTTGAGATTCCTCTCGCAACTCCAAGCGGTCACTTGACGATGACAGATCAATAATTTTCAAACAGACAGTCATTTAATCTCGGATGTAATGACCAATACCTTCGTGGATTGTTAGTCTTTTTACTGCTTTAAAGAACAGAATTATGTTGATAACTCCATCCAGCTTTTGCCCGGCTCCGCCGATTTCTTAGTCATCACACATTTGTTTGTATTGCACAAGTGACTCAAATGAGTAGGAAAACGATCATCGTTTGTCCCTGTCACCCAGCAGTGCTTTGAAATGTACTGGACTCGCTCGATAGGTACCAAGAACATCAGGTTTTCGCGAAATGACCCTTACTTCTAGTTTATCAAACGGGAGAATACGGTAGATTAGCTCGCCAAGCTTTCGAGGTCGTTACACCAACGCGAAGCTTCATCGGCTCCAATCACTTGATTGGAACCCTATAACCTCAATGAACAGTGATCCTAGTGAACGTGCCATCGAGTCCTAGTTTCAAGTAATAAATTCAATTAATCATAAAACTACCAGAGGTGGGTTTGCTTAACTACTTTCCTTTTGTGGACATTTAGATCGAATAGATTCATTTACCACATGTACGTCCTCGGTGAGCTTTGAGACCGAAGACGAAAACGACGGAAGAAATCAGTCATGTTTCTACGAAAGGTCACAGCGCACGTAAGTCAGAGTGTTCGCTGAGTTGATCTGTATCTATCCATAGAAGAATAATTACATTTCAGTCACTCACACAAAACCTTGGTTAAACATCACGCTACCATTTTGGAACGATAAGGAATAAGACATAAAGTATCAGCCGTTGACCAATCTAATGAATGCGTCATGCATTCGATTCCATTCGTAACACAGCAGAGTTTAGTTGGAACCATATTTGACTTGTGATTTATTTCCGAAAAAAGCAAGTGTTGAATTAGACGTGCTTTTTATCCTTTTAGACTAATTTAGCTGTTAGTGTGTAGGATTGAACCAAACAACACCCGTGCATTACAGTGCACTTCTAGCCAGTGTGTCACATACACCTCATCTTGCTGAAAAAATTGACCTGAGGTCAAAATTCTGCAAGAGAAGGAAGGCACAAAGACGAATGATGACCTTACTGGAGCGTGCTTTAGTCATTCGATGATTAGTATGTTTTCAAGTGATGAAGAGGTGATGAAATTTAAAACTCACGATAACTAAAGAAATGTCCGGCACATGTCATTCTAGAGGTTATCTTACAACGGTCGCCGAGTCATTATGAAGAATGTCATATCAAACAACTGGCTAAGAAACGAAATGGTTTGACCAGAGTTCAGTGTCAATACGAGTTATTGTTCCCGTCAAGAAACAAACACTTCCATGAGATATGGAAATTGGCTAACAGGACAAAAGCACTTCGGCGACAGGAATTGCTCTAACGCAATAAATCATTGAACCGGAATTTGATAGAGATACCGTAGAACCCACAAGAGATCAACCTTTCATTTACTGCGTATTCTTCTTTTTTGGCAGCATACGACATTAAATATAATCACAAGGATGTTGAGATACAAGCAGAACTTGGGGCCTTAGGGCGGGCTTGAAACCCGCAACAACCTTTATCGGAGTCTGACGTGCTGTCCACTACACCGACCGAGGCCCTAGCTTTTCGTTTCTCTCAGCCAGTTTTTTACTTATGGGTGCTATCAGCAACCACTCGTCAACAGTAGTCGGTAATGACCTGGGAAGCACGAATCGACTTTGAACTCATATTAAGCTGAAGCTGCAGTAGTCCAAATTATGCAATGTTTAACCATCTATTAGAATAGGAAGTAATTAAAAACTTAGAGGTTTAAATTTCGAATGCAGCATCGCCTTAACTGGGTGCAATGCTAATTTGTGCTTCCCAGATCATTCCCGCTGACGATGACGATAGCTAGTACCATCAAGAGAGTAGAAAGGTGACTGAGAGAAATGCAAAGTGTTAGACTGCATGTGAATCCCGATCACTGGTTCGAAGCCCAGCTAAGCTTCGAGTTTTGCGCATATCAGCATCTTTGTAGAAACTATTGAAAACATTACCCACGTGGGTTTTTCAAGCGTTTTTAATCGAATCATACTTCACTTTTACGGAGATATTGCAAAGGACGATTTCCCACTATCTCATTAGTAACATTTTATCAAAGTTCGCTCCAAAACAAGTATAGAACATTTGTCTAAGTTGTATTTCACCGCTAACAAACGTACGGAAGGATGAGCTTTTGGTTTCGCCATTAGCCTGATTTCACTGGAGTTCGGTTCGAAAAAACGAATAAAGCAACAACAATAGGTTTGCTACGTCATTTCTTCAGGATGACACTCCGTTAGGAAGAAGCCGCAAAAATAATTGAAATCACAAGGGAAAAACTTCTAAAATTTTCGTTCACCAAGAAAATATTAAGGAAAGATCAGTGGAAGACACTGGTCGATAACTTGAATATCTGAGGTTAACCGTATAAAAATTTTATGTCAGCATATGTTTGCATCACATTGTAATATACATGACTAAGCCGGTCAAGTGAAGTGTAAAAATAAAGTTGAGGACGAGATATCGCGGCGAAGGACGAGTTCATCAAAAATATCTGCTGATCGAATTTCATCACCAATAACAGTATGACAACACCGTGTAGAAGAAGTGACGAAGACAGCTGTTTTGACAACAAAATGGCCTGACGATTGTTTTCTAGTCTATTTCAGGCAGCTCGGAAGAGAAAAAAAAGACTAAAAAAAGAACGTCAGAAAAAAAAACGCTGAATCAACGTCGAAACAACCGGTTCTCAAGAGATCCGACAAGAAAAGAAGAGCAATTGGGCTTTCCTTGAACATATGATTACTAATGAATGAGCTTTATACGGAAAAAACAAAATCTTTTGAACTAAACGACTTGAAAGAGTCCATGATGTTCACGCTAAAAAATTCATTTGTTTTCTAATAAATATCACCAACAGAACGCAATCAGCTCAAGCGTCAACGTGATGAATTTTGGGACAATATTCAGCCCAGCAAACGAACAAACGCGGCTAAGAAGTCAGTTTGGACATGATATCTTCAAAGAAGTTCTGGAGAAGATTTTTTAGTTATAGGAAGGGCAAAGATAGCGTAGAGGTTAACAATAGCGCCTGAGCGTTAACGGAACTGGATATCAAACTACTACTGAATGGTTGTTACTGAAAAAATGAACATGACTGAGAGGACAAACATAGTTGCCTGTAATAATACTACAATGTCTCATTACTACTCAAGGTGTCGATAAGAAGGGATTCTATGCAACTTTTAATAATAATAAGACAAATAAGGCGCGTAAGGCGTGTGGTCATAAATACCGTAGAAAACAAACATTCACTAGATCGACCTCGCACCTACCTACCTATATTACCTATTTGGATACTTCGACGCCCAATGTTCGCGTGTCGTGCGGACACCGGCACATCTTCCACTTGTTTCTTCCCCCTGTCAACCATCGTCCATGGTGATAATTTGATTACAACATAGTGGTGGGTGCGAGTCTCATAGAGTTATGTGTAAAACATTTAAAGCTGCGAAAACAGCTGATTGAATTTAGTTACAAACACGTCCATCCAACGTGTGGATGGCCGTCTAGTGGACCCTCTGCTTCCTCGTGGAGTTTACTCTACCGTTCTTTTCGCCCATCCGTGGTCTGTTCTTCCCATCACATGACCGGCTGATCTATGTTTCGCTATGGACGTGTGTTCGTTTAAGTCTCAAAGATGGGACAGATCTCAGAGATAGGACAGCTTCGCATTTTGGGTAGATATTATGTGTGCGTGTTATATTTCAGGTGATATCGATCAAGTGCTCTGTGGGTGGTGCACAGTATTCTTGACATGGTTGAACATTATCAGCCCATGCCTCTGCTGCATAATGACGCGCTGGAAGAACTCTTGAATGGAAAAAGGTGAGCGCGGATTTTCTAGTATTGAGTTGGTCGGTGGCTTCTTTGAGAGGTGAGGATGCTACCCAAGCCGTTTTCCTTCTTCTATCTAATTCCTGTTCAATGTTGTTCTCACTGTTCATTGAACGCCCAAAGCATACGTACGTTATGGTCTCTGCAATACTTAGACTGGCGTACTGACTTCGTGCTCAGCCAACCAAGTCCGCATCATTCCTGATCTGCGATTTAATGCCAGATTTGACGAGAAAAAAACTCCGTATTGCTTAGAATTCCCGATAATGTCGTGATTACTTAAGATCCCTCCAATAGAGCTATTCCAGAATTTTGAGAACGATCAAATGAATCAGCATTAAACCATATTGGTAAAGAAGAGGAAAATTCTTCAGGAGCAGCAGCACCGACGCAGAAATCAGAAATACTTCATGGGTAAGGGAAGGAAAACAAAGACCTAAATATCTTAAGAGAGAAAGTGATTGAGATTGATTGAGATTGAAGAGTTTTGAAATCAGAAGCTACCATGCTCGTATAGGAATCGAGAACAGAACTTGAACAGGCAACATACTTGAAACGTTCTGAATAGATTCCAGTAGACCGAAAATGAACCGCAGGATGAATGTCTCCTGATCACGCGTGATGTCATACAATATTCAGACTGGCATTTTAACGTGAGAAAGGTGCATTACCCAGCCATATGAATTCTGTCTAGTTGCTCTTTCCTTGGAATGTTCAGTGGAAGACTCATAGAAAGCCGTAACTGTGAGAGGAAGGTGTTTTGTTTCGAAATCTAGGTTTCGCAACTTTTTTTGTTGTTTATGGAGGCATTTGACTGACCAGATTGTGGTCAACTCGATTGTTTCAGGCTCTGAAAAAGGCGAAATCAGCCAGAATGTCAACTTTTATGAATAACCAGTACAGTAACAGCCTCGATTGTGTTTATCAAGAAAAGATCGAATTACTGATTAACGCAGAAGTTAATAGAAAATGGATCTTGGAAATTAAAAAAGAACTAAACTAAGGAAATGCCGAAACCTGCGCAATGGGAAAAGACGAGGCATATAGACGAAATAGAATGTGGAAAACCTATAATCGCTACGGATCGTCTCCCAATTCAAGGGTGCTTAACTTTTGCTACGGCCGATGCAGATTTCCCCTTTAGAGGAGGAATAATACGCGACGTAGCAGAACATGACGAACCAAGACATACCAAGAAGAAGAACGATATACTTCGTATGCATGAGGTAGTTTACGAACCGAGAAACGCATTGCGTATCATCGGGTTTCCGAGGATTAGAATAGCGCTTGTCACGGAAAAAATATCATGATCATATTTGAAAAAATCTCTGAGCAGGGTCGAACGTGAATGGTTGTTTTTTCCTCGAATTTGAGATTCTTCGACGTACTTCTTGTAGCAACTATTCTAGTCAGACATTGCTGAAGGACTACTCGAGCTGTCAAAGTGGACAACATCACAACGTCGCCAACGACTACTGGAATTGTTGGTTACAATGCAAGTTCGAAGGTAAGACCGGAGCACTTCGCAAACGGGACGTAAACAAAAAAAAGCAAAAAAACATTTGGTTGTAAAAGGCTAAAAAATTCCTTAATTGCTTGTAAATATCTGATACTTTTGTGGTTCATAAGGTCTTCAGAATATTCATTCATCGGAATAAGTGTGGACATGGTGAGTTTTTTCTGTTGGTCTTTTTTCCCGCGCTGTTCTTTCTCTCTCAAATCACTGAAGGGCTTTGTGGCGTTGATAAGAAAAATTTATATGATTATTTTTACAATTTCTCGAGTGACTATGAGTGTTCACTGACGAAAAGAACTCGGAGAAATTCGCAACAGTGAGATATCGTCGAATGACTAGGGCGGAAGCATCGAGATCTCTTTGATGGATTGATTCATAGAGCTCTAAACTGCGGTGACGAAATCTCGTCCACAAGAAGACAAGACGCAAGACAGAACCATGCTGGTAACAGTAGTCGCCTTACTACTTTTAGCGGTAGTTGCAGTGGATAGCTTAATAAGCTATGGATCCGACAGTATGAGATTACTGCCACGATGATGGATGGTCTCGAAACAATGAAGGAAACAGCATCGTTTACGGTGGCATAAGACTTCGTGTTGAATCAACATGCTTTAAATCGTTGAACTTACACGAGGTTGATAAACAACTTTTATTCGTGACGTCTTCGTCTTCATCAGGCACTTCATGTTGATTTCGGTTGTAATCAAATGTGTAACGAAGAAAAAAACAAAACAAGGAAAGAAGGCCCAATTGTTAAAGAGGGGCTAATAGTGCAGTCTTAGTGATGCCGTTCGTCACGAGCACGGTACTGGTTCAACCACGACTCTGACATACAATTCCTTTCACTTCACCGGGTAAATAAACTGGTATCAGAGTTATGTGGGCCGAAATCACTGCGTCAAATCCACGTAGGAATGCTCTAGCACCACTATCCCAAGATTCGAGGAAGAATCGACTCGACCGGCATGCAACGACGTTCATAAGGAAGACGACACTTCTCAAGCACAGTAAGTGTAAAGGTTGGTCACGTAAAACAAAAAGTTACGGGAGACAATTCAATACGGATTCTACTCACTTCGGCAACGAGCACCCGGGCTAACGCGCGACGTCGCTCCGCGCAAATGCCGAGAACATGATGTCGCTGATCAAAGCTCATCGGACGATTCCATGATGAAAATGTAATCCTCCGATTCCACAATTTGTCTCCACGATATCACTATTTGCTTATTTAACCGATTATTTACTTAAAAAAGAGCTAACGATTCTAAATGAGTTGATATTTTTTGATCGACAGACATTGGGAAGTTTGATGTGTTGAAACTCTCTCGTTACCACGACGAAGCACTGACATGTTTTCATCAGAAGGATATGTCCTTTCGAGAAGAAGAAGAAACAAAGATTACGTTGACCTTAATTTTCGTTCTTCTTGGTGAAAAGAATAATTAAATTTGAAGCTCCTTGAGAGAGAAACATTTCCGCTTTGGCACTTTCTTAAGGTAACCCTCCCTTCTCTCCATTTCGTAGTACCTGGTTCATCTTAGGGTATTATATGATTCTGCCCATAAACTGTTTACATCGTCTGTGAAGGCACAACTTTTAATTACTATCTTTTTTATGGTACATCTTGTAACAGTTCCCAGGATCGACTTTCTATTTACCTCGGCATTGGAATATGAATGCACCGTTTTCTTGTTCAGCAATCGCGAGGTTGTTAAACAACATACATTTACTTCCATAGAAAAAACACAATACAACACAACAGTAGCTGATGTTTCGGCAGTATCGCCTTCTTCAGACCCTGGAAGGGTATACTGGTAGACAATTTACTAGACCAAACGCTTCAATAACAGTTACAAAAAAGACGAAAAAACTCTATGGTAATTACATGGTCAACAGCTTCTCGAAGCACTTAACGTTTTTTCGTGACTTCCAATGAGGAAGATTAGAACAGCTGATTATAGTCGCATATAGTTGATGACTGCACCATCCCACATCAGAAATTGATGCGAACATACAGGGGTCAGGTCGCGTATGTTACCTCTGGGCATTCATCCCTGCTATTCATTGTAGGGTTTTGGCATTTATCCAAAAAGTCTCAAGAAGTTTTTCGCTCTGGTGTTCTCGTCTCCTGCGCAAGGATATTGACTTTTACTTCAAAATCGTCGCCGCTGTGCTTTTGTATCCTATGCGTGCCTAGTGGGGTACCTTGTCTTGCTTTTCGTTTGCCATCTAGGTGTTCTTTTATACGGATACACATTGGTCTGCCCGTTTCGTCAATATATTCATCTCCACAATCATTACAAGAGATCAGGTATATCGTACCTGAACTTATGCAATCACCGTACCTGCCGTAAGGGCAAATTACGCAATTTGTTGTTTCACAAAGACGGTCATACGAGCGGTTAAAAACTAATTGACGACGTAGATGAACCGGTGCTATTTCAACTATCTCTACCAATTCCTCTAGACCTGCCCTTTTTTAGGCAACGTTTTATAGCTGTGCTTACTTCATCGCTAATAAAAGGCAAAATAAACGAAACTTTCTTTTGGCCAAGTGTTTCGCTTGGGCGCGTTGCTCTCCTTCTTAACTTATCTCGTGCAGTAACTATTTCGTAGCTATTGGAGATGGCTATTTGCCGGGCCAAGTCGCGCGATTCTTCCTTTAGTTCCCTGGTTGTGAACACAGAGGCGGCTGTTCGAAACATGTTTCTCACACGCGCCCTCTTTGTATGTGAAGGGTGCGAAGAGAGGAAATGAACCAGGATGTTTTTGCTACTTAGTTTTCGGTACCACTTTGTCATGTAACCGCTACTTGATAGGTTGATTTGAACGTTAAGAAATGGAAGCCAGGTCTCTTTCGGTTTCTCCCTGGTGAATTTAATATACTCAGACTGCTCATTCAATAATTCAAAGGATTTGTCCATCTCCTCCTGAGTAGAAGACGACAAAACAACCATCTATATATCTACAGCAGAGTAGCGGCCGGAGATCGATAAGCGGGGCTTCTATTTTAGACATGAACGCAATGGCGAGAGTTGGTGCCAACCGCTGTCCCATTGCCAGCCCTCTAATTTGTGCGTAGTAGTTCCCAGACCATCTGAAGATCGAGCAGTTTAGGCACTCTTCTAAAGGAACCATAAGCTGCTGAATAGACAAGCCATACATATTCATTCCTCCTTCATGTTCAACAATAAGTTCGTGTATGGCTTGCATTGCCGAGTCATTCGATACGTTGGTGTAAAGCGCTGAAACGTCGAATGACTCCATCACGTACACGCTGTTAGGAGGCGCGTTACGTAGACGTGTTAGGAACATTTGGGTGTTCGTGAAGTGAGCTGACATATGGCTAAGCAGTTGGGTAAGTATTCGGCCTAGAAACCATGTTATTCTATCCGTTCGTCCGTCTACACAGTTGATACTGGGTCTAACCTTGTAGGAGAGTGGATTGGTAGACGGTCAGCTGATGTTAACTAATGTGTTTTAATAAGTAAGTTTAAAGCGGGACATGTTGGTCGATCTACTTTTAAATGCGAAATAACGGATGGCTTAAGCCTGTCGCCTTTGCTACTGTGATCCATTGTTAAGTTTTCGGTATTGTCGTTCGTATTCCTTTTTCAGACGATGCGCGATAAAGGGTAACATCACTATGTTCCTCCGTTGTCTTAACATCTAACTGCCGAGGATTAACTACGAAATCTCCCCTTATCACTAACTGATAGTCTAATGGTCTTTGAATTTATTAATTCTCTAATTTCTCGCATACCACATTTTTGCGCAGCTGTGAGGTTAAAGATATACTTCCTATCGCGATAGTGGACAAGGGTTTTGAGAACATCGTCCGAAAACATGCGAAACCTTGTATCAATTTCGACATTGGGGTCCTGCTGTTGAATAACGCTCTGGGGAAAAGAGATGGTGGTAATAGCGCCATTTCTTCTTTTTCATTTCTATTTAATAATTCTTTTTTGGCCTTATAGCGGTCATCAGTCATCAACCTTATGCGACTATAATCAGCTGTTCTAACCTTCCTCATTGGAAGGCACGTAAAAAAAGGCGGTGAGTTTTTTTCGAGAAGCTGTTGATCATGTAATTGCCATAGAGTTTTTCGACTTTTTTGTAAGTGTTATTGAAGCGTTTGGCCTAGTAAATTCTATATCAGTATACCCTTCCAGATTCTGAAGAAGGCGATACTGCCGAAACGTCAGCTACTGTTGTATTATATTGTATGTTTTTCTACTGAAGTAAATGTATGCTGTCTAACAACTGCGCGATTGCTGAACAAGAAAACGACTATCTTTTTACTCCATCAACTCTTCATGGCTTGTGAACCTACTCTTATTTTTGAGCTAAATGTTGTAATTAATTGAGAGAATACGACGAATTATGGTAGAAGAATGAAGAGAATGGTCACAACAAGAATACGATGAAGAGGAATCAAAAGAGGCAGAAGTTTGACACGTAAGACGGTAGGTTTGTAATATCTGTCAAGGAAATTCGGACGATGACGATGAGAGCGACTTACACCATCAGAAATCAACGAATTGAAATCGTATCACTTTTGTGAATAACTGACTTTCATCACAACATAGCACATCCGCAACGGTGATCGCCAC
Organism: Angiostrongylus vasorum; assembly: GCA_018806985.1. Taxonomy (NCBI): domain Eukaryota; kingdom Metazoa; phylum Nematoda; class Chromadorea; order Rhabditida; family Metastrongylidae; genus Angiostrongylus; species Angiostrongylus vasorum. The sequence continues at coordinate 544,884 of JADANN010000268.1, forward strand.
CTAATGATGGCTGTCCGGCTGAGTGGATAGCCTGCCAGCTGGTTATCCGGACAGTCGACTGACGGGTTGATAGAACGGTTTGAACGAGGACTGAAATTGGGTCAAAACGAAGACAATGGATGAACGAGTAAAAAAATTGAAGTGAAAAAACAGAAAGTCGATTTTTTACTGTTAGTGAGATGCTGCGATAAGACCCATGATGTTTCGTTCCATCTCATTTTAAAAGACGAGTAATAGCTGACTATCGCCCACCGAATTTGAATCCACCCCTGGCGAACCAGAGCTCCTATTACTTCGGTATTGATAAATTGTAACCGGAGATGTTTGGAAAGCCTCTGAACCCCAAAGTATGGAGGCCGTCTACGGGAAAAATTCTTCAATACCCCTTTCAAGCACAGTTACTCCAAGATTCCAGAAAGAATGCACTGAAGTACATTCCTGTAGAAGACCAAAACCGCAGCCGAATCCAAGCGCGAGTTTGAAGGACATCGTGGACGTTGGCGACGGAAAACGATGGATTGAATAAAGGAATGCTAGGATTCGCCTGATACGTGGTGTCGAGTTACATAGAAAAGAAAGCAAGAAGCGGATGACGTGACGGTATAGATTAAAAGCTTCTCGACCAGACTGAGAACGATTTGTTGTGGATTACATGAGACCGATGCAGATAGCATGATGATGGTTGTCACCACATAGTTTGTATTCTACAAGGTAGTGCGAGATGACTTTAAGGTGCTTTAAACAAAGCACAGTTCGTAGCCTAATTGCGCGCCTAAAAAATAGCGCAAAATAAAATAAAACTAAAAAGTCCACGCCCTTTTAAGCGATTTTTTGTGTAAAAATCCCAAATGATGTCCAATTTGTCCCCGAAGTTTTTGAAAGGTTGCAGTTTCTTTGCACTTCTTTTTTCATTGAAACTGGCTATCGCAGCGTATAAAGTACTTTTTTTCGTTCAATGAACATTCGATGTTAATTCTCGCAGGATCTCCTTCCTGTTAGTGAACTTTAGGCACTTCTGCAGAAAAAAATTCACCACAAGAACCAGCGTGTTTTTCTTCCTGCAAAAAAACGTCTCTATTCGATAACGAAAGTACTTTAAGGCTTCTTTTGCCTTGCATGAACTGGCTGTCGTTGTATGCTTCCAAGAAAGAAGAAACGAGCCCTGTCGGGGTTCTTTTTCCCTCATGAAGGTTTTCATTCGCTTAGTACTGTAAAATCTCTAGTGAAGAAAACCATTAACGTTGAAATCAACCCCGACTGCATTTTAGTTATTTTCCAGACTGCCGCTTACTTCTTGTTGAAAGCACTGGTACCGATTTGTTGGTGGATTGTGGAACTTTCACGGAATTTTCTCTCCCTAAGTGTTATTAACTCGTTAGAGACTTACAGTAACCTTTCGTACGATGAGCGATGATTCTACCGCTTTAGTTAAAATAATGTAAAGATCAAATAGATACGACGGCGTGATGGACAGATAAGGAATAAAATGAAAAGATCTTTAAGCAAATGCGCCATAAATCATCGCTAGCCTTTGAAATCCCTAGAGCATGTAAAATCCACCCAAACAGCTATGGAATGAAATATCGAAACAGAAGGACCTGCACGGTGTGATGGGGAAAGCGTTAGCCCTCGAAAAGGGTAACAGCGCATTCGTTTCCCCACTGCAGACACCTGCGGTCGGAATCTTGCAAATATCTTAGCATCACTGTGGTTGTATCACACATAATATCACATACCCTTCCGTGGAAAAATTGTAATGGGCAGTGAATAAAAAGTTAACATTGTGATTTTGCAGACTCAACTTAGCTGGGTTTATTGCCGATTTGGGCACCCTAGATCAATCCCGTTGACGGTTGGTTGCTAATGGCACTGATCGACCGAACCAGCTGAGAGAGACGCGAGACGAAGGACCAGCATGGTGTGGTGGTGAACGCGTTGGCCCCCGGAAAAGGTAATAGGACGTTCGTTGCCTACCGCAGACCTCTGCGGTCCCGAGTTTTGTAGATATCTCAGCATCATTGTGGTTGTATCGAAACAGTGTTAAAATATCCTAGAAGAGCAGTTGACAGCTTATTTCTCGAAATTATTGATTTCCTCTTAGTTCAAGTTCGGCAGCAGTCCAATGATCCTAACCCATTATGAAAAAGATTTAAATTGAAAAGTGCAGGAGAAAAAAAGGAGAAAAAAAATTGAATTCTTTTCTAGCTACGTTGTCGTTTTTTAATAGTACAACTACTCTGCGATATGACTGAAAAAGGTCCACTTTAATAAAAGAACAGAGACAGTCAGAAAGGTAGAGAGCTAGAGGCAAAGAAAATGTTGGAGAAAGGATGAGGACGAAGGCAGACGGAGAAAGTGGAAAGGAGCATACGAATGCGGGGGAGCGCGGAGAAAGTAGATCGAGAGCTGCTGGGATGAATGCAAAAAAAGAAGAGTGAGGAACGAAAGAAGAGGAATGAAAGGAGAGAGATGCTATCACTGCTGTCACTGGTTATGCTCACTGGAACTAGGTCATTTTTTGTCGAATTGTTTTCCCTTTCGAATCTGATCCATTGAAATATACAAGGAGGACGGAAACGACATAAAAAAATCATAAAAAGCACAAAAATTGAAAACCAGCAATGGGACTTGGTTTTCTCCAGAGGAGTGGTGGCCTCAAGCATAGTTTCTTCTGTGATCTAGCGTGGAAATGTAGGACTCTTTGTCAGTTTAGCGGTTATCTCAGTGAGAGGGAATCCTCATCGGTGGAATTGCATTTACTTACTATTCACGGCACCCGTATGTCAAAGAGCTGACCAGCTAAATTCCATCGCAAATCTCATGTGGATATTTCGCGCAGAATACGAATCTTAAAGTTCTATTAATAGAATTATTGAAGCACATGGATAAGACATGGAAAAATTCACAATCTCTTGATTCTCATGCAATGGCATCGTATCATTCGCTAGTGGCCCTTGCGCGGAACTCGCGCGCGATACGCTGAACGACCGGTCGATCGATCGGCATATTAACTGAGCGCAACACTGCTTACTGCATTTGTCACCGACTCTAAACACCGCTTAAATCTGTTTTCTTGCACATATCACATGTGTACATGCTTTTCAACATAAACAATGATAGGTTATAACCTTGATAGGGTAACGGACTATTTATTCGTATTAGGGTATGACAAAATCATTTATTGTTAAGTGTTGTTGGTATAATGTTTCTTCTTGTCGTAGCGTTTTTTAATCTGTGTTCTCCTTTTCTATTTACAACGACAGGTATAGCCACTTGTCAATTTTTTTCTTAAGCTTGATCTAATGCGATTCTATTTAGAAGCAAAAAGCTGCAGCTATCGATGCGAGCGATCGAAAAGTTAGTTGCGCTATTTCAAATCTTTCCTGGACGGATTCCCAGTGGACAAGTCTTTTTTCTGAAAAAAAACATAAAAAATCAATAGAAGAGAAAGTTATCTCTCACAAAAGAAAAGCGCCAGCACGAGCTATATTAGAATGAATCCGTAGAGCAACTCAAGAAATTGAAAGTCGAATCTGTTGAAAAGTTCGTCAGAGCTCCATCACAGAGTGTTTCGGTAGGCAATAATAGATAAACTGGCATCGAGTCGGCCATCAATGTCAGCTTTTCGCCTTTTTTCCAGCACCTTTAGATTTCTAAGGACCATTAAATTTGAATGACATTTGCTTTCTATGGAACTTCTGTAGGAGCACTCCCTAATAATCATTGTCGGAAACACCCATCGTCAGCTTCTGACATTTCGATGTCGATGAAGCAGTTGGTTAATTCGCTAGTTCAAAGGAACAAACGATGCCTATGCTAGGCGAACACCATGCAGACGCTCTTCAGCAACGAATCAGAAAAGCGTGGATTAACTGGCTCACTGCTGTATCACGTTCATCGCACATTTTTTCGCCATTCAAATGACCGTGTCGATTTTCATGAGCAATTGAGGTTCTTGTCGTTTCAGTACATCAAGTGCAGACCATATATATTCGTAAATGGGGACTACAACAACTCATATATTCTCTTTAAAGACCTTTTCTATTTTTTTCGCCATTGGTAAATATTCAGCGTGTCAATTGTGGGTCCATCAAGCAGCAGGCTTTAACAGCTATGTCGAATGATCAGTGGATCGATGCGCATATTATTCACTTACTAATGCCCAGAACTTCAGCACGAAATTGATGTTTCAAAGGATAGAGTATAGATAAACAAAGTATGGCTGCCTTAGGGCGCATGTAGTACAGTGGTCGGAGGCTTCCTGCAATACACATGGGATCGGTCCGCGCGCCCAAGGCTCAACATGCCCTCCATCCCTTCGGGGTCGACAGATTAGTAGCAGACTCGTCTGAGAGGATAGAAGCACTGGCTCGATACATCGGCAGCCACCACGAGTCATTGTAAAAGCCAGATATACGTTTTGATCATTCCTTCAGACATGCGCCATCTATTCGACTTCATTAAGCACCGTTTGGAGTTGATTGAATGCATATCTGGCCATTACAATCACTTGCGGTGGGCTACCGATGTATCGAGCCAGTCCTGCTATCCTCGCAGGTGAGTCTGGTACCAATTTGCCGACCCCGGAGGGATAGAGAGCTTGACGGGTCAGGAGCGCGGGGATCGATCCCATGTGTGTGTTGCAGGCCGCCTCCGACCACTGCTCCAACGAGTCACAGTGAAGTCGAATGGATGGCTCGTCCCTCAAAGATTGATCAATGCCAATAGCTTCATCCTTTATCCTTTCTTTGTGGCTGCCTTTGAAAATAACTGAAAGTAATGAAGCATTTATGCGATAGTGAGTTATTTCTACCTCAAATAATCGTGTTCATCATAATCACAGTACTAATTCACCGTTCCTATATCATTTCCTCACAAACTTCCTTGCTGGAGTCTCAACAACTAAAGGCCATCTGAAGAAGGACAGTTTAGTTTTGTATTAGCCTTTACCCAACTTTGAGTGTGTATGGTTGTCGTATTAGGAATAAAGAGTCACATTCGATGAGGATTACATACTGCCGAAGCCATAACACGACACTGGCAATTCAAACCGGTGTCGGATTCAAGAAGCGTGTATGGAGATGGACTACGTATCCTCGTCAGTGCCAGCTTATTTACTTGTATACTTGGGTGGTGACCGATTTTAGCGATTTTCACTGGTTCATACACTTTCTTTCATTCGTTCTGATTCTCATTAAATATGGTCCTCGCTTACGGCAGTGGTTTATTTTGAGTATAACGATGTATATGAAGGATATTGCGGTGTTCCACTAGTCGTTCTCACATGAGAACACATTTGGCCTCTGGAACAAATAACGAATCTAGGCTTGTGTTTCTGATTTAGTCTATCGTTCTTTTCCACCTATGTCTGTCGCCGACTCTGATCCTCCTTTAAGTCAATGAATACAAATTGATATTCTTCAGTACCTAAACGTTATACGTGCTCGGCTATCTACTTCCTTGGGAATCATTCGTATCCTTTTATATATAGCGTATATATGTGCTACTTTATCTCTTCTATGCAGTAATGTTCGTATTTCTAGGACACGGTAAGTGCAAAAGCGGTAGCAACTACGGCAGCCGTTGAAACGACTACTGCTCCCACATCAAGACGGAAAAAAAGCGGAGGTATTTTGGTCACTGGACGATCTAAACAAAACGAGACGCTTCACTTAGACCAAAAAAGCAACAGAGAAAAAAACAAATAAAAGCGAAAAAAAAGGCTGCAAACGCTACCTGTTGAAGTATACATAAGCGTTGTTCAAAAAACCGTCACCTTTTCTGCCTTCATCGGGTGCTATAAGAGCTAAGCAGACTAAGAGCTTGTTGATAAGGTCTGTCTGTATCTGTATGACCTCGTCAACTTTGAAGGAAAAGTTGTTTTCTGAATTAAGCTTTGTTTTCTTTCAGCCAACTGAAGATGTTAGCACTGCCAGGCTCGAACCCCCAGATGTTAGTCCTTTTTTCTTTGAGACATCGATTTTCTTGTGTTCCATTACAGCTACTTTGACAATTTCATGTGGAAAAAATTTTTTCTAGTTTTTGCCTTTTGGGGGGTGTGGAAGGGGGTGGGGAGGGGGGTGGGTTGGTGGTAGTATTTTCGGAAGTAAAGATGGCAAAGATGGTCTTCTGCAGTCATCCTCATGCGAATTGGTTAAAAAATGAGTGAACATCAAACGATCAATGGTTATTTCACAAACATTTCGTGCAATCGACATGTTCTTATAACTTTTTATTTTGCCTTCTCGTAATCTTCCTAGTCGACTTCACACTTTAACAAACGTAGTCAAATTGGCAAGAGTTTTTTCTAGCCATTTGTCCTTAAACTGCACAAAAAATTAAGTATGCTCTACACTGGCACATGTATAGATTTGCTAGATGGTTGACATCACATGGCTCTGAACCCTATTTGCATAACATATTCGCTCAACTTTTTATTTAAAACCAGTCTCAAATTACCATAATGCTGCTGAGATATTTGCAAAACTCCGGACCGCTGGTGTCTGCGAGAGACAGGCAAAGTGAAGGGCTCGCACGGTGTGGTGGTGAATGCGTTAGCCCCCAGAGATGGTAATACCGTGTTCGGTCCCCACAACAGGCACCAGCGGCCTTGAGCTTTGCAGCTGTCTCATCATCAATATGGATATATTTCACATAATAACCTGCTATTAAAAACTAGTAGACAACAAATAAAAAATTGAAAGTCTTAATAATATTCGTTAGCTGTTTTAATTCTAAAGGCCTTGGAATTCTTTGTAGAAATCTATGATACCTAACTGGTCAATGATCAAAAAGTTTTCATAAGTAATTTTCTTCACTACGCCCGTAGAGACGTCAGCTTATATTAAAAAATATAACGAGTGTTTTTTAGCAGCCGTCATCTGATGTGAAAACAAGTGAAGCAATTACGGACGAGGTTGTCTCTTGCATAACTTTCATTCATTTTTTTAAAAATCCTATTGATGGCTCTAGGGAGTGCTAAGATTCATGGGACTTTGGCAAGCCTTGCATTTTCTTCATAACCGATTTTTTCTTCACAATGTGCTCGTTTTAGCCAACTGCCGATGTTAAGACAGCACAACGAATAGATGAAATGATCAGTTGATTATAGACCTGTTCACATGATCAGTATACGATGCAAAGACACACAAATATGCAACATTTGTAAAGTCTGTTCTCCTAAATGAGTAAGTGGAAAGCAAGCATAGCAGTAGTATCTGTTGATGCCAGTCGATTCTGCGTCTTTGTCCCGCTAAACGTTGATAGGTAAAAAATAAGGGTACAAATAGTTTTCTTTTGATATATTCGTGAATCTTCGGGTTGATCGACTTCCCCGTACGCTCACGATTTCGTGGAGCCCAGTCGCTGACACCTCTTATACAGCGAGGGTCGCAACGGTGCCTCTCTAGCTCAGTTTTGGAACACGGTGTAAAAAATAGCGTATCCAATCATTTTTCGTGGACGTTGGATACGCCCTTGGATTTCCACTTGCACGATGCAGTCAGTATACTCCTAACGTCAAGCTTCTTGATAGCACGCTTGATAACGTTTTGACTACGAAGTTCTTTTTTCGCATAGTTGCTGCTGCTTTTATTAACTGCGTTTATCGCTTCAAAATAGATGTCTACAGAATCTTCAATGTCGAGCTGATATTTGTATAGTATTTGTTTCATAATTTTTCTTTTTTTCTTCACCATTTACTACTACGTCGACATTTTAGCCAACGGCGGGTGTTAAGACAGCAGAGCGAATAGATGAAATGGTTAGTTGATTATAGGTCTATTCACATGGTCAGTATACGATGCAAAGATGCACAAATAGCAACATTTGTAACGCCTGTTCTCCTAAATGAGTAGAGTGAAAAGCAAGTAGGCAAGTACATCTGTCGATGCCAGTAGATTCCGCGGCCTTCTTAGTCTTTCTGAGACGTTGAAGGATAAGAATACTTTCCTTTCGATATATTAATGAATCACTGCGTTGACCGACTTTCCTCTATGCTCATAGTTTCGTGGAATCCAGTTGCTCATTGGAACACAGTGTTAAAGATGGCGTCTCCAATCTTTTTCGTGGCGTTAGATACCTCTTTGAATTCTCACTTGCACGATGCAATTGGTAACTTTTTTGAACACGAAGTGTTCTGCCGTATCAGCTCCTGTTCGGGAGCGTGTAGTGCAGTAGTCAGAGACGCCGTGCAATACATGTGGGATCGATCCCCGTGCCCCAGGCTCACCAAGCGTTCCACCTCTCCGAGGTCGGCAAAGTGGTACCAGACCTATCTGGGAGAATAGCAGCACTGGCTCGATACATTGGTGGGCCACCGCGAGTCATTGCAATGGCCAGACATGTATTCAATCACCTCCTTCGGTGCTTAATGAAGTCGAATACATGACACATTCCTCAGGGATTGATCGACGCCGAGTGCTTTATCCTTATTGTTTATGGCTCCTGTTGTTCTTATTAGCTGCGTTTATCGCTTCAAAAATAGATGTCTACAGAATCTCAATGCCGAGCTGATATCTGTATAGTATTTGTTTCATAATTTTTCTTTTTTTCTTCACCATTTACTACTACGTCGACATTTTAGCCAACGGCGGGTGTTAAGACAGCAGAGCGAGTAGATGAAACGGTTAGTTGATTATAGATCTATTCACATGATCAGTATACGATGCAAAGATACACAAATACTCAGCATTTGTAACACCTGTTTTCCTAAATGAATAAGTGAAAAGCAAGTACATCTGTCGATGCCAATAGATTCCGCGGCCTTCTTGGTCTTTCTGAAACGTTGAAGGGTAAAAATACTTTTCTTTTGATACATTAGTGAATCACTAGGTCAACCGACTTTCCCCTGTGCTCATGATTTCGTGGAGTCCAGTTGCTGGCAGCTCTTATATAGCAAGCGTCGTAAGGGTGCCTCTCTACCTGAATTTTTGGAACACGGTCTAAAAATATCGTCTCCAATCTTTTTCCGTGGACGTTGGTTAGGTCTTTGGATTCTCACTTGCACGATGCTGTATGCTGTTAGGTCCAGGCTTCTTGATAGCGCGCCTGATAACTTTTCGACTACGAAACTTTCTTTCCTATAGCTCCTACTGATATTCTCTGCGTTTATCGTTTCACAGTTGATATGCACAGAATCTCGATTGCTAACCGATATTTATACAACATTTGCTGAGCAGCTTTCCTTTCTTTCACTGTTTTTACTACGTCGACATTTTAGCCAACGAGCGATGTCAAGACAGCAGAAGAGTGGATGATACCGTAAGTCAGTTACTGATAGGTTTAATGGATAGCATATTGCCGACACACATGCACGCACACACACACGTACACACCCTTAAAACATCATAACCGTTACCTCCACCACCTGTCCTTCCAAATATGGGGCAGGTAACCCCTAACCAGCACTAGAGTTCTTCTCATCCATACTAATAGATTCTGATTGGTCAGAGTACTTCAAGATCCACATTTTGTTCTTCAGTCTTCGTGAAGAAATCAGATGTCTTTCAACTGTGCACTTGATAAGATGTGGAACCTAATTCTAGTGATTCTTGTGAGCCAGTCTTAAACACATATTACATAAATACACACATCATGTACTCAGTCGACCTGGTATCCGACGTTTCGTCGTCTATGACAGTTCCTCTGTTTTTGTTCTTGAGGAACTTCCATTTCTCAATCTTACCGGGACATGCCAGATGCCTACCCCTTACATCCGACGTCCTCTTACGCACTTTCGATAGCTTACCGATGACGAACTTTCTACTTTATTACCTTTTTATTGAACTTGCTTAGTGTACTCATCGGTTTGGAGTTGAGAACAATAGAAATGTGGTCGACGGCGTTTTTTTCTGCTTCATTGCTGCTTACAATGTTTACATTTTAGCCATCGAGTGACGTTAAGACGGCAGAACGAGTAGATGGAATGGTAATTTGATTACCGATCTGTTTGCATAAATAACAGGGATATACACGTACAAATACGTACCACTTGTGTCGCCTGTGCTTGCAACTGGTCACCGAATGACTTAACGAAGTGCCAAAAACCAGTATATCTATTCCACTGGATTATGCACACCACTGTGTTCAAGAAATTTGAAGGTTTTTCATCTGCGATCTTCGTGAAGGAGTTTGACAACAAAAGTTGGTGTTCTTTCTCCCATACCCGTTAAAGCCGGGTTGAGCGGGAACCACCACGTGCTACTACTCTCTTTTCATCTCAAAAACACATCACATCCCCGGTCCACCTTATTATCGGGTCTCAGCTTGCTGCAGGTACGTCTCCGAGCTTCCATTGTAGATGGTGGAAGGAGCTTCGCTTTCTTATTCTCATTAGCCAGAAACGACATGCTCTAAGCATTTATGATTATCCAAAGCAATTGCATAACTTATTTACGGCCATATTTTCATCTAACTGACCTATACCGATCTTATTTCGAAGTAGAGATCTATGGAGTGTTTCTGGGCTGTTTTTTCCCATCTACCCAACTAAATTAACAAAATTTTGTTTACCTGGTTTTTCACTACTTCTTACTGTTCCTACTTTTAGCCGTCGAGTGATGTTAAAACAGCAGAAAAAAGTGGATGACATCGTAAGTTGACCACCAAGCGACTTAATTTTTTTTCTGTTACTGTATGACCCGGCTTCACATTTTTCCTTATATAGACCATCAACGAAGGGCTTCAAACATGTTGCGTGTGGGTTCCTGCTTGAGAATCTTTCCACCTTCGTCATGAATGTCATTGCGAGTCAAGTGGATTTTTTCTTGTATTCCGAGATAGCTGCGCTAAGGCGTTTCCATGTGGATGGAAAGGATTGAGTTTGCCCTAGATAAGACTAGCACCAATTTTTCAACCCCAGAGAAAAGTGTCTTGATGAACTCAAAGCGGAGTCTAACCAGCGCCTAGTTAACTTGGAACATTCGATACGCGTCGTGAACGGGATCAGTAGCACAGCACTATTCCCTTACTGAGCGAGTTATGTGGATTGCATATGATAAACACTGTTACGCACGTAGATACTACCTGTATTATCTATTTCACCGATGCTCCCAGAGTGACTCAAACGGTTGCAGGTAATGTTTTTATATCAGTAGGTTGGATTATTCCAGTGGGTTTAGTTTTCTTTAAGGATTTGAAAACAAACAAAACGAAAACAATGACAATATTTTTTCTTTTACGTTTTTCACTAAGATGTGCAAGCATAGAGCTAATGGTCTCTCTCCTTTGCACCTTTTAGCCCGTGGAACCCAGAAGCTATTTCATTTTGCTCGCCTATCGGCACAAAGGCGCATCTGATCTGCTGACCACTTGATGTGCAAGATATCGGAAAATCAGCTTCTTTTTTTCTTTCAGCTACTGATTCTCTCTCTTCCTTTGATGATATGGTGTACTCCCAGTATTGCATTCTTAATTGCGAATATGTACATAGCGTCCACCATCAGAGACGTGAACAATTTAAGACGAAGAAAATCGCAGAGTCTTGACACAGCCAGTTTTCTTTCTCTTCTTCATTTTTGCCCTAAATGCTTGTAAGCTCCAAGACTCACTTGTGATCCCATCAGCTGTGCACCCCGGTTGTCCGCTGTGCTAGCTTCTCGACGATTGAGTCAGGGAATCAAGAGATAATGGTGGAGTGCTAATGTGATATCAAGCATAAATAGGCTTTCATAAACATCGTTTTCTCGAAAATCACCCAGTACGATTTTCTCACGGCTGTATCGAAATGGGCTTGCATTTTTTCGTCTTTGCTCATAACGTTAAAATGAGTCATAGCACTCCTATACTTCAATGACCCTCTTTACCATATCGACGTAGTCGGCCGTATCGAATTTTTTTCCAGAACCCTCCTTGTCCCATGGTTGGCCTCCTTCCAACATTTTGTCAACTATGTGAATGACTTGAAAAGACGGGAGGCAACGTCGGTGATAACAGGCTATTTCGCGTACTCTTCCTTTCAATCCTCTTGAGTTTTTCTGAACGGAAATTTGCTTTTCTCGGAGGCATGGTGTAAAAAAAGGGCGATCCAATTCATCAGACAAGAACGACAATATGTTCATTCAGATGCTCAAGTCTCAATTTGTTAGGGCCGGGACGTTGACGGTTCTTCACATACAAGATTGACGTTGGTATTTAGGACGGGAGAACTACTGGACGAATATACCCACATACCACATATCATGATATCATGTGCAACTAAATGGACACATATGTCGATAAAAATCGGAGTACAACTCGCTGTTAAATTCTTTCACTTTCTTTTAGTTGCAATGAGTGTTGCGTCTTGATGTAGGGCTGAGATCATTACATTCTTGTATTTCATTGGTGAAGTTCCGACTGGTATTGCGAATGCCCTTCCCGACATCTCCCTCCTCAGTTATTGCTGTTCCTTTTTCTTCCCTATTATCGGTTTCCGGGCATAAATTGAAGCTCTCGGCTTTCTAAGTTTGTCATGACTACCAAGATCGTTCATGGTAACTCGCAATTCCAGAAGCTCCACCCTCAACGCTGGACGTGGGAGTTTCCCAGTGGAAGTATCACATCACATTACATGCCTACCTTGATCGTCGAGTGACTCGGGCGGGTGGTGCCAATAAATCCTCCATTTTCTCTTTCACATGCAAGATTAACCCAGTAGATTCTGCTTGCTCCGCGGGTATATGTTGGGCATCATACGTTTCTTTCAGGCTTTTGTGAAGAACTCTGACCATCGGGTCAGTGGTATTCTTGCAGTACGTTTGACGTCCCGAGGAATCCAGTCACTAACGACTCGTGTCCATCTGTTGTCATTCATACGCATTACGTGTCTGGCCCACCTTATCTTCGACTGTTTGGTGTACAGAACGGCATCTTCGATTTTTGATCGTTGGCGCAAGTCGTAGCTTCGGATCTCTTTCCGTACTTGTGTGAAACGGGATACTCTAGCATCGTCCTTTCGACTGCGCGATCGATAACGCTGAGTGATCTCTCATCCTGCTTACGCAGCGACCAGGTTTCTGCCGCATACGTTAGGGCAGGAAGTACCGTTGAGTCGAAAAGGTGGGCACAGAGTCGGCTGACTATTGGTTTTACAATATTAACTTTTTATTTGCCGAACCACAGGTATCTGCGGTGGGGAACGAACGCACTACCACCCTTTCCGGGGAATAACGCGTTCACCACCGCACCATGCGGGCCCTTCGTTTCGCCTGTCCTTCCAGCTTGACTGGGTTCAGTGCCGATCTGTGCTCTCCAGATCAATCCTGTTTGCGGATGATTGCTGTTGGCACTGGTCGATAGAAAACTAACTGGTAGACAGACGAAACGGAGGACTCGAGTGATGTGGTGGTGAACGCGTTAGCGCCTGATCAGGGCGATAGCACGAACGTCCCCCCACCGCAGGCATCTGCGGTCGGAAGTGTTGACTATTGTACTCTTCACTACATCCTCGACACTCTTAAAGGTTCCTCAAACCACTCTCTTTTTCATGCCCAAACATGGCGCGAAGTCGTTCGTGTCGATTTGCTGACATAGATAGAAGTAGATCAACCACTCGGAGATATCCGTACCATTGAGCGTGAATGGTGCACTCCAAACTAATCTGCTCATAGTAAAGCATCGTTTTTGTGAGACTTAGAATCGAAGACCAACCTTTCCACATACGTTGTCAAAGGCGGCGAGCGTTCTGTCGGCCCGGCTATTCGTTGATGCTTTAAGAGCGATGTCTTCAGCACACTCACCGATGATGATGGTGTAATTGCCGACCATCGATTTCCACTCACATGTTTTCCATTCCGATGTTCACGTGATGTTTTCGAGGGTGGAAGACTGACAGAGAGCAAGCAGATTGAGCGATAATTGCCGATATCGTGAGGTCATCCTTCTTAAACAATAATAGAGCATTACTCGTCTTCCATTGAATAGAAAGCTTGCGTTCTGACAGGGTAACGTGTTACGTGCTGGGCCAATTTATTTATGAGAACACGAGCAAGGCTCTCAGAAGTGTTCAGGATCCTATCCTGTCCAGACCTGGTACTGTTCGATTCTTCACCGATGAAATAGCTTGTCGCATTTCGGAAAGGGAGATTCAGTGGGAGCTACCTATCTATTCTCCTTTACTTCGTATTAAGGCGGGAGAACGTGGCTATTGAAGAGTTCTCAGTAGTAATCGTGAATGATTTTCTCCAATGCCTTTCCGGAGGCTGTAACTGTTCGTCTGGGCGTCGTAGTGCAACCATCTTGATTGCAAAACGGTGCAGCTTCGGTGAGGTTTGCAGAGGGTTTTTACAGCTTGTGCCGCTATCACCATAAAAGTTCCTCTTCTCTGTTTAAGATCTTCTCTTTTCGCGTGTCTGCATGGCCTTGCAAATTCGGACATGAATCAACGGTTTCTTGTAACTGGTGCGCGTCCCCCCTTGGCGTATTTGCTCGAGTATTTCTGGAGACAGACGTCTCTTGGTGACTTTCAAGCTTTCGGCTTTCACAGCGCTAATGTGAGAGACGTTAAGTGAGCTACTTCGTCAATATTATCAACAACGGCATATTCCCAACAGCCGGTCAATGAAATAAATAAATCCCAATTTGTCAGTTAGTTGTGGTTGTGGGAGTTCGTTTTTGAGTTTAGCAGCTTTTTCTCCTTTCTGCGAAACGAAATCTTGCACGAAGGAGGCAGTGGTATGATGTCGTGGAGATTGGAACAATAGCTACATTGGTGCGGAGAACTATCGATTTACTTTGACGTGGTCTATTTCGTTGCGGTACTCTCTATTGGGAGACTTCCATGTCCAGCGTCCAGAGTTGTGCTTTTAAAATTGCGAGCTATCATGAATGGTTTTCGTCGTCATGACAAACTTGGACAGTCGTTCACCCTGCTCGTTCCATTCTAATCTGTGGGTCCCAGTGTGATAATCTTCACTACCGTTTTCTGGGTCCATTTTTAGCCTTGAGATCTCTAGTGACATGAATGTTTGGTCTCTTCTATAAAACTTTTTCCAATTCCATATTGAAGTTTATATAGGTTTCAACCTCGTCATATTCATAGTGCTACGTCTATGTATAGACAACGAAGATTGTGGAATCCAGTACTGATCCACGTTACTTCGACGGTTAACTACCGATTTCTGTTGTTAGCTGTTCGAATGAACTGATGTTCATCCTCAAACTCGTGTTGATGGGGCCGCCAACGTCAACGACTCCTCTACTGTCGCATTTTCCGAGGAAACAGCTCTGCTTCGGCGTCATGGACGGCGTTGAATGGATGACATCGTTTCGTCTCGGCCAGTCCGATGACATCGTACCTTACCTTTCTTGCTTGCATGAACAAGTCTTCTAACCAGAACTCTGATGGAAATGTACATGCCTTCTAGATAGAGATCATCGCGTTAGTCCATCGAGATTTAGGGCTTCCTAGAATGGGCCTGAGATTTTAGCTGTTTGTGTTTAACGTTTGATAACCATGTACGAGCTGCTGTGATCTGTACGTTGGACTGAGTACACTCACGGGTAGCTTCGCAGTCTTTCTCAAAGTAGGTGGGGACCTTATTTGTGGAGACGACTCCTAACCGCCTCCCATATATTTCCCTATCACTCGACTGCAGGCTTTTGTTGAATTGACTCGTAGAATACAATCTGAATAAACGAGAACACAGCTACGCACGCATACATGCATGAATACACCCTCGCAAATACAGAAAGTATGTGCCAAATCACCGCAGCAGAAACTTCGAGTTGTTCTCCTGGATCGGTATACATTTCAGAAAGCAAAGGTCGCTTTCTGTTGCTCATGACCAACCCCTATCCGCCACCGGGACATGTCACTTTGTCTATCGATCACCCGGCAAAAGATCCCTCTATAGGGAGATAGGTAGCCTCTATGTTAACAGCTGAGAAACCCATGGTGAGTGAGTGATGGGTGCAAGGGGGTGCTGTGTTGTTTCTTCACCGTTCATTTTAGCCAACGAGCGATGTCAGGACAGCAGAACGACTAAATGACGCTGTGAGTTGATTACCAAGTTATTTGTACCGACAGCATATGGTAAAATCCACGCACATACAAACACGAGTGCGCGTCACATGTATCACCTGTTTTTCACTTGAATGTAGAGTTACTGTAGTCAGCACCACAAATGTACATTTCCATTCCAGTAGATTCCACGTGCTCAGGATTCCTTGAGCATTGAAGGGTTAAAATGCTTTCCTTCTACGATCTTCTTAAAGAAGTCCCACCTTTCGGTAGATTTTCTTTTTTGTCTTGGCATCTTGTGGGACCTAGTCGCTGACACCTATTCTAGACCGACCGTCGCCAAGACGTATCGCCCTCTGAATTTTTGGATTTTTGGGATAAAAAGTGGTGCCTCCAATCTCTGTCAAAGGCGAGAGACCGAACGCTGGGCTCCCGCTCTCACCTACGGACAACAGTATACTTCAAGTATCCAGCTTTCTTATAGCGCACTTGATGCCATCTTTACGACCTACTTTTCCTCCATATAACTTTTTGTTGATTTTATTCACTCTGTCGATCGCTTGGAGTTAAAAGCAATAGGGTTTGGAAGGGCGAGCTGTTATTTAAACAAATTTCATGTGTGCTTTTCTTCATTCTTCACGATTTTTCATAATGTCTTCATTTCAGCCAACAACAGGCGTTAAGACAGCACAAGAAATAAACGCTGTAAGTTAATTATCGATTGATTCATACCATTAAATTTATTATATGCGGCCCACTCATACGTCACACACACACACACACACACACACACACACACGCGCACACACACACACACACACGTGCATGCACGCGTACAGAGATCTAAATCAGCGCACAGACGTGCAGACATATGTACATATATATATATATATATATATATATATATATATATATACACATATATACAAACACACACACGGACGCACACATATTTCTATGTACACACATACATCTTAGTTGATACTTGAATGGTCCGTCCTCACTGGTTGTGCGGGCCCTAGCATAATCTCCATTTTTTCGGAGATTTGCTGGTTAAGCCATTATGGTTCCCTGAAGTCCCGAACGGCCTGGCCAGAGTCTGCCCCAGGTCTTCACCACGACAGGCAGTCGCAGCCCTTGTGGATCAAAGGGACATCTGCCACTATGCGACTTTGATACCAGGACGGTGGTGGTTCCTGATATTGGTTTACACTTAGCTAGGTTTCCTGATGGAAACGCCGAACTTCTCAGGCTGGTAGACCCTGCCAGATGATGAATCCCCGCTGTACATCGCATTTCGACATCCAGGAACACCTCCCAGCCACGATGAGGCAGCAAGTCGTCGCGAGGTCTGCAAAAATATATATGTATATGTATATATAAAGGCATTCATAGCTTATTACCTCTCTTCTACCACTTTATTTCACTGGAGACTCAGTGGGGTTATCTAGTGAGCAAAACAAATTTGTACACCCAATCCTGCCGATTCTGTTGCGTAGGCATTCTAGTGATTTAAAGGACAACACTGCTCTTCTATGGCTTTTTGAGAAGGCCTCCGACTATCGGTTCGGCATTCCTCTATCTTTGACAATGACATCCAACGAGACCTAGTCACTGAGGGGATCCTATGCACACTCGTCTCAAAGACACATCTTCTCTGCGGTCCTCTTGATTTTCGACATCTTCGCGTTGATGGCTGCGTCTTTGATGGTTTCGTAGGATGTAGCTCCTTCGGGCTTCTTCTCTCTTTTACTATACTAGATAATTTGTGCATCTAATCCTTTCCAGTGCCATTCGATAAATTTGTGATGATGACGTTTCCATCTACCCAACTTTTATCGATTTGATTGTGTGCACTTATCGTTTTTCGAGTTGAGATCTATATAATTTTGGTGGACTGAATTTCTTTTTGGTTCTCCAGTGAAATCGCAACTGCTGACGGTTGATTTTGTTTATTAAAACACAATAGTTGGTATGATCAAATAAACTCTGACAAATTCAGTATTATCTCTTGTTGAATGGGACGGATAGCACAGTGGTATTGATGTCGGTCATCACGAACATAGTGGTAGTTCGATTCCGCTCCGGGCCAACCAAGCCTCTCATCCTTCCAAGGGTCGGAAGAATTGGTGCCGGACTTGTCCGGGAAAAATTCACTCTCTGCACTCCAAATGGGAACGCTCCAGCCCGGCTATCTCAGGAAGGACTCCAGGGGAGAATCGCTCGACCACCATTCTACGACATTCAAGATGAAATGAAAATCCTCAAGGAGCGACTGAAGCCTCACTTAAAAACTTGGAAGACCTTAGTGGGCGATGAATGTGAGGAAGTGAATTGGATGTGGTAAGTGCTGGGATCCGCACAGTAGACGTGAAGACGGATCAAATAAAATAGGACAAGATAAGAAGGCATCTCCTATTGCTATGTATTGTTATTCGTTGTCATCCATTCTGAACAAAACTGCTTCCATATTTTCCTTTTAATACTTCCTTCCGAATGCTTTCAAGAGAACATTTCTCAGGATCTCCCTTATCTTTTGTCATCTTCTTTCTCACTTTGTTCAGTAGGATGGGAAAGAATGCTTGGATTTGTTCCTTCAAGTTCGAATTACCGAAGCAATATGTCGGATTATTAACATGTGTAGTATTTAGGTGTTATTATGCTTTTTAAATTTCACTCCAACCTTCACATTCCGGTTACGGAAAATCGGCAGATAGTATATAGATGCAACAATGCAATTGTATACGCAGCCACAACAATGAAGTAAGGCACATGACCCATATACGACTCATATCGCAGTCAGTGTAAGAAATGCGCGATGAAGCACAGGAATCGATTGTAGAAGTTCAAAACTGACTTGTCTTTCAGTCAAATGAGGTCAGCAAAACATCAGGAAGCATTGTGTTATTCTTTTCATCATTGTTAGAAAAAGACCTTTCAAAATAAGGTCGTATTGTTAAATCATGACGAGACTCCTGTGATTTTTTTTACGAGTAAAAATAGACAATTTTCAAAGCGTAGTGGCTGACGATACAAGATTCATTTTCATTTTGTTCATATTTTCAAATAATCTAAGACAAAAAGTTGGTAGTCGTAAAATACAATGGTCTGTAATTTCAGAATAAAACTGTTTCTAAAGAAAACACACAAAGTGTGGACACAAAAAGGTGGGCGGCTGTGGCTTACGAGGCATCTTCTTGTTGACTTTTCTAGTTTCTTTTCTCAAAATTTACATTCCTGAGATGCACGCTTACTTGTTAAAAGCAATTTCCACAGTTGTTAACATGTCCAAGCAGTTTAGTTTGAAGTTTATAGATACAATAGACACTAATTTAAAGGTATAGCAATTATTAGAGCTACTCAGGCACTCGTGTGGCGCGGTGGTCGGAGGCGCTCTGCAACAAGTGGATTCGATCTCCGCGCCCATGGCCCACAAGCCTTCCATCCCTTCGGGGGCCGGCAAATTGCTACCAGACCTGTCTGAGAGGATAGCAGCACTAGCTCGATACATCGGTAGGCCACTGCGAGTCATTGTAAAGGGCAGATACGCATTCAACCGATCCCTCAGGGATTGATCAAGGCCGGGAGCTTTATCCTTTATCCTTTTACTCAGGTACTCTCTAGTAGCCACACCATTATACGATGAAAACGTTGTTGTACTGTAGTCGAGAGGGTTGGGGTTTTGAGCACCTTATTTATAAATTCCTTCTTTATGTTAATCCTGCCCAAGACGTCTATAGCAAAGTTCTTCGAGGTTCCTCTGCAATCCACATGGTTTTTAGCTCGAACCCACGCTCCAGGTAAACCCCGCTCGCTACCTTATCTCTCATAGTTGACAAATTATACCTTTTAAAGGAAATGAAAACGCTGACTTAAAAGATCAATAAGTCATGGTAGGTCATTTTATATGCATACAGTTACCTCAACAATAGAACGAATTGAGTACACTGCATGAGGGATTCCTGAGGAGCTTTTCATCTGCAAGAGCTATGCACTTCTATCCCTTTGTTCCAATGCGAGAAAAAAGACCACGCACAGTATAAGGCAATCTACTAGAGCTATTTGTTAATGAAACGTTAAGTTATAGCGCTATGTCTACTGGAGTTTTATGTGGTGTTGATCTTTTTGTATTGTTCTAGTTTCTGACATTAAAAAGCGCGATAAAAAGAAGAAAACGGCACGAAAAGTGAAGTCAAAGAAGAGTAAAGGTATGTAAGTGTCTGAAATTTTCATTCATGGCCGATAACTTTATAAGCGGGCCGTTTGTAACCTACTGAGCTGCAGTTAAACCAAAGAAGAAAATCAAGAAGATGAAGACGGAATGAGACTAATTTTTCGAACACTTAACCGACTCGTATATATTTATTTCGTGCCCAATAAAGGTTTTATTCGTTGTTGTTGTCACTTATGTAATACTACAGAGCGTAAGAAGTGCGGTGGTTGGAGATGCCCTGCAATAATGGATATATGGTCGCTGGTTCGATTTCACAACTGCCTAACCAAGCACTCTATTCCCACGAGAAAACTTAGAGCAGCTTTATCTGGGCTTCGTTCATGGAGCAAGACTACTGCCTAAAGTGAAGCCCAGAAAATGGTCTTCCAAAGCTATTGCAGGGTTTTCAGGGAAGTATCAATTCGACCAACCTTCAACGATATTTAAGAGATAAAAATCGCTTAAGCAACAACCGAATCCACACGAAATCGGAAAAACTCCGTGCATCCGATAGGTGCAAGACATCGAATCGAGTAAAAGAAGCTTAATACGTAAAGTAGGTGAGATAAAAAATAGAATTATAACACCGTTTCTTCACCTATTATTGCACCAGGACTGTTTGATTGTTCAGTCACTTTTCGTTGTCTTGCAGTCATCATCCCTGGAACTGCTGAGAATTCTACGCAGCTTCAGACTGAAGGTTTTGTCTTCATCAGAAGCATTTCTGAATGTTCTTTAAGTGTGACTCCTTGGAATCCAGAATAGTACTACTGAGGAGATCGCAGGTTCTCACCATCAAGAGTTGCTCACTAGTCGTTGTGAACTGGGAGTATACTCGTTGCCTAGTGATTAGTATTCTTTGAAGACAGCATTGCTCTTGATGACAGAGGCTATTCCTAAGATTAATAATAAGCCTGCCGACCAAGGTTCATTTCGAATCTACTTCATTTTTTCTTCTTATTCGCAGATACTTCATAGCCTTCATGTCATTGGTCTTGTTTTTCATCCAACCACTTTATTACCGATAAAACCAGTAAGGGACACGAGAAACTTCTACGAATCGCAGTAGTTTGCTTTGCCTTTGAGTTGGCTGTACGTACTTGATCATGATTTATGGGTACTTGAACAGTTGGACGGCGCGTATAGCTCAGTGGTTGGAGGCGCCACTGTGACACACACGTGGAATCGATCCCCGCGCCCATGACCCACCAACACTTCCATTCCTCAGGGTCGGCAAATTGGTACCAGACTTGTCGGGGGAGGATAGCAGCGCTGGCTCGATACATCGGTAGGCCACCTCGAGTTATTGTAAAGGCTAGATATGCATTCAATCACCTCCAACGATACTTAAAGAAGTCGAATGCATGGCGCATCCCTCAGGCATTGATCAACACTGAGAACTTTATCCTTTATGGATAGTTGGCTGTCCGCGCTCACCAATAGTGCGGGACACCGCTATCTTCCAATTGTTTCTTTCTAGCACAATTTTAATCAGCGGTGATGGCCCGTTTCATTAATAGTCAACTCTGCGAGCCACATTTGATTTTTTACATGAGTTACGACGGTCTTTACCGAAAGAAAGCTGTTAAGAAGTCTCAGCACGTCATTTTTCATTCCACTCTTGACCATGGACACCTCGCTTCCAAATCAGCATGGACTTTTGTGCACCTATTATGGTTCCATCATAATTTATGTCCCCCTCTGTTGACGGATGCAGAAGCGCTGAAGCTAAAAGTAAGCTTTATATTTGAATTTAGGCTCTGATGAAGTTCCGAGTAAACATTTGAAACTCCTTAACAGTTAGAGTGAGCCTGTCTCATTGTGCATCATGTTTCAACAGTCAGAAACACTTCCCAGCTATCACAAGAATGTAAACCATTGTAGAACCACAATCACTTTTGAATTCGCACATTTTCTAGTAGAATTCCAAAACGTGGTAAGAAGTGCGCAGATTGAACACTTCCTATTATAACAGGGATGTGAGGTATGAGCAAAACTAGGAGCCTCAGTGGTGGGAGTGGCTTCGAATCTATGATTACCCTTTCTGGGAGCTCATATGCTATCCACCACACCAACAAAGGCCCTTTCTTCACGCAGTCAATTTTTTTAACCTTACGGTGATATCACCAATCATCTGTCAACTGTAATGATCTGGGGAGCCCAAATAGGCATTGAACCCTGTTAAGCCGAAACGGCAGTAGAAATCATCATGTCTCAACTTTTATTTGCTGGCCATTCTTTTACACTTTTAACATTATACGGACATCTATTTTTTCTAATAATAAAAAAATATGTTTAAAAAACTACTCAAGGCATTCTAAAACCTATAAATACTATTTACATTCCGTCTTTACGTTTTCACTAATTTCACTAAACATGCATAACGTTGGAACATTCGTTTTTGTCCGTGAATCGTCTAGAAGTCATAAGTATTTGCTACGAGTGAAGGGACGTCGACGACATGATCGTTGGAAGAATTCGAGCAGAAGGAAGAATATCATATTGTCGGCGTGATGAACAATGATGAGCGTGAAGAGGTTTTTTTATGGATCGGCGACGTTTAACCTCATATGTACAGTACGATCGACAAACAGACGACCATCTCGTGTCGACACCAATGCATCACCAGACACCGGAAAATCGAATCTTCTCACTTTATACAACAAAAAGAAAACTCATTGAACTAAGTTTATTTCATAAAAAATGCAAAACCGATCAATTCAGTTATTCCTGCCTTAAAATATTGTGGGCAGAAAAAAGAAGACCCATCAAAAAAAATGTTTGATCTCATATCTTGGTGGTGGGATGCGCGTAAGCACAATTGTTAGGTATGCGTAATACACACGTGGTCTTTGGCTCGATTCCCGCCCTCCATCATAATGGATTTGCTAAGCTGCTAGCAAACTAGCCTGGAAGGTAAAGAAATTGTAAACGACAAATATACATTCAATCACCACAACGAGTGGAGTTGAATGAATTGAGCATCCCCCATGCGGATGTTGAGAGCTGAGCGCCTTATACCTTTTATTGTGTCTATCTCAGTGAGCTGCAACAGCTGAGAGAAAGGAGTTCCGACGAACTGTGAAGCTACTAGTTACTGTTATGATATGTCTTGGATACTGTTCATAAATTTATGATTTGATGCTTACTCGTCAGGGAGAAAGCTTCTTAGTTGGAAAGCTAGCCTTTTTTCTGACCGATATCGTCAAGTTTCGATTCGGCTTGAATTGTCGATTCCGAGATTTCTGAAAGAGCTGATGAGTGAGTATTGACGTTTGCCATAAAACAGAAAGCAAATGACGTCACTCAGTACACATCCAAAAAAGCTATTCATGCACTTAATCCCTCGTCTTTTATCGTTGTCATAATCCACTCTATTCGAGTGATGCTGCATTCTACTCTACTCAGTTCCATGCAACTACGAAAGCTAACATCCAGGAGTGAACGGTTGTGGAAATCACTGCGGCTCTGATGAGGACTAGGGCACCAAAACCTCAGCCGACGAAAGTTCTACATCGACTTTGTGCTAGCCTATCAATGAAAGAATGGATATTGATTAGTCACGCCGAAGTTGAAGGAAAGCTGTTTTTCAGATATACTCTGACAATGTTTTTTGTTGGTTGTCGTTGACTAGAAACATTTAAATACTATGGTGTCATAATGTTCATACTCAACCACTTCTTCAAAAAAAAAGGGTTAAGGTAACGAAGTGCTAAATCAAAACACTTTCTCGGTTGTTTCTTTCCTTCTGAAACAAATCGAATAAAGCGTGAAATTTGTCCTATCAGCACACCTGTGTTTTGACTGTCGAGTTCCTGTTGGCATTCATATGATCCAAATAGTCGTTCTTCTCGTCCTCCTGCTTGGCCACCTAAAGATTATCAGTATAATAGCGATATTGATCCTGCATTTCGTTATTTACGGACGAAATTCTCCGCATACTTAATCACTGCCAATGAAGAACATTAAGCTCCAACCTCACACAGCAACAAAAACGCGGTACGCGCCAGGTTAGAGATCCTTTGAATTCAAAATCTGTGAGGCTTTCTATTAGTGATAACGGTGGAGCATTTGTAGTTATTCCTATTCAGTTGGACGTTAGAATAACAGAGGAGCATGTCAACGATGTTTCTTTCTATCGAGCACCCTCTCAAAAAGCAATATAGAAAACAATACCGAAAGATAAATATTGAGTGAGTCAATACAGCAAAGGCAGCGGGTTTAGAACCTTTAGTTATTTCTCGGCTTAAGAACGACAATCCAACATGTCCTGTCCTATACTTGTTTATTAAGACACATAAGCTTACTTCTACTGATGAGCTTGCGTTCACCGATCCGTCTTCATTTAAAGTGAGACCAATCATCAGTTGTATAGGTGGGGCAACGGATAGAATAGCGTGGTTCCTAAACCCCATTTTGGCCCAGTTGCTGAAGTTCATTCCAACCCATTTACCCAACACCAAAATATTTCTAGACCACCTACTGTGCGCGCAACTAAAGCAGCACGCATGTAATGGAGTCATTCGATGTTACTCCACTTTATACAAATGTGTCGAACGACTCCGCAGTGCAAACCATGCTGGAACTGCTCGATGAACATGAAACAAAATAAAAATGTACGGCTTATCGATTGCGCAACTAATGACTCTCTTAAAACAGTGTCTTAGTTGTTCAATCTTTAGGTGGTCTGGAAAATGCTTTGTACAAATTAGAGGATTGGCGCTGGGACAGCGTTTAGCACCAAGCCTTGCCGTCGCTTTCATGTCTAAGCTTGAGGCTCCAGTTCTCCATCGCCGACCCTTGCTGTACTATCGATACATAGAAGACTGCTTCATCGTCTGTTCCACACAAGAACAGATGGATGAGTGCTTCGAATTGTTAAGCAGACAGTCAGAGTACATAAAATTAACACGGGAAAAACCAGCCGAAAAACTGGCTTCCATTCTCGGACATTCAAATAAAGCTCTCATAAAGTAGCTATATAACAAAATGGTATCGTAAGCCAAGTAGTAAGAACATACTAGTTCACTACCTCTCCTCTCATCCTTCACACGCGAATAAAGCACTTATCAAAAAACATATACCGTACGGCTAAAAAATGTCTGCACAGGAGAAGAGGAAAGGAAGGAATAGCAAAACCTGGCACGAAAAAATTGCCATTTCCAAAGGCTACGACACAGAAGCCACTCGGGTTAGACAAAAACGTAGGGTAGTTCCCCAAAATGATGTTTCGGACGTAAGTCAGATCCCTTTTAGCTACCCTTCATATCAAATGAAGTAAGTTGCGCCATTATGAGATGCTTAAGGAAACTCGATACCCTACGCCGTCAGTTAGTTCGCAGCCTGATTGCCTGTGCAGCTCAGAAAACTATATGATCCGTCCTAACGGGAGAGAGGGGGTTGGCATGAGTTCAGATGCAATATACTTGATCTCGTGTAAGGCATGCGGTGGAGATTACATTGTGGAAACGGGTAGACCGCTTTATGTCCGCATAAAAGAACACCTACATAGGGAAGGCTAAAAATCGGCAAAGTTATCCTGCCTTTTTGATTAATATGGCGTCTGCTTAAGAGTTTGATCTTCATTAATACTTCAGCTTTTTTTCCACAGAATAATTAAAGTATTCTCGTATAAAATACGTCCAGGTTGTGTGGAAGGCGAAATCGCCGAAACGTCGCCCATAGGCGATATTACCCTTTCCGTGGACTTACGCGTTCACCATCATACCTTGCGGGTCCTTCGTTTCGCCTGTCTCCCAACTAGTTCTGTCTCTCGTAAATAATAAGTTAAAATTATGATTATAACTATAGCCTCAGCTTAACTGAATTCATTGCCTATTTGGGCTTCCCAGATCAATCCCTGACGGGTGAATGCTGATGGCACTGATCGATAGAACTCACCGAGAGTCAGGTGAAACGAAGGACCCGCCTAGTGTGGTGAGGAACGCGTTAGCCGCCGGAAAGGGTAATTGCGGGTTCGTTCCCCACCGAAAACACCTGCGGTGCGGAGTTTCGCAAATATCTCAGCATCGTTGAAGTTGTATTTCTTACTCACTTTACTTGTAAATCCCTAAAAACTTAACCTTATTACCTACAATATAAAGGAAATGCAAGAAAACCGAATTAGCGCTTAAAAATGCGCGTGAGAATCATTATGCAAATCTTGTCATCTATTCATCTGTCTGAGAAGTCACACAGACTGCTGACGAGGTGATCGTCACCATCTCACCTCATCTATGACGTATTCGTCTTCGCCGTAGGCATTCCGCACTTGGCTGATCCGAGCCCGTTCTGTTTTCCGTCTCGCCTCCTCTTCGCGTCTCTTTTCGTATTCGAGACGAGCTCCCTGAAAGTGGAGAACTGTAAAAGGCTAATGGGGTTGACGTAAAACTAATTCGAAGACGATGCTGAATCTACTTTGACTGTTTGTTACAGTGCTGTGACTGTTGAACAATGGTCTCTTCTCACACAATCTAGATCTCTTTGCACTGTGCAGTTCGCTTCCAAACCAGTGTCTCGTGCAATGCTTGATGAACGGTGCGTTATCACGAAAAATCGACGAAGATCCGCTACTATTTCCTCTTGCAGAAGATTGGAAATTACATCTTCTTTTTAAGAAGTTTTCTTTCTTTGGTGACAGAATATCCGTACTAAATGGTTCCTGAACCTTCATCGCATGTAGACTCTGAATATTTGGGTACCGGAACGAGGTTATCTACTTTGCGACTAACACATTCTTTAATGGAAGTGATTCCAATGGAAATGGTTTGCTTTTTAGCCGAGATGATCAGTGAAAATATCAATTCGGTTCTTAGTTTTGAGGGACGTACTTAACCAGCATGGCAGGTGCACTCACAAGTCTACTTGCTCAACTCATTGAAGTAGCAGCACTATCGAATCACAACTATAATAGTACTATTCGTCAGATTAAGCCCTAATACAGAATACTTGACGATAAGTTCATTCTGAAGAGCGGTAAGACCTGATAACCCTAGCAACTTTCGATAAGGACAAGTATACCTCTACAAAACTTCCATTCTGGTCTTTTCTTCAGTTTTTAAGTCTTAGTTAACTCTTTAGTTTCCTTGTTTTAGATAATCCTATTCTTCTTCAAATTGCTCTCTTTGAATGATCGCACGTGTGTCATCGTTAATTTGAGTTTATACTGGCCAAAATCAGTTCTTAATATACGAAAAAGCACTCAAATGTGATTACTTTCGGGTGTGTTCTTTTCATCGGTCGAAAGCTGAGTGCGTACTGTAACTCGATACCCAGCCAGTATAATGTAATTTCAGTTCTCAAACAGATTCTGACTTTTAAAGCGCCCATCAAAAGATCCATATTAGTAGCTAACATCTAAAAAATTTCTTTAAGGCGATTACTTTGTTTACCGAAAAAAAATCACTTAACATTTAGACTTGTCGACTTCTGCGTGTTCATATCACAACAATTATTGCCATTCTATCATGACTTCGGTTACCAATCTATCTTACTCGCAGCGGGTCAATAAATTTTCTTATCATCGTAGTCATATTTCCTTTACATAACCCGTCATCAATGGCGCGTGTGGTGTAGTGGTTGGAGGCGCCACTGCGACGCACACGTGAAATTCATCCCTGCGCCCATGGCTCACCAAGTCTTCCATCCCTCCGGGGTCGGCAAATTGATAACAGACTAGTCTGAGAGGATATCAGCACTGGCTCGATACATCGGTAGGCCACCGCGAGTCATTGTAAAGGCTAGATATGCATTCAATCACCTCCAACGATACTTAAAGAAGTGGAATGCATGGCGCGTCCCTCCCTCAGGGGATTGATCAACGCCGAGAGCTTTATCCTTTTTATTTAACCTGTCGTCACATCTACTGTGTGGACGACCACATCACTTCTTGCATTCGATTGGTTTCCCTCGCTTTCATCGTCCACAACGGTCTTTGAAAATTCCGCATGTTGCTTCGGCTGCTGCTTGGGATTTCGTCTTCTTGGAGGTAATTGAGGAACTGATGAGTATTATAGTTAAAAACTACGTCATTCTACCCTTTGGTTCTAACACTAGCTGTTTAAAGGGAATAACGGATAGAATAAAATGGTTTTTTAACTCTAAAAGTTACCCAGTTGTTAAAGCACATTCCAGCTTACCTTATCAACACGCAGATGTTCCTGGATCGCCTACACAACGCTTGTCCTAAGAGCGCGTACATGATGGAGCCCTTCGACATTACCGCCCTTAATAAAAACCTATCGAATGTCTCTGCTATGCAAGCCATCGTCGAACCCCTTATACTACACGAAGGCGCAATAAAAAATGTATGGCTTCACGATTCAGCAAATGATGACCTTCTTAAAGGAATGCCTAAACTGCTCAATCTTCAGATGCTCTGGAAAACACAACGCACAAATGAGAGAGGTGGCAATGGGACAGCGACTGGCACCAAGCCTTGCCATCATTTGTGTCTGAGGTGGAAGCACCAGTAATCGATCTCCGGCCACTACTCTACTGTGGATATATAGACGTTTGCTGTGTCGTTTGCTCCACACAACGGGAAATGGACAAATGTTCCTGAGTTATTAAATAAACAGTCGGAGCACATAACATCCAGCCAAGAGAAACCGAAAGAAAACTGGCTTCCATTTCTGAATGTCAAAATTAACCTATCCGAAAACGGCTACATTACGAAATGGCAGCGAAAGCCAAGTAGTAAAAACACATGGTTCATCACCTCTCCACGGACCCTTCACAAATAAAAAGGGTTTTGTGAGGAGCATGTTTCGAACCTCAACGAGTGTGTGCACAGGAAGAGAGCAAAAAGAGGATTCCTGAAATTGTGCAGCAAGTAGTCATTTCCAGTGGCTACGAAACTGTTACTCCTCGAGATAGGTGTAGGAGAAAACCTGGGCCTGCTAATGATAGTTCTAGCAACAAAAGGGTCCCGTTTATCCTGCCTATTATTTAAAATGAAGTAATACTGCTATAAAACATGGCTTAAGAAGGGCCGGTCTACAAAAGTCGGTTACCGTAATTGAAAAACCACCAAGCACTACACCAGCTTGTATGACGGTCTACGTACAATGCAAAATTGAATGATATGCTCTAACAGTAGAGACGGTGATTGCATCAGTTCGAGTACAGTTTATCCGACCCCCTTGAATGGGTGCGGAGACGAACATATTATCGAAACGGAAAGACCACTCGGCGTTCGTATAAAAGAACACCTTGCCGGTATACTCAAAATTGAACGATATACTTCAGTAGGCGCGCACAGAACATCATAACGGGGGAACATTTTGAAGTAGAAGTTACCATCCTCGCACAGGGAGTCGAAAACACCACCGCGCAAAACTCTCGAGGCATTCTGTACTGATTCCAAGAATCTAGAAATGAGCTGCAGTGAAGAACGCCTCGTGACCACGCTTGATCTTACATGGTATTTAAGGCTGATATTTTAATGTGGCAGAGCACATCACGTTTCTGAGTGAACTCTGCCCGCTTTGTCTCCACGTGACGTACTCAGTGGAAGATTCACAGAGAGCGGTAATTGCACGAAGAAGCTACGTTGTCTTCACTGCAGTTGAGGTCTGGGTTTAGTACTTTCTCTAATTGGTTATAGAGGTGTTCGGTTGAGTGGAATGCAGTCAGTTTGACTCTTCGATCCTCTGAAGAAGGCGAAATCCGCCGAAACGTCAGCTTTTCTGCCGATAAGGGATAAATTAGCTTCTCGTATTTGACCATCAAGAATGAAGTGAATTAACAAGGTTGCACTGTTGCTAAGCGAACAAAAAAAAGACACACACACACAGAGAAATACAAAAGCATGGAGAATTTATTAGATGCACTAATTAAATGAGAAAAAAGAGTAATAGAAACAAAAAAGACCAGGTTGTAAACGCAAGACAATCACGCTAAGTCATTCGTGAATACCTCGGTTTTTATCATTTCAATCTCTTCGTTTATTTTTCGGTCTTCCTCTTCCATTTTCCGTCTCGCCGCTTCTTCTTTTTCTCTCTGTTCTTTTTCTTCCTTTTCCCTCAGCTCCTTCGTTATGTCAGGACACATTTTCTCTTCAATACAAATTTTTTCCGCACCATCATTTTTCAGACGCTGTAAGGCCACCCTGAAAACTTACACTCATAGTTTTTTCTATTGTTGAAAATCCTACTTATAGCAGAACTGTTTTTCGCTTTCTCCCAGTGTACTTTCTCCCGATGTTGGATCACAAATGTTTTATATGGTCGTGTGTGAGATAAAAAGAAGACGGTTTAGGACTACTTCTTTCCCATAGTAGTTCATCGCACCGTCCTCTCTGTTAGGAGTTTCTTAGTGTCGAGAACGTAGGATTCGTTGTCAATACATCCACCCGAGCCAAAATGGTCCGATTTTTTTGTTCGAAAACTCAGCTAAAAAGCTATGTCATTGTATAACCTAGTGAGCCGCCCATGATCAGGTTTTCGCTAGAAAAAATCCGAAATAAGGGATTCATAAAAAAAGTGTGAGAGTATTCGTGTCTTCTAAACAAACGACAAAGGAGCTTTAACCCCATTTAAGGCAGCTTTAAACACTGCGGAGACCAATGAAGACTCTCCAGTTGCTGCTTTGAGATACTCGATTGATAACGGGCTTGTAGGTGATAAGAGTACTAGGTGAGTTTAAGAGTGTAGAAAGACTTTGAATCTAGTGCCGTTTCAGAAAATGTCTTACTTATTGATAAGTTCACAGACGTTGCCATCATCCAGATCTGTTCGATTATATTTCCAACATTCTTCTTGCATGTTCTGAACAGTCTCTATATGGCCATTTATACAGATTCAACAAAAAATCCAGCCGCTGTCCGACGTTCCCTTAACCGCTCCAAACGGTAAATCGAAAAGCCCGCTTCAGCACCATTTTTCAAGAAAAAAACACGACAAATTAAATCCAGGAACTAACGAACCTTCTCGAAATCTGCTTCTTCTTTTTGCCGTTCTTTCAACTTCACAATAACTGCATTACAAAAATCACACAAATAATCCGTTGGTATTACCTCAAAAATTCAAATTCGCTGATAGAATAGCCAACAAAAAGAGTTTGAGATGTTGTGAAAACAAATATTATTTTCTTCTTTAATCTAAACTTTCTAGCATTAACAAAAAATCACCCCGAGCTGAGAAAGAGTCCGGCGTTTGCATCAGGAAGCCTAGCTAAGAGTAAACCAATACCAGGATTCAGCACCGTCTTGGTTTCAAAGTGGTATGGTGGCAAATCTCCCTCTGATCCACAAGGGCTGCTACTGCCTGTCGTGGTGAAGACCTGGGGCAGACTTTGGCCATGCTCACCTCGCAACTCCAGACAATCACAATGGCTTAACCAGCAAATCTCCGAAAAGTGGAGATTGTGCTAAGACCCACACAACAAGTGGAGGCGGGCCGTTTCAGTATCAAGTAGTAAATAATGAAAACTACTGAGTTACGGATGAACACCACCCATGAAAACATTGCAAAGAGGGCCTCAATTCGACTAGTGTAAAAATTCGAGTGTATAGATTTGGTGCACAAATGTATTCAATGGCTGGCTACTTTATTGATTGATCTACATTGGGTAGTGGATCGACGAATGGGCTATTGCGTGTTGGTTACACGTGTTCAACTACGCTCTAAACGTCTAACGATTCAAAAGATCTCTTTAGAAAAAATGGTTTTCCTAACTTACTAACTTTCACCTAAAATCTTTCCAAAAAAAATTTTACATAACTCAAAAATCGTCTGTCTGTTGGCGACAATTTCTGAGCCGTTATGCTTCGTGAAATCGATACGAAAACTCGTCCGCGTCTGCTGAGTCAAATTCGACGTAACGTTCTGGAACGAAATGAAAGAGATTCAAAAAAAAAGACAAAAAGAGAAGAAAGCAGAAATTCAAACTTCTAAGCAGCAACAAGTTTTTTTCTACGTAAACAAATAAGTGCAGCGATAAGAATGAAGCTGGTTATAATCTAATGAAGAAAGTGTGTAACTGAAGAGCTACAAGAAGAATACCTCATAATTAACGGCTGTGAACTCTTTGGTGAAATCGTTAGATTTTGACTTTCCGTCCGATCCACGAAATAACTCGGACGTTTTGATTGTCAGCGATTTTGCATTGATTGTTATGAAAAAGACAGCAAGTAAGAGAAAAATCATGTAACTCCTGAAAAAAAGTACCTTTCGATACCATAAGAATAAAAAAATGATCGAGATAATTGGAAACAACGTAGCGGAGTTCGCCGAAAGGTAGAGCAGAGAAAAAATTTAGGAACAGAGAGGAAACTGAAATGAGAGAGATGGCGCTGTAGCGATAAGGGAAACAGGGCACACGCAGAAAAAAAGAAGAAGAAAAGTGGAATTAAGACAAAGAGGAAAGCAATGAGAAGTAAATAGAGGAGGAGTTGGCAATATCTAGTGGACTTGTGAGACAATAAAATGCTTGGGCAAACATCTTTTACATCACCTGCTGAATTTAGTATGAAATATGTTTAAAGGATTATTCTCGTTATTGGGAGTCGTTGAAGTCACTCTGAGCTGAAAATATTCTCACCATCGTTCTTGTATTATTTCCATATTAAAAGTGTTACAAAACAAGCAGGGGAATTTCTCGAAATTCTAAAAAATAGGTGATAATCTCTATTTATAATAAGAACGAGGAGTAGCAACTCGTCAGTAGAAGAATATTCGTCTAAAATGAATGTCAGCTTCTTTTTTCTTCTTTTTCTTCCTCTTCTCCTTCTTCCTCTTCTTTTCATCCGCCACATGGACTTTCTTCCTGAATCATTCTTCTGCAGGCAGTGGAAGAGATCACATGGAAGGTTACAGACGGCCGCCACAACTGTCGTGGGACAGTACACTCTGGCACCACAGTTAATCCGGGTTTTTGGGGAAAAACGGTGATGTTGACAAAAGCAGTAGTACTGGATCGGTATCGTTATGCTCAGAGAATAGTACTGTGACAAGTCGTTTGTTCTAGGCAGGTTGTTGATAGTGCTGGCGAATTGTGTAGTAATAGAGGATATTCTCTACGTAATACAGTTCATTATAAAGGTAATAACTTGTCCAAATTTTCCCCACATGGAGCAACGACATCAAAACCTGCCCTTCCCACCC
This sequence comes from Angiostrongylus vasorum, assembly GCA_018806985.1. Classification (NCBI taxonomy): domain Eukaryota; kingdom Metazoa; phylum Nematoda; class Chromadorea; order Rhabditida; family Metastrongylidae; genus Angiostrongylus; species Angiostrongylus vasorum. Next base: position 578,143 of record JADANN010000268.1, read on the forward strand.
ATTCCGCTCCCATATACGCTCGTCAGAGGGCAAGAAAATGAAGGCCTAATGGAGACCTTGACATAGGTGTCCTATTTAGTTCAGATACGTTTTTGTTGTGAATAAGGCCAAGATCGTTATCGTCGTTTCAACCAACGTCTTGTAAGTTTTCAGTAAAAACCTAGCAAAACACAGCAGATTTTTCCATTTGACAACTATTTATCTTACCAAATATTTGGCGGAAAAACTCTACCGTGGCAATGAAACGAGAACGAAAGGCATGAAGAAAATCAAGTATCGTAGTCCTCAAAGCAAAAAGCATCGATTGTATTTTTTGAACAAACAAAAAAATACGAACGTAAACACGTACGCACATATATGCACACACATACAGACACTCGCTCACACTCACACCAAAATACACATACGTCCATACAGGGGCTCTCCTCTCAGTTAGACTTCACTTAAGCACTTGCTGCCTCTGAATTTTATCGCTTCTTTTCCATGAAGAGACAATTGAGAATTGAGTTAGATATCTATATGGTTAGGTGACCCTGCCTTCATAGTATCTGTGAGCCCTAGCACTTCTTCCAATTCGTTTCTTTCTCCTGCGACCGTCGTCAACAAAGTCTTCGATTTGCGTGTTGGTTCGATTACCTGTTGAGGATCTGTCGACTGCTCTACTCATTGAGATGCTGAATGCTAGATAGTATGACAAGTCTGTTTTTCTAGAATCACGAAATTGCCATGCTAAGATGTTCTGATAGGTCAGCACCGCGACCAATCGCTGGTGTTTGTGGATTGGAGGAAAATTTGCTGTCTTTTGACTCGGATTCTTACAAGACTACAGTGATTCACAAAAAAAAAGCGTTCGGCCTTGATCAATCATGCACCATGCATTCGACTTCATTAAGTGTCTTTGGAGGTAATTGAATGCACATCTGGCCTGTACAATGACTCGCGGTGGCCTACCGATGTATCGAGCCAGTGCTGCTATCCTCCCAGACAAGTCTGGTACCAGTTAGCTAACCCCGGAAGGATGGAAGGCTTGGTGGGCCATGGGCGCAGGGATCGATTCCACGTGTGTCGCAATGGCGCCTACAAGCACTGCTGCGCCACACGTGCCCTTGATTCATATGGGCAACAAATCATTCACTTAGCCCACCGGTGTTCGGATGGCGTATCATGCTGATTATGACATTAAAAAGATGTTTTCAAAAGTTTTCTCCATTACATTACGGACTCTGCAAGTTTCACATTTATGGAATCGGTCAATTAACAAAAATTTTCTATATAAAAAATACAAACAAAGCACTAATGTGAGGCGATTTATCTCAGACTATAGAGAAATCAATTTCGCAGTTATTTTCACCTACTTATCATTTGCCCGCTAACTGGACCGTGAGAACAATTTCTTTTTTCTTCTACAAATATGGCGCAGTGGTCGAAGGTGCCCTGCGACACACACGTGGAATCGATCCCCACGCTCATGACCCACCAAGCCTTCCATCCCTCTGGGCTCGGCAAATTGGTACCAGATGTGTCTGGGAGGACAGCAGCATTGGCTGGATACATCGGAGTTATTGTAAAGCCTAGATATGCATTCAATCACCTCCAAACGATGCTTAATGAAGTCGAATGCATCGCGCATCCCTGATATATAAGGGATGGATCAACGCCGAAAGCTTCAACCCTTTATCCTTTTTTCATCTGCAGGTATTCTAGAACAAGGCTGTTTTAAACAACAATCTATAGTATTTTGAATAAAGCACTATAACTGTCGACGATGTTCGCTGGACAGTTGTAATGAAAAAAAGGACTACCGTTCTCTATCTTGTCAACGAACTCTTGATGGTCAACGTTTGTATCTGACAATGCCCCACATTTTCCAGATGTCTTTATTTAGTTATAAAATTGATGAAAAAAAAGAGGAAATGAAAAGTGAAGAGTTCCATCGGTTGTGTTCCGCCTGGTATTGTGTGACAGCTGGTGGTGACGTCGTTAATCGTAAAGAAAATCGTCACAGTTTTAGGCGTTGCTTGCAGAAAAAATCAACGGGCCAGTTTTTAGTATACAGAGCTTTTAAGGTGGATTACATCGAGCTACTATTAGGTTCAAAGTCAAACTGTAAGTTTGGCGCTTTTTATCTCAGTGGACTAGAGCCATAGAGTGCATATGCAAAAGTGGAGAGTAAAGTGCGTGGCTAAGTCACATAGCGATTAATAGTATCACAAATGATGAATGAAATAGCGATACAATAGTAACGGGACTTGTGTAGAGCAGCAGCTAGAGGTATTCCACAATACACATGTGGTTGTTGGTTCAATCCCTGCACCAAGGCTTAACCAAGCCTCCCATCCATTCGAGTTTGGTGTGACTTCACATCGGTGCACTATCATCGAATACATGCTCCATTCTTAAGAAATCCTCAACACCGAATGCTTTTCCATTACCACTTCACAGTAATCATACCATCTAATGTAGTAGTACATCTATAAAGATGAATACTATAAAATTTCCTAGTTTCTTCCTCAGCAAATGAGTAAGAGTTTCAGTCATAGTGATTTCGACTGTTGTGTAGTTGGAGCGTCTAGAGTACGATGTCCTTGTGTACTGACGAGTTTTTTTAAACAAGATTGTGAACTGGTGCCATAAAAATTACTCATAATCGTTGTAACACAATATCAATCAGAACGCATAATACGTGACGACGTTGGGCCCATCAACGAACGTTAATGGAGGAACGAAGATCATGTTCTAACCGCAGAAAACCGGCGGCATTTCATTTTCGGCTCGCATTTTGCTTCTTTGATGCTTTAAATAGCACATAGCATACTTCTGACAATGATGAATCATTGGATTTGAGCTCACCTACGGATTTCCTGAGATATTTAGCCCGTCAGAAGAATGTGAACAACTTGCCAATGAATTGTTAAAAAAATTGTCTCTCTGCCTTAAGTCTGTTTTCCGACCACTAAGCGATATGAAGACATAGTTGGCCTAAGAGGAAAATTTTGAGATGGAAGGGGCAATGTATTGGCAGAGATGCCGTCCCATAATACGCGCAATGCCCTGGTTTGACTCAAAAAACCAGCTAACCAAGCCTCCTTTCCCTTCATGGTAACAACCAGGTTTGCAAAAGTAGTAATAATATTTCAAAGCCGACTTTCCTTCAACCTCGGTATTACTAATCAACATGTATTCTTTCTTTGATGAACTTACACGAAGTTAATAAAGATATCTACTTTCGGCTAACGTATCGACTTCTTCGTCTTCATCAGAGCCGATCATCCGAGTCGATGGTCCACGCTTGTTCATCGTCTCGACATGGCGGCTTCCCCTTTGTGTCGAGTCGGGTCTTCCTCAGCTGGCCATCTCCTCGAATGAGACATACTCACTCAACGATCCCTTTTATACAGGATGCTGATGGCTGATAGCTCTGATAGTCCGGTGATAGTACCTCGTTTTTCCCGGACTATCAATCCTGCAGATGTCGGTATCATTATCAGCTGGCAAAAGGCAATAGCAATAATTCTTTCTATTTCTGTTTAGCAAACATGAGGTGTTATTTTATTTCTTTATTTACGTACAAGCTGACGTTTCGGCGGATTTCACCTTCCTCAGAGCTTGGAAAGGTCAAGTTGACTGCAATCTACACGGTCAAACGCCTCCATAACCATAGTCAACCTCCATAACAAGCGCGCAAAATTCTCGAGGCATTCTGGATCAATTCCAAGAATCCGAAAAATGAACCGCAAGGAGGAATGCCTCATTATCACGCGTAATATTGGGCAGTATATAAGCCTGTTATTCTGAGGAGATGGGTACATTACGATTCCATGTGAACTCTGTGTGGTTGGTCTCCACGTGAAATATTTAGTGGAAGACTCATAGAAAGCGTGAGTGTGCAAAGACTCCGTGTTCAATGTGATTGAAATTTTGGTTCAACATTTTCTCTGTTTGGTTATGGAGGCGTTTGACCGTGTAGATTGCAGTCAACTTGACCTTTCCAGGCTCTGAGGAAGGCGAAATCTGCCGAAACGTCAGCGTGTACGTAAATAAAGAAATAAAATAACACCTCGTGTTTGCTCAACAAGAATACGAAGAATTACTTGATCAATGCCGAGGTTAATAGAAAGTCGGACGTGAGAGCAATAGCAATGTTTTGCTATCACACCTATCAACCATCAGCATCCTGCATCCAAGAGCATCACCGAGTGAGTATGCCTCATTCGAGGAGATGGCCCGCTGAGGAAGATCCGACTCGACATGAAGCGGAAGCCGCCATGTCGAGACGAAGAACAAGCGTGGACCATCGACTCGGACCATCGGCTCTGATGAAGACGAAAAACGTCGAAACGTTAGCCGAAAGTAAATGTCTTTATTAACTTCGTGTAAGCTCATTAAAGAAAGAATACAACCAGGTTTGTCTGAGAACAACTGCTTCCATTTACTAAAACTAATGACCACTTGTGGTGAACACTTGAAAACACCCTACGACAGGTATCCCGGGACTTAAGGAAGAATCCATTCGACCAGCATTCAACGAAATTCATAAAGAAGCACATATCTTATAAGTAGCAGCCGAAACAACATGCAAATCCTAAGACCTTCGTGTACAACACGGATGAGAGCAATGAATCGAGTGCGAGAAGTGCTGCGACATGACATTACACGCTGTGTAAAAGAACCATCGAGGTGAGGAGCTTCTAGGTGTCAGTACGAGGGTCTAGTTGCAAAGCCGAGAATGTTGCTCTCATTCACAAGGATCTTCGACTATCTTGGGAACCTCCTAACAATCTTTACCTGGAACAATATACAAAAGTTCCTACCAACCAGCAACAAATTAATCAGAAATATCGTATATATTCTGGAACTCAAATTAATAACCTAAGATTTCCTGGCCACTCGCACTTTGATACTGATCCCCGCTGCATGTAGTTCTATGGAGTCGAAGTTCATCCAACGTTCAGCTTTCGCTACATGAAGAATAGTGCAGACGTCACTTCACCAGTGAGCTTTGGTGAAATATTTAAAAACAACATCGTTATGCTATCAAATTTTTAGAACACATTTTTCATGGTCTTTGCCTACTTCCTCTTCTTTTGCTTCCTCTTCTTCTTTTTTCTTCTTCTCATTTCTTAGATTCCCTCTCTTCTTTCTCATTCTTCTCCTTTTTTATAACTCAAAAGACAGACTTTCTGTAAAACCCGGCATAAGAATCAACATATTTGTTCATATGTTCTTATGAACTGATCTTATTGAACTTATGCGAGGTTGGTTTTGTTTTCGTTGTTGTTGACGTTGGTCGAAGGCTGACGTTTCGGCGATTTCGCCTACCTCGGAACCTGTACGTATTTTTATACTACAATAGCTAAATAACTCAGTGGAAAAGAAAAACCATAGTGTTAGTGAATATCTAACATATAAGTAAACGCCAAATTAACTAAGTGGACCACTCATCGTGCTGTTAACCCTCGTGTTGTTCACGGTGGATGGCCAGCGAGATCCATCGAGTCACAAAAAATCGTTTTGAAATAAGGCGCCAGGTCCAGGTCACGTGTGATAGTGAGTCATTCGTCTTTCCGGTTCATCTTTGGATTTCTCAAATTTGTCCAAAATGCCCCAAGAGTCTTGCACGTTGACGTTTTTGATTCCTGCGCTAGGATCCGGACAGTCACTTCAGAATCACCGCCATTGTGATTTTGCGCCTTAAGTGTACCCAGAGGAGTGCTTTGACGGATTTCGGCTTTCCTATCTAGGTGTTCTTTTATACGGACATAAAGCGGTCTACCCGTTTCCCCAATGTACTCTTCACCACATGCCTCACACGAGATCAAGTATATTGTACCTGAACTCATGCGAACCCGTCTCTCCCGTTGGGAGGGATCATACAGTTTTCTGAGCTGCACAGACAATCATAGAGGCGACTGCGAACTAACTGACGGCGTAGGGTATTTGGATGGCAGGTCAATAACCGCCACATATTTTTTCAAGACCACTCTTTCTTAAGCATCTCTTAATGGCGTGGCTTATTCCGTTTGATACGAAGGGTAGTTTAAAAGGGATCTTGCTTAGGTTCGAAACGTTGTTTTGGGAGGGATCAATTCTGCCTTTTTGTTTGACCCGAGTGGCTTCTGCTTCGTAGCCATTGGAAATGACTATTTTTTCGTGCCAGGTTTAGTGATTCCTTCCTTTCCTCTTCTCCTGTGCACATATTTTTAGGCCTACTATACTTGTTTTTTGATGAGTGCTTCTTTTCATGTGTGAAGGATGACAGGAGAGGTAGTGAACTAGTATATTTTTACTACTTGGCTTACGATACCACTTTGTTATATAGCCACTTTCTGAGAGTTTTATTTGGATAGTTGAGTGGAAACCTGTTCTCGGTTGGTTTTTCCTCTGTGAGTTTATATGCTCTGACTGTCTATTTAACAATTCAAAGCACTCATCCATCTGTTGTTGTGTGGAACAGACGGTGAAGCAGTAGTCTATGTATCGACAGTAGAGTAACGGTGGGCCATCGAGAACTGGAGCCTCCAGCTTAGACATGAAAGCGACGGCAAGGCTTGGTGCTAAACGCTGTCCCATGGCCATCCCTCTAATTTGTACAAAGTATTTTCCAGACCACCTAAAGATTGAACAACTAAGACTGTTTTAAGAGAGTCATTGGTTACGCAATCGACAAGCCACACATTTTAATCACATTTGAGGTGAGTAGGCCTTTTGATCAATATGGCGTTTACTTATATGTTACATGTTCATTAATACTATGGTTTTTTATTTTCAAATGAATTATTAAGAACTATTGTTGTATAAAAATACGTCCAGGCTCTGAGGAAAACGAAATCGCCGGTACCTCAGCCATCGACCAACAACAGCAACAATAAAAACAACAGCAACAACAACGACGACAACTATACCAACCTCGTATCAGCTCAACAAGATCAGTTCGTTGGAAAACCTGTATCACCTGTAGTCCTGTTGATCGTCGAGTAACTCGAGCGAGCACCAGTAAATCCACTTTTTCCCAATCGCGTGCAAGAGTTGCCCAGTGTGTTCTACTCGCTCTAAGGACTCGTTTATCATTCTTCTACGCTTTTCATGAAGATATGTGACCATTCGGTCTGTGTTCTTCCTATAGTGCGTTTAACATCCCTAAGGAATCCAGTCACTAATAGCTCCTGTCCATCGGTTGTCGTTCATACACATTACGTGTCTGGCCCACCTCATCTTTTACTTTCTGGCGTACAGAACTGTCTTTAACTTTTGATCGCTGACGCTTATCGGAGCTTCGGATCCCTTCCATACTTATGTGACACGGGATACCCTCCTAGCATCGTCATTTCGACTGCGTGTTCAGTAATCCTGAGTGATCCTTCATCCTGCCTACGCAGCGACCAGGTTCCTGACGCATACGTTAGGGTAGGAAGTATCGTTGAGTCGAAAAGGTGGGCACGGCGTTGAGTGTTCTTTGCTCTCTTCATTATATCCTCGATGTTCTTGAAAGCTCCCCAAGCAGCTCGTTTCCTTCTGCTCAGCTCTGGAGCTACGTCGTTCATCATATTGATTTCCCGACCTAGATAGACATAACTGGAGCATTCCGAGATATTCGTTCCCTTGAGCGTGAATGGGGACATACGAAACCTATCCGTTCTTCATGAACATCGTTTTTTTGAGATTTAGTCGAAGGGCCAATCTTTCCACAGGCTTTATCAAAATCGGCAAGCATTAGTTCCGCTAGGGCTAATGTTTGATGTTAGAAGAATAATGTCACCAGCAAAGCGAAGATGGTGTAATTGCCGACCATCGATTTTCACTCCCATATGATCCCATTCAAATGTTCGCATGACGTTCTGGAAGGTGGCGGCAAATAATTTTGGCGAGATGGTATCGCCTTGCTTAACTCCTCTTTTGACGTCAATGTTAATACTTTTGTAGAATAGTGATATCTTGGTTGTGAAATTTTTCTACAGCTCACGAAGAATCTTTATGTACTGAATAGGGAATCCCTGACTATCGAGGGCTTCCATCACTGTTTCTATCCCAGTTGAGTCAAAGGCCCTTCTTTAAATCGATGAAAGTGAGACAAAGCGGCCTTTTGTAGTCTCGCGATACTTCAATGAGCCTTGTCATCGTGTGGATGTGGTCCGTCGTAGTAAATCCTTTTCGAAACTTTGCTTGGCTGTCCTTCGTCCAGTGTTCTGTAAATCCTGTTTAGGATGATTCGAGTGAAAAGTTTGTAGACGACATACGGCAAGCAGATTGGGCGATAATTACCGATATCGTGTAGGTCACCCTTCTTGAACAATAACACGGTCTTGCTGGCCTTCCACTGAGTAGGGACCTTGCATTCAGACAAGTAACGTGTGATGAGCCGAGCCAGAGTGTTTACGAGAACTGGTGGAAGGTTCTTTAGGTGTTCTGATCTTATCCTGTCCAGACCTGATGGTGTTCGATTTTTTCACCGACGAAACGGCATGTCGGATTTCGGGAGGGAGAACCGGTGGTACAACATATCCATCCTCCTTTATTTCTTATGACGGAAGGTGGACGTGGCATATCGAAGAGATCTGAGTAGTATTCGTGAATGATTTTCTCCACTGCCTTTCTGGACGCTGTAATTGTCCCGTCTGGGCGTCAGAGTGGAAACCACCTTGGTCTTGTAATTGGCGAAGCTTCGGTAAGCTTTGGCGAATGCTTTTCTCAGCTTCTGCAGCTTCGACCATTACTGCTGATCTTCCCTCTTTAAGATCTTCTTTTATCGGCTGATTGCATTGTTTTGCAAGTTCTGGCGTTAGTTCGCAGTTGCTTGCAGCTCTTTCGGTTCCACGCTGGCGTATTAGCTCGAATGTTTCTGGAGACAAACGTCTCTTGGTGACTTTCGAACTCTCAGCTTTCATAGCGCTAACGTGAAGATACTGAATGAGCCGATCGCATTCGTCGTCGATGTTATCGAATGCGGGATCTTCCTGACAGCCGATTAATGAACAGAATAAATCCCTGTTTTTGGTGGTTCTGGAACCTCGTTTTTTTTTAATTCAGCGGGTTTTTGTCTCTGCTGCGAGAAATGAAGTCTTGCACGGAGGAGATGGTCTGATCCCGTGCAGAATTTTGAGGCAACGGCGACATTGGTTTCGCAAAACACCTTCCATTTACTATGATGTGATCTTTTTCACTATGGTACTTTGCAGTAGGAGGCTTTAGATCCAGCGCTGAGAGTGGGACTTCTGGAATTGCGAGTTATTATGGATGTTCTTGGTCGTCATGATAAACTCAGACAGCCGCTCACTCTGCTCGTTCTTTTTTAACCCATGTGTCCCAAACGTGACGTTCTACAGACGTTTTTCTTGGTTTAATCTTCGCGTTGAAGTCTCTAATGATAACCTAGAAGGATGTGTGGTGTTCTCTGTAGAACTTCTCCAAGTCCATATAGAACGCTTCGACTTCTTCTTCGTCATAGTTTGATGTCGGCGCGTTAACGACGAAGATTGTCAAAGCCGGTATTAATCCACATCGTTTTAATCGTAAACGTCCGATTCGTTTTGTAACCTGTTCGAATCAATCGATGTTCGTGGACAAACTCGTGTTGACGAGAACGCAGACGCCATAGGAACATAGGAACACATAAATAAATACTACTCCTTTTTTTATTTCTTCTTCTAGTAATGCGCTAAACGGGCTACTCGCACGACACCATTGCTATCATGCTCAATAAAGGTGAGAAATTACATCAACAATATGTTTCACTTATTTCTTTTTCCAAGGCTGACTTTCTATTAACGTCGCACTGATTCATAATTCGCTGCTTTTGTTCAACAAGCAGACACGAACTTGGTGTTACAGAATTTATTAGTATACAGTAGCTGACGTGTTGGCGGTTTCGCCTTCTTCAGAGCCGTTTGATTCGTGGTAAGTATTCCTATTAATTTTTGGAGAGCAGCTGCACAGAGTATTATATGGGCGAGGAATGTGGCTGGGTCAGGTCATAGAATCAGCCTGAGGTATGGCGCTTGGTCACGCTTGATCACAAGACACTCCTCCTTGCGGTTCGCTTCGGCATTTTTGAAATTAATCCAAAATGGTTTAAGAGTTTTATGCGCTGATGTCTTGGATTCCTGTGCGAGGATAGTGACTTCTACTTCAAATCCTCTCCATTGTGTCAATGTGTCCTATGCACGTTTAGTGGAGTGCTTAGTTTCAATTTACACTTTACCGACTAGGTATTCTTTTAAGCGGGCGCTGAACGATCAACCTATTTCGCCTATGTATTCGCCCCCACACGCTTTACAAGAGATTAGATACACTGTACCCGAACTCAAACAACCATTTTCTATACCACTAAGGCAAATTATACAGTTTTTCATTGTACACATACAGTCAAATAGGCGGTTACGAACTAGCTGGCGGCCTAGAGTGGCCGGTGCTATTCCTGTCACTCTTGCCCAGTTCTCTAGACCGGCCCTTCTTGAGCAACGTTTTATAGCTTCACTTATTTCGTTCGAAATAAAGACCAAGATGAACGGAGCCTTGTTCTCTCTAGAATTATCATTTCGTGGCATACTTTTTTCCTGTTTGCCTATGACGGGAAAGTACAGTTATAGTGAACCACTATGTTTTTATTACTTGGCTTTCTGTACCACTTTGTAATGTAGCTGTTTTTGGATAGGTTAATTTGAACGTTCAAAAATTGAAGCCGAACTTAATATACTCTGACTTTTCATTCAATAACTCAAAACACTTGTCCATTTCCTCTTCTGTTGAGCAAATGATAAGACAATCATCTGTATACCCACAGTAGAGTAATGGTCGAAGATCGGTTACTGGTGCTTCCACCTAGGAACGTTTGGGTATTCGTGAGATAGGCTATTATGTGTTCAAGCAACTGGATGAGAATTAGGTTTGATCATTCATTCAGGTTAGGTCATTGAATCAGCCTGAGGTATGGCGCGAGGTCACGCGTGACAACAATACATTCCTCTTGCGGTTCATTTTTAGATTTGTGGAATTAATCCAAAAACGCTTCAAGAGTTCTTCGCACTGATACCAACCTAGCGCCTGCTTATTGATGAAAAACGGCGAATTATCAACCAACGCCTGAGTTAATAGAAAGGCGGTCTTGGGATTTGCTACGTGAATCGCCAGCAGAGTACTTCCCAGTCCTGTCGCTAAGATAGAAGATTGTCTTAGCTAGACGAACACCTCCACCACCTGAAATACCGAGTCGTGCCGAACTTCACAAAACGAAAGCGACTACACGGTGTATGCGGCCTACCAAAGGACAGCGAACAAGTACTGGGCATCGAAACATTTGCTAAATCGCAAGGACCAGATTCAATAAAACAAGGCAAAAACGTCTGCGAAAGTGCTAGCAGTCAACATGTGGTCGATAACGTGTCTGCAGAGTCAAGGATCACCGTAGTAGGAGGCATAACTCCTCCTGGCGACGCGCGCTATCTATTAGAATTGGGTCCAAGTTTCTCACCAGCGCAACCTATTTCTAGTGAAACTTTGTGTAGGATCACATGCAGTCTGCATGAGCTTCAAGATCGACTTCGCAGGAACGCTAGAGTTGAAACACGAATTGGAACGAGAAGTAAGGGCATTACTACCACCTCCTTTTCCTCGATTGTTCTTTAGACAGCAATACCCTAATGACGAACTAGATATCAAATTTCGCATATTTTCGAACAAAACTCTCAAAGTCCTTAACCACTATCGCGCGAAAAAGTTTAGTTCCAACCTTACAGCAGCGCAAAAAATCTGGTATGCGACAGGTTCGAGAACTAATAAAACCAAAAACTGTTAGATTATCAGTTAGTGATAAGGGTGAAGAGTTTGAAGTAATTCCTCGATAGCTGGTTGTTGAAACAACGGAGAAACATCTTAAAGAGAACTCGTTTTACCTCCGATCAAATGAAAAGGATTTCAAAGGTTAACATCTAAAACTGAACAACGATTGAGTCAAAGTGGCAAGCGCAGCAGGTTTAAAGCCATCGGACATTTTGCATCTTAAGATCGAAGTGCCAACATGTCCCATCTTATACTTGCTTATCAAAACTCACAAGTTAGTATCCTCCGATGATCTGGCGTCTACTACTGACCACTCCACATTTAAGGTTAGACCCATCAACAGTAGTGTAGACGCGCCTACTGATAGAATTGCTTTGCGAATACCCAAATGTTCCTAGATGGTCGGCGTAATGCGCGTGCGTTCTGGAGTCCTTCGATGTTACAGCCCTTCACACTAACGTGTCGAATGAATCCGCAAATACGCGAGCTTTTTAAGCAACATGAAGAAGAAGTAAACAGGTATGGCTTTTCGATTCAGCAGCTTATGGTCCTCCTAAAGTCTGTTTAAACTGCTCGATCTTCGGATGGTTCGGGAAATATTACGCGCAAATTAGAGGGTTGGCAATAGGATAGCGACTGGCAACAACCCTTGCCAATGCCTTTATGTCTAAAGTGGAAGCACCAGTAATCGATCTCCGGCCATTACTCTACTGTAGGTATATAGATGACTGTCTTGTCATTTGCTCAACACAGGAGGAAATGGACAAATGTTTTGAATTATTGGATGAACAGAACAGAGTACATTAAGTTCACTCGAGAGAAAGCGAAAAAAAGAACTGACTTCTATTTTTGAACGTTCAAATTAATCTATACAAAAACGGCTACTATACAAAATGGTATCGAAAGCCAAGTAGTCAGAACAAAATGGTTCACTGCCCCTCCCCTCATCTCTCACATATCAAAAGGGCGCTTACAAAAAATATGTTTCGAACCGCCGTTAACATGTGCACAGGTAGAGAGCAGAAGGAAGAATCTTTGAAATTGAGGGCGGCAGACAGCCCCTGTGAACGGCTACGGAACTTTAGTGCCTCGTCATAGGCAAAGAGGAATAAGCACGCCCCGAAACGATAATTCTAGCCAGAAAAAAGGCTCCCGTTCATCTTGCCTTTTATTTCGAACGAAATAGGTGCAGCTATAAAACGCTGCTTGAGAAGAGCCTGTCTAGAAAACTTGATAAGAGTGATAGAAATACGACTGGACACACTAGGACGCTAGGTAGTCCGTAACCGCCTATGTGACAACGAAAAACTGCATAATTTGCCCTAACGGTAGAGATGGCGATTGAATGAGTTCGAGTACGGTGTACCTAATCTCTTGCAAAGCGTATGGGGACGAATACGTTGGCGAAACGTGTAGACCGCTCTGCGTCCGCATGAAGACACACCTATTCGGTAAATCTGAATTAAAAACCAATTAAATCCACTAGACGCGCATAGGGATACAGAAGCACAACGGAGAACGTTTTGAAGTAGGAATCACTATCCTCCCACAGGAATCCAAGACATTAGCGCGTAGAACTCTTAAAGCGTTTTGGATTAATTCTGAAAACCCAAAAGTGAACAACAAGAAGGAGTGCCTTGTTTTCGCGCGTGACCTCGCGCCATATCTCAGGCTGATTCAGTGACCTGACCTAGGCACAGTCCTCGCCTATGTATTACTCAGTGCGGCTGCTGTCTACAGATTAATTGGAATATGTGTTTATGTCGTCGAGTTTACAAGGTTGATAGAGATGTTTATTCACCTAACGTTCTGACGTCTTCGTCTTCATCAGAGCCGACGATCCTTGTCGATGATCCACAGTTGTTTCTCTCCTCGATGTAGCGTCATCTCTCGTCTTCTTGAACCGGATCTTCCTCAGTTGAGCATCTCGAGTTAGCCATAAAGGATAAAGGACAAAGCTCTCGGCGTTGATCAAGTCCTGAGGTTGCGCCATGCATTTGACTTCATTAAGCATCGTTGGAGGTGACTGAATGCATACCTAGCCTTTACAATGACTCGCGGTGGCTTACCGATGTATCGAGCCTGTGCTACTATCCTCCCAGACCAGTCTGGTATCAATTTGCCGAACCCGGAGGGATGGAGGGCTTGGTGAGCCATAGGTGCGGGATCGACTCCACGTGTGTGTCGTAGTGGTGCCTCCAACCACTGCGCCACACGCGCACCGAATGAGCCATACGTTGATTATTATAGTACCGAGGTTAAATGAGGGCCGGTTTCAAAATCATTCTTTTGCTATTCGCCATGTGCTAGCTAACAAAATACCGACTGCTGCAGGGTGGATTATCCGTTAAAAAACAAATTATTATCAGTCGATAATCATATCAACAACAACCGTCCTCTAGAAAAGAGCGTCGCCAGGTGACTGTGGCTCACTCGAGGTGCTCAACGGTTCGATGCGAGATGAAGACGCTACATCCAGAAGAGGAACAACTGTGGACCATCGACAAGGATCGTCGGCTCTGATGAAGACGTAGACGTCGAAACGTTAGCCGAATAAACATCTCATATCAACCTCGTGTAAGCTCAACAATATAAACACATGTTGATTATTATAGTACCGAGGTTAAATGACGGACGGTTTCAAAATTAATTGGAATACTTGAAAAGAATAAAATGGTGAGTGTTTAAATGAAGCTGCTTATTATGCGAATGCAAATTTGTGTCTTAAGTCTTATCTGCTAGGGTTATGAAAATGTTTGGCTGAGTAGATCGCATGTCAATTTGACTTTTCCAGGCTTTGAAGAAAGCGAAACCGCCGAAACGTCGGCTATTGTATGCCAACAGGTCCTGTAATACCAACCTCGTGTCTGCTTATTAAAGAAAAAACAGCGAATTATTTCTTTTTCTTTTCCTCATTTAATCTTTTTTTTAGTGATGTGAAATGGGTTTTATTGTCACCAGTTATTTATTTGACTTACAGCTTAACGGCGTTTCCATCAAGAAGCCTAGCTAAGAGTGAACCAGTACCAGGATCCACCACCGTCCTGGTATCAAAGTCGCATGGTGGTAAATCTGTCTCTGATCGACAAGGGCTGCGACTGCCTGTGGTGGTGACGACCTAAGGCAGACTTTGGCCAGGCTGTCCTCAGGATTCCAGGGAACCACAATGGCTTAGCCAGCAAATCTCCGAAAAATGGTGATGGTGATTATGCTGGGGACCGCATAACTAGTGAGGACAAGCCGTTCAAGTTAAAATTCAAGTATCAAGTACAGCTTAACGACCCGAACAATGATTCGCAATGTCCCGGAATACACACGTGGACGTGAATTCAACACGGCCCGGGACCAACTACGTCCTCCAACCACCCAGCTTGCAACATGGTACCCGATTGTTTTTTTGCGAAAAGCTACCTGCTATCTAGAAAGCCTGCAGAGTGCCTGTAGGGAAGATCTGGTTACGCTCTAGCAGAATAATTTTAGGGTGCGGGATACAACCAGTTCGACCAACATTCAGCGACATTCATGAAGAAGAAAAAAGCTCTCAAGCAGCAAGCTAACTCAAACACAAATCCAAGAACTTCCTTGGATAACGGATGCAAGACAACAAAGCAAGCAGAATAAATGCTGGAATTTCACAATATGTGAAGTTGGACCACATAAATAGGTAAAATTACTGATTAATGATGACAAATACGAGCCACTAAGGAATTACTACTAGAATCCTTAGTAAGGAAGGAATTTGGCAGTGAGAGAAATTTTCTTCTGACCTACAAAGGCCACTGTGGAGGCACTAAAGTGAAGGCCGGTGGATCAGAACGGGCCCAATTCCCAACTATCCACCGATGCGTACATCCGTCCATCCACCCATCCATCCATCCATCCATCCATTCATCCACCCATCCTTTACTATTATTCTTATTACCGATGAGAAACATCCAATGCAACAGCGAATATTAGTCGGTGATGAATTGCTGTTTACAAATATTTTCTACATAAGTTGATTTCATGAGCTCACTATCTAATTGACGCTTAAAGTTATTCAAAATCATAGAGGTAGAAAATTCACGGAAGTTAATGCAAAAAAGAACATGGGATTTCTCTGGTTCTGTGAATGCGTGCATAAGAATAAGTGAAGTAAAGTTGATCGAGGTACCCCCGAAGATGAAACGAAGACCGAAGATAACAGAATGAACGACTAGTTTGGTAAAAAATATGATAGAAGTTGGAAGTGGGAAAAAAACGAAACACGTGTTTTCGCTCAGAACTGGAACAGCGGTGAATCGCTAATCAAAAAAATTATTACAAATTCAATAAAACAAAATAGATGAAGATTCTGTATTACACCGTGCTCGATCAGTAAGTCGCTAGATTCCTTGTGGGCCTAGGCGAGTGCTAGTAGTCGAGCAGTAAATGACGACTGCTTGTGGCTAAGACTTTAGAAAGCCATAGGACGGATACCTCGGTATTTTAATGAGGACGACCAGCTCCGAATGACAATCAACGTGTCAGTGTGACAGGAAGCAACAGAAATCCTCGCACAACAGCCAAATAAAGGATAAAAGCTCTCGGCATTGATCAATCCCTGAGGGACGCGCCATGCATTCGACTTCACTAAGCACCGTTTGGAGGTGATTGAATGCATATCTGGTCTTTACAATGACTCACGGTGGCCTAGTGATGTATCGAGCCAGTGCTGCTGTCCTCCCAGACAAGTCTGGTATCAATTTGCTGACCCCGGAGGGATGGAAGCCTTGGTGGGCCATGGACAAGGGGGATCGATTCCCACGTATGTGTAGCAGGCCACCCCCGACCACTGCTCCACACGCGCCCAAAAAAATTTTAGGACGCTTCACGAATTTGCGCGTCATTCTTGCGCAGGGGCCATGCTAATATTCTCTGTATTGTTCCAATTTTAGTATATGTTCAGGAATGAACGCAGCAGCCAAACCAACACAACGACCTCTGCCACAGATGACAGTGACAAGAGAATGGATGGAATGGAAGAAATGTTAAGATCAGCCATCTAAAACGACTTTCGCATACAACAAATGACTGGTTTACTCAATTGTGTCCCAATCAATATCTGAAATCTGAAGCGAGGTGCACAAAAAAAAGTTGTAAAAGCAAGTTCACTTGAACAAAACGTTATATATAACGTCTCTCTGGAACAGAAACATTAATAATAGCTCAATATTGACTAGTAGTTCAAGCACACACCGCGAATTTGATCCCATTGGTGCATTCCTATGAGTGGCTGGATACATATTTGCTTGATACTTTGAAGCTCTACTAATGTATCAAGCTCAGTGTGGGCTTCTTACTTAACCTAAGTTGTTGCACAGAACCAAAAACAATGTGTGCATTCCACGTTGTATTTAACCACTCCACTACACATGCTTCTTTATCAAGCAGTCTACTATATATAACTTCTTATTTATTGCTTATTATTTTCCATAGCAGGGTATTATGTGAAGTACAACCACGGTGATGCTAAGATATTTGTAAAACTCAGACCCCAGGGCGCATACACCTAGATTACCTTACGTTTTTTCCATTCCGAGGGCTCACATAACTCCACTGCACCTCTAAATCCCTCGTTTTACTTTTCTCTCAGTCAATCTTTCACCCTGAGGGTACCATAAGCAATCAACCGTAAACGGGAATGATCTGGGGAGCATAAGTAGCACAAGTCGGCATTGAACCCAATGAAACCAAGGCTGTAGTTGAAATCACAATATATAACATTTTATTTATTCCTATTATGTTTCATAGCAGGATTTGTGTGCAATAATAATGTAAAGAGTATAATTTATCATGGTCTCTACTGTCAGTTGGACGTTGGCCTAAACTATCTGTAACTGGTTGTATTTAATCGTTACATCTTCGAGGATCTGTCGACTTGACACAGACGGTAATGCACGTTTTTTAAACCTCATAGTGATGCTTGCGCTAGAAACTGCTTCTGAGAGAAGAAAGTGAGTGAAAGGGAGTTAAGCATTGGCCGATTAGAAGCGCTACGTGCTTCGGTTGAGGCACATATGAATTCAAAGGATAAGCTCAACATCGGATTGACTAATACGTTCTGTGCACTATCTGTAGTCATATCCATGCCATATATTTGCTGCTGTTTTCTATCTAGCACGATAATTCGCCCAAGAATCTGCAGTGAAACAAAGGAGGCATATTCTAGGGCTATATTGAACAAATGAGACCAAGATCTCCTCTGATAGAGTTTGATTAACTGCCAAGAGTACATTCGGCCTACAGAACTATTAACCATTCTCAGATACTCCTACGACGGAAACCTAAGGTAATGTGCATTCTGAGTGTTTGGCGAAGCAGCGTGATGGGCAGTTCTGGAGCTCAGCGAACATATGGAAATTTGCGTGGGTGACTCGACGAAATCACAAGTGGTATAGTTCAATTAAAATGTGGGCAGCCAAGAGTTCAACCATCTGGGAGTAGAGTGCAATAGAATTAGGACTGAAGTATGTCGTCAGCGTCACATGATCTCTGATAAGGAGGAATGATTTTAGTCGTAAGAAAACCGAATCGTGGTGGCCCCACTCTTGGTAAGCTTTTCTTACTGCGATGGAAATCTCATAAGAAATTATGATGTCTCCCAAAATCTCCTATGAATTATTGAACTATGTTTTATTTTGTTGGATCTGAACATTATTGTTTGCAGACTATACAGAAAAAGAATGAAAAAAATTTTAAAGTTGATGGATCACAAAGAGTTTTCCATTCGTACCCGCTAACGTTCCTTTTTGCCTTTGGTTGGCACTAACATGAAGGGCCTTCTATATGACCGAATGCAATTAGAGAAACAAAAAAAGTACAAAACTTAAAAGGCGAAGAACTAAGGAAACATAGAAAAAACACAATGACATGACAACAATTTGATGTCTAGTGGCATCAGCAAAGGTGTGGTGGTCGTGTGACGGCAATGTTTGGATGTCTGGTAAGAGATGTTGGTGGCGGCAGTGCTGCTTACGCTGCCTGTCGAACAAGTTGTCGAACGTGTGCCGAACCCCTACTTTTTTCTGACCCATGTCGGATCTCGTACAGAGCTTCCTAAGTCTAGCGAGTTGTTGAGCTCGCACGAGGCTGTTGGGTGTTTTGTTGACCCATTTTACATGTCGGACAAAACTCCGAAACGAGTTTTGCTAACAGTCGTGTTAACTAAACGAAATTCATGGCAGCAATGATGAATGATACGAATTAACGCAGTAACAGCGCAGTAACCTGTATACGACAACGAGCATCGTGAAAACCAGATCTGTGCAATGCATCACTACGGAGTCTTCTGCTTACGATCGTACATTATCGTATTTTGCACACAATTGTTAAATTAGACAACAAAAAATGTAGACGGGCCCTCTAAAAGGACCAGATATTTCACATTAATATTATACATATGTGTTTATTTATACGATCTTATAAAGTGGTCCTGTTGAGCCAATGCGAGGTAGCTATAGGTCTTCGTTGTCGTTGGCGCTGTTGTTTTCGTTGCTGTTGGTGTTGTTGGTCGAAGGCTGACGTTTCGTCGATTTCGCTCTCCTCAGAGCTGTGCTGTTATGAGTGGGACTGTTACGGCTCTGAGGAAGGCGAAATCGCCGAAACGTCAGCCATCGACCAACGACACCAACAACGACCATGACGACAACAACAAACAACAACAACAACGAAAATTTATACCAACCTCGCACTGGCTCAACAAGATCAGTTTATAAAACCATATAAATAAATATATCAACTGTTTATGCCGAGATCTATAGAAAGTCGGTCTGTTGAGTTATATATATATATATATATATATATATATATATATATATATATATATATATATATTTGAATGGTGCAAGTATACCTTGTCCTGCTTGATGAATCTCTGGGAGCATACAGAGCTCTGGTTAGAGGTCATAAAAAGATGGTCTTAAAAATCGACTTTCTTTAAACCTCGGCAGGAAAATAATCAATAAATTCAACAGTAAGTCGATGAAAACAATCAAATTACATGAACATCGTCCATGGTTAGATCCGATTCATTGAACAAATAAAACTCTACATCTGCCCGAGCTCGGTGAATTCTGCAAGACTTGTCTGGGACTATAAAAACGCTAATTTGCACATAAGTAGACCACAATGAGGATAGACCATATGGGCATAATATGTCTATCCATCCAGTCTCCTCTTCAATGCTACGATTGGAGTCGAATGCATGACGTGTTCAATGATGTCGGACGCTTTTTTTTCATCTTTATTCTTGAAAATAAGACATCTCAACAACGACAACCACCTCTGAACAGCAAGCTGTGAGCGGAAGAGTTCAGTTGAGCAACGGACGAGATGTCAAGGTGTAGTACGAGGTGATCACTCAACCTGACGGGTCACACTTCTTCATAACTACCTGAAATTCGATGCTCTCTATTGTCTCTCTCTCTTCATCTCTTTGTGGAGCCGTACAAAGGTCGGAACTGAAGTCCAGCACGCGTCAGAGAGAAATGGACATTTCACTGGCGTCCGCTGTAATCGATCAGTGATTAACGAGGAGGCAGGTGATTATGACAGGCAGGGCTAGGTTTAACTATGAACCAGTGAAACGGTGTTAATTATAACTGTTTGTAATCTGAAACACTATTCACAGTTTACTCAACAGTTTAGCTACTTCAGGTTACCGTTGACTTCCGCTTTGCATGATCAATTTATCATTTTTATCAAAATACACCAATTTATGTGGTGACAAAGCCTTGCGAACATTCAATCAAACAAGAGCAATCTTAGAATAAGACGCGTAAAATTATTTTGCGAATACTGATAGATTTATCTCTAATAAATCAAGCTTATCTTCATCAGAGGGATTTTGAGTCAACCAGTCACGAAGCTACGTAGCACCACTTTAATTGGCATGTAATGATTCAAGTATGGACGAAAACTAAGCTCGTATCAGCGGTTAGACACTAGGTTGCATGCGGTAAGTTGTACACGGACAAAAATCAACCTTGCATTTGCCGTGAGACATAGGCGGACTCAGAGATTGAGCACTTTTTTCAGCTGTGCCGGATTGCTGCATGCTTTCCGTTCATTCCTAACCACTCGAACTTCCCTGGATGGGTTTCCGTGAACGTGATTTGTAACCCGCACGTATATTTGTCTACAATCCAACGATCAAGTGACGGTGAGTAAACGAGAAGTAGTTGGAAGTCGTGACTCGTCTGCTCCAGAAAAACCCGAAAATAATGATTAAACTCTGCTTTCACAGTAGAACCAGTAAACAGATTTCCACTTGGGAATCCGTCGACAAAAAACAGGAAAATTAAAAAGTGACATCCTACTGATCACAAAAAGGCTTTTGATTAAAAGAAAAGACAGAAAGTGAGATATGGGCAAAAAACTGATTTTTTAGGACAACGGCGACGATTCCTTCTTGTTAAACATGCACACGTACGGAAGTAAAATAAGCATGGGATAAGAATTTTAAACGTTTTAGGGACATTTCACTATCGACTCGGATCGTCGGCTTTGATGAAGACCAAGACGTCGAAACGTTAGCCGAATAAAACTGTTTATCAACCTTGAGCAAGCTCGTCAAAGAAGGAATACGTGTTGTAGGGATAAATCTCGAAGGTCTGTATCATTTTTTAAAGATCATCTTCCTTCCGAATAATATAATTATCTCTAGATGGTTTCCAAGTAAAAAAAATGATCTGCGAGTCTGCGTTCAAGCGATTTTCTTTTGATCAGATTACATCATATTCAATTACGATGATTATGTTAACAATTATATTATATTTACAAGCATATCTAAAGTTGACCATCGTCCGTTGCTACAGCCTTGTCAAGATCGTTTGTCTCTTTGCTCTAGCCACATTATTTTTTCATAATATAGCCCATCGTCAGGCACATTCTGCGGAATACACCATGTCTTCCAATTAGCTCCATTATTTAGCATCTCATATCCACAAAAATTTGCTTATGAGTCCCACTGTCCCATTGCATGCCAAGAATTTTGTCCTTTTCATGAGTGCCATTAGATAGTGATCGAATTGACTCGCTCTGTAATTATGAGATAGTCCTGATAGGGCTGGTCATTAACATCAATCTTTCTAGATCGGTGAGAGCTTTCCCTAAAGAAGTCTGATACCATTTTGCAGACTGCATAGAAACTGAGTGCTTGGTTGGCCCAGATGCTAGCGAATTCGGCTAACGCTTTTTTTCTTTCGGCTCTAATAATTTTGTCACTGTTTTTGCTTGTCTTCGTTCACTTCATTAAAGGATGTTCGAAATGCTCACTCATGATTGACGTCACAACTTGTGTAGATTTCCGAGCTGATCAGGTTGATGGCAGTTCTTCTACGTTTTCCATTTTTTCCAACAATTTGGGATTTCGAATGCCAATGAATTCCATTTATTTATCCTCTAAACAGCTTCAAGGAGAGCGCCAATAGTTCTAGGTTGAGTGACTTGAATGAGTAGCATTTCAAGACTTATGAGGACTCAAACACTAGTGGAATGGGCAGAACTTTTTTCGACGGAGCTTCGATAAAACTCCGTCCTCAAATCTTCAGCACCGGGATTAGCAATTAGAGAAACTAGAAAAGTTAGCGCCTTACGACCAGGTTTGTTCCAATAGGACATCTTTTCACCGGCATGAATTGATCATTAGCTGAACTTCTGAATAGAAACCTCAACCTTGAAACTTTTTCAGCTTAAGCGACTTAATAAGCGGGATGAACTTTATAAAACAAATCGAAAATATAACCTAAACTCAAGCACTTTCCCTTGCCACATTGAGTTGATATGCCTGTAATGTGGATTTTTTCTAAATCCACGCATTGAACCATGTTTTGAAACCACAAAGTGGTATTCTCACCGTATCTGCTTGAACTGTGGAGTGCAACGAATAAAGGATACTAAACACATTTATCCATTCTATAACTTTCCCAATGAGTGGTCCTGCCTTGATCATGAAGCTGTGCATGCTTAATGAAGTCGAAGGCATGGCACAACCCCTGAGGGATTGATCAACGCCGAGAGCTTTTAGCTTTATCATCTGTAGTCCCGTTGATCGTCGAATGACTCGAGCGAGCTTCAGTAAATCTTCCGTTTTTACCCCTGTCGCGTGCAAGAGTTGCCTAGTGGGTTCTGCTCGCTCTAGGGACTCGTTGAGCATCACATCATTCTTCAACGCTTTTCGTGAGGAACTGTGACCATCGGGTCTGTGGTCTTCCTGCAGTGCGTTTGACATCCCGGGGAATCCAGTCACTAATGGCTCCTGTCCATCGGTTGTCGTTCATACGCATTACGTGTCTGGCCCATCTCATCTTTTACTTCCTGGCGTACAGAACGGTGTCTTTAATTTTTGATCGTTGATGCTGGTCGGAGCTTCGGATCCCTTCCACATTTATGTGATACGACGAGATACTCCTAACATCGTCCTTTCGACTGCGCGTTCAGTAACGGTGAGTAGTCTTTCATCCTGCTTACGTAACGACCAGGCTTCTCATGCATACGTTAACGCAGGAAGTACCGTTGAGTCGAAAATGTAGGCATGGAATCGGGTGTCCTTTGTCCTCTTCACTACATCCTCGATGCTATTGAAACCCCCCGAAGCCGCTCGTTTCCTTCTGCTCAACGCTGGAGCTAAGTCGCTCATCATGTTGATTTCCCGACCTAAAGAGACATAAGTGGAGAATTCGGAGATATTCGTTCCGTTGAGCATGAATGGGACATACGAAACCAATCCGTTCCTCATGAAAATCTTTTTTCTTAACTTTACTTTAAGACCAATCTTTCACAGGCTTTATCAAAATCGGCAAGCATTAGTTCCGCTAGGCTAATGTTCGATGTTAGAAGAATAATGTCACCAGCAAAGCGAAGATGGTGTAATTGCCGACCACCGATTTTCACTCCCATGCTATCCCATTCCAATGTTCGCATGGCGTTCTGGAGGGTGGCCGTAAATAATTTTGGCGAGATGGTATCACCTTGCTTAACTCCTCTTTTGACGTCAATGTTAATATCGTTGTAGAACGGTGATATCTTGGTTGTGAAATTTTTTGTACAAATCACGAAGATTATGTGCTGAGTAGGGACTCCCTGACTATCAAGAGCTTCCATGAGTACTTCTATCTCAATTGGGTCAAAAAAGGCGATCTATAATAAATCGATGAAAGTGAGACAGAGCGGTCTTTTGTTCTCTCGCGATACTTCAGTGAGTCTTGTTATCGTGTGGATGTGGTCCATCGTACTAAATCCATTTTGAAACCCTGCTTGCTCACATGGCTGTCCGTCGTCCAGTGTTCCGTTAATCCTGTTTAGGATGACTCGAGTGAAAAGTTTGTAGACAACAGACAGCAAGCAGATTGAGCGATAGTTGCCGATATCGTGTAGGTCACTCTTCTTGAACAATAGCACGGTCTTGCTAGCCTGCCACCGAGTGAGTAAGGGCCTTGCATTCAGACAGGTAACGTGTGAAGAGCCGAGCCAGAGTATTTACGAGGACTGGCGGAAGGTTCTTTAGGTGTTCTGATCTTACCCTGTCCGGACCTGGTGCTGTTCGATTTTTCACCGACGAAATGGCATGTCAGATTTCGGTAGGGAGTACCGGTGGTACAACATATCCATCCTCCTTTATTTCATATGACGGAAGGTGGACGTGGCTATCGAAGAGATCTGAGTAGTATTGGTAAATGACTTTCACCATTGCCTTTCTGGACGCTGTAACTGTTCCGTCTGGGCGTCAGGGTGGAATCACCTTGGTCTTGTAATTGGCGAAGCTTCAGTAAACTTTGGCGAATGCTTTTCCCAGCTTCTGCAGCTTCGACCATTACTGCTGCTTCTGTCTCTTTAAGATCCTTTATCGCCTGACTGCATTGTTTTGCAAGTTATGTCGTTAGTTCGCCGTTGCTAGCAGCTCTTCCGATTCCACGCTGGCGTATCAGATCGAGTGTTTCTGGAGGCAGACGTCTCTTGGTGGCTTTCGAGCTCTCAGCTTTCGTAGGCCTAACGTGAAAAAGTTGAATGAGCCGATCGTATTCCTGGTCGATGTTATGACAACGTCATCTACCCAACAGCCGATTAGCTAATTGAATAAGTATCTGTTTATGGTGGTTTTGGGACTTAGTTTTTTGAATTTAGCGCCTTTCTGTCCTTTCCACGAGAAATGCAATTTCGCACGAAGGATGCGGTGGTCTGATCCCGCGTAGAACTTTGGAACAACATCGACATCGGTTAGGCAAAATCTTCTATTTACTATGATGTGATCTATTTCGTTATGATACTCTCAACTGGGAGACTCCGACGTCCAGTGTTCAAAGTAAGGCTTCTGGAATTACGAGTTGTAGCTGCTAGTGGAAAATAGGCCTTCGAGTCAGTACTCGGCACCGAATATTCACTAGCTTTTAGCAGAATGCTCGACTTCGTGAGAAGACGCCACGCGGGACTTTTCGTAGTTGTCACAGAGCAATATCTCAAACTTGGGTAATTAAACCTTTAATACACAAATGAAACATTAATAACATAATAGTAACGATGGAGAAGTAATGGTAGAGGAATGACGTGATTTAAAGCTATGAGGAGCTAAGGCCAGTAGTGAAGTGAGGCTAACAACGAGATAATGGCATTCGAATAATACTATACCATTAATAAGTAATTAACACAATTACATTAACAGTAATAATGAATAATTACCAAGAAGTAACCGTTGGTTAGCCGTGAGCGATGCCGCGTCGCGTCTATCCGCGGCCGGCGCGGCGGCTGAGGTAGACAGTATGCTGAGGGCGGAGGAAGGAGACAGTATGCTGAGGCGGAGAGGGATAAAGACGGGCGGTATTTCCGGCAAGCTAAGATTTCAACATTATAGCGATGAGGTGCATTTTAGTGGATCAATGAGGACAGTAAGTGATGAGTCATCTACGGAACACAGTCAGGCGGCTGGTCGTGGATAACGCTATGTAAGCAACGTGAAGTTTGAGCATCGATGGGTGCCACCATTGCCTAAGAATCAAGGGCCACTATGATAATGGCTGGAAACTGATAAGCCTATAGCGGCTTAACGAGTTACCATAGAAGGTCTTGGGCGTCATGATATACTCAGACGGCCGCTCACCCTATTCGTTCCATTCTAATCCGTGGGTCCCAATGTGATGTTCATCTGACGTTCTGACGTTCTTCTTGGTCCATTCTTAGCGTTGAAATATCCAGTGATGATCTTGAAGAATGTATGGTCTTCTCTGTTGAACTTTTCCGAGTCCATACAGGACGCTTCGACTTCTTCCACGTTATAGTTTGATATGGGCGCGTAAACGACGAAGATTGTCAAAGCCGGAATTGATCCACACCTTTTTAATCGTAAACGTCCGATTCGGGTTGTAAGCTGTTTGAATGAATCGATGTTCTTGGACAAACTCGTGTTGACGAGAAAGCCGACGCCGCCGACTCCTCTACTGTCGCATCTTCGAAGGAACAGTTCTTCTCCGGTGTCATAGACGGCGTTGAATGGGTGGCGTCGTCTCGTCTCGGCCACATCGATGACGTCGCGCCTTATCCTTCTTGCTTGCATGAGCATGTGTTCTATCGAGGACTCGGATGCAAGTGTATGTTCACTGTAGGTACAGATCGTCACCATAGTTCCTTGTAATCCAGGCAGCTTCCATTGGCCCTGAGATTTTAGCAGCCTCTCCGTACTCGTCCTACCAAACGCTGCCGTATTGGGGGGCTCTTTCGGGGTGAGAGAATGAGGCCCGTTTCTTTTACTGTGTTTAGCATTTTGACACCCACGTATAGCTTGTTGAGCTCTGAAGGTGGGGCTGGGTATACTCACGGGTGGCTTGCCAGTCTCTCCCAGAGTGAACGTGGAGCTTATTTGTTGGAGGTGACTCCTAACCGCCTCTCATGTGCTCACCTGTCACTTGATTGCAAGCTTTTGGCCGAATTGACTCTTAGAATACAATCCGCATAAGCGAAAACGCACCCACACTCGCGTGCATGAATATGCCTCTCAAATACAGAAAGTATGTGCCAAATCGGCGTAGCATAAACAGGGAGTCCATCCCCTGGATCAACTTACGTATGAGGGAGCAAAGGTCACTTTTGGTCCGCCATTAACCTCCTATCCGCCACCTGGGTACGCGCCACGTATCCTCGCGACTGACCGGCTCGAGATCCCTTATATGAGTGATTATAGGTACTCTGGAATAAGCAAAGAATCATTGGCTCGATCCTACGTACCGAACAAACCAAGCCTTTTACGCTCTAGCATTGAAAAATTTCTACACCTTGTCTGAAAGCATAAAGGATAAAGGATGAAGCTGTAGATGTGATCAATGCTTGAGGGATGCGCCATGCATTCGACTTCATCAAGCATCGTTTGTAGGTGAATGAATGCATATCTGGCCTTTGCAATGACTGTCAGTGGCCTACCGATGTAGTATCGCGGCAATGCCCCTATTCCAGAGACGCCGGAGGAATGGAGGGCATGTTGAGCCACGGGCGCGGTGATCGATCCCATGTGTGGCCTTGATGAAGTAGGTAACACGTGAACCCTCGGTAAAGGTAATCGCGGGTTCGAATCTAACTTGAGGTCTGGGTTTTGCAAACATCTCCGTATCATTGGGTTGTAATATTTCAATAACACGACACATCGGTTGGCCACTGCAAGTCACCTTAAAAGCTAAATATGCATCCAGTCACCTCTATGATGTTTGATAAATTCTAGTGGATGGCGTGTTTCTTACAGCCGAGTAAAGCCAATTATTTTATCCTTAATTCTCTCACTCCATTAAGGAACGAGATCTAAATGAAACAGTGAGTGCCTTCACTATAATTTGCAATGTGTAGAGAGTATTTTCCGTGGATATTCCCTATCTTTCCGTGCTACAATATGTTACGTGTGTTTTATTCCCATCAATATTTTCTCCATTGTTCTCCAGTACTATGAAATTGCTTTCGCCCATGAAACGTGATCTGCGCAACAGTGTGTCTGCTAGGGGATTTCGTAACACGCGTACACTTTCGAAAGTGCCGCATTGTGCACCCACTCCAAACCAGTACAGCAGTAAATCCACCCGCTTCTTGAACACTGCTTAAGGATTACCACTACTCTCTCATTCCATCCATTCAATCATCCTGTCACGCTTCTATCTGGCCATATTCGTCTTAGCTGACGATGTATGGTGCCAGTATTTTTACTCGTACTACTTTAAGCACCGCATCACAGAAGATGCCTTCCTGTTTTTAGTGTTATTCCTTACTCCTCGTACCATCTAAGTACATCGACCAGGGTGTTATCTGTATTTTCTACTCCTCTATTGCTTGATATTGCCATATCACCGTCCTTCTATTGAGATGGTTTCACTCAAGACGTAGTTACCATAGTTTGAGGCTCGGTAACGCTGCGGCAGCGAAAAACGAGTAACATCCGCGTAGCAGTCTTCAACCAAGTCAATCTTCTCTTTACAATGAAAGATTAGGCCAACATCTTAATTATAAAATGTGTGATAATTATGCTGGTTGAATTGGTCTCCAGCAGAATGCATCCCTCTCTGAATAGGTACTCGGTGATGTGCACCATTGTTGTGGATCTGGGAAAAAAACGGCAGAGCCATTTAGCTTAGTAAACCGATCAATAAATCAATCGACAGTTTTCTTTACTGTCGCACAGACCCATTCTAGCGAGTAGTGGTACCGCAAAAATTATTTGGATGCCATAATATTGCTCCTCCCAACAGTTTACTGCCTCGTCTTGGCTGGGAAGTGTTTCTGGGTGTCGGGCTGCGATGTACAGCAGGGGATTCAACCCCCTGGCACAGTCTCCCAGGCTGAGAAGGAGTCCGGCGTTTCCATCAGGAAGCCTAGCTAAAAGTAAACCAATACCAGGATCCACCACCGTCCTGGTATTAAAGCCGCTTGGTGGCAAATCATCCACAAGGGCTGCGAATGCCTGCAGTGGTGAAGACTTAGGGCAGACTTTGGCCAGGCTGACCTCCTGACCTCAGGATTCCAGGGAACCACAGTGGCTTAGCCACCAAATCTCCGAAAAGTGAAGATCATGCTGAGACCCGCACAGCCAGTGAGAACGGGCCATTCAGGTATTGGGTATCAAGTAAGTAGTATTGCTAGGTTTGTGTTCAAGTTCATCAGAAGTAGCAGGAACGAAAAAACAACATCTCCACTCTCGTGTGTGATTACGGTACTTGGTTGGCCGTTCATATTGGCAAATGAAAATCTCATAATGCATTTATGTTTGATGATGTGGTCGTATTTTGGTTGAATAAGGAGTGTTTATTAACTTTCATACCCTCCTGTGTTTTCCACATCGTGGCTTATATTCATCTGCATATGAATGGCAAATAGTGGCATGGGAGTCGCACGCTCATCTAAAGGCTACCTATAGGCTCTTATATTCTTTTTTATCAAACACTTTAACTTCTGGTAACAATGGACAGGCGAAGTTATTGTGACGAAATCTTATACGTTTTGCAAAGAAATCCGACACGAGCGAAATCTTTTAACAGTTCCATTATCACAATGTTTACTTTCTATTTTCTGCCTACTCAGTTTTTACGGCAGGGGTATTTTGCGAAATACAACCATAACGATGCTGAGATACTTGCAAAACTCCGGATCGCAGGTTTCTGCGGTGGGGAACGAACGCGCTATTGTCGTTTCCGGGGAGTAATGCGTTCACCACCACACCATGCGGTTCCTTCTTTTCGCCTATATCTCAGCTAGTCCTATAATCGTTGTATTTCGCACCCATTTACGATGAAGTAGTGTACTACGTTGGAGCAGAAGCAGGCATTGAAATATGTTATTGACATGTGAGAACCTTGAACTCGATGCTTTCTAGGTTTCGTAGCATCTCTAAATCTTTTTTGTTTCCATTATTCGATGAGAATTTTGTTGAATGTAAGTGCTGAAGTTGATCAGATCGATATGAAACATGAGAATAGTGCTCGAACCAGGAAACTCTGCTATATTTCATTTTGTTGACGACGTTCGCAAGCGTCAGTGGGCTTGCTGATTAATTCAATCGAAAGCGTTGTTGATGAAAAACAGAGGTATCGTTCTCAGTTGAAATAGACATAGCGAAATCTACTAATTAGTCAAAGCGCTGGCCATTTTCAACGAACGTTAGTACTCGGCGGGATAAAATCTGCGCCGAAGTTAAATAATGGTTTTGAAAAGTTTATGTAACATTTGGACATCCAATGTCAGAATGCGGACGATAATGTTGTGAGAAGCTCTAGAGTAGCGTTGGTAAAAAATATAGCAAGAATGTAGGACGTTTTAGAACGTGTATTTGAGACAAAACGATGCCTTCAGATTCAACACGGTTCGTTGGAATGCCTGAGAGAGCACGTCTGAAAGGAACGAAAAGGAGTGGGAGAGAAACAATGACAGCTCGTCTTCGGATACGATTAGCGTTAGGGCGACAGTAACATTAAAGAAATTTATCGGAATGAAAGATGTGGAGGAGAAAAAAAGAAAGATTCGCGGTGACCGCGACCAGCACCAGCAGTCAAGTATTCTGACGACATGACCGTAGGATTTCCCTACGAACATTCTGATGCCATAACTTCATCAAAATAGTGAAATCGAGGCGACGCATAACTCTGGATTTACCCATGTTCCCAGAGCGAAAAGCGGAGATACCTGAAAACCGTAAGAATTGCTTGGTACGGTAGTTGTTTTTTCCTTGACGACAACTAATGTGACGATAGGTGATGCAGGTGTAAGCAATTATATATTTATTGAAAAGCGAAAGACGAAAGATGTGATAAACCGATTTTGGGTTACTATAATCCTGGTGTCACACCTATAAATTTCAAAGACCAGAGCTACGTAGAGATACCGTAACTGGATAAAGGAAGATCGGAAAAAAAATTGCAGGAAAGAAGTAATAGACAGAAGAACATGAGTGACTGCTGTCACAACTACTACACTTTCACGCGCATACTCCACGATCCCTACGGAAATCACTTAGTCTTGATTCTGAGTCAGCTTACTGAAATCCTATACACCTACCTTTTACCTATATGATGTTTTCTTCTTCCTAAAGGTTGTTGGTTTTTTTCAGTACAAGTGTTTTCTGTGTAGAAGCGGTATGAAACGACTGCGAGCAATATGGAATTCATGGTCGTGTGGGGGGTGATGCCTCCTAGATTATCCACATCACACGAATTTTCGATCGGAACAACTGAGATTTGATTGCCAAACGTCGGAAATTTCTGTTAACGTGACGAATATCGATTAATCCACTCATTTTTCCATCTCGATTATCAGTCAATGCTGATTTTCACGTAAAAAATATGTCTTCAGATTTGCTTCCGTTTCTTTAGTACTCCTCAGGATTCTGGACAAGAACTCCGTATTTATTTATTTATTTATTTATTTATTTAGTTCATAAAAAACTTAAAGACATGTTGGTAACATCACTGCCATAAGTTTTCCATAGATCTTATAGGTTCCACTGTACAGACAGCTAAGGTTATCAATTTATATCACTTGCGTCATCTGCCAAGTTGGTCGTGTATTTACTGATTTCACCAGGCGTTAGAGCAAGGTTCCATTTGTTTACGTGTCGCACACGAGAACCAACAAGTTCTACTCTGGTCTGATGAGCAATAAGAACATCACTTTATTCGCATAGGCTTTTTTCCCTCTGAAGAAGTCCGACTAATAGATCGATGGAGTTCTTCTGTTGTTCGTTTGACATGTGGTGAAACCAAAGCACTAACGACTCTTGCCTGTGCATTTGTCGCTCAGACGTATAAACTGTTCAGCTCATTATGTTTTCGGCAACTTAGACTGTATTTGAACTGTATTGCGGATTTTAAGCCGATCTTTAGTTGCTCACTTTCACAACCGTTTGTTCATAATTCAAGTGGTTCAAGTTCTTACGACGTTAAAAAGAGATGTAGCTATGGTAGGGGTTGGATCTATATTGACATTGTCTCAGATCATATCATTCATAGTCTCAGCGGAGAACTACGACTTCATCCGGACCGTCTCATAGAATTCTGTTGGTAAGACATCAAAATTATCAGTCATTGTCAGGCGGGTAGACTACTGTCGTCCAGCCATAAGATTATCTCCCAAACGTTTTGCTATGAAGCGCTAATGACCTCGTTTATAGGTTCAGGTCTAGAATGCTTGTCATTGTGATTGTTGTTAGACCCTAGACCACTGTTTGGTCTCCAAAATAGTGAGGCTTGGTTATCCGTAGATCTTTGCCTACGGTTTGCCATTGAGATTCAAGGTTTTGTTTTGTGAATCGTCTTCTGCACTCAATTCTTTAATTCTTCTGACAACATTTCAAAAACACCTGTGCCATTCGTCATGACCGTATGTCGTTCGTCATAATTCAAATCGGTTATCTTTTTCTCTTACGTGTACCCAAAACGGTAACTGGACTTTCTTTAGAAGCTCGTTTGAAGACTACTACTGTTTCATAACCTCTGATTGCACTTTTTGGCTCCGCAGAAAGGTTCTTCTTTACAAAATCGACGGTAACTAGTACTCACCGACGATGGGTTGTCGATCGGCCAGGGTCACGAATTCGTTGTTATTCTATGGGGACAATTACGGTTTGACATTGAGCGACTCGGTTGTGAGAAAGGTCGCCGATAGTTCGCCGATCATTATAGGTATCGATGAATGACTGAATGGCATTGTGTGAATGTTTTCATGTCCGGTCACGGACTAACTCAATTTGAAATCAGAACTATCAAAGTTCTCAATATTTAATTTTGTAATGACACGTCATGCATATGCAAAAGTTACGGTTTTGTGCTATCTGTCTTATCATATCGTTAGTATCTGTCGTAAGAAACGTTTTCTTTCTATTCCTTCTTCTTCGTAATACGTGCAATCATTCGGCATTGATGAATCCCTTAAAGATACCTTATGCATTCGACTCCATTCGTAGCACTGTAGATGTGACTGAATGCATATTTCAACTATGCAATATCTTTTGTGGTCCCAGCGATTTATCAAATCAGTGTGTTGATCTTTCTAAACAAGTCTGGTATGAATTTGTCGACCTCGGAGGGATGGAAGGGGGTGGTTTACCCGTACGCTAGGTCGAACTAATGATCACGTGTTTATTGTAAAGGACCTTGAGTGACTAATCTACACGCTTACCCTATTTTTCTTACATTATTATAATTGCTTCAGCGTGTCTTACTATCGGATTTACCAATCCTTTCCTGTCTGACTCCGTCTCTGTCTCTCCCTCTCTCCCTCTCGCTCTCTCTCACTCATCATTTCTTTTCATTCTCGAAATCGTTCGTACCTCATTACGAAGTTTTTTTTTAAAAGTCATTCGAATAAGTTGAATGATTCATTTATGGGAGAATTGTCTTAGAGATAATGACGTCTAGTGTTACATCTATACAAATATAGCACTAGAACGCCATAGTCCCTTTAGTGAACCAATAGCTCTACTTAACATCAATACGATTTCCTATTGTCCCAGTAACCAGCACTAAAGCCATTCCAGTGGGTTCCACGTGCACAAGGGGACACAAAAACGAAGATCTGCGAACTTTTGATGTGATTCTTGTTATTTTTTAATACTTCTGATAAAAAGCGAGCCAAGGGTATCTTCCCGGAATCTCATGAATTTACTGTTAGCTGGGCTATCGAAGTGCGGAACTCTTTCTCATCTTTCCTGACCATTTTGGGCTATGAACCCCAAGCTGCACTACAGTTTCCGTCCATCCTCCAGTCACGACGAAGTGATTACCGAAGACTTATGAGCGAAGAAGAATTTCTTTGCCGAAACTGAGGTTAACTCCTGATTGAGGAAGTTCCGCAGCGATGAGAAAAACGATGGATGACTACATTGTTTTTTAAATCAACGTAAGAGGAAAGTAGAGTAATGGAGGAGGTCTTCGACCGCGACACTTACTTAAATAGCCATTAAATTTATTATGCCATCCGTTTTTCAAGGAGACAAGGTCACAAACTCTAAATCGGACGGCCAAAAGAGCCGCGTGGGGAGTTAGACGCTATGAGTTTGATGTCATAGAGGGAACATAGGGAAACGAACGGAACTGCTTTCTTTGGGCTGTTAAGGTTTCATATTTCTGTTTAAATGGGATACTCTCTACTACTGTCGTTCCCAGTAGGAATCGCGTCTGTCTGAAAGAGCTCAAAGTCTCTACTCAAGAAAAAAATACTGACTATTTGTTCAAATCGCTGAATGGCTGTATCACATATCTGTCCTATCGAGATCGAATTACTCTTGCATCGTGTCTGTTGTCAGAATAGTAGACAACAGATCAAAGAATCATTAACCACAGTGGCACATTAAAATAAATCGCGCGTTATTCTTTCTAGCCATATTGATTAGTATCCTTCAGTTTTTCTATTAAAGAAATCAGAAATACTCTTCTGAGGACCCATAAAAAGGAAAAGGAAATAGGAAAAGGAAAGTAGGAAAACTACCTACACTTTCACCAATTGGCGAAGTTTTTTAAACGAACTTGTCTTTTTTCTTTTCATTCTTATAAAATCCTTACCTTCTCTAAGTAGGTTAAAACCTCCAAAAAAGTTGCTTGCTGTACTACGATTATTACGGCTGGTTTAAACCACCTCCTGGATGTGAAACAAGGCTTCACTGCAGCGATTTCATTAGTGTCATCCTAGATGAAGAAATCAGTATGAGAAATCAGAAATCAGTATGAGTATTCGTATGAGAAAGCCTATCTAATAATAATCGTAGGTCTAGATAAGGCGCGTATAGCGTAGTTGTTAGAGGAGCCCTGCAATACACATGGGATCGATCCCGCGTCCCATGCTCACCAGAACCCTCCATCCCTCCGCGGTCGGCAAATCGTCAGCAGACTTATCTAGGAAGATAGAAGCGCTGGTGCAATACATCGATAGGCCACCGTGAGTCATTCTGTGAGGCTACATATGCATTCAGGCAGTTCTAACGTTGCTTGATGAAGTCGAATGCATGGCGTATCCCTCAGGGAAAGTCATCGCTGAGAACTTTATCCCTTTTATCTTACGTCTGGATAGAGTTCATCGGGTGATCCGTGGCTATCGAGTCTCCAAAAACAGATGGAAACGTCATCACGTGGTGCTCATTTGTTTCTTAAGGTAGCTTGAGCCCATTGAGGCAGCGCTTGCTCGCAACAAGCATTAGACGTATCCTTAGCTTGTTTTAGGTACTCAGTTTTGAATTACTTTGTGTAAATGGTATCTCTTATACCAGTTTATCAGTTATATCATTATATTCATACTGATTTTTGTAAATACTCGATTCCTGGGAGAAATCTATTGCCAGTGGTGAATGTCGTCCCTGGACAACACGTCCGTCACTACGGCTACCATGTGTCACGTAACGTGACAGCAGTGGAAAAAGCTATTCATCACATTTTGATAGATTTCGTTGGGAACGCAATTTCAAGGAATACGAGTGTTCGGTGCGAGTTTCCCTGTAGCCCCACCTTCATACATTCAACAATTCCACAGTACTTCTTTCTCTCTGTAGAATTTTTATACGTCATAAACTGACATATTCGAATTGTCTTCCAAAGAGAACACTAGTAATTAAACCCTTTTTTTTCACGCCATATGGTTTCATCTATATGTGCTTGATTAGTCCATGAAATTACTGTTATATTGGTGATACCATCATAATTTCATTTCAGAGACGTACGAGATGTTATAGAAAAGACTACGGAATACACTTGTGTAATAATACATTTGCAAATTTGCATACTTAGTTATTAGTGTGGGCGGTAACCGTCCATAATCCCACAATCCTTAAAGTAACTCGAACGAGGTTCTAGTAAAATCTCCCTGCGTCTCACTATCGCGTCTCAGAGCTGTCATCCCGTCCTCTATCCGCAAACTAGGCTAGGCTTACTCCAGAAACATGAACAGTATTAAATTTTTTTTGCGAAAAAACTCCTTGTTTTTATCGTTTTCGCCGAAGAGGTATGGTAGGTAGCTCATTGCATCTTCTATAGAAGATAAGTATGCTAATTATGGAGAGAATATGGGACTTGGTTGTTGATTACTTCAACGAACTCCGTTTCATATGAGCATGACTTTTACTTCATTGAAGGCGCTTGATTACTAAATAGACATGTAGGATAGAATTTGCATAAACTGAAGCACATTCATGCACGCTCACTTATGCATGAATATAGCTACGTGTATAGGGAACGGGAGTAGTGCAAATCAATCTAGTGAGACATTTACAAGAAGTCCATCGCTTAAATCATACACCTGTCCTTCAAAGCAAGGACGTTGTCAGTTTCAGCCCACGTTTGACTGTCTATTAGCCAACTGACAACAACCTATGTTGACTCGCCACTGATCGGCTCGGGAACATTCAAATACGGGTAGTGCGTGAGTAATTCACGACTTCATAAAAGCGAAAAAATTCTATCTTTCAGTAAAACCCTGCTGAGATAAAAGAACGAATATGAAGATAAAGATAAGAACGAAAAAAACTTTTAGCGTTGGTGAATTCCTGGATGTACTGTGAGTTCGATGCCGTTCCCAGCACCATGAAAATGATTTAATGCATGTATAGCCAAGACAGTGACTTACGGGTCCTAGCGATGTATCACGACAGTGCTATGCTGTTACCTTCCTAGAGAAGTCTAGTTAAAATTTACCATCCCGGAGGGATGAAAGGTTTGGTTTAGTCGGGCAGTGAGACCGAAAGACCGAGCTAACTACTACATATCAAACCACCACGCTACACCAGCCCATAGTTTTCTACATTGATTTGTTTTTAATAATTTACCTAAAGATGTTGCATGGAGGATGGGTCTAGCGCCGTGGTTAGATGTGCCCTGCAATACAGACGTGGTCGGTACTTCGATTTCGCACCTGGACCACCTGCTAAGCCCTCCATAGCACCGAGGTCAGCAGATAGGCACCAGGATTGTCTAAGAGAATGAAAAGACAGAACTGATACAACAGTAGGCCACCGTCTATGTATATGCTGGACTTGCACTTGACCACTTCCACGATACAACGAGTAGAGTTGAGTGCACTGAGCATTCCTCAAAAGTTGATCAACGTCGAACGCTTTACCACTTATCATTTAAAAACATGAGGAAATAATCTGGTGTTTACATGTAGAGCAAATTCTAATATTGTTATACATGACGTAGGCTCTCGTGTTCTCTGCTATGAAGCATAGACGAATCTCCTACTAATTGACTGGCTGCGGGACGGATGAAGGACGGCTTAGTTGGCCCGAGGGAAAAAGCGAATCGCGACGAATCGAATCAACAACAATGTGTTTTGCTTGCGAAGAATTCCCTTCTGAATATCGTTCGTTTTAGTTATAATCGTGTTCTTGCAATTCCTGTTTTCTAAATGAATTCGTTTAATCATTGTCGAAGTTTGAAGTTATGGAATGAAAAAAAATGTACGGTGAATTTGTGATGGAATAGCTGATGCAGCCGCAAAAAAAGCTTCAGTACAGTGGAAAAAGTGCGTGTAGCGCAGTGGTCGGAGGCGCCCTGCAACACACACGTGGAATTGATCTCCGCGCTCATGGCCCACCAAGCCTTCCATCCCTCCAGGGTCGGGAAATTGATACCAGACTTGTCTGGGAGGATATCAGCACTGGCTCGATACATCACTATGCCACCGCGAGTCATTGTAAAGGCCAGATATGCATTCAATCACCTCCAAACGATGATTAGTGAAATCGAATGCATGGCGCATCCCTCAGGGGATTGATGAACGTCTTAGCTTTATCCTCTTTTATAGTTAAAAAATGAAGAATTTTTTAATGAAATGAAGTCTTACGAAAGTATACAGTAAGATGGTACTGTAGGGATACCTTAACGTGCATGTGTGCGGTAAGACTTGAACATTGCGGAGTGTGTGATGCATTCTAGCGTTCCAGATGTTGCGCAACTCTTTAGAACCGTTGTCTCCTTGGTTTAGTAACTCTCCTCTCCACCGTCTGTTCTTTCTTTTCTTATCTGATTTTTCTTGTTGTTGTTTTTCGATTTTCTGGCAGTTTTATGTCAGCTAACGCGGAAATGATTTGAACGAACTTAGAATGTCCATAGCAAGTTTTCGTCCATTCACGTTTTCTTCCTTCATCCAGTCCCTCCACTGTGATGGTTTAAAGTAGCTTTTTTTCTATTTTCTCTTTTTATTTTCATTCATCGTTTATTTCGAATCTGATCTTCGTCGTCGGTACTTTTGGTTTCCACCCAGCGTTCCTATTGCACTAACGGAAATATGAATCAAATGAGCAGAGAACTCAACCTCAGTTATTCAGTTCGTTGATCTTTGCTGATTTCTACCGATCTCATAGACAACGATGTTCACTGCCTCTTCAAAATCTCGTAGCAACTTTTTGCGATCGGAAAATAAAGTATGAAAGGATAAAGCTCTGGGCGTTGATCAATCCCTGAGGGATGCGCAATGCATTCAACTTCATTAAGCATCGTTGGAGGTGACTGAATGCATATCTGGCTTTTACAATGACTCGCGGTGGCCTTCCGATGTGTCGCCAGTGCTGCCATCCTCCAAGACAAGTCTCGTACCAATTTGTCGACCCCTGAGGTATGGAATGCTTGGTTTGATGAGCCATGGGCGGTGGGATCACAATAAGAAAAATACTTTGTTAATTCACAATAGCATACATTTTCCCTTTATTTGGGCTTCATCTCTGAAGCAAATAAAGACAAATTTTGGGCTTTCGCTGAAGAATTCATTGGTTTTACTCGGAGCTCATAAACAGACAGAGAGAAAGACATAGACAAATGGAGAGTGACAGAAACGGGACAGACAGATAGAAAGGGAGAAAGAGAGAGACAGAGGGTCTACTTTCAACTTATACAGAATTTCCACTCAATTCTTATGCGAATTCACCCTACACTGAGGAAGAGACTCACTGTATTTCCTTTTAGATTCCTCGGTGTTTTTCACAGTTTTTCGTCCATTTACGTAGAGGAGACAACCATGATTGAAAATAAAACATGGGAAAACGTGCACTCACATAAAATATTTCTCAAAGTGTTATTTTAATGTATTTCTTCTCTATAATTTTTTTACACTATCTGGAACTCTGCAATAAGCCAACTGTTGTCCAAAAAGTGACCGGTCATCACTCGACCGAATGAGGACACTTCATGTTCAACCGTGACGCCGTCGACGAGGATGAAGAAGTGCTGGCGCAATGTTGCTGCAAATGAACACCACCTACGTAGACGACAGCGACTAACTACTAACGACATCGATGGGAATCAATCCATACAGCCAAAATGGGCTATCAAATCAGAGCCATTCAATGAAACATGGGACTTTTGAAAATGTCTCTTCGAAATTTACACAAGCTCTGCTCAGTGAGGAAGTAAAAAACTAAGGAATACAGTACAAGGATGAAAAGTATAACGTCCACTACATGTGTCACAGGTTATAATCTACACAAGAAGTTCGTCCCCATGGCTCTATCATGTTCCAAAACCGCTCCTGTACGTTCCTTCTGCTCGGAGAACATGAGTAACAACATCAAATTTCATGTAATACGCTTCATTTTCAGAGCACTGACGACAAGCATTCCCGAACGCCTTGTCGAGCTTCCAAATGACGTATGTTTACTTCTAATTCGACTTCCGAACGGAAATGTCGAGCACTTTCTTAGCCTGAGTGTGCTTACTGCATGGATGAATCTCAGCTTTGAGGCCGAAATTGAAGAAAAAAGCATCTTAAAAGATGTAAAAAATTTCCAATCACTGATTAGGATATGTGTCGAAATCAGACTCTACATTAGCACAAAAGACGAAACACCTAGTAGAGATAGCTTCATCTATTTTCTTACAGGAGCTTTTTAATGGAGTACATATGTTGTTTTTTCTTGCTTTCTTTCTGACATAGTGTAGTATAGCGCAGTGTAAAAGAAGCGCCACTCTCCCGATGTGACATTCAATTTGATCGTCGATCAGCACAACTCCATCAAATCCTCAATCCATCCGTCTATTCGTCCGTTCATCGGAAAAAATTCCATCATTTTCGTCGATATCGATCGAAGAAGCCAAAGTCATTTCTCATTTCAAAATGTTATCACATCTACCCCCCAAGGACTTCGTCGAGTGATAACGAAAATTATTGCCGCATTCCTTGGGTCCAGTTTTTATGAGGAGATTCTTTCATTACATTTCTACTATTTGTAGTAATATCTCGTCTAAATAATTTCCGTCGTCGCAAACTTTTTTTCCCAGTTTCAGTCGCATGGTTTTAGCAGGGAAAGTTGCGTATTCTTCCATACAACTGACTACAACGTTAACTTTTTTTTATTTGCTGTCTATTACAATTTTTTACGGCAGAATATGATACGAAATGCAACCACAATGATGCTGAAATATTTGCAAAACTCCGGATCGCAGGTGTCTGCGGTGGAGAACGAACGCGCTGTTACGCTTTCCGGCGACTAACACGTTCACCACCACACCATTCGGGTCCATCGTTTCGCCTATCACCCCTCCCAGCTAGTT
Organism: Angiostrongylus vasorum; assembly: GCA_018806985.1. Classification (NCBI taxonomy): domain Eukaryota; kingdom Metazoa; phylum Nematoda; class Chromadorea; order Rhabditida; family Metastrongylidae; genus Angiostrongylus; species Angiostrongylus vasorum. The sequence continues at coordinate 618,417 of JADANN010000268.1, forward strand.
CTATCGATTGGAGCTATCAGCAATCAACCGTAGTTGATTAGTGCCATCAGCAGTCACTCGTAGCCGAAAGACAGGCGAAACAGAAGGACCCGCATGGTGTAGTGATGAACGCTTTAGCACCCGGAAAGGGTAATAGCGCGTTCGTTCTCACCACAGACATCTGCGGTCCGGAGTTTTACAAATATCTCAGCATCATTGTGGTTATATCACACTGACCACAACGTTATTTTCTTCTAAGACGACAGGCGATAAATTATAACGTGTTTTTTTTTAACTAGAAACAAATCCGTGAACACTGTGAACATTTATGTCGAGGTTTTTTGGAGTCAAAACAAGGTTTCCCAACGTTTGCGTTATTTGTGAAGTGTACGATAAGGTGAAACGATCAGCTCACAAAGTCATTCTGCATCGTAAAAGGAGAAACATGTTGTGGTGAAGGATTTGTACACGTGGACCGCCTTGAGCGGCCTACATAAACTTGTGATGGCAGCCATAAAGTAGTTCTTACTGCGCGGATAGTTAGCTGAGTTTTTTTCTTCTTACCACTTCCTGCATAATCATCTATAGGTCTTCCCAAAGCAGGGCTTGCAGAAGAAGTGAGAATGGAGAAAAATCCTCTCGTTGGATTACATTGATCCCTTGAAGGTCCATAATGAAACCACTAGCATTGGTTTCTGTTTGAATTATATTGGACGTCCAGCACTCGATCTCGATGTGAGGTGAACAGGCAGACATTTGCGGTCACAGAAATGATAGGATTCTCCTGTGCTGAAGACACTCCATGAGAACGTGCTAACTAATCCTGCACTTTTCAAACCTCATGGTAAAGATCGGCTAACTATTCGTTGGCACATCCCCGCGAAAAACAGGCATTACGAGAACCCATATGAAAAATGTGATGCCTCGTCTGTTGTTCGTTGAGTGAATTGAGCTCAGTTGTTGTCTCTATTATATCATAAAGATATGTGGAGACTATCGCCACCTGTTCGAACTACTCGATCTGAACTCATGTAACACCATTCTCGCTAATTTCCAAAAAAAGCAGCCTGCAAATTGTTTTTGATAGAGAACTGGTAAAAAGAGGACCAAGCTGCAAAATAACTATCAATTAATGAGTCTGGGAAAATTGGAGCCAACCCACTTTCCAATGGTTTTCACCAAATCGTGGCTGGTGAGTGTTTTCGGAAGTCAGACTGCAATAAACAGCGACAAGTTCATCCTACTTCACGAACACTTTAGTTGAGAACGAGTTCGATGTTTTCATTTAGAAGTCTAGCCATTAGGGAAACCTAGACCACAGTAGAGCTCGTCGAACTACCTGTTACTGTTCCTACTGTCTCACCAAAAAATAAATGGATATAAAGGCAAGGAATAAAGGATAAAACGTTAGGTTTGATCAATCCCTCGGTGATGCGCCATGCATTCGACTTCACTAAGCCCCCGTAAGAGGTGATTTAATGCTTATCTAGCTTGTAAAATCACTCGCGGTGGCCTACCGATGTATCGAGCCACTGCTGCTATCCTCCCAGAATGGAATGCTTCGTGTGCACGGGCGATGGATGGAACCAAAGACCCACGTTTACATGACACCTCTAACCATTGCGCCATACGAGTGTTAAGGTACACTCATAAATACAGATGAAATTCTTTTGCAAAATATTTTGATGCTGAGATGACAGCTAGGACAACTAACATATAGCGCGGTTAGGAGCTGTTCTTAGCATATCACAAGAAAAAACCGTTAAACATTTGACGAATCGCTTAGCGCAAAAATCTATCTATCTCTCCATTGGAATCCGAAATAATGATAATGACGGGAATGATGTTCATGACCGGATTAGAGCCAGTAAATCGCTCGGATTACGTTCATCGATGACGAGATGACCGGAGCACTTGTCGTTATTGCGGTGAACATCGACAGACAGCATCGACTCGATTTCGCTGTGTCAATGCTCGTCATTCCGTTGCCAGTCGTTTGCTTCGCTTTCCTCCGCTTTGCAAGCATCGTTTCCTCTCTGGATATTACATATCGATTTTCACTCTATCCATTCTCCCTCTCTCTCTCATTCTCTCTCCCAGTCTCTCTCTCCTCTTTGTGCTGCTCCTCTCGTTTGCCTAGACCTCGTCGCCTCGCTTGGCTGCCTTCGTAAGTAATTGCGTCACGGGTTTGCCACACTCTTCCACGTCTCGGCATCGATTTCTCGTTCTGGGGAGCTCCTTTTGCGATGTATAAAGTTTATACTCCTTAAATTTGTACTCAGGTCATCTCTGGAAACCTCGCAGTAGCCAGACATCCAGCTAAACTCACTGTAATGTCACCTCCGTGACGAGTGTTCATCGACTCCCTTGACTTACTAGTTGTTCACGAAATCGATTCATCTCCCTATCTTTGTCTCTTCTTACCTCCCTCCCTTAATAAATGTTGCTATTCTGCTTGGTGATGAGAAGAAGAGTTCAGAATTATTATCTTAAACGATCAAACCTACATGCACACGTACACAGATCCACCCCCGCAGCCCAGATCGCTGACCTAGTTCTTATCGACGCAGCGCTCTATTTCCGACTTGTGAATTCTAGTGATTGCTGCTGAGCAACTACAATAGCAACAATAGCAACAGTAGCAGCAGTAGCAGCAACAACAATAGCAACAGCAACGATTAGATGTTAATGAGCATGTTTATAATGTCGTTGGATCGATATCGCATTCTTGAACAACTGCTGTTTGCTCAGCTCAACTCACGCGGATATCGTCGAGAGTCCCGATTATTCTATATTTGATGTCCATAATATCCATTCATAATGTATGATTAGTTTTCGTGCACTCAACATCATTCAACAACACTGCAACCAGTGCTTTTTGTCTCCAAAGGTCTCCATTCTGTGTGTCATTCCGTAACCACATTTCAGCAACCATCTACAGAACATATCCCCTAGCTCTCTGTTCTTCGTCCACCTCTTCTTCTCGACTTTTCTTTTCCTTTTTTAGAGCCTTGTTTTCTACTTGGTTACTTGTTGTCGTGAGGTAATTTTGCTTTTATGTCATCGTTTTTTCCTCCATAACGTCTTCATTGTTTCGTGTTATCCGAAATGAAGACCGCTTTAAGGACACTCCCGTCCTCATACCCATTTCCAAGCCTCAACTCCTCTTCTTATCGATCCATGTCTAGATCCTAATTAACTGCAACGACATTTTAATTTCCTCATAGGAATTGATGTTCGTAATTCTATGTCAAGTGGTAAGCTTGTACGCGAGAGCCATTGATGGCTTAATGGTCTCTAGACTGTCATAACCTTAGTTTCCATGGTTTTTCTTCTTATAGTACCCCTATGCAGTTTTTTCTCTCGACTTTTGTCCTCATTTCATCAAGCAGCATCAATGCGATGGTGAAATTTGAACTCATTTTCCAGTCATGCGAGTTTCCCATGACATACGTAACTCAAGAACTGAGCTATTTTTTCCCACTTGGTGACATTCTGCGTTCGAACATTCAGCTTTTAAGTGAAATCTGGTGCCTTGTTTTCTGTTTTAAAATGTTTTAACAACTGTTATCAACTCCATTTAGAAAACAAGTTAAGAATTGATGTAACACCCTCTTTCAGTTACATAAAGTTCGAATGCGTGTTGAATCGAATGTTCGAATATTCGATGTATTCGACGACTCAGCATTTCTGTACAATATTCCAGAACCATTTAGGGAAAGAAAAAGAATTGGAACAAAACTAGGAGAAAAACGATAATAATCGACCCGAGTTTCCTGGAGCGATGAAAAGACCTACTTTGGCGCGGGACCTAGTTGGATAAAATTGAATAGGCGCTCGTATGATTCCTTAATGGTTTATCTAAAATTGAAGGCATCATTGTAATCTGTGTGTCTCTCTTTCAATAATTCATCATGAGTATTTACTTAGATTGTTGTTTTCTCTTGGTATAAAGCAGATCAATAAATCAATAATAAAGTGGTTCATTGGACTACTATGACTAATCCGGCCGTTGTTCGATTGGAGAAATTATGGAGCTACTACATTTGTGTCCCACGGATATCTCATTCTCGTATGCTGTATATGGTATGACCCTCGTCCCCTCTGCAGTCAAGCACGGACAATTCATTTGCCCTGAAAACAGTGGACTCAGTGAATTGATACGTTGACTTTGTTGTGACGAAGTTACTTTCCTTTTCGTGCTTGAATGTGTCTGCACGTTGACTCGACTAAAAACATGCAAGGAAGTGAATAGAAATTGTCTAAGAGGTACCTTACCCAACCACTAACTCCTGTGTCTACTCAAGAAAATGACAAACGCTAGTCATCACTAGACTAGTATTCCGCAGAAGAATCCGATTAAGAAGAAAGAACTCGAGTGGGAAAATACCTGCGTAATAAATACCACGCTAGATTTGTAATCATAAGTTATGAATGTAGGTCTTCCAAAGAAGTTCATGTGTTTAAACCCTGTTGAGCAATGGGGTTTTCTTTCAACGCTGGCACAATGAGTTTGCGATCCGGTCGTTTCACTTCTCCATACACTTCACAGATCACACGACACGTCCATAGATTTGCTGTGTTAGTGTTGGTGGTTTTTAGAGAGGACGTGGAACTGATATCAATGACCAGTAATAGGTGGGTACTCCTTCCACAGAAGAACTTAAAGTGGTGGTCCTCACACCAAGAAGTATAGTGCCCAAAATGTGCATCAACCTAGTCGGACCTCTAAAGAGTAGCTATGGAGCACGTGTAATGACAGCCAATGGAGCTTTAAAGGATGTTTTTTTTGTGTTGTTCATACCATAGTCCGATTATTGGTCGAATAGATATTGAAGTAATGTCTCGCATTCGGCTACAAATAATCGAATATTCGAAGCATTCCAGTTATGATGAGATTACGAATGAGTAGTTTTTGTGGTAGTTGAACGCGAGAATAAATTTCCAATGAAATCGTGCATGTTTATGGTTAGAGTAGTCATTATGTATTGTAGCGCTATTGTCGCATTTGTTTATACGATCTATGGCATGTTGATCGACAACGTCATCTGTCACATCTCTGAAGCAGTCACTTGATGATGGCAACGTCTTCATGGTGACTTCTTCCAATTCTGTGACGTTCTCGTAAACGTTACACATATTAGAACACGGTGTATCCACATTTCTGGTTCCGATTTCTTCTTTTTCGCTCACAAAAACAACGTCTCATTGCACTTTCATTTTAGCTCGTGTTATACACTCGTCTCATGTTGCTGTTGCTGTTGCTGTTGTTGTTGTTGCTGCTTTTTGTCGCGGTCATTGTTGTTAATCGACTGAACTCAATCAGTCTTACGAGGCGATTTCTTTAGAAATTTTAAATTTTTAAAAGTGAATGTGAGATATCGTAGAGTGCAAAACATTCCATAAATACCACTGGTTCGCCATCAAATAACACATTCGTCCGGAATGTGATGATCTGATTTTGCAGAATAATAACGATGGAAAGGTGTCCCGTTTTATGTTCTCAACTTAGAGTTTGTAAACATTTTTATGGATGAATATAACCTTAACTGGCAGTAACAGTAAGAGTAATAGTAATAATAATCTTCCTGTTCCATCTATAATTCTTCTAATCATCGAGTAACATCAGGGATCGTACGAGTAAAGTCTCAATTCGACCTCATACAGCAGTGCTGTCCAACGTTTTTAGCTTGTCTCTGGAAACACATGGTGCTCTTCTTCTTATGAAACCTTTATTCCTAAAGTTTTCCCTTCTCTTACGAGATACTGCTATGGATAGCTTGCTTAGCTCCTCAGTGCCATAGGTTTACTATTAGGTAGGCATTCAAACTGCAAATATCGATTTCTTCTCAGTGTTTGTGTGACATTGCAGTGGTAATGAACCTCAGTATTGTAGTTAGTTCATCAAAAAGAACCACTCAGCCACGATCAGGTGTTGAACCATTGCGTAGGATGCTGTATAATTGGTAATAATACTAGTAATTGAAATAATGATAATAAGACGGTGTTGTTGAAAATGATAAAGTTGACGGTTATGGCAAACTTCGTGCCATTTGACGTCAAAGTCATCAACGAGTGAAATAACTACAAGATCTTAAAGTACAAATTACCACGTTAAGTTCGTCCGCAATTGATGACCATGACCATGATTATGATGACGACCATGACGGCCCACAGCCCTACTAGGACCTTAACGTAAAAACTGAACGAAGCAATCTGTGTTAGTAATAAACATGTTGTGACGTCGAAGATGATGATTAAGGTGACGATGGTGGTAGATGAGATAGACGAGCGGAAGTTACTCGTCATGACGTCAACGCCGCAGTGCTTCCAGTATTCGACCAGTCAAACCACGGACCCTTCGGAATTATATGCAACCAACTGGTGATGTCATTGTCATGTAGATTTGAACAACAAGAAGGCAAGGAAACCAAAATGAAATCCCACGACGTCAAATACTCGGATGGACGACGAATTATTCTGAATTAAGGCCGTATCATACGTGTGTGTCTTTCGAGAAATCACATCGGCCGATTTTACGATGGAATGGAATTGACTCTCTGGAAAGGTCACATACGTACTTATCCGCGCTCACCATACATCCACAAACACATGCATACACGTGCATACATACACATATAAACACTTGCATACATTATAGTTATTTCTATATACATGTACATATATGTGTGTACATAACATGTTCACGCAAGCATGCATATATACACATGCACATATACATACAATAGAGGGTAAAAGGATAAAGCTCTCGGCGTTGATCAATCCCTGATGGATGCGCCATGCATTCGACTTCATTAAGCATCGTTTGGAGGTGACTGAATGCATATCTGGCCTTTACAATGACTCGCTGTGGCCTACCGATGTACTGAGCCAGTGCTGCTATCCTCTCGGACAAGTCTGGTACCAATTTGCCGACACCGGAGGGATGGAGGGCTTGGTGGGCCATGGGCACGGGGGATCGAATCCACATGTGTAGTGGCGCCTTCAACCACTGCGCCACACGCGCTCTATACATACGATACATATGCATATATACATGTATATATATATATATATATATATATACATATATATATATATATATATATATATACATACACATCGGTGGATATATATCTATGCATATTTATATATACACGCACACGTCCATATACACACATACAGACACATGCATTCATACACGTATAGATACACATACGCTATACAGACAAATACATTCATATACAGACGTGCATATATATATATATATATATATGTATATATATATATATATATATATATATATGTAGACATAAACGTGCCCGTAATGAATGATGAATAAAGAGCGAATAATGAATGACTAGTCATCGTCAACAAACTGCTATTCTACCATCATCGTCCATCAAAATGTCCCATATATCTGAACGTTTTAATCCTTCTTTTTTCTTATCCTTATAAAAACGAAAAGTACGTTATGTGGTTAGAAATGAATAACCTCTTCCTCTTTTCCACATTTTGGATCGCAATTTAGAGCTTCGTTGTGGACCAAAATTAGTTCTGATGGAGGACACTGTTATGGTCCCATTCGTTTGGCGTTCAACTACAGGCCATCCTACCGTTGCACTTCTTTCTCTTCAGGGTTTTTTTTCTGTTACCACCATATCTCTCTTCCTAGTGTAATGGACTGCGTTTTGTGACGTTGTTTGCCTTTCATCGTGAATAGAAAATCCTCCCAAATTGTGTTTTTGGTGTTGTTTCAGCCGATGATATTTCAAATTGCCATTTGAACGAAACGAGAAACACTTCGTAATTCATCATTTTCGGTGAATCAGAAGACGTTTTGATCTTTCAGTCCTATTCGTCATCGCCTGTGAAAAGACACTGTTGAATCGGAGAGGAAATCGTTCAGTTATAGAAATTCTAAAACCGTTTGATGTTAACCTAGAACATTGTCAGCTCGAGGTGCGGGATCGTATAAAGGATTCTGTGTCTGTTACAAGGCACCTCTAACCATTGGTAAACATTTCTGTCCAAATATAGTGTCTACGTTCATTCTACACACTGAGAATCAGTTAGAAAGTGACGCAGGTCGCCGTGGGCACTGATGTCAGACGTTGTCGAACAACGTTTAGTTTACATCGCCATCACATGGATGAGACGACACACAACGGAACGAAGCGAGTGAATGCAGTCTATCGCTTTGTCACTGACGATCAGCAACGTGATGTCGTCGGACGGGTTCACCTGTCATCATTTCGACGATGATGGCGACACGACATGTTCTCATCCTGAACACTCAGAAACATCAAGAATGTGATGCAGCTCGTTGTTGGCGCTGATCGGAATCGTTGTACATTTCCTTCCTTCACTATGTGAGCATTTCTACGAGATAAAACGATTGAATGGCTTAGATCGCTTCGTCATTGGCGATAAGCAACGTCATCTGTTCATCTTGAACACTCAGAAGCATCCAGAATGTGATGCAGCTCGTTGTCGGACAACTTTTCTTCCTTTACTACTTCAGCACTTCGACGAAACGAAGCAAATGAATGAATGTCATAGGTCGCTTCGTCATTAACGATCAGCAACGTGATTACGTCGGACGTATTCTCCTGACGTAACTTCGACGATGATGGTGACACGACATATGCTCATCCTGAACGCTCAAGAGCATCCAGAATGTGGTGCAGGTGGTTGTCGAAGAACTCCTCTCTTCATTTCGTCGGCACGGCTCGTCGGGCGGGTTCTCGGCTTGTCGCTCGCTCGCTCGCTCGCTCGCTAGTTCGACGCACACCTGTTTATACACCACTGGTTGTCGATTTACTAAAATCGCTGATATTTGCTCAGTGTCATCTCGTCCGTCATCATATTTCGAACAGTTGATCTTCCTGCCTTCTCTTTCTTCTTCTCGACATCGCTACCCAGAACCATTCATTTCATTGCTTATGTTTTTTTTCTTCTCTTTCTTTCATTTCTTTCCAGATACTTCTACACAGCGTCTAAGAATGTTCGAAAAAAGAAGACGGCTTATTTACTAGAATTCTTAAGAAAATAACCCATTATTCGAGCACGTAAAAGAATTATGACGATGAAAAAAGTAAAAGAGAAGGGAAGAAAAGAATGGAAGACATTTTTCTGTTCAATTTCCACTACATCGACGATGACGTCATAACTAATGTGAATGGAAATATTCGTCCGAATTGAATCGTTTCAAACCAATCAAATGTCGCATGACTAATCAGTACTGGAATTTAGAAGCAGTAAAAAGTAAACAGTTTCTTTTACAGTTGTATGTAATAATCGAATCGATTGGATCTTATCGATTTTCGCACAGTGGCACAAAATTCTATCAGTAAGAATCTTCCGACCGGAATGATTTTCTGATCCTCTATAAATAAAACAATAAATAAAATAATAAAGTTCGCTGCCACCATATTTATCGATTTTTCACGACTCTTTCTCAGACCCCTCTTTCTCTCTCCCTCTCTCTCTCTCTCTGTCTCTCTTGGATGGCATGGCTCCTGAATTTGATCATTATTGATCGATTCGTTTTGTAGAACCAAACGCACCAGTTGTTGCGCGTATTCTCTATAGACAATTTAATGAGAATAAAAAAAATTGTTCCCCTTTTTCGAGTGTTCCAGAAGTGCTTCGTTTCGTGACGATTTTTTTTCCTCCGGCTATTGACGTAGTGCTCGCTCACGAAGTGTTTCTCGTCCCATGAAATCGTGAAAACTCCAGCGTTGGTTGTTCCCTTTCCCCCGTTGTTGTTCCTGTTCTTGTCCGCCTATTCTCTTCATCGTGATTTCATCATTTTCTTTCTCTTTTACGCGTTTCTTTTCCTGTTTTCCTATTCATTTTCATCACAGCATTTCTTCTTGACACAAACGAAGATCTTTTGTCGTCTCTCTGCTCTCGAAACTAATTCGATGGCGAAGAAGTGAAACTGGTTAAATGAATGTTCTCGTTCGACCTCGTCATTAGGGCATAATCGATCACCAACCGACCGACTTCCTTCACATTCAGCGACGAACGACCATCGTCGGTAAGAACTCAACGAACCTACATAAATCACGTTTACATCAGAAAGAAGTTCCTGAAAAGTACCTATAAAATCATGTTTTCTCATTTTTAGTAGGTTTTCTTTCGTCGCGGTTTTTCAGTTCATTCTACGTGTTCGTTGTTTGTATGACTGGCTGCTCAACGACCCATTGACAAATATCAACAGCGCTAACGACGACACGATGTAAAGTGAAAAGACAACGAGTGAAAGAAAGAAAGAAAGAAAGAACGAAAGAAAGAAAGAAGGAAAGAAAGAAAGAAAGAAGGAAGGAGGGGAAAAAAAGGAAGAGGACGAAAGAAGGAAGGAAAGAAAAGAAACTGTGACGACAATCGATCGACCATACACACAAAAAGAATAACGGTCGAGTAAAACGACGACCAAGAAATCGCCATGCACCGAAACGAACATGTGATCAATTCCTCGACTAGTCAATTTCCTCTTCTAGAGGGGCGTTTTCCTACAGATTTTCTTCGCTTTCTTTAGCCTTCTCTTTACTCTTCGGGTATCCATGATGTCAGTTCGTTGCTATCATCGTCGGTGACCTCATGCCTGGCCTAAGCGTCCTATGACGTCATTAATGATGTGTACGAGTTTTCGCGTGCTGGCTGATCTTCATTGAAAATCATCTAGGCGAATGGTGATTGTCATTATTAACAGTGGCATTAGATTGTTGTTGTTTCTATGGTTACCGTTACTAATGCTCACTTCAAATCGCCACATTCTGTTTTCCATACAGTCGCCAGTAAACGTCTCCATTGTTTTCCTCTAAAAACCATAGCTGGACATTTTATTACGTTACTGTACTATTTCTTAATAGTCGGCGTTTCGGTGGACTTGGCCTTCTTCAGAACTTGGAAAGGTTATATTACCTGCAAGCCTAAAGTCGGCGAAATCTCTTCAAAACCTCGACAACAAAACCCGGACAGGTAAGTTTCAGTCGCACACAGGAAACGAGAAGAGAAGGTACTCGAAGCTACTATCGATCTGCTGTTAGCTACTACTAATCAATAATGGAACAACAACAACCTCATGTGAGCTTATCGAGAAAACGCCGAGTTATTGATCGATACTGAGGTTGATAAAAAGTCGATCTTGGGAATTGCACTTTATTTCTTTTCGTTTACATTCCTTTGTTAAAGGACATCACTAATTATGATGTGTTTGGAAATACATTCATGTCTCGTTTAGTGAAAACATAAAGCTTGGTCAAAAAAGGTCCCGAAATAGACTTTTTTTCCGTGATAGCGTTTCAGTCACAATGTTTTTTTCTTGTTTTTTTCTTTCCGAGACATAAATTTTTGTTTTGAAAGGAGACGTTATACGACTTTATTAGGAAGTATAGACGATTGTGCTTCTTTTTCGCTCTTCTTGACTTTCTATGTGACATAAATAAGATCCGTCGAGGTCCCGCAACGAATTGCTGCATTCTGTATGAATGCGTGCTCTTCTGCATAAGCCGAGTTTTTTTTGTGAATATTTGTCTCATACTGGCTGCTGATGTTTGCAGATTTCGATATTTTTCGTCGTGATCATCGGAGACAATGTTAATGTGTGAAGCATTCACCTAACTATTTGTATAAAATCGTAGTAAAATCTTAGGTTTAAGTATTTTATTCAATCATAGACGGCTTTATCGATTACGCTGTTAGACGAGCCTTCCTGGGTCCGTGGTAGACTAAATGCCTACCGTAATGAAGTAATTTTTAGCTACCAAGGGTTCGATTTTTGAGAACTGTATCAGTTTCCTGACATCTCTTATGACAAATCTGGTAACTTTCTATGTGTTCATAAATAAGAATGACGCTCCGATGAAGTGAACCATTGCGGGATGAAAACCATTGTTGAAGAAAATTAAGCCCTAGTATTAGAAAGTCAACTAAAAGTTGTACTTGGTCAATTTATGCTGCAAAAAGAACTGTTGTTAGTTTATTAAAAGGGTTGTGAGGAGAACTTGAGAACAGAACTCTTCAGTGAAGCTTTGAATTTCGAAGAACATCCTGCTAAACTGCCTCCTTCCTCAGAAGGATTCTGTTTCACGCCGCACGACTTCCTCTAGCACGACGTGGTTGCCAGCTTTATCAGTGGCAAGAGGTTTCTTTAGATTTCATTGAGAAAGTCTTAACAAAGAATCCAATACCAGTTCAGTTAAACCACGAATCCTTTAAAGCACTCGAGATTTTTCGTGTGAAATGGCCGTTCGCGTACGTAGGTAAATATCAGTCGAAATCGCTGTGAACGTTGTTTGCCGAAATTATCACCATAAGTTGTTCTTCAGCTTCGTTTTTATAAGTTCCGTTTCTGGAGACATTCATGGACCGCGAATCAGTCCAGTTATATTTTTTGTGTGAACTCGGAGATTAAGGAAAAAGGGTCACTTGGCTTTTCTGGTTTTGGTTTTGGGATTTAAATGCCAATGGTTAAGCTTTTTGAGTAGGCAGCGAAAAAGTACTTAAACGAAATACAACCACAATGGTGCTAAGATGTTTGCAAAAGTCAGACCCTAGGCCAGATTCAAACCCGCCATTACCCTTTCGCGGGGTCGTGTGTTACCCACTGCATCATTGAGGCCCTCGCTTTGCCTTACTTTCATCCGGTTTTTACACCCTAACCGTACCAGCAGCAATTAGCCGTCAACGGGAATGATCTTTGGAGCACAAATCGGCATTGAGTCCAGTTAAGCTGAGGCTGTAGTCGAACTCACAATTTGTGACTTTGCATCTACTGCCTCGTATTTTTTCATGGCAAGGTATTATGTGAAATACACCCACAAGGATGCTGAAACGTGAGAAAGAATTACACATTGTGATTTCGACTACAGTTTCGGCTTAAAAGGGCTCAATGCCGATTTGTGCTCCCTAAGATCATTTCCGTCGACGGGTAATTGCTGCTTGTACGGCTAGGGTAAAAACTGGATGAGAGCAAGGCAAACCAAGGGCCTCAACGATGCAGTGGGTAACACACAACCCTGCGGAAAGGGTAGTCGCGGATTTGATTCTGGCCTGGGGTCTGACTTTTGCAAACATTTCAGCATCGTTGTGGTTGTATTTCACATAGTGCTCTGCCATGAAAAGAAAAACAATAGGCAGTGAATATAAAGACACACATATCGTTTAAACGATTATACTCACAGAAGAATGGTTTGGAGAAACACTTTACTAAACCAGCTCTCTCTCTCACCTTCGGCGTAAACAACCAATATGTTTGTTTAGATTTTTCAACTCACACGAGGTTGTTACATAATCTTTGTTCGGCTAACGTTTCGACATCTTCGTCTTCTTGAGATCGAATGTTCCGAGTCGATGGTCCGCAGTCATTCGTGCTCTTCCTCCGGGCAACGCTCCAATCAAGGAGACTGAACTCGACGACGTGGACCAGTAACGCCAGTACGAACGACTGTGGACCATCGACTGGGATCATCATTTCTGAAAAAGTAAGCTGAATAGTCTAAAGAAACGTGTAGTTTGGGAGAAGCTTGAAGAAAAAGAGAAGAAGAAAGCCAACTAGTTACCGTGGTTGGTAGTGCGCAAGACGGACGGAACATCTGGTTGTTACGTCGGTCATCGTCCATTAGTGTAATTCATTCGGCCAATACGACTGTGTGTTCCTCTTTGTTCCCAGCGTCAAATGTCCTGTGCTTCATCGGTTTCTCACTGGACTGCAGTAGAAGCTTAACCCGTAAGATGTTTTTCTTAGGTTTTCTTGTCATCGTATAGTACGAAACTAGGCCTACCTAGTATTCCTATGTTGAGTACGTCTCTAGAAGAACATCTTTCTTAGAATGCTGTCACATTTAAATGATATAGAAACTATTCTTTGATGCTTACTTAGATCTAGTGTCTTCAACGACTGAGAACATTCGCAGTATCTGTCAAAGTTTAACTACTGAGGAGTCGAACATGTTTACGGCGCTCTCCCTAGTCAAACTTTTCCTTTTTAGAGTTCGAACATCGGTCCTTTATCGTAATTCGATCAAGTTTTTCCTTTTTTTCCGAACCGTTTCGACGTTGAGGCCAGGCATCAGCACAGTATATCGTTTCCACTTTGGTTAGGGTTCATTTTATGATCACATAGATGGTTTACAATCCTAATCTCTCAGATTTTAATGAAAATTACAAACGGTAGATGTCCATCCCTCTATGGACTTGGATCACTTATTTATTGTTTGTTTTACTATTCACAAAAATAGCGTGCTGTTTTCTTTCCATAAGAGTTGGTCCGCTGCTGGATCGCTGCAGCGGACCGTAAAAACGTGAAAACGAGCATTGCTACCAAATTGAGTACATTGAACCCAGCTGTTATGTATTCTTTCTTTGATAAGCCTGGACGAGGTTGATAAATGATCCTTATTCGGCTAAGGTTTCGACGTCTTCGTCTTCCTCAGAGCTGATGATCCAACTCGATGGCTCACAGTTATTCGCTTCTCGATGTGGTGTCTTCTTTGTATGGAGTCGGATTTTCAACAGTGGAGCATTCCCCGAAGGAGATAAAAAGATGGAAGATCCGACTCCATATGAAGGTGAGGACACCACATCGGGAAGGCGAACAACTGTAGACCATCGACACGGATCAATCTGACTATGATGAAGACGAAGACGTCGAAACCTCAGCCGAATAGAGATCACTTATCAACCTCGTGTAAGCCTATCGAAGAAAAAAATACGTATTGATTAGTCGTGCCTTGGTTAGAGGAAAGTGGGTCTTGAAGTATTTTTGTTGTTAAGTTTATAATCAAAAGTGGAATGAAAGCCTATTGTTGAATGTTGCTGGTCTTCATGACATCTGTTCAGTGATATGAAGAACTTCAAATGAAGTTTTCGATCTGAACGTAATTATGGATGCAAAATCGAATGTGATTTGAACTGGAATGATCATCGTATGAATACTGAAGGCAACACGGTAGACTTGTCATTCTCTTCTTTTCATCCTGATCATTCTTCACGAGGGTGATGACTTGTTGTTTCGCGTATCATTCCGCTTTCTCCCATATGAAATCAGCTCGTTACGTGGGCTGATTTCCCCAAGTCCTCAGTTGTTTCCCCTTGCATTTTCAGTATTTTTCGGACTAAAACTTTATTAAAGCAACATTTTCATCTGAATTAAGCGATTTTGTTTCCCCGGAAACGAATTGCATGAATAGGAACGCGGTAGAAGTTGTTAGAAAGCTGATAGAGCTGTGATTTTATTACGATTTATTACCTGTTTCTGTCTATTTTGAGTTCCGAGTGCTCTGTTCATCCAGAAAATTGTATCTGATTTTCCAGAGTGAATAAATGTTATTATTGTAAATATCGTTCCCTCTGTCCACTTTTTCGATGGAGGGACCTCCGCTGATGTGCCGTCACTCTGCTGATGAGGATGACGTGCAAGGTACGAGAGACTTACGTCCTTTCCTTCTTTTTTTTTCTTTTTCAGCAGTTTTTTTCTTTAAGGAAACTTGATTTTTTGTTTGGAACACTTTCGTTTGTGGTTATTGCGGCGGTTTATTCCATTGTAATGCTTTATAAGAGGCGCGTGTAGTGCAGTGGTAGGAGGCGCCTCTGCGACACACACATCGGGTCGATTCCAGCGCCCCAGGCTCACCAGGCCTTTCATCACTCCGGGCTCGGCAGATTGGTGCCAGACTTGTCTGGGAGGATAGGAGCACTGATTCGATACATTGGTACTCCACCGTGAGGCATTCTAAAGGCCAGGTATGCATACAGTCACCTCCCAACGATGCCTAATGAAGCCGAATACGTGGCTCATCCATTAGGGATTGATCAACGCCGAGAGCTTTATCCTTTATTTTATCATTTTTGTGCTTTCAAAGTAGTATTCTGTTAGGTACGAGTGATTGCAACTTCCACTGTCTTTGTTTTTCCTTATCATTTATAATGAATAGATTAGGGTTAAAAAGACTAAAGATTTGCATCGATCCACTATTAACAGTTGCGATAAGATTTGTAAAGTCATACAAAGCAATAAAACTTCGTATTTAACGAGAAGGAAGAAACAGAAACATTCCAAACAATCAACTGCGAAAATCCCCGTCGTAACCAGCTAGAGAGGAATGCGAAATCAGAGTTTTTTCTTTGTATACCTAAGACATTTGCAGCTGTTTAGGTCTTGGATATGGTGTTG
This sequence comes from Angiostrongylus vasorum, assembly GCA_018806985.1. NCBI lineage: Eukaryota > Metazoa > Nematoda > Chromadorea > Rhabditida > Metastrongylidae > Angiostrongylus > Angiostrongylus vasorum. The sequence goes on from JADANN010000268.1 coordinate 634,579, forward strand.
GTGACGGGGGAGGTGGACCGTTCTCTAGAGTTCTTCTGGAGCCAAATGTTCATGATGTGATGAGTATGGAACTTGCTCATCATGATATGGGTGGTATGCTTCTTTTCTAACGTTTATTCCAACTAGATCCCAAAGCACCGCTTTGCAGTTTTCGTTTCTCCCAGTTTGTTTGATTACTTAAGAATTTTTTAAGGTTATTTGGATCCTAGAAGCTTCGGTGGAGGCTCACTCGGATTCGATGATTATAACGGTTTGTTTTCTGAGTTTTTACCTCTACTTTACTTTACTTTTTTGCTTACTTATTTGCATAAACACTCAGATGGAACAGTTTTAGGGTCGTCGTCACTGTACGACGTCAATACTTTTGGGGACGAAATTTCGAACGAACAGAAGTGTTTGTTTACAAGCGATGGTGCACCGTTCACACAAGGTTTTATATGTACTTTTTTCAGTCCAAATTTATCTTACAAGATTTATCATTCTTTGTGAACAATGTGATTACTCTTTAGTGAATTCTAACTCTCACTTGAAACTGGGTGGACGAGTGGAACATTTCGCCTCTTCGATTGCAAGCAACAAGTACGAAGGCACGGTTAGGTAGGTTGCTCCTTTTAACTCACTGGTTAGAGAGAGGTTAGACGTCGTATAATAGCTTCGAAATCGCATGAATCTCTTTTATTGGTGTCATAATCTATTGGTTTTAGACTTGATCAATCGAGAAATGTGCCAACGTACCCTGTGAAAACTGCAAACCCTTCAACGTGCACGCAGTATGCTCCCGTTAGGACAATAATCAGTTCTATGAAATCACACGGAAGCACTCCAAATCGGCGAGCGACGTCTCGGAATAACCAGAAGAAGGAGGCGATAGATCCAAAAAGAGTTGAAGACGAAGTGGCAAGGTTACCTCTCTTTATTATATATAAAGCTTCTCTACCTTATATATCACGCTTTGCAGAAACAGTATGTTTATTTGCTTATTGTTTGCCACTAATTTATTTGGTAAGATGCAATCTGTGCATTCCTCACAACGGTTTACCGTCTCGTTGTGGCTGGGAGGTCTTCCTGGGTGTCGGGCTACGATCTACAGCGGAAAGTTTCATCCCTTCGGCTCTCTCCCAAGCTGAGAAGGAGTCCTGCGTTTCCATGAGGAAACGCAGCTAAGAGTAAACCAATACCAAGATCCATCACGGTCCTGGTATCAAACTAGTCGCATGGTGGCAAATCCAGAAGGGCTGCGACTACCTGTGGTGGTGATGACCTCGGGCAGACTTTGGCTAGGCTGGCCTCGGTGCTCCAGGGAACCACAATGGGTAATCCAGTAAAGCTCCGAAAAAAATGGGAATGATGCTGGTGCCCGCACAACCAGTGAAAACGGGCCATCCAAGTATCCAAGTATTCTGTGCAATAATCACGAAAAACAGCAGTTTCTTTATGAAACCTATATGGTGAATCTGTTGGAACTTTTTTTGAGTAGTTTTTTATATACAGAATTCGATCAGAACTTGGTTACAGTTATACTGTTGTTGAAATATTTTGAAAATTCCTGACCGCAAGTGTCTGCAGTGGGCACGCTATTACCCTTTGCGGAAGCTAACGTGTTCACCATCACACATGCGGGTCTTTCGTTTTGGTACTTGGTAACAGTGTTATGTGTTGTGCATTGTTTGCAGGAATGTGTCACAAATTTTGTCCGCAACAAAACAGCAGCGACTTGCAATGGAAGCACAGCAACGTAGTGGTACTATTGCTCCACAACAACCAAGAATCGCCTATGCTTGTCCTGACTGTCACAAAACGGTGACCAGTGCAAGGAACCTTCAGGTGAAGGTTTTTTCTTTCTTCTATGTTAATTGCTAGTTTATGTTTACCATTTAAATGTAATATGCTCTAGCGTCATCGCCAAACATGTCCGGCCAGAACTGGTGGTGGAAATTCCACTGTAGGAATGCCTTCCTCTTCACTACCTCCGTCTTCAGGCACAGTATCCCAGACATCTACCTCGGTGGTGATATCACCAACCTCATCTTATTCCAATCTTTCCTTTAATAACTACAACCTAGTCAGTTTTGAGTTTATATGTTTATATACACTATTGTAACCATAGTTTGAAGGCTAATTTGGATAGAGGTCGATTTAGTCTGCCGAAGAGCAACATTATACGGACTGGTCTCGGAGCAGTAGCTACTCTGCTCCTCAATCTGTATCTAGTCAACACGAACGGTGTGTCAATGAGCCAGCGGAGCAACTTGGCACATTAGATCCCAACAGGTTTGATTTCTTGAAAAAATATCACTTCAAGTTAAACTTTTTATGCAGGAATGATGAGGAGTAGCAGTTGTTCAGATCGTTCCAATCATTACAACGATGACTTATTTCGTTTTGATTTGCAAAATCCTTCTTTGTTTGAGACAGTTTTCCTGCGATGTTTATAAAGTTAAAAAAAGCTCTCGGCGTTAACCATTCCCTAAGGGATGCGTCATGCATTTGACTTCATTAAGCATCGTTGGAGGCGACTGAATGCATATCTGGCCTTTACAATAACTTGGGGTGCCATACCGATGTATCGAGCCAGTGCTATCCTCCCAGACAAGTCTGGTACCAATTTGCCTATCCCGGAGGGATGGAGGGCTTGGTGGGCCTTGGGCGCGGAGACCGTTTCCACGTGTGTGTTGCAGGGCGGCTCAGACCTCTGCGCTGCAGGCAGCTGCGAAATTAATGTAAATATAAGTGTTCTTAAGTGAGGAGCATCAATGCGAAACACAGCGCAAACTTGTTTGTTAAGATTTCGTGCTTCATTAATTAGATCTGCATGTTAGGATTTTTCATGCAATTTTTTTAGACATTTTCATTCTGGACATCTATTGAATAACTCTAGAAATGAACCCGATAGTTGATATTGAAGTGGTTGTCATATCATCACTTCATATCTTACTTATAGTTTTTTTTTCTGTTATAAACTATAATTGGGGACACATCTATGACGAAGCTTTAAGCATTTCTTGTCGCCTGGAAGACGCATGTCTTCATCCTCTATCACTTGATCTTGATGAACCAAGGGCTTTGTCAAGTAGCGGTTCAACGAGCTCCGCATCTACCGGGACACATTCGTCTAGTGCTCTATTCACATGTGAATCGTGTAAGAAGTCAGTTTCGTCGCTGCGCAGTCTGAAACGTCACCACACCACTTGTAAGCAGTACATAGCTGAAAATGGTCCACCTAATGAAAGCGAGTGCGTTTGCTCAGACTCATTCATTATTCATCCAGTGGAATTCTCAGTTGTAGTTGACTAGTGTGTCAGTGTTCTAGTCGTTTAAGCTTCAACATAACTCTTTTTGGCGTTGAACCATGACGTCAGCTTTGGTTCTGTTCTGATATAGTGAATTCCTATGTTGTGATGGCCGCCGTGTTTGTGATGTTGTACTAGTGATTTTTGATTTTCAGCCACTCCTCATCTTCTAAGAGACACTGTCCGTCGTCATTTAACGACGATTTACTCACGCTAGCCATAGTGAATTCTTCTGTTTCTGGCGTTGTGAAACCCTCTTCGTGCTCTTTACCCCAAGCTTCGCGATCTGCGGCTGTAGTGACTATGATGTCGAAGCGTGATCATCTTCACCTTGATCCGTGTCCCAGAGCTCCTTCGCAGTTTCCGGTCGTCACGTCATCGTCGTGCTGTTGTTCGCTCTTTGTATGCGACTGCACTCCGTCAACCTCTCCTGAGCAGTCCGTGTCGTGGTGTGTTTTGACGTGTTTTCAATTCCAAACTCTGTTCGTCTAATGACATTCTTTCTTCTAAAGGTCATCTCATTTCGTATTAATAGAGAACCTGTAATTCTGTTTAAGGTACTCTCAATGCAAACCGCTGACGCTTTGTGGTGAAGTTGCTACTTGCACGCGTTCATAATTTTGTACCTATTAGACTTTTTTCGGAGCAATTGTGGCTATCATTATGTTGTCAAAAACTAAACGGTCTTTTCTCATCATTAATCCAGCTTTGTCTGGGATAGATAAGCACATTCTGCTCGATACCTTTACGTAGTGAATTGATGGTTCAGTAAAAACAAATCATTTCAGCATTTATATATTCTTATGAACTGATCTTATTGAGCTGGTACGAGATTGGTACAAGTTGTCTTTGTTGTTGTTGCTGCTGTTGTCGTCGCAGTTGTTGTTGTTCGTCGATGGCTGCGGTTTCGGCGATTTCGCCTTCTTCAGAGCCGTGCTATTGCGAGTGGAACTCACTGGAAATGAAACCTCTGAGAAAGGCGAAATCACCGTAACGTGAGCATCGACGAACAACAACAATGACAACAACGGCAGCAACAGCAACAAAACAGCAACGACAACAATAACGACGACGACAGCTAATACCAACCTCGCGTCAGCTCAATAAGATCAGTTCATAAGAACATACAAATAAGTATTTCGATTATTTATGCCGAGGTTTTTATGCAGTCGGTCTTTCGAGTCATTTCAGCATATGTGGTACTGTGAAATTTTCGATTGTACTTACATGACTTTCAATTAGCGTGGAAATAAAGCAAACTAGAATCGTTGACACTCGTTGGTGTGGTCTATGATAGCAGTTTGAGTGGTTCTAAATCTGGTCCTTCATGTTCGAAATGTTGGCAGTTATTGTTCTTTGTTCAGGGACATGATATATTAGTTGTTGGTCTGTTACAGCGTTCCGAAGCTCGCTGCAAGCAATAATACGTGTGAGGATTGCAATCGTCAGTTGTGTTCGGCTAGCAATCTCAAGAGACACCGAGCCACATGTAAAATCGTCATGCAGAAGTGATATTTATCAACGTTCGATTCATAAGACAGTGACGTGGCATGTTGCTTTTAATGGCTAATTTCAGACAATATTCTAAAAATGGTGGAGTAGTCTCTCCAGTGTCGAAGCCTATGCAGCAGCAGGTAACTGATATTTGAGTACTTCTTGCAAGGTTTTGCTGTTAATTGCTGATTTAGAAGTGGCAATCTGTGGAAATAGCTGCCCGTGAACGGATGATCATCGACCGTTCATATGCAGCTGCAATCGCAGCTAGCCAGGAGGCTCAGCAACAGGTTTCGCAGCAGTCGCAAATAGTGAATCGAGCGAATTCGGATAATAACGGAGCTTTCGTTGTGGTTCAAGACCAAGGTGTCGTCGGAGAAAGACCATGGGTAGGTCACTTTATCTCTTTTGATTTTAGAATCCTCTTATGTCGCTCTATTTTATTGTAAAGTAACGACGTACGCCGATTTAGTGACGGAAAGATGTTTTTCACGCCAGGGTATTATGTGAAATACCACTACAATGGTGGTTAGATGTTTGCAGAACTTGGACATCAGGCTAGGTCGAACCGCTGTTACCCTTTCTCGGGGGCTCACGTGTTACGCACGGAACCACTGAGGTCCTAGTTCAGCCTTTCTCTCAGCCAGTTTTTACCCTAACGATGCCATCAGCAATCACTTGTCAACGAAAAGTGATTTGGGAAGCACAAATCAACATTAAGACCAGTTAAGCTCATTCCCGTTGACGCGTAGTTGCTGATGGCACATTAGGGTAAAAAGATTAGCTGAGGGAAAGGCAGAGCAAAGGCCTCAGTGGTGCCATGTGTAACACTTCAGCACCTGGAACAGAGCTAATCGTGGTTCGAACTAGCATGGGGTCCAGGTTTTGCAAAATATCCAGCATCAATCAATGTGTTGCTTTTTCTTTATTTTATTATCTTTGTTGTAGATAACTGTTGGAGAACATCTGCGCGCGCAGCATATGCAGCAAAAGGTACTCGAGGCTCAGAGTATGCAAAATCAGAACACTGCAGTTTCTTCTGCTGATTTGCCGTCGGAGCCTTGTGAGACTGATGATGCAACGAAGCTGATTATGATTAAAGAAGTAAGTGCCATGTAGTAATTGAAGTTATTGTGAGCTTTACCCCATAGTCATGATGATATCTAATGCGTGAAGAGATGCTTTTTTAAACTCAAGAAGTTGGAGGCTTACACAAACATGACTGCATTATTTTCTTCAAGGAGCATGAGGAACACAATCATGACGAAAATGTGAGCATGGAGGAAGAAAAACCTCTGGACTCTTCTCAGATTGCGGATACCAAGTCTTCTATGTCATCTTACAAGTGCACTAACATCATTTCTCGTCTTCCAATGTCTGCGCACCCGAATGCAATCATGCGCTCAGCCTCTACTGTCGAGCAAAAACTAATTCTTGAGTAAGTCGGCTTCCTTCTTGTAAATTTCATGGCTTTCAAACTATGATATGATTCTACTAGAGTCACTTCTTTTTCCAGCGCCAAGTCCAGTGTAGGATCGGGATCCCAGTCTTCGCAATGTACATCATCACCACACATAACTCCCCTCGAGAGTATTATTACGACGCGACCGTTGCTTAGGTGGATATTAGGATTTCTGAATACGTTGCTTGTTTTTTGTTCAGTTTTACATTCCTGTTTTGTTCTGGTTTCATTTGGAGTGACACATCCTGTTCATTCCTCTTAAGTAGTATAATAGGTGAAGACAATGCGTACTATATGCCACAATTAGGATTTCTTTAATTCATTAAAGAACTTTAGTGAACGTCTCACTACCTCATTTGGGGCACCGCGAGAAGGTGGTGAGCATCGTAGTTCGGATTCTATACAAACAACCGTTCCTGCAGGGGGATCTGTTGCGAAATTATCACCCAATCGCCAACAAACTTTACTCTCCTCTGAATTCCAGTGTCCAGAATGTATGAAAACATATTCATGTCGAAAAAATGTGAAGCGCCATCGTATGGCTGTGCACAAGCTGTCACAAGAAGAGGTGTCGAGACCAGTGGGTGCTTCACATTCCATAGGAAACGTTGGAGACTCTACCTCTATTCCGCAACTTGGGCAGCAGTTGAACAACCGTTTCTCAGGAACAAGAAATGATCTGAAAATTGATTCTCAGCAACAGCTTCTGGCCAGTAGGTACCAAGACAAGGTGGGAAGTTCATGGGTAAGCTCCCACCAGGTTCACCACCCGCCTTTGGAAACCTCTTGGGCCAGATCGCGAGAATACGTCGATGATGAGGAGAGTGCCGAAACTGCGAGGATTGCAGCCGAGCTGAAGCGAAGTGTCGAACAAGAGATGGCCGAGATTGAAGGAAAGAAACCACGTACCGAATTAGCTGAAGCTGACACGACATTCAATGAAGAGACTGAGTCAGGGTGCTCCCTTACTCATGATTCTACCCGAATGCAATCTCTCAGTGCCCCAGTTACTGGTCAACCCAACGCGACTGTTTCGGCACACTCTTCTTTGAAGTCTTGGATTGATCAGAAATGTGCGTGTTTTACTTATATTTCGCCTAACGAGGATTTCAGGTAGCCCTTAGTGACTAAAAATGCATTTCATTTCCTAAGAACCACGGCCCTTTTGTGATTTCCTAGACATTGGAGGCCTTCTTTCAGATTTATAGCGAGATATACTTCTTTGCTATATAAAGTAATGTAACTGCGACTGCTTTAGCTTTGTCGCTAGATATGATGCACGCTCCGCAGTCAAGCACTCAAGGAGGTCAGTCAACTTCAACTCGAACCAGCAAGCGACCGCCGCATGTCTGTGTTGATTGTAATCGGTCAGTTCTTATGTCTGATTTTAATGTCGTTTATATCTTGTTTTTAACTTCGTAGTGCTTTTATCCTCGCAACAGTTTACCGTCTCATCGTGACTTTGAGGTGTTCCTTGGTGTCGGACTGCGATGTACAGCGGGGGATTCATCCTCTGGCAGGGTCTCCCAAGCTGAGAACGAGTCCGGCGTTTCCATCAGGAAGCCTGGCTAAGAGTAAACCATTACCAGGTTCCACCACCGTCCTGGTATTAAAGTCTCTCGGGGGCAAATCTCCCTCTGATCCACAAGGGCTGCAACTGCTTGTGGTGGTGAAGACCTGGGGGCAGACTTTGGCCAGGCTGACCTCGGGATTCTAGAGAACCACGATGGCTTAGCGTGCAAATCTCCGAAAAGTAGAGATTATGCTGAGGCCCGCACAACCACTAAGGGCGGCTAATTCAGGTATCAAGTATCAAGTGCTTTTATCATTACCGAAATAGCGCTCATGCCATTGCTCCACTTCACTGTCAAACTCTGATATGCGGTTGATTAATTGATCCGACTCATCATGATTTATTTGGCGCATATGATTGGTTACGCTAAATTTATAGTAGGATGATGAATGACAGGAATGCGGACACTGGAATAGGAGCCGTCGCACATGATGTTGCAGACGGTGACGTCGTTGTCCTTGATTTTTTTTCCTGCCTTCTTAATATCGACTTTGCACCCAAAACAGTATTTTTTTCTCATAACCACGGGCTGCATTTCGCACAGCTGGTGTTCCAGAACTCGATGTTTGCGAAAGGAAATCCGAATCTACTAGTGTGTTTCCAGGTGTTGTTTGTGATGAAAACAAATATTTACTGATGTCAGATTCTGATGAGGAATGGCGGAGAAATAATGCTGGTGGACTGCCGAAGGCGGCGGAGGATTTGTTTGCCCAAGTTTGAGTCGGCGTCAAAAGAATCGGTCTGGTTCGAGGAGACGACTACTAACTTCCGTCAGATCGACAAAAAACCAAATATTCACATCGACACCGTGTGCTGGTTTTTATCTACAAATGCCAACATCTTTAATGTCATAGTGTCCAACCACCATGCTTGCTCCCTATTCCACAGTGGTAATGAAAGTCTGGGAAAACTCCCCGACGCCTTCATCTGTCGATTAGCACCATTTCTCTGCGATTCATCATCAAATTCCGGCATCACTAAACATTTGCTGCCATCACAAACAACATCTGGAAGCACACTACTAGCAGATTCGGATTTTCTGTCATCATCATCGAGTTCTGGAACAGCAGCTGTGCGATACGCGGTCTGTAGTTATAAGAAAAGGTACTATTTTGTGTGCAAAGTTGGCATTAGGAAGGCAGAAAAAAAGTCAGGGGACCAAACGTCACCGTCTACAAAATCATGTGGATGGCTCCTATTCCGGTGTCCGTATTTCTGTCATTCATCATCTTCTGATAAATTTGGCGTAACCAGTCATATGCGCCGAATACATCATGATGAGCCGGGCCAGTTAATCAACCGCGTATCAGAGTTTGACGGTGAGGTGGAGGAATGGTATGAGCGCTGTTTCGGCAATGGTAAAAGCACTACGAAGTTAGAAATCAAGCAAAACTCTACGAAAAATCAAGACCCTGAAAACAAGGAGAACATTGTGAAAGTACGGAAGGAAAGGGGGAAATCTTGCTTTTGTTTTCGTTTTTGATTACTTCGCTGTTTTTATGCGTAAAATAATAACACGTAAAGAGGTTAAACTTATCCAAGTTCGTGTTCGTTTTCCTTCTGAAGCAGTCATTCTGCTCAAACAAGTCTGCTTAACGTAACATTAACATTTTGGTGTCACTGCTTCTTCTATGAATGGTCAATTCATTTGTCGCATGTTCTACTTGATGTGGAATCCTTCACGACATTTATGTTCTGGATTTTTTTAGCGTTTTGTCATCGGACTACTCATTACGACGTCATCGGTTAACATGTATCGAGGCCCGAGCTAATAGTGCGGCTCAAGCGACGGGTCCATCGGGATGCGTGAACGCTAATGCTTCCTCACTAGGCGAGGAGTCGGTTCATCTACAGGATGTTATGTTAGGCAGTGCTTACATTGGGAGTGACCGCAACACGGTATGAGAAATACCTCTCAACCATCTGTAAGCACAAATTTTATGGCTTTAAGTTAATGCCCTTCAGGATTCAATGGGGTTATCCGATCCTATGCTGAGTCACATCGCTTTATCCACACCTGTCCTTCAACAAAATGTTCAGTTCAACCGATCAGCATCTTTGAGCGGGCCAGCAACGACACCAGATGGATGGTATGAACGTCACTCGCTCTGTAAAACTGATGATGTTCCGGATTCTACAACTAGCCAAAGATTGGATCGCTCGACCTCACCTGGGTTGCTACCGACATCAGAAAGCGCGCAACCTGGTTGTCTTCAATACACTAGAAAACAAGCGAATTCTGGTGGAGGGAACGCACGAAGTGATGGCTCATCCAGTACGCAGCAACATAAACATCTTTGCCAGGTTAGTGAATCTGTATAAAAGTGATTTCTGAGGTCTTCTTTTTTACGTAGGTTCTCCATAGTTCCCACTTTTATATCACCTTAGCTGACTAGTAAAACTGTTAGTACACCTCACACTTGCATTAGTCCACTTCCTAGGTATTCATATAATGTAAGTAGTTTTAGTGAGGTGTAAACCATTTATGTTTGCTAAGAACTCTGTTCGGTTTCCTGTCCGGTGTATAACATTTGGCTGTGCAAAAAATATAGCTTTTCGCATATATGAGTGATAGCGGAATAGTGGTCAGTGGTATTTAGTATGTGTTCGTGGTATCACAAGATGTAAAAAGTCTTGTTCAACTGCTTTGCAATCTAATCTAAAAGGAAATGTGCAATAACTTTTGGAGTTTCTGGCAGGTGAATTACGTCAGGTTTAGACGCATTTGATCAAATGTGGGTCATCTCTTTATGTTGTTTGAAGTGTTGTGGCTTTGCTATTGTGCTGGAGGTGGAGATGGTGAGAGTGGTGGTGATGGTGGTGGAGGTGGTTGTGGTGGTGGTGTTAGTGGTGTTGGTGGTGGTGGTGGTGGCATGGAATTGTGATGTTTGTGGTTTAGTTAGACCACTACGATGGAACTGTGTCGATTTTGGAAAACGCTAGGATGGAATGTGATTGTAGCCGTAGTGTTCGTTGTATCACACGATCGAACCACCTATGATTTGCAGACTTCAGCTCGACTAAGCATTACTCACTGCTTCTTAATGAAGTAATTGTTGTGCCAGATCTTTCGTCAGCTATCATCTTTTTCATTAGGATGCATACAGGCTTTCTTTTTTCTGTAACGATTCCTACATTACAATAATAATTACTATTTATGTACGGCACCACACAGTGTTTAACTGTAAGCTTTAATGAGATCACCGTCCCTAGACTAATGTCATCCAATGGTATAAAGATCTTCCTTTTTTTTTTGTCTACAACAGATTTGCTGGGAGGAGAAAGAACACTGAACTCACTTGTGTTTGTTCCATTCTTACTCGAGAACTAATTTAATCATTGGTTTAAACCATCCTTCCCAACCAAAATCCTTTATTTGCTTAACTTCTTTAAAGTTTATTCGTTTATTCTAACTGTATATTTCGTATTTGGTATTGCACAGCTTCGGTTTCATACTCTAGTCCTTATGAGCGCGTGGCGCCTTACTTTATGCCTTATACCGAATTTTTCGAAATTTGTTGGTCTTGTTTTTAAAATTTTTCAGGATTTAGGATTCATGTAAATCGTCCTATAGGAATTTGCCACTCGTAGTTCTATTATTAATGTATGAGCTTTGGAATCAAGTTCATCGGTTCTGGTCTCTCATTTGTTGTTGAAAATACGAGTAATTATGTGAAAATAAATGGACGGTTCACGTTGTTGTTTCTGTGCATTCCTGACTTAGCTAGTGAGCAGAGTAGTGGACAGTTGCCTTATGAAGTTACTTACCCTTTAGCGTCCTATACAGTCTTGAAACGTCGTAAGAGTCGTGATAGTTTTTAGGCCTGTGGGAAGTTCTACTCCTCGGAGTGGAATCTGGAACGGCACAGAAGAGAATCGTGTCCGGTTAAGGGAAAAGCATCACCTGCGCAAGAAGTGTGAGTACTCTTGTCGCATGGTATTTGGGAGTTTTTTGTTATTTTCGCCTTCTCTTTGTTTTTCTAAGCTGTTCTTTTTCAGTTCGGAAAATGTTAATGATGAGGCCAGTGTTCAAGTTGGTCACACTTTGTTTCTTCTCTCGCGATCGGCATTATCTCGAGCTTCGGCATATTTCGCGCAGCTCTTTGCCATGCATGATCCCTCAAAGGGAGAACTTCGTCTTGAACTTGATCCAACACATTTCCAGTCGCTTCTTGATGTCTATAATAACCCCAGTAACCTCAATCAGTATAACATCGACGCCGTTGTGATTTTGGCAAATCGACTCAAGTTTAGTACTGTCTTCGACAGCTGTGAGAGATACATAGCTGAACAGTTGCCTCAAATTTCTGTCATGCATGCCATTCGTTTGGCAGAGCAGCTTAAGCTCTCGACCATAAAACAACGTCTTTTTGATACAATCTCAATTGATGTGTTCAGATCTCTTGCATCTGACGAACAGTACAAGAAGATGGATGCTGAGTTGAAGGCTGAACTACTTGAGAAATGGGGCACTTTTCTGTAAGACGAAAGGTTGTCCGTTTTGTTATGCGTTGGTTTTCTCTAATTCATATGTCATTGTAGTGGAGATAAAGTTTATCTTCTTCTGCTATTATGTCTTTTTTAATTCGAACCCGTGAACTTCTAATCTATCATTTTCACCTCACGTGGCCTCATTTCTTCCTTAACCGATGTTCCAAGTTATAATTGTGTCGATAGTATTATCTTTAAAAGATATTTTCTATGTTTCCCATTTGTGATCATTGTTATTGTAACTAGACCTATACTTTCCATATGTTTTCTATGACTTATAATCCTCGTTCCTTGTACTTATCGCTTTGCGCTAGCTAACACATTAGTCGATTTAGCCGTAACTGCCATACGGTTTTGAGCTAAATGGTCAATGTTTAATGATCTCTGTCCTAATGTTTTAGGTGTAATACCAGTTTCTTAAGTCTATGGTGATTAATGTTGAATATGTTGATATGATATTGTTGACCCTAAACAGGGTTATTTCAATTCTTCTCTGTTTTTGTTGTGTCGTTTATCCTTTTAGAAAAAGAACTAGTTCCATGTGAATCTGTGTAATTTGTCCTTTCTCTAACAAGTTTTCTCATGAGATGTCCTTTGTGCTAGCATATAATCCATATGGAATTTCATTTGTTCTTATAGTATATCCGTAATTGGCTGTCGATCTCAACTCACATTTGAAAGAATCTCGACAATTTGGTCTGTCAGCTCACTGTCATATCATATGTGGAGTGATGTGATGATCATCTATCTACACTAATAGTTGTTGTATGCATTGTTCCTGTGAAAGATTCTATACGTTGACTATCCGTGATTCGTGTGTCTAGTTGTTACCAACGTTCTGGTAGTGAAATTTCTATTCCATTCGGGTTCTCTGTAACTATCGGTATTATTCGCTATACCGTTTTTATCAAAGAAACAAAAGCCTGGTAAAAAAACCAAAGCGTTGGGTGATGTGATGTCACAGAGTTGGAGCACAGTTTTCCTAAGCGGTTGCACAAGATCAGCTCTGTACACGGGCTCAGACCTTGGACGTTTTTTTTATTGTTCATACTTGGAATCAGTACTCCTACTTAATTAAAAATGTTATGACCACATAGACACTGAGAGGGGATCCTTTATGGATTTTGCTTTTCAGGAAAGCTTCAAGGCTTCAGTTAGCTAAGTTGACCGTCTTCATCTACTGTGCGATTTCATTTCACTAATCCTGTTGTAATACGGTTATTATCCATTAAGGTACTCCGGATTTCTTACGACGATGTAAGGAAGTTTATAGTGTTGGTATTCGTTGATGAATCTTTTCCTCCTTTATGAACCCAACAGGTTTTTTCTTTCACCCATCGTCATCTTGTTTCATGGTTTCGCTTTCGGTGTTCAGTCTTGCAAATCTATGGTGCTTGGGCACTTCAGATTTCTTACTTTGTAAGTGAAAGCATCTTTAGTTAGAGCCGATGAAATGGAAACAGAAGAAAAAAACAGATAGGAATGAAGGCTATTAAGACTAATGCAAAAGATGATTGGCCTAAAGCAGTCGCTAGAAGAGTCTCAAAACTTTTGTTGCGGTGGAAAGTCACAACAAATATTCACCATCCACAAAGATTTTGGGGTTAGCGTGCCGATTCGGCTACACTCTTGAGGACTTTAATTTCCTCATAACTGCCATTGAATGCTGGTCGAGTTGATTCTCCATAGATTGCATATCCGCGACCCGAGGGAATCATTGCACGCAGTTTCTGCCTCTGAGTGTCAGAGCGAGTTCTTCTCAGACAAGTCTGGTACGAATTTAAAGAGGCCGAAGGCTTGGTTGAGCTGAAGCAAGGCCAAGGAAGGTAGTCAGCCATCTAGGTTTTTAGGTTGAAGTCTATATTTTAATGTCGAGATATATTATTAATCTTTATGTTCTGAGGTGAGGAATATTCAGAGCTACACAAACACGCAAGTACCAGCATTATTTCCAGTGCTGCTTGTTAACGCTTGCGTTATTTTGGTGTCCACTCTACTGTTCCTTTCGTCCATCTGTCATCTGTTTTCCTTACTTTGTGAACTGCCCATCTGTGTATCGCTATTGATGTATATTCTTCTGGATCCCTAAGGTTGGTTAGATTTCAAAGATCTGAGCTACGCATTCTAGCTAGACGTTGTGTGTGTCGGTCAGATTCCAGAAGACATCGTTTTAGCGCTCTCTGGGCGGTGTCCATATTTCTCGACATGGTTGAAATACCAGCTCATATCTCTGTTGCACAACATAGCGCTAGCAAAACTTGAGTAGAAAACGTGAGCGCGGAGTTTTGGGTTCGTTAATTAGCCGATGTTTTCTTTGAGTGGCCCGAATGCGGTCCATGCCGTTTCACTGAACATCAGTGGTGCACGTACAAGGTGGTCTCTTTAATCAAAAAACCATCCATTTCGATTTGCTCGCCTTCCCACCTTGGGTTCTTCATGAACTGGATCTTCTTCCTATTTATACGCAGTTCATTCCCGCTTCATTGAGTTCGTCGAGCATCGTCTCTGCTTCACTGGTACTCATCGAAACGACGATGTCATCCGCTAAACGAAGATTAGATGGGAATTTTTCATCAGTACATATGTTCTTCTCGTCCTATTCGATTGAATTCATTATCCACTGTAGTGCGGGGAGTAAACAGCTTTGGCGACATTGTGTCGCTTTGTCGAAAAACCTTATCCTATAGATGTGGTGAGGGGTTCTTGATGAAAGAGCTGTATATTTGTGCTACAGTTCTGATAACCGTCTGCTAATGTTAATATATAGGCCGTTTTCTCCTTGGTCGACGAACTCTCATAGGATTGCATTCGTTTCGACGCTGTCAAACGCTTAATCTGTGATACGGTTTGGATGTGGTCCATGCCTCAGTATCGCTGTGGGAATCTTGCTTCAATTGGTTGTGCGTCATCCAAGGCGTTCGATATGCTCAAAAGGAATATCTTCGTGAATAGCTTGTAGAGTACGCTCAACCAGCATACTGGACTGTAGTTAAGAAGATTCATTCGTCACCTTTCTTGAATGTGATGACCGTTCGCGAGGTCGTTCACTGGTCTGGGATTTTCGCTTTCTGAAGGTATGTTGATGTCATGTAGTTTGCGAGGAGTGCATGTAATTTGTGGCTTTCACCTTTAAGAAAATCGACGGTGATGTTATCGTGTTCTAGACTGTGCCTCTATTCATGCTTTCTATTTCGCAACTCGAGCATCATAGTGTAAAATCCTGGGCGCTATTTCACTATTGGAAATTCCGGGCTCCGAGACGCGAGTAGTAGAGGAAGAAAAAATTGGTATAGAACTTTTTCGTTATCAGTTTCATATCATGGCAAGATGTAACGATAGTCCCATCTTCGTTCATTAGGGCGGATAGCGGGACATTATAGTCGCAAAGATCCCGACGGCATTTCTTCAGATTTGATCATTTTTGAGCTGCTTCCAACATCTGTTTTTGCCTATTATTATCTTTTTTATTTTGTACAACACATCTTCACATTTACTGTACGGATCTAAACACTTCTCACATTTGATTTGTTTTCTCACACCTATCCAATAAGGTAGGCCTTCGTTTTCGAATTTTTTACGTGTGGTTTCGCTTGTTGCTTGAGGATTTTCATTTCATCTTTAATGTCATAGAATGTTGGTCGGGTCGGTTCTCAGCAGAGTCTTGAGATAGTTGCACTAGAGCGTTCCTAATCGGATTGCAGAGAGTGGTTTTTCACGGACAAGTCCAGCAGCAATTTCTCGACCTCGAAAGGGATGAGGGGCTTGATATGCTTGGTCGAGCCAGCACTATTCGCTTAATGATCGGCATCAATACCATTGTGCTACCCACCTCTTGTTTCTGTCTGTAAAAGCTCTAAAAGCTCTCGGCGTTGATCAATCCCTTTGAGATGCACCATACATTCGCTTTCGTTAAGCATCGTTGGAGGTGATTGAATGCATATCGGGCTTTTACAATGATTCGCGGTGGTCTACCGATGTATCGAGCTACTACTGCTATCCCTCCCAGACAAGTCTGGTACCAGTTTGCCGACCCCCGGAAGAATGGAAGGCTTGGTGGGCCAGGGCGCGGGAATCGATCCCAAATGTATTGTAGGGCGCCTCTGACCACTGCGCCACATGCGCCCTTATTTATTTGTCTGTTTTTTTTTCTGTCTATACCGATGTAAACTTACGGCAAGAATCTTGTATAGCTGGAATTTATTATCAGTCCTGTTAGGTTTGTCGCAGTAGGACCAAGATTCAATTCCCGTCTCTGCTTTGGCAACGCAATAATCGTAATGAAGATGTAGTTGAAACATCAATACAGCCTTTAAGTTCTTCGACCAGCAGGTCGTAGTCCTCGGTTGGATCTTTCTTTATGTGCCAGTCATGTGAGGAGAGGATCTTATCGAGAATGTGGTCGTCATACGCGACTTGTTTCGTTTTTCTGGACGATGGGAAAGGATCTTTTCCAGCTTATGGCCTGAGGTCGAATCTTCGCACACAGAAGGCGGTAATCAGATCCAGTACAGGATTCAAGTACCACCGAAATGTCAAAGAGGCACCAGTTTTTATTTGTGAGAATATGACCGATCTCCGCGGTGAGTCTTGCCGTTAAGAGACTCCCATGTCCATCTGCGATTTTCCGTCCTATCAAAAAATGAATTCCCTTGGAAGCGGCATGCTATGGACAGGAGTCCTACAAGACAGTTTCTCTTTTCATTTCGTCCTCTTATCTCGAATTTGCATATCCTGCGTTCATTTTTGGTGGCCGTTCCTCATTTGGCATTGGACTCTCCCACAAAGAATTTCTAGGATTTCTCTTCGCAGATTACTTCGTCGTACTGGTTGTAAAGTGTATCCAGTTCGGTCTCATCAGCTGCACAAGCTGTTGAGTAACAGTTGATGGTAATTACTTTCTTTTGGCACGAATACGAATGGCCAAATGCTTTAACAGGGTTTAGTTTGAGGTGACTAGATGAGAATGAATAGATGTACAATAAAGCCAGCGACTCCAACATTTCGTAACGGAAATTTCCCTCAATGAATGACGAGGCTTCCGTCATCTAGTTGGCATACGTAGGTCTTCCTGCCTTTAATCTCCCATAAGGCGACACATGGAACTTGATACAATCAACGGCTTGAAGAAGAGCGTAAAGGTCCGCGTCTGGAGAGACTGTTCTGGCACTATAGGTGCATAGCAAGAACCAGTCTCCATGGGATGTCGTGAGCGTGATCGTCTTGTCCGTTTCTGATGATCTCCTATTGAACCCGAGATTTGAACGGGTCTCACCGGTTGGTTGTCTCACTACCCGACGTCGTAGACAGCAGCACTCAGTGTGCGGCGTGCTGAGGCCGTACGTTTGCTAGCTCAAATCTTCCTCAGATCGTCACTACCAGAGACAATTGCTGCCGTTGTATATCATGTGGAAATTTGCCGCCATGCGAGTAGTTTGACACCAAGGGTGATTCTGCCGAGCGGATGAATCCTCCCACTGTCCATCGCGGTCGGACACCCAGAAACACCTCGCTGCCACGATGAAGCTGTAAACCCATGGGGAGGCCATGAATGATTTTATAAGTAGAACCAATGAAACAATTTGTCGTGGGACTGACGTTGAAGCTTCTGAACTACATTCATAAGCCAAACCGTCAAAAAGAAGGCAGTTATCGTTGGGGGCCTATTTGACGTCATCACTGACTTCAAAAAAGTTTGAAGTAATCATAAAGACTCTGTCTTAGGGTTTTAAATAATGAGAGTGCGTTCAGTATTCATATGTGGATCACTGTTTTATTGATCCAACTGTGAAAGAACTGAGTTCTTTCTGACTTTATTGATTGAATTAAAAACCAATAAAATCTACATATCTTGGCCAAAACGAAGAACTCTTCTTGCCAAATATTCGGCGAATTTTCGATTTTCTGCGCAACTCTCCTTTCCACCTTTTTCTCGTCGAGATCTTTTTTTCGAACAGTTATGCATATAATCTAGCGGGATTTTATTGCTTGGTGTGCACGATGGCGTGATGTAGATGGCTACTGCGTTGTGTCAGTTATGGAGAAAAATAGTCCATTAATAATGTTCGCTTTTTATTTTCTGCCTACTACAATTTTGAGGCAGGGTATTATGCAAAACCACAACCACAACGTTGCTGAGATGTTTGCAAAACTCCGGACCGCAGATGTCTGCGCTGGGGAACGAACGCGCTATTACCCTTTCCCGGGGCTAACGCGTTCACCACCACACCATGCTGGTCTTTTTGTTCCGCCTGTTTCGCAGTTACTTCTATCGACCAGTGCCATCAGCAATCACCTGTCAAAAAGATTGATCTGGGGCGATCTGGGATCTGGGGAGTCCATTAATTCAGTTATTGAATTTGGATTTACAAAAGAAGCCTTAAATAACTATAGACCGATTGAGGTAAGTGTTTTCAATAAGATTATCATGTTCTAAAATGCCCAAGAGCTTCGGCTTATTTGAAAAAGTATCGAAAGTAATTAGAGAACTCCACGAGCGTCACTGAATTAGTACAGCTTATATCTATAGAAGAAAAATATAAAATAGATATTTCTATGACTGAATAGTATGGCAGCAGTATGTTTATTTTAGTTTAAACTGTAACGCAGGAGACTAAATGTGAGCAAACGGCGAGTATATCCTTTTTTCTCAGTTTTTATTCGGAGAATGGGAAGGAGATCGGTAGTTAGAAGTGTCGTCGAATAGTCGAACAGTACAGGAATGGTCCACTGTTTTTCTTGATGAGCAAAGACGACGTTCTAAAATTGACGTTTTGGTGGTTTCTCTTTCTTCAGAGCCTGGAAAGGTGAACCTGAGTAGACAACGTAACACA
Organism: Angiostrongylus vasorum; assembly: GCA_018806985.1. Lineage (NCBI taxonomy): Eukaryota > Metazoa > Nematoda > Chromadorea > Rhabditida > Metastrongylidae > Angiostrongylus > Angiostrongylus vasorum. The sequence continues at coordinate 653,719 of JADANN010000268.1, forward strand.
TGAATTTTCATTTGCATTATAAACAACTTATAAAGAAGCTCACCAAGCTTTCCATCCTTCTGGGCTTGATGAGTTGTTGCCAGACTGTTTGGGAAAGACATTCTCCGTCTAGTGTCCATGATGAGAATCTGGAAGCGCTGTGGCAGAACTGCCACAGGATTCTAGGAAGGATCAAGCTCGATTAGCATTCAATTGTGTTTATGAAGATGACAAAATCGTTAAGTCGCCGGCGAACCCGTGCGCAGATCCGAAACATTGAACGGAATGAAGTATTGTAGGATTCGCACATTTTATAAAATCGGGCTGGTTAAATAAATAGATAGTGAGTTTTTCAAAAAACATCTGAAGTGGCACTTCATTTTATCCGTATTAGGGTTTCCAAAGGACTTATTCTATAACAATATGCAATCACTACGATGCTGAGATATTTGCAAAACTCCTGACCACAGGTGTCTGTGGGGGTATCTAACACGCTATTACCTTTTCCGGAGGCTAACGCGTTCAACACCACACCGTGCGGGTCCTTTGTTTCGGCTTTCTGTGTGCTAGTTCTATCTAACAATGCTATTGGCAATAACCCGTTAACGGTATTCATCCGAGGAGCACAAATAGACATTGGAACAAGTCAGTTGACATTGGAAACTGTAGTCGAAATCACAAAGTTAGCTTTTTTATGTTTTCAATCACAATGTTTCTTTTTAACGCGTTAGCCCTTCGAAAACAGTAATAGCGTGTTCGATCCCCACCGCAGGCACCTGCAATATTTTATCAGATAGCGAACACTTCTGTCAAAACCACCTTCTTTTATTTAGCTTTATTTTATAATTCTTCTTTATCATTGCTTTATTTTCAATAGTAACAAGAGTTTGTGTAATCAAAATCATGTCTACATCTCGATGTCCTTTAATCCACTTCGCATCATGTATTAACTAAAACGGACAGAGCGCATTGACTTCAGTGCGCACGTGCTGTAAAATCTTTGACAGTAAGCTATCGTATCCCAGCCCTTAGCGGACTTTATTACTGAGATTAAATTCAATAGAGTCTGCAGGTCTTTACGTTCGAGCGACTGAATAAACGGATTTTGTCCATCAGTGCATGAATTTATCTCCTACTGTATCGTTGCTTGTAATTGGCGCGCTTATTTGAAATAAACAGAAAAATCGAAGAGATTCTGAGAATCCTCTATATCCCTAGAACGACTTTAAAAAAACTGTGCAATAAGTCTAGTCGAGTTCTCATAATCTTCTTAACTATTACATTGATTGAAAAATTATCGATAGCTGTCGAGAAGGCAGCACCACTGTTATATTTTAAAGAAATTGTTATCTATTCGGCTTCCAAGTCCGTCTTGCTCCTGAACTGTGACTTTTCCTTAAGGGAGAGTAGTAAATATTTGTTCCTCTTTTGGAAACTTTCTATATGACGCGACATCAGACAGCTGGATCACAACACCTCCTTAATTCACTTCGTTTTCCCACATCCATATTTTACAAGGGTCTTCGGACTTTGCATATTGGTTTGGCTACATCTTGAGCGATTCCGATTTTCTTTATGAATGTCGTTGAAATTCGATTAGGCTAATTCTCCCTGAAATCTTTGAATAGCTATGCTAGGGCGGTCCCAGATTTTCATTACAAGCATTGGCCTGCTTCTGTGGATTAATGGCGGCGAGCTGACCCCAAGCAAGTCTTGTATCAATTTCTCGGCTCTGGACGGACGCGGACGTGAGTTGGTTGGTCGGGACGGTGTCGATCGGAGTCGTTGCGCATATTAACCAGCACTACCACTGAGCAAGGTTTCTCTCGAAGATAATATCAGTATTAATTTTTGATATAGTATCGTAGTATTTTCTAGCATTACATATGTGTATATATATATATATATATATATATATATATATATACATATATATACATATATATATATATATATATATATATATATATAGTAAACATACACATATAATAATATTTTTCCAGATTATTTTTTATCCAACCGGAACGTTGTGGTTATGCGTTTGAATTCATCAACTTCGTGAACATTCGTATTTTCCCTCGCTTATCTCGTGTGTTGGATTCAACTCGTACTCTCCGAAATATCCTTTCGTCCTGAAAGCAGAGAGCTCTTAGTGCCGTCCTCATCAACGGTAGTGTTCTATGTTACTGTACCTGTACAATAGGCAATGTACGATGAGCATCATGGAACTCACTGAAGGTTGACAAAATTCGCCCCATTAACAGTTGTTTATAAATTTTAATGCAAGGAGAGCAACTTTTCTTGACCACACCCGTGAAAGTGGAGCTATTGAGTGAACACGAAAGTTATCGACGGAAATGTTTTTTTATAATGCAAAAAGGAATATTGAAAAGAGCTTGCAGAAACAGTGCGAATGGTCCCAGTTGGGACCAATGGTCCCAGTTGCGAACAATGGCCCCAGTTCCGACCAAAATGGTCCTATTTGCGACCAATGGTCCCAGTTGCAACCAGTGGTCCTAGTTGCGACCAATGGTCCTATTTGCGACCAATGGTCCCAGTTGCAACCAGTGGTCCCAGTTGCGACCAATGGTCCCAGTTGCGAACAATGGTCACAGTTGCGTTAATGCTTAATGGTACGTGAGTTGCACAAAAGACAAAAGATGAACAAATTATCGAACTCTTACGTATTTTTCAGTGATTCGAGCGTTGTAAGTGCCAACTGTCACCGAGGGTTACCGTAAATCCTTGGTGTTTTTTTCACAGGTAGTACTTTCTGCAATAAAAATTTCTTCCGTTCGCAATTGTGCTTTTATTAGTTACGTTTCTTCTTGCTTTCAGGCACATCATTGTTTAACGGAAACGACTCTGTTGTCGGCTAGCAAATTCATTCCGTTCACCTGATGATTAGTCGAGAAAACGGTTAGTTGCTTTGAGAAAAAGATGTTTTTAGAAGGACGAAAAAGCTGTGAATTCAAAATATGGCATCGCTCTGTTGAGCAAAAGGTTCTTCGTTACCTTCATTGGTGCGTTTTTTCCTCCATCTTCTGTTTTTTTTTGTTTATCATTTTTTAAGCCGAGATCTCATTTCATGACATCTTAGGATGATTTTCCATCTCACATGTGGTGTTGTTGAGTATCACTAGAGCAGATACCAAGAAAGTGTCCATTTGTACCGTCCCGTAGTAAAACTGCAAAATGGGATCCAATAGGTTAAAGAACAGAAAGAGCATCACATTTTTCAAGCAAGGCGTTCTGTTTTCATTAGTTTTGCTCAGAAGGTGCCTATAGGTGGAGCACCGGACTCCTCTGGTCTGCTGCATGTGCATATAAATTCACTGTCAGTAGATGTAGTTTAATTGCCATGGTTATTGCTAGAGGTGATTTTAAATCGACTTGTATTCGTTGCTCATTCACTTTATTGCTGCCGACTAAAGTGGTTTTATGTGGATTTTGTGCCAGTTATTCCATGATTAGCGAGATTACCAGTGATACAGCTGACAATCGTGGTAGGATATGCAGATGATATTTAACTCTATCGGTATCGAGATGGGATCGATCCCGCACCCCAGACCCACCAAGGCTTCCATCCTTCCGGGGTCAGCAAATTGGTACCAGACTTGTCTGGGAGGATAGCAGCACTGGCTCTATACATCGGTAGGCCATCGGGAGTTATTGTAAAGGCCAGATATGCATTCAATCACCTCCAACGATGCTGAATAAAGTGGAATTTATGGCGCATCCTTCACGGATTGATCAACGCTGAGAGCTTTATCCTTTCTGTCCTTTTATCGGGACCTTAATTCATCTTTTGTTTCTCTTTCTAGTAAAAATTTTTCAAATTGTTTGTTTATATATGTAAATCATAGGAGCAGTTCTTCGGCAGAATTCATTAAGCGAGTTGTAGAATTCATATATGTGACAAAGTGACTGCCTAAATATGATTACTCGTTCATAGAACAGTTGCAGTTTCCATTGTCTTTGGCATTTCTCGATGCTAGTCCCTTTTGGGTTCTTCAATAACACTTTTTTTTTCGGAAATCTTCAATGTTAACATTGCTTCTCGTTCCAGTTACACGACTCATCTTAACATCTACTGTGCGCCTCCCAGAGCTTTTTGCGTTCGATTAGTTCCTATCCATCCTTCATGAAGGTCTTCGAATTTTTTGTGTGTGGATTCTTCTGCTGCTTGACTATTGTCGTCTTCTTTGTGGTTGTCGTTGAATGCTGGTCGATTCGATTGATTGGATTGCAGGGAGTGAGGTGTTCCTAAACAAGTTTGGTAGCAATTTCGTGTCCTCAGTGAAATTCGAAGCTCTTTGGACCTGGGGCGTTTTTTGAACTAATACCCGTGTTCTTGATGAATAGCATGACTACGTTTGCGCCACCCACTCCGTCATCAAAGGAACTGCAAGCACATATTTTTTTTCTTACAGATGGTCTTCTGTGTTTCGGACTAGTAACAGCCACTTTACTGCTGATCATTGCTGTATTCTATGCGACGTCATTGCTTCTTCGAGCAGACTCCCAGCGGTGAGCTTATTTTTGCTTTTACTTATTTTCGTATCACTTCAATACTAACGATTGTTTACTAAATTGTTTTTGAGGTGAAGAATGTTCAGCGCTCGTGTAGCCTAGTAGTTAGAGGCGTCTTGCAATACACAAATAGTCTTTAGTTCTCTCTCATGTCTCTCTCAAGTCAAGCTTTTCATCCCTTAGCAGGCGAATGGATTGCGCATCTCTAAATAATTGATCCAAATTGAATGTTTTATTCTTTAAATGCATAGTATCGCGAATTGAGAACCGTCGTTAGCCTATTACTATCTGTTTTAGAAAGAGACTCGAATGTCTCTAAATCAGAGGACTTCTGAATCAGTAACTGCTAACTTCCTAAGTTTGAGAGAAATTTGTCGAACTTAGTATTACCCAGGATCAACTTCCTCTTAACTTCGGCAATGGGTTATAAATTCGTCGTTTTCTCTCTCAGAAGTCGCGAGGTTGTTTAACAGCATACGTTTACTTCCACACAATAACACACACACAACACAATCGTAGTTGACGTTTCGGCAGAATCGCGTTCTTCAGAGCCTCGAAGGGTATAGTGATACGCAATCTACTATGTGAAACGCTTCAATAACACATACAGAAGGACGAAGATCTGAACGATAATTACGAGATCTATGGCTTCTCGAAAAAACCCAACGCTTTTTTTCACCTGTCTTCCACCTTGAAAGAACAGCCGCTCAGAGTCGCATATTGTTGACGACTGCACCAGCCCACATCAACGATCGATACGAAGGTATGGGGCGAGATCACGCGTGATTCGTCCCTGCTATTCATTCTATGATTTTTTGGCATTTATCCAAAAAGCCTCGAGGAGTTTGCGCGTTGTTTTAGGATCCCGTGCGAGGATATCGATTTTTACATCAAAATCGTCTCCGCTGTGCTTTTGTATCCTATGCGTGCCTAGTGGGGTACTTTGTCTTAGTTTTCGTTTACCATCTAGTGTTCTTTTGTGTCGATACACAAAGGTCTGCCCGTTTCGCCAATATATTCGTCTCCGCAAGTACTACAAGAGATCAGGTATATCGTGCCTGAGCTCATGCAGTCACCGACCCTGCCATAAGGGCAAATTACGCAATTCTGTGTTTCACCTAGACGGTCGTATAGTCGGTTACGAACTAACTGGCGACGAAGAGTATTCGGTGGTATTTCAGTTATCGCTACAGATTCCTCTAGATCTACCCTTCTTAAGCACCGCTGTATCATTATACTTATTTCATGGGTAACAAAGAGCATAAACGTGATTTTGTTTCGGCTAAACCTTTCGTTTTGGGGCGTCGCTTTCCTTCTAAACTTATCTCGTGGGGTTACTATTTTGTAGCCATTGGAGATGGATATTTGCTGAGCCAAGTCGCGTGATTCTTCCTTTAATTCTCTGGTTGTGCACACAGAGGTGGCTATTCGAAACATGTTTCTCACAGCGCCCTCTTTGTGTGTGAAGAGTGGGACGGAAGGAAATGAACTGGGATGTTTCTGTTACTTGGTTTTCGGTACCACTTTGTCATGTAACAGCTACTTGATAGGTTTATTTGAACGTTTAGAAACGGAAGCCAGTTTTCTTTCGATTTCTCCCGGGTGAACTTAGTGTACTCAGACTGCTCGTTCAATAATTCAAAGAATTTTGTCCATCTCCTCTTGCGTAGGGAAGATAACAAAACAAAATCTATGTACCTGCAGTAGAGTATCGGCAGGAGACCGAGAACGGGCCCTTCTACTTTAGACATAAACGCAATGGCAAGGCTTGGTGCCAGTCGCTGTCCCATTGCCAACCCCCTTATTTGCGCGAAATAGAAGGGAAATAGAAGAAGGCGATTCTGCCGAAACGTCAGCTACGATTGTGTCGTATGTGTGTTATTGTATGGAAGTAAACATATGCTGAAGTTAATATTTTTGTCCTATTGATAAGCTGGAGGTCAGGTGTAGCACAGTGGTCGGAGGCGCTTTGCAACACACGTGGTCTCGATGCCCGCTCCCATGGCCCACCAAGCCTTGCATCCCTCCGGTGTCGGCAAATTAGTATCGGACTTGTCTGGGAGGATAGAAGCACTGGCTCGGTACATCGGTAGGCCACAGCGAGTCATTGTAAAGGCCAGATATGCATCCAATCACCTCCAAACGATGCTTAATGAAGTCGAATGCATGGGATAGATCAACGCCGAGAGCTTTATCCTTTTATCTATTTTATTGATAAGCTAACAAAAAAATTTCTCACAAGTTGATTAGTATTACCGAGGTTAAAGGAAAGTAGGTTTTGAAATATTGTTATGCTTGCTAGCTGATAATGATACCGACTTCTGCAGGATGAATTGTTCGGGAAAAACAAGTTGTTATCTCCTTACAATCACTACTGTCAACCATCAGCATCTTGTATAAAAGGGCACCACGGAGTGAGTATGCCTCATTCGAGAGATGATCCATTGAGGGAAGACTGAACTCGATATGAAGGCGAAGACGCCACATCGAGAAACGGTGGACTATCGACTCGGATCATCGGCTCCGATGAAGACGAAGACGTCGAAACGTTAGCCGAGTAAAAAATTGTTTATCAACCTCATGTAAGCTCATCAGAGAAAGAACATATGTCAACATGCGATTGTCGCAGAATTTTATGTTGGCTAACATTTTGCCTTCTTCAGAGCCGCAATGATTCGAGATGGGTGTCCGCAACAGTTATTTCTTACAATGTGGTTGTTTGCAGTCATATCGAGTCGAATCCAGTGGAATGGAATACCGTTATTCATCACTAGAGGAAGGGCTTGACCTATAGCACCTACATTTGTTTAGTAATCTTGCAATCGTCGTTCATGAAATGGTTGGGTTCGCGTTTCAGTTCGGTTACCACGCGACGATCTGTCCATCCTCTGCCTAACTGACAAGTCTAAGGCTCTTAACACTTGTTGGGCGTGATCTTTACGGGAAGTCCGAAGCAGTCGTGTTATGGCGTTCTCAAGCTTGTAACATTGCCGGTCGCCGACATTCTCTGTAAGGAGTTTTTTTGCCATGTGAGTAGGACTCTTCTACGAGGTAGCGTCTCTTACGGTTGACCGACTGGTGCCCGTCGGAATGCAGTTCAGAATGGTACGGAAAGCGATAGAAGATTCTTTACAAACCCAGCGGAAAGAACTTTTCCCGCAACACCAAAGTAATCGTGCTAAGGCGTTCCCAGGCCGCTACTACAGATAGTATCCAGCATTGTGTATCTGGGAGTTTGCTGTCTTCTGACTCAAATTTCTAGCACGTCAGTGTTTCTTACTGTCAAACATCCCATAAAAGACAGAATCCAAGAGTTAACAGCGGTGCGAAAAGCTGAAGAACAAAGTCCTTCGGTTCTTTAAAAACTACTGGAAACACTTGTTTATTTTTTTTATTTTTTTTTGTGCTAGTCTTTTGCATATGCAATTTCCAATCAAGCATCCATAGTTTTTTGACTCTGGACTTTACAAACCTTAAACATATTTAGCTTCCATTTTTTTCGGTTGTCAACTCGTTGACAAATTCTTTACCGAGCTCCCAGTAGGATTGGTATGTAGATCCCTAATATTTTCCACCAGTTTTGAATCGTTGCTTTCTATTTGGTGGACGTGTACTGAGGAATAAAACCAGAACTGTGTAGTCTGATGTGAACCAGGGCGTCTACAATCAGCCTGTCAAGCGAACAAGACATAGCCTATACACTGGGGCTAACCGAGCCACCTATAATCCACCTCTTAGGCTCACCACGTCGCGTAGTATCTGCCTCTGGGGCTTACCGAACCGAATACCGTCCGCCTCTTACGCTAAACGAGCCGTCTGCAGTCCGTCTGTGAGGCAAACCGGGCCGTCCACACTCCACCTGCCCACAGTCCGCCTCTGAGGCAAACCAGGCCATCTAGAGGCTGCTTCTGATGCGAATCGGGCCGCCTACAGTCTGCCTCTGAGGCGTGCCACACCGCCTAGTGTCTGCGTCTGAGGCGAATCACGCCGCCTAGTGTCTGCCTCAGAGACGATCACGCCACTCAGAGTCCGTCTCGGAGGCGAACCAGGTTGCCTAGTGTCTGCTTCTGAAGCGAGCGAGGCCGCCCACAGTCCACCTGTGAAGCAAATCGTGCCGCCTACAGTACGCCTCTGAGGAGAACGAGGCCTCTCAAAGTCCGACTCTGAAACGAACTAGGCCGCCCACGCGGACCACGCCGCCTTTTATCTGCCTCTGAGGCTAATCGAGGTGCATACGGTCCCCCCCTCTCACGGCGGTCAGGCCCCATAACAAGAGCAGCGTTGAGTGGAGTTTATTCATTCGATCGATGTTCCACTTCACTAGACTAGCCTCTATTTGGCAACGAACAATCACATCGCGAGAACAACGTCGCAATGTTAGCGGAGTTAATTTTTTTTTAATCAACCTCATGTTGCTTAGTAATCGAAGAAATTATCCGTGGAATACAACTGCAACGATGCTGAGATATTCGGAAAACTTGCACCCTGAGCCAGATCGAACAACGATTACCCTTTCCGGGGGGCTCGCGTATTACACAGTGACGGGTGATTGCTGGTGGCGTTACGTAGAAAACTAGCTGAGAGAAAGGCAAAGCAAGGGACTAGGTACGCGAGCTCTCGGAAACGGTAATCGTGGCGCGATCTGGCCCGGGGTCCAAGTTTTGCTGATATCTCAACATCTTTGTTGTATTTCACATCATACCCTTCCGTGAAAAGTTATAGTAGGCAGCAATAAAAGGTTAACCTTGTGAAATTCGTGCAATAGTCTCGCCATGCTGACTTAGGATACCAGATTAAGATAAGATATAGACATAAGATATTGCCATGGTGTATGATCGTGCTTACTTGGTTACTTGGACGGCTCGTCTTTACTAGTTGTCTGGACCCCAGCACATTTTCCATTCGTTTCTTTGCCTCGCAGTCGTCTTCCATGGTGGTGAGTTGATTCGGGTGCGATAGTGGGAGCGAATCTCGTACTGTGATCTATAAAGCATCTGCTGCTGCTACTACAGCTGTTTGACTTTAGTTACGAATACTTCTGCCCAGCGTGTAGGTGATCGTCTTTGGGAACGCCTGAATCCTCGTGAAGTTCACTCTACAGTTTTTTTTTTTTCGTCAATCTGCGTCTGTTCTTCTCGTTACATGATCGCCCCATCTGTGTTTCTCTATCGATGTGTGTTCGCTTTGGTGTCGGTGTTGAACTTTAGCAACCGTATTCTGCTGCATGATATAAGAAGTTAAATCAGTCCTTGTGTTTGTAAAAGAATAATTGGGGGAGAAATGAACATACAACGATTGTACGACTTTACGATAGAAAGCAAAGATTTTCTGTTATGAGGTGAGGAATGTGGGAAGAAAAAGGGAGAGAAATGGGAGAGTGTATTTCAAACGAGGTATGCTTCTAGTCCTATCTGGGCTCTTTCATGACATGGGTTTGTCGCGCTTGTTGTGATTTCATGTAGGATTAGTACTCTCTCTCTCTTTTGTTCGTTTCCCGCTTTTAGATTGATTATCGTGCAGCTTCACTAATTCAGTAGCTTGGCCAGTGCACGAAAAAAATTTTGCAGTTTGCCGATTGCACCAGAAATAACAGTTGCCAGCAGAGAGTAGGTCTTCGAGTCAGCTCTCGACAGTAAACTTCGTACGAATTTGCCACCCTGGACTTTTTGACGTTGCCACATAACATGATCTCAAAATTGGATACTAAACCAGGATCACAAGATTGCTGAGATATTTGCAAAACTCCGGACCGCAGGTGTTTGCGGTGCGGAACGAACACGCTATTGTCCTTTCCGGGGAGTAGCGCGTTCACCACCACACCATGCGGGTCCTTCGTTTCGCCAGTGTCTCAGCTAGTTCTTATCGATCTGTGCCGTCAGCAATCACCCGTCACCGGGACTGATCTGGGAAGCAAATATCTCAGCAATCTTGTGGTTGTATTTCGCATAATAATAACCTGCCATAAAAAAGTATAGAAGGCAGAAAATAAAAAAGCTAAATATTGTAAACCAGGATCGTTCGTTTGGCCGACGAGCATTCTCCCACTGAATCATCAGTGCGTGGAAGCTGATTCTGAAAGGTTTCTTTCTCAGTAAATTCTGAAAAACTGATTCAAACCATGTCATGGTAGGCGCGAGAACTTACATCAGTTAAATGATATGCGAGAGGCTTTACACATCATATACTGAATAGCTCCTACAAAAAGTTCATGTGAAATCGATACAGGAGCATAGATATAGCTCTCATGACGAGGATAAATGTAGCGCTAGCAGTAGACGTTGCATAGGAAATAGGAACTTTCGGGAAACAGTTACTGCATTTGCCGTATGGGGGCAAAACCGGTTTTGAGTCAGGGCGAGCAAATTAAATCATAATGTTAGTTTCCTTTGACGAAGGGAACTGCAGAAATTCGCTTTTGAGACGAGGAAAGCTACAGAATTCCGCCTCCCAAGTGAAGCAGGCTAGCGACGGTCTTCCTTTTTTCTTTCCAAGCCACATGGAGTGTCCATCTCTGACAAGCCAAGCCAAAAAATTTTGCGTATGAGGCAAACCAAGCCATTACGAGTGCACCCTGGAGACGAGTTGTGTTGTCGGCTTTTTAAGCGAGACATACCATTGGATTCCACCTCGCAAGATTGTCTATTATTAACCGATCGACTGAATGATAATGACGTTATTTAGTTTCGATACCGCATTATCCGTGCAATTTTTTTTGCGTTTTCGCTTATTTTTTCGCCATCAAAGTTTTTTGGGCGCGTGTGGCGCAGTGGTCGGAGGCGCCCTGCGATGCGCACATGTGGTCGGTCACCGCACCCCTACCCCACCAAGCCTTCCATCCCTCCGAGATCGGCAAATTGGTACCAGCCTTTTCTGAGAGGATAGCACTGCCTCGATGCATCGGTAGGCCACCGTGAGTCATTGTAAAGGCCAGTTATGCATTCAATCACTTCCAAACGATGCTTAATGAAGTCGAATGCATGGCGCATCTCTCAGGGGATTGATCAACGCCGAAAGCTTTTAGCTTTTTAAAGTTTTTTCTTTTTATCTGGCTTTTTTTCCCATTTCGAGCAGTCCTTGTTTACACATTCTCTTCAGTCGACCCTGCTTAGTTTCTGACTTTTTCCAGGTCAATTCAATGCAGAAACGGACGAACGAGAAGTTTACTTGAACGCTGATCTTCTTCTGATGCAGTAATCAGTGTACTGAAATATCGTAGGGCGAAATTTTTGACGCATTGTAAAAGAAAAACCTTGAATAACGATTGTGATATTTTAATCTCAAACATCGCCTTTAATTAGTGGCACTTTGAATTGATTTGATGTTGCAATGTTGAAACTGTCGAACAAACGAAATGTAGTAAATGAAGTCATAGTTTTATGTTGTTTGAAAATAAAGAAACTTCATCTATATAGCACTTTTTTTTCCTTGTCGCATATTAACCTGATGCGCTATCATACGTGGGATGGCACTATTCTAGCAATCTTCACTGTCAAGACATCTTTAGCGCAGTGATTGAAAGTGTTCTGCAATAATATACAAGTGTTCGTTGGTTCGGCGTGGTGTGATGGGCTAATTATTCCATCTTTCTGTCTGTGGTCGGCCAAATAGTGTCAGATTTACGAGTGGGACTTTACAAATGTCAGATTTATCTGCGAGAATGAAAAACACTGACTCGGTCGACCGATACACCACCACAAATTTCTAAAGCGAAAATTTGCATTTGACCGTCTTCACGATGCTACGAATGAGGTTGTATCTACGGAGAATCGCTAGAGGATAGACCAACGTCGAATACTTTATCGCTTGTCCCTGAATTGCTTGAACAATTGTATTTCTTCCCTTTAATTGTGCGTATATGTTCATTTCTGTCTACGTACATATGTGTGTGTGCCAAAGATCTATCGAAGTTATAGTTAACATGGTTATTTATAAGTCTAACTAACAGTAACCCTATGTTAAGACGAAGATAGGTGAATTAGAAACAAAAGGTGTCACAGCAGAGATGGGGTGCTGTTTGTGTTTCTCGAGAGAGTAAACTCAGCTAATCAGTTCAAATAAGCAATAGTGCTGAATGGACACTTTGTTGATACCTACTTAGCTTACTCGATATATAAATGTCCGAATGAGCGTATATCCTAGGAGGGCTGGTGGCTAACAGTGTTCGATCACGGTGCTAGTTCAATCTCGCTCTGTGCTCACCAACCCTCATTTCTCCGGGTCGTGAAGATCGTACCGGACTTGTCTGGGAAAAAATTCATTATCTGCAACCTAAGTCGGAATGCTCTTGCTGAGCTATCTCAGGATTTTAGAGAGATCTGACTCGACTAGCATTTAACGACATTCATGACGAATAGAAAATGCTCAAGTATCAACTGATGCCACACGTAAAGAGGCTTTCGAAGATCTCCGTGAATGATGGATACGCGGAGAGGAATCAAATGCAAAAAGTGCTGGAATTGGCACAGTAGATGTGCAAAAAAGGATGGTGTTAAATAAAGATAAGAAAAAATTAACATCCGAATTATAGCTTATGCCTATGCATGTAGCAGTGTGGTAAGAACTGACTCTGCGATCCGCATATTTGTTAGTTGGTGGTTCTGAGCCCAGGATTACCCAAACTTTCCCTGTCTACAAACTGGTGCTAGATCTATCTGTCAGGATTGAAACACTGAACGCAGACCAGTATGCATTCAACCATCTGCATGACGAAATGGTTGAAGTGGAATACATGGTACAACTCCAATGAATCAATCATCGTGGCACGCTCTATCTTTTAGAACACATTCCATTTTAGTGGCTATGACTAAGGTAATGACTCTTTTCAGAATTCTCACAGTTCTGCAAAATTCAACGGCGTCGATAATATTATTATCAACATCATCGCCTTTACTTCTTGCGCACCAAATAGTACGTGTTCATGATTCAGTGCCGTCGCGCCAAGCGTTTCTTTTGGATAATATTTGCTGAGCTCATGCTTTCACGTGTTTGGCCTGTTTCGCCAAGGCTTTTTCTTCCCCTTCAGACAAACTGAGTTCAGACCGTCTTTTTCAGTGGTTTTTGAAGAATATAAATGTAAATCTATGTGATCGCTATGAATGATATCAGACTTTCTTCAATTGGTTGCACGTCTGAAGTCGAAATGCGTCGCATAAGTCGGACGATCTGAAATATGTCTCGACTATAACGCTCTCCTGCAATCCACGTGAGAATACCTTAGCACAGCTATCTTCGGTATTCCAAGAGAATTGACTCGACCAGCATTCTACGACATTCATAAGGAAGACGATATGTTCAAGTAGCAGCCGAAAAAAACACGCAAAATGTTCGAAGACCATTGTGGACGATGAATGCGAGGAAAACGAATCGAATACAAGAAGTGCTGTAGTCCGCACCATAGATGTGACGACGGGTCATATAAAATAAAATTTAAAAAAATGTGCATGATTCAGTGCGGTCTTGTCATCTGTTCCACATAATATTTGCTGAGCTCATGCTTTCACGTGTTTGGCCTGTTTCGTCACGGCTTTTTCTTTCCATTCGACCAACCTAAAAGAAGTTTAGACCGTCTTTTTCAGTGGTTTTTGAAGAATATAAATGTAGATCTATGTGATCGTTATGAATGAGATCAGACTTTTTTTCAAATCGTTCCACGTCTGAAATCGAAATATCTCGAATAAGTCGGGCCATTTGAAATATATCTTTTCCATGTCTAGGATCACGATTGGTTTTATCGACTGATCAGATCATGCCCTTTATTGAATAAAGGATAAAAATAGGGATAAAGCTCTCGGCGTTGATCAATGCCTTAGGGATGCGCCATGCATTCAACCTCATCAGTTATTGGTTAGTGGTGATTGAATGCGTATATGACTTGTACCATGACTTGCAGTGGCTTACCGACGCATCGATTCAGCGCTACTATCCTCCGAGACCGCTCTGATACCAATTTGCCGAAGTTGAAGTGATGAAAGACTTGGTGATCACGGGACGCAGGATCGATCCCATGTGTATTTCAGGGCACAGCTAACCACTGTGCTATGCCACCTTACGTATTCGTTATGAAGATTTCCTCACTAGAAGGTCATTTTTATCAACCAGTTTATTTTTAATATGGCCCAACTTCACAAATTTTGTGTTAAGCACATCTATTCACTCTATTGTCAATCTATCACCATCTACGAAGGTGCTCGCATTCGCTTATGTGTTTGGCTGTATGAAGACTGTCTTACTTTTTAACATCGTTGTTTGTCAGTCGAGATGATTCCGCTTAGAATCATGAGATAAGTATATACGACTTTTTCCAGCTACCGCAAGCAGTCGTCGGTCTTTGTTAATCAGAGTGAGCTTTTTCCAGGCAAGTCTGGTGCTAATTTACCGACTGCTGACGAATAAAGTGAGTGGTCTTGTTGGCCCACAGAAGGGTAACCCCAAAGTCGATGACTGCGTTTAAAAAATAAAGGTTAGCAAAACAAAAAAAATAAAATAATCCAAGTAAAAAAGAAATGAATAAAATTTTTTAAAACTTCTCATTGACAGAGCCCTTTGTATTGTGCATTCTTAGATATAAAATCTGTCGTTGACACAGCTTTTGCCATCACTAGTAATGAACGATGTTATTGTAGATTTTCATGCATTTATTACTGAACTGGACTCGAAAGTTTGAACTCGGCCGTAAGTGCAGATCTGAATCAGTAGAAGAACTATTTTGTGAATCACTCACTGATAAGCCAGACATTCTAACATAAACAAAAACCGTTTGAACTTCTTTCGTGTTCACTGTTCATAAGTAGTTTACATAAGTATTGTTGGATATATAAACACTCGCTATTCAACACTGAGACTTTAGGAGGCCGTAGAGGTCTCTCTGCAAGATTTACGTAAGTGTATGCGCATCTTGAATAGCCCACCCATTACGTGATTATGTAGGAACGTTATATCGATGCATCTTATATGAGAAATATAGACATGGTCAGTTGACGCAGCGAGTTCCCAAGTAGCGGGTAAGTGACGCGAGAGCGTTTAGATGCACCTTAAATTCCGATAACAGAGTCGGTGTTCCCGTTACATTGAATTGACATGTTCCCTTTCCTAAACGTCTTTCTTTTGAGCGTGTATAGCTCAATGTTAGAGATGCGATAAAATAAATACATGGTCATCGGTTTGATCCTGTGTGTCAATCAAGCCAAGCCCTTCATCCCTTCAATGTCTGCATATTTACAAGATTTGTCTGAGAGGATGAAAAAAAAGCCGCCTTGATATATTAGCTGGCCACCGTAGGTTACTATGGAAAAAATAAAGATAAAGCTCTGGGCGTTTATGAATCCCTGAGGAGGTGCCATGCATTCGACTTCGTTAAGTACCGTTTGGAGGAGATCGAATGAATATCTAGCCTTTACAATGACTCGCGGTGGCCTATCGATGTGTTGAGCCAGTGTTTCTAGCCTCGCAGACAAGTCTGGTACCAATTCTCCGACCCTGGAGGGATGGAAGGCTTGGTGGACCATGGGCGCTGGGATAGTTCCCATGTGTATTGCAGGGCGCCTCCGACCACTGCGCCAGACGCGCCCACGTAAGTTACTATACAGTCCAAATATGTATTCGTTCTCGCTTCTCCCTAGGTGGTAGATTAGAACCAAGCGCTTTGTCCTTTTCCTCATAAATGTGATCCGTAATAAAGGTCAGATGCAAGCAGCTGGAGGTGGTTAGGTTGAGGACTGGAAAATATATATCTCATCTAGTTCAAGCATATATGAACAAATGTAAGCTAGTGTTCAATTGGTTCTTACTCCAAAGGGCTATCAAACTGATGTTAATTATAAAAGAACAATTAATGTTTGAAAGACTTTGATTTTATTCCCTTTCAAAGACCGGTCGAAATTTGCAAGGTGGCGGAAAATTGTCCAAAAAAATCAATTTATTAAACCGTTTTTGTTCAACTGTGATTCCATTAGCTCCTCTACTCAACCACTATCGGGTTCCTTAAGAAAGAAACTCTCAGACAAAGCAGAAAATCATAACAAGACCATTTGGGAATAGTATATTTCAGGTTTGATCAGGGTTCGATCATTTACATAAATATAAGGATAAATCACGTACTTCACTTTTAGTTATGCTAAATATGGACAAGCCCAAATAACTGCAGATACTTATTGACTTCCTCAGAGGATAAGAATGACATGTTATTTTCCGATGATACCATTTTTTAAAAGGACGCGTGTGGCGCAATGGTCGGAGGCGTCCTACAACACACACGTGGAATCTATCCCCGTTCCCATGGCCCACCAAACCTTCCATCCCTCCGGGGTCGCCGAATTGGTATCGGGCTTGTGTGGGAGGATAGCAGCATATATCGGTAGAACACCGTGAGTCATTGTAGAGGCCGGAAATACATTCAGTCACCTCCAAACGATGCTTAATGAAGTCGAATGCATGGCGCATTCCTCATGGATTGATCAACGCCAAAAGCTTGTTCTTTTTTCACCCTTTAGCACTTTTTTGCTGTGAAAAGATAGCCATGAGTGCGACGTGCGTGCAGCACAAGTCTACTCCTACCTGAATTATATGATCGGAAATTTTGAACACGCTCTTAGACTGCTTGACCCCACATTAAGTTGCCAGGAACACCCTGCTTTTCACCACATATTTCAAAATTTACTCAGTAGTCACGTTGAAGTGATAAGGCATCGCTGGTTCGATTCCATGCATTGAATTTGCCATGATTTTCATCCTTCCGGAGTAGGCACGTTGGTAACACACTTACTGGGAGTAGAGCATTGGTGACTGGATACAACGGTAGGACACTGCATGTCACTTTGAAGGCCAAGTATGCATCCTACTAGCTCTACGATGCTTAGCGAAGTCGAATGCATGATTGGTCCATAGATTGATCTACGACTAACGCTCCATTCTTTTATAATTTAAGGTGGTAAACCTCTGAATAATTTATCTACAATGATGCTGCGTTGCTTAAAGAAATTGGACTCAAGACCAGATCGGAACCAGTGATTACCCTTTCCAAGGCTCACATGTTACCCACTGCATCATTGCGACTTTCGTTCTGCATTTCTCTCAGCCAGTTTTTTTCACCCTAACCTTTCTATCAACAATCACTTGTCAACGGGAATGATTGATCATCTTGTGCTCTCCAGATCATTCCCGTTGATGAATGAGTACTAATGGGACCGTTAGGGTAGAAAACGTCCGAGAGAATTTATTTACAAATGAACAGCTCCCACCAACCTGCAGAGGTTGATGTCGTCATCGTCATTCCGCTGGCTCGTACAACCAGGGAAGCTTATCTACGCCATTGTTCCGATCGACATAATTTCAATGTCAGTTGCCATGGTTATCTCCCTTCGTATGGGGAAACAAGTAAAAACCGGCGTAATTGTCAAAAGCCGAGCGAAACCAAGATGTGCTTGTAAAGTGTTGAGAAGCCGTGAAGGACAATCTGAGAATGATGGTTAAGTGACATTCGGGTGGTTTACGTACAGGAATCGTTGGTTCATAATCGGTCAACTGATCCTGCTCAACCCTCTCATTGTTGGCTTATTGATTTCCTTTTGCTTTTTTTAAGTGTTTATACTAGAAAACCATTAAACACGAGTCAATTTGTAGAGCATTTCATAAATTGTTGTTCCTCATCGGTTGCATTTGTCCTTTACGATTTTTTTCCATTCTTTTCTTTTCCTTCTTTCTTTCATCCCCTCTTTCTTTCTTTCCCTCTTTCTTTCTTTCTCTCTTTCCTTCTTTCTTTCTTTCTTTTTTCGTATTGTTTTCGTGTGAGTTATCTATTTAGTTGAAGTATATGAGTAGTAACTTTTTTCTAGTCATCACTGATTCCAAAATGTCGACTCTTCGACAACTCCTTTGCATATTTGGATAAAATAATTCATATAACAGTAATAAAAAAATAAACGAGAAAGATGGAAATGCTTTAACCTCTATCTAATTCCTATTCTTTTTTTTCCATGGCAGGGTATTATGTGACATGCAACCAGTGATACTGAGACATGAGCAAAAAGCACTACCTCAGCTGGGCTTCGAACGCACGATTACACTTTCCGTGGTCTCCTGTGCAATCCACAGCACCAACTGGGAGCCGTCCTTTACTTTTTTCTCGGCTATTTTTTTGCTCACACTAGGGAGCAAAAAAAAGGGCTAAAACATTATGGGTTCGATGAAGCTTCAGCTTAACTGGGTTTAATGCCGATTTGTGGATTCCATGACCACTCGTTCCCCTCGACTGGTGATTGCTGACGGCACCAACGCGGTAAGAAAAAAGACTGGCTAAAAGTACTAGTTTTTTTTGAGATCAACAACCCTCATTTTTTATTTTTTTAAGGCCGAATTTAAATTTTTCTGTTAACTTTCTATGAAAAAAAGTGATATACTAAATCTCTTGACTGACGTCTTTTAAACTAGACGTTGGTCAATATTTCATTGTTCCCTTGGTTAACACTGTCTTTTTTGTCTTGTTTTATTGGTAAAATACAAAATTAGTATTTGACGTAATATCCTGTCGTGGAAAATTGTAATAGGCAGTTTATAAAAGAAGTTAACATTGTGATTTCGACTGCAGCCTCAGTATAACTGAGATCAATGCCGATTCGTGGTCTCCAGATCAATCCCGCCGATAGGTGATTGCTGGTGGCACCGATAGATAGAAAACTAGTTGAGAGAAAGTCAAAACGAAGGACCCGCATGATGTGGTGGTGAACGCTAACCTCAGGAAACGGTAACAGCGCGTTCGCTCCCCACCGCAGACGCCTGCGGTCCGGAGTTTTGCAAATATCTCAGCATCATTGTGGTTGTATCACACATAGTACCCTAGTGTAAAAAATTGTAATATGCAGTACATAAAAAGTAAGCATTGTAATTTATTTGCGTTGCAATGGATGAATTTTCCGTAACGACGAGGAGAAAAGGTTCAATTATCGTCAACGCATTTTTTGAAGAGCCACTAATGAACGGACCAATGGATTGCTTCCCCCTTTCTATAAGAAAAATCTGTTGCCGGTTTTCAGTCTGATTTCTTTGTAATCTGATCGGTTTGGTCGATTTAGTGATGGAGAACGAACCAAAGCCCGTGAATCTGCTGCTTTCACCTTGCTCCGGTTCCTACTTAGAAAACCTTCTGGATAAATGTTTTCTAGAAAATATGGATAAACCAATAAAACACAAAAGAAATATCACCTCTTCAAATATTTCCATTGCCATTATAGCTAGCAGTGCTTTGTTTACTTCTAACCTGACACTTCCCTCTATCAGTCGTTCAGTAGTGGTAGTGTAGTATTTTCTTAGTAAGTTTACTGTTCATCATTTGTACTGAAAAGAAAACGGCATCTCGCTGCAAGCCTTCCGGCCGTTGACCCAATCCAGAGTGGTCTGGCCCGTGCTTTGTAAGGTTAATTAAGGACGCCCTGCGTCTCCGGACCAGACCAGCTGTCTCACTCTCTCTCTTGCGCTGCTGCCATTCAACGACAGCTTGAAGGATCGATCCCTTCCCTCTCGGCTGCTGTGGTCAATTCCCACTCGTCGGTCAGTCGTCCAATCGTAAGTCCGTCTCGACTGCCATCAATCTCATCGCCACCACCACCACCATCCGTCATCATCGTTATTCTTTTGTTACTTTTTTTATTCTTTCTGTGATTCATATCTTTTTAAGCTTGTTTTTCTTCTTTCAACGTCAGTTGTTGTCTTCCACTATTTCTATACTTATCGAATAATTAGTTCAACTTATGCCTATCCTTCTTTCTGATCTTGATAAGTAGAAAGATCTGTGAGATGACTAGATGACTCGAGTGTATTTTTCCGCCTAATTATTGTTTAAGAAAATCAAGCATATTAATGAAAGCTATGAGACTACTTATAAGACTTTTCCGGTTTTTCTCAGCTACTTTTTTGTACCTTTCGGCTTTAATGTCATAGTAAACTTGTTCTTGGAGGACTGATCTCATTGATTACTGCGTATGGTTAACGACGATAGCAGAAGACATATGTTCAATCGTTTACTTTTTTTCCGAATGTTCGAAAGGTAGAACACCAATATTACCATTACCACAGCTAGCACCGCCTTCAACACCACCACTACCACAGGTAACCACCATAGTTCCAATAAAGCATTATTCAGTCTTCTATTTAGCGCAAAAATAAATGAGATTCAGTCGGCCATTAAGCGTTCGGCCACCGCTACATCCCTCCTCCCTCCGCGGGTGGCTCTTACTCACTCGTTTGTACGTCAAATGCCATGTGCACCCCACACCGGCAGGTCGGCTATGTTGGCGCTTTCGATTACTTCCGCATGAAGCTGTCTTCAGTAGCTGATTCCGGTTTTCGGGTATCGTTAGCTAGTAACAAATACTCTTCGAGCTAGTGATTTCTAGCAGTTGTGATCTACTGTGGTAGCAGTACTTTTTGAGTCGAAGAAGAAGTAGGTGTTCTCTAAGTAGACATTCGTTCCTTCATCCTCACCTCTACTCGTCATCCGATATATTTTTGGAGCCTCTAGAACTCTGATGTCGAAGAAATTGGATAACTCTAAGAATTCTATACCCATGAGCTTATCGGCTACGACGATCGCTATGTGCAAGACTTTTCTCGAAACTCATTCACGAACTCGTTAATGAACCTCACACTACTATAGTCATATATTGGGCTTTCCTAGAGGGTTTGTAAGCAGTTTATTAAATCGTTTATGCAAAACCTAATGTTTTTGTCTATATGATGATCTTTTCGGGTGAGGAAGGAATTGATCTTTACTTTTTTTATATTGTATTAATCTCAACATCTGTTAAAAAAGAGGCACACATTGCGTAATAGATAGAGGTGGCTGCAATACTAGACTTGTCTGGAACCAAAACCAACCGATTTTATTGCATCTATATGTCCCAGCAAGTCATTGCGTAACTCAAATGTGCCTCCAGTCACCTCTACAATGCTATGAATGGAGTTCAGTACATAGTGAATCCCTGAGAGATTGACCAATACCGAACACTTTATCCCTCATCTTTCTTCGTTTGTTTAAAATTAGGCGTATTTATGTCTTGTTCATCCACCCAAATGCAGCGTACGCGCAGAATCGTTAGAGCAGCCGGGTAGATTTCGAAACAAAGCCATTGAGATGATACTATGGCTATCAATCATCACTATCTCTAGTCGGAAAAGGGCAACTTTTTTAGCGTGGGTTCTCGAGATAGCCGTTCCATGTTTCTTGCTCGTAATCGCAGCCACTAGCACTGACCATTGTCGATTGGAAAATGATGAACTAGGTATCTTTCACCCTGAAAACGACCTTCTGTATAGGTTTACTCCTTGCTGACCTTTCTGATTGATCTCAGATAGGATTTCTTCTCATCTCAGATGGCCTGACTCTCAGATGAACCTGTCGCTGTAAATGATAGTTCGACGTCCAGGACAACCTTGATCCATAAAGTAATCATATCAATGAACGAAGCTTAGGATGAAATGTAATAAAAAGAACTTGATTCTTTCAATGTTCGCATTCGCCGTCTTTGTGACTTTTCTCCATCACCCTTCGTTTTTTCATCATTCTCGCAAACGCCTCGCCGTCGACTTGTTTTAATGGTCATTCCTAATGCAGACGTCCTTTCCCTTCGTTTCGCAATCGAGACAAACTAATGGAAAATTCAGTGGAACAGACAGACCTTGTCAAACATATGAGAATCGGCAATGACAGAGGACGACGGCACCCAGTCCTTCGAAGATGGTCTTTTGAAGAAACGTGCGGCTATCTATTTGTAAAAATTACACAGAAAATCACAATACTAATTACTAATAGCTGGCTTTTTGGGGTTTTTGCTACGGCATCGGTTAGCCAATAACTAGATTACTTGAGAAACCGGGAATTTAAGAGACTTATGGAAATGACTTTGCTCGGCTCTTCTAATGATGCATGTGCATTCTCTGAAATACTTTTTTAAACCCCGAGCGAAGAAGAGAAGCTCATGAGCTCCAGAAATTCGGAAATGTATCGGGGTAGAGTACGAAAACTTGGTTCAATGTGAAAGGTCTGTGGATCCGAGCGGATTTTTAAATGATATTTTTTATGCCACCCGCTTTTCACATCTACTGTGTGCATCCTAGCACCTATATTCGATTCGTTTCCTCGCATCCATTGTACACGAAGATCTTCCAACTTTTACGTATGGCTTCGGATGCTGGTTGAGGATTCTCATTTCATCTTGAATGTCGTGAAATGCTGGTCGAGTCGATTCTCCCTGGAGTCCTGACATAGTCGCGATACGGTGTTCCCACTTGGATACAGAGAGTGGTTTCCTCCAGGGCAAGTCCGCTACCGTTTCCTCGACCTCGGAGGGTTGAGAGGTTTAGTGAGCCTGGAGCGGGTTCAAACCAGCACTCTGCTCCTGATCATCGGCATCCACTACCACTGTGCTACCCACCCCTTGTTCAAATTGATTGAGCCCTTAATGATTGGAAATATTCTGTTCTGGAAAGACGGAAGATTTTTTGATCACGTACGCATCCAAACGAATGCTTTTGGTTATTGAAGACATTTGTGAAATACCATTGTTTTTTTTGTAACTGATAGTTTTACACAATAAAAAAACTGAAACTGTTCAAAAATTTCTAGCGCTAAATGTGGATTTTCTAAACTAATATTCGTTGTTTTCTTTTAATTAATGTATCTGGCTGACTAATTCACAAAGAAGCATTGATCGTCTCGAGGTGATTAGGTTTTCGGTGGTTTGGGTTCATTCAATCTCGATAATCATGTAGGGATAAAAGCAACCGACCACCTCGAAATCCTAGCATAGACGATGCATCAATCAATAAGTGGATTGATCGATCAGTGGTTATCGTTTAGTTTCCGTTCTATGACGACTACGCGGCCAATACAACTTTTTCTTGATCGACGCCGCCTAATCCTCTTCCTCCTCCTCACTTCGCTAACGGGGTTCAATTTGTCAACATGGTTTCATCGAATTCGTCCATTTGTCTTTCACTTTTTTTTCTAGTTCGTCAAAGTCTTTTTCTAGGTTTTCACCGACATTGGATGCTTCAGTGAACGGCCTAGTTTCAGCAGTAGTGGTCATCAGTTCTCTCGATTCCATTAGGACATTGGATTCGTACACGCTGAACGTCAAAAAAGAACCCTGTCTGCGTCACAGTGCAACATCGTCAGGACCAAACCAAAAAGTGCTTGATAAACAAATACAATAAACGATGTTCTGTAGCATATTATCATTACAATGATGCTAACCGATGACTACAGTGGCGATTCCTCCAGGCTTTTTTCGTTTGAGAGCTGTCGTCAAACCGCTATGATGGGCAGTAATGCTTTCTGGTTCTGGTGTTGATGGTTGTTTTGGTGGTGATGGTGATGTGCTTGATGTTGTTCACACGTTTCTAATTAGTTGCTACTTGCTAGGTACTAATTTGCGACACCGTGAAATTGGACAGTGTTGCCTGATAATGATAATGATATGTTTTTAATGATATCTGTCTGGCAACGTTGGACATGGACCAGGTTTGTTTCATCATCCTTGAACTGTCGATGAAGTGAGAGGTCGCGACCACTACAGGGAATCGTGGCTTATGAATCGCTTTGGAGAACTCCAGTCGCAGAGTAAATGCTCTCTTTACATCCTATCCTCAAGGACAGCATGTGTCAAAGACGTGGGAACGTCCCAGTGTGGCTGTTTCGGTATTCCAGGTAGCAACGAGCTCTGCCTGAGTCCATCAGTGAAAAGAGAAAGTAGTGGTAGATGCTCTAGTCGCAGTTGGACCGGACATGATCACCTTTAATGATGATGGTTGTATAGCAAAGAATATACGAAT
The DNA here is from genome assembly GCA_018806985.1 of Angiostrongylus vasorum. NCBI lineage: Eukaryota > Metazoa > Nematoda > Chromadorea > Rhabditida > Metastrongylidae > Angiostrongylus > Angiostrongylus vasorum. The sequence goes on from JADANN010000268.1 coordinate 678,052, forward strand.
TGTGGAGGTCCAAACTATTTATGAGGACGTGCATCTAAATTGCAAGGTATGTATGCAGAGTTGTGAATCAATTTTGGCGGATTGTTCGCAAGATAAATTTATACTTTAGCCACTTTAATTAAAAAAGCTTATCGTTTTTAATATAGGGCGCGTGTGGCGCAGTGGTTGGAAGCGCCACTGCGGCACACACGTGGAATCGATCCCCGCGCCCATAGCCCATCAAGCCTTCCATCCCTCGAGGTCGGTAAATTGGTACCAGAGTTGTTTTGGAGGATGAGAGCACAGGATCGATACATCGGTAGGCCACCGAAAGTCATTGTAAAGGCCAGATATGCATTCAGTCACCTTCAAACGATGCTTAATGAAGTAGAATGCATGGCGCATCCCTCAGAGATTGATCAACGCCGATAGCTTTATCCTTTTAATATAATGCGTAATTTTTTTTACAAGAACCAGCATAAAATATTGTGCAAATCTCACCACTTCTTTCACTCGAATCGTCCCCTCGTATTCCCGTCATCCACGAAGCTTTTCGGATTTCCGTTTGACACGGCTCCTGCTTGAAAATTTCAGCCTCCTTTATAAATGTCACTCAATGCTGGCCAAGTCGTTCCTCCCTGGAATCATGCCATATGTTCCCGTGCTAAGGCGTTTCCGAGTCTTCGTCACAGTCAATAGCCAGCTTTTGTAGATTGGAAGAAGAGAACTGATCACAGGCAAGTCTGGTACTGATATCTCAACATTGAAAGGTGACGACCTGGCTGACCTGGTGTGGATTCAAACCAGTGCAGTGGGAACGAAAATTGGAAACAAGAATCGAAGCACAATATGGATGTAGATGTGCTTGGTCGGTCGAGATTGTTTTGACGACCTTTTCAGGTTGAGATGCCCCATTTACGTGAAAGAGTTCATCTTTGGGCGGAGTTCTGGCTATGTATGTTGCGATATCTGATTGATGCATTCTAGCACTGTCCACATAAATGCTTTACTTATGCTGTTTACGCCGTTTGTTGATCTCCAACGTCGTATCTAGTAGGTGTACTTAGATGTCGAACTACGACGAAAAACAGGTGACAGTTCTCCCGTCATCATCGGGGTCGTGATAGCGAAGAGACAGCCCAACATTCACATCGAGGAGCCCACTAAAGCAGAAACCGATGTGATTCTCGTTACGTTTCCCGTTTTACCGGTGCCTACTGGGTATTTCCCACAAGTGATAGCAACAAGCAGAGGCTTTGTGGTGCCCGTTGGAGTTACCTGATCATTGACTGGATTGCAGGTGGTAGAGATGAACTTCGTTCAGTAAATCCTCGATGACAGTTACTTTGTAATCGAACAATTGGGATTTCATGTGCATATGGGCTGTTGTAGATTAAGCAACGGAAGTTTTAAGAAGGAAGCTCTATACCTGTAAGATTTTGATCATCATATTTCTCTCCCAATAAACTTTATGGTGCAATTCGTTTCCGAATAACGCTAATACATTTTGATATATGCCTTTTGTGGCAGTACTGATGGTTCGCCATCATTTTTTCGTACTTGTTTCAACATTTCTTCCCTTCTCTCTATTACCCTGCAAACGTCAACTACTGACTTGATCGTGTTGGTGTGCAGATTCGGCTTCTGATTGGCGACCTGCATGGAGTGAACATTTGCCAGATAAGTCCGGCACCAATTTCGCCAACTCTTAAGCGATTAGGGTCTTGAGTGATCTGGAATAAGTTCGAACCAGCGACAATGCGTGTATAGCACGGTTTCTTTGATCAGTCTGCCTTTGGTCTCATATGTATCTTTCAAGGACTAGCTTACAACGTAAGAGATTGTATTCTAAATGATGATAACGAACTAAATCATCATACATATTATGTGCTGTGTCAAGATAATGCCCTCTACACAGAAACCGATCGATTGTCGTCTCTAAAAGATTTCGATTCGATAACTGTTATTGTGGTTGGACATCCAAACTATGCGGATGCATTCCGTTTACCCAAAAGTTGATACTGACTCAGTCTGACTTTTTCTCCTACCTTTTCTAATTTTTTTTTGGGTTACCTGTAGATCGGTTCGTGGTCGTTTAGTCATTTTGGCTCTCGTGGTACATTAGAACGGTTAAGAATCTGATCCCTGCAGCTGCACCGGTGATTTGGCGATGATGGCGTCGGTGGTAATGGTGGTGGTGAAGGTGGAGCGGCTGTTGATGAGTTCAACTCCTTTATAGACGGCGACCCCATTCGGTCTTATTCATTGTGCACACCTCTTCATATTGAATAGATACGGTGTTGTGCATGACTATTTGTATGTCACCGGTTGACAAGTTGTGTACAAATGCACAATGCATCTACTTTTCGCAATACCACTGTAATGTTCAACTTCTGCAACGTCATCAGACCAGAGTTGTTCATTTTTCTTGCAAAGTGTTTCGTCTCATGGTTCTGCAGTTATGCTGAACTCTCTAAAATATTATATGTATTAGTCTGCTTAATAGCGACCAATATTTTACCTTGTGCACACCGGTAAGGTAATGGTGGAGGTTATCTATGTAGTGGTGAAGCTCCGAATAGGCAACTGCACGGCTTCACGGTGGAGGGTAGTGGCTGGCGCGAACTCGTTGTACTGCAGGTGCTTCACAACAGACATGTTGCTCTCACAACAGGAGTCATTCGGGGCTGCTGGATGACAAAGAGAACTCTAACACTTGAGAAATAAGAATTTTTGAAGAACACCAGGTTTTTCCACATTTCAATCGATTTTCCTACGAACTTTGAAACTGCGAAGGCTTATTATTACGTGTGTTTTTCTATCTGTACTTTATGCAATTTCGTCTCGTATTTACACAATTCACAGCATGTGCGTTGTCCCATTCGAGCTTTCAGTCATGACGTTCCATTCCAATGAATTGAACGAAATGCGTCGCTGTGTCGTAAAAACGTTTCTCCATACTGTCTACTTCTCTTTCCTCCCAAATCGTTTCTTTTCGTTCTATATTTATTTATATGATCTTATAAACTGATCTTAAGCTGGTGCGAGGTTGGGTACAGGTTTCCGTTGTTGTTGTTGTTGTTGTTGTTGTTGTTGTTGTTGTTGTTGTTGTTGTTGTTGTTGCTATTGTTGTTGCTGTTGTTCTTGTTGGTCGATGCCTGACGTTTCGGCGATTTCGTCTTCCTCAGAGCCGTGATGTTACGAGTGGGACTTTTCTATCTGTTTCCCGTTTTACAGCTTCTGCCGAGCTTAGTCCATGCTTAAATTACCCATTAAAAGCGTTGGCCTAAGTCTTCTCGTTTGTTTTCCAACGTTAATACAAAAGTAACAAGCAATCGTGGAACATGGTACATTTCCTTAGCAAAAATACCATTTTCAAGCACAGTCCTATTAATCAGTCTAAGTCGTCTGAGTTCTGGAATCTGTCTTGCAATAAACGCGAATTCGTTCACGCATTCATTTTCATTTGTGTTTTTTCCCTACGACGACGCACCGATGCTCGGATCATGTTCCCGTAAAGAGGAAACGCGTAATGGAGTATATGTAGTCAGTGTAGCAATTTTTGACAAGTTTTTCTTTCGGGTTTTTTTGGACTTTTTAGCGCTTTTTTTAATATTCGCCCGTTCCACACATGGATGGCGTATCCAGTGGTCTTATTCTTATGAACAGTTTGTGAACTAAACAAAAAAATACGAGGGAGAAAAAAAGGATTATCCAGTTCTATGAGGACCTTATATTTCCTTGGATACCATAACGACATCATTGCTTCATTAGTAGTCGCTTCTAATTATCATATCCCGACAAATCCCTGAGGCTTAATTTTCACTGTCTCCCACGTGGGACGACGCCTAATTTCATGTCGCTTTCAAAATTGCTCGTTTTCGACAATAAAAAGGATAAAGGGTAAAGATCTCGGCGTTGTTCAATTCCTGAGGGATGAGCCATGCATTCCACTTCATTAAGCATCGTTTGGAGGTGATTGAATGCATACCTGGCCTTTACAATGACTCGCGGCCACCTACGAATGTATCGAGCCAGTGCTGCTATCGTCTCAGACAAGCCTGGTACCAATTTGCCGACCCCGGAGGGATGGAAGGCTTGGTGGGCCATGGGCGCGGTGACCGATTCCACGTGTGTGTTGCAAGGCGCCTTTGACCACTGCGCCACACGCTCCCTTTGTTTTCGATAGGAGGAGACAATTTTTATAACTACGGAAGTTAAGGGGTTGAGAACGTTTGAAGATTATGGAGAATTTGCTATATAGCCCTAGAGGTATGCATTGTGTGTTTGCAGTTACTTTTTACCTGTTGGCGTGGTCCACCATACGACCACATTTCGGTCAGCATTTGGAAGCCTTTTTGGAACTTATGTTATGTTTATTTCAATGTTTCTTACACCCCAATTCCCCAGCCATTTCACGCGATAGCCAGGATAACCACACATCAAAGAATTTCTTCCCCATTTTCCCTGTCTTCCATATGTTTTATCTCATTTCAAAACATGTTTTTCCCTAGTATTCGTGTCAGTTGTCTTGATATTAATATCACTCTGCTACATCAAAAGAAGAGCATTTTACCTTGAGGTTAGGTGAGGTTGTGACCGGTTAGGGAAAAACGTCTCGGACAAATGGAGCCCTCTATCTCCTTGAGCCCATTCAGTCAGAACCAAAATTGCTTGGGAGAATTTAAAAAAGAAGCGATTAATTTGATATGTTGGCGAGTGCCCTCCCGGAAAGTCATTGTATGGGTCAAGTATGGCCCTATTCATTCACCAATACGTCAAGGATGTCTAATATATAGCGTATCCCACAGAGATTGATCATCACTACATCTCTTATTCTTTCACGTCCCGATGAGGTACGGCATACTTACGTGAGGAATGGTATTCGTACAAGTATTGAAGCTCAGTTCATCTTCCCCTCAGTCGTAATTTCTAAAATAACTGAAAGGAAGACAACTAAATAGTTCATAATCTCTTTTCTTCTGCCATTAAGTTTGTTTTCAACACTATCAACATGTAGGTGCATTCAGTATAGGCTACTAACAATACCATGTCCTAGTCAATCTAATAACACCATAATCACTTTTTAGACGATATTTTTTAATCATAAGGCGCTTGTGTTCTGTACGCCAAACAATCGAAGATAAGGTGGGCCGGACACGTAATGCGTATGAATGGCAACCGATGGACAAGAGCCGTTAGTGACTGGATTCCTCGGGATGTCAAACGTAGTGCAGGAAGACCACCGACGCGATGGTCAGAGTTCTTCACAAAGAGCCTTGAAGAAAGATATGTTGCTCGACGAGTCCCTAGAGCGAGCAGAACCCATCGGGCTACTCTTGCACGCGACAGGGAAAAATGGAAGACTTACTGGCGCCCGCTCGAGTCACTCGACGATCAACGGGACTACAGGTGATACAGGTGGAGGCGCTTGTGGCGCAGTGGGCGGAGGCGCTCTGCGGCACGCACGTGGGGATCGATCCCCACGCCTATGGCCCATAAAGCCTTCAATTTCTCGAGGGTTGGCAAATTCGTACCAGACTTGTCTGTGGGGATAGCAGCGCTGACTCGATACATCGATAAGCCACCGTGAGTCATTGTAAAGGCTAGATATGTATTCAATCACCTCCAACGATGCTTAATGAAGTTGAATGCATGGCACATCCCTCAGGGATTGATCAACGCCGAGAGGTTTTAATCCTTTCATTTTTACTTACAACATCTTTCATTCTTTGTCATTTTTTTCGCTTTTATCCCATTTCTTTGAGCATGTTGGTATTCTGACATTATCTGTAACTTTTGTTTCTCTATTATTTTCATATTAACGTCACTTGTCGACCAATCAATTCCTATTCATTGCACGTCGTTCCTTAACGTTCATCTCGATAATTATTTTGTTCCATGTTCTAATTCACTCTTAAGCGACTTGTTTTAGTTTCTGTATTCGCTTTAACGCCTTCACGACTACCAACGGATTTCGCCTCGCAGAACAAAGTTCTATTAAGGCAAGTTTCTCCCACAATTTTTATTCTCGAATTTCCGTGTTGTGATCTTTTTTTCTTGAAAATTATGATAAAAGCATCATCGCACCACAGAAAAACATTTTTCCCCTTGGCTTAATTGGTTCAGTGCCAGTACAAAATATTCTTTGTCTTCTTTACTGCTCTCGTCCTCACCTTTCCACGGAGTGGACCTGGAGTGTGCTAAGCGGCGATGTCAATTCAGCATCCCGGCAATGTCATCAAAGTTGAGAAAATGTTCGACGTTTCCATCTGAGGTCCTCACGAAAAAAGCAACCAAGCTCAGAAATCACCATTATGTTGGTGGAGAGCTGCTTAGAAAATTCCACCTTCTGATGCCTATAAGTTATCAATTGCCTGTTATTGACAACACGGAACCACTCCTTGTAATGATTGTATTTGTAGTCCAGCAAAAGGAAACAATTCTCATTCATAAAGATAGCAGTTCAACCCTTCTTTTTCCTTCAGCGTCAGAATTTTGGTACGAGTCTTTTCAAGTACGACCAAACCGCTATGTATCAGTAGGCCATCGGAAATCACTTTATTACCCAGATTCAATCATCTCTACGATGTTATGAATGGAGTCGGATGCATAGCCCATCCCTCACAGTGCTGATCGAAATTAAAGATTCATGTTTTATCCTCTTAACACGTGTGCATTTCATTGAATTTCATTTCAAATCTTCGTTCATAGATACTCGAAAGTTATTATTAATACTGCTAGACTTTCTCTCTTGTAATCTCGTTGATTCAGAAGCTCGAACAAGCATCTTTATATTTTCCATTCGTTTTGAAGCGAATCACACTTCTTGTATGGAGGCTTCCATTTTTTATTGCCTTATACAATAGAACAAGCATGGATAGTTCTTCTGACGTTGCAGTGGCACAGATTTGGTCTTAGCGGGAGCTTCCAGACACTTCGGTCCAGCTCCTTTTCAACGTGGATGAGCAGGATGGATGGTAAGTGGACCACATGCTATAGATCGCAGATCGGTACTCAACAGCACCCAAACACTACAATGAGACACTAACCGTGAGGATTAAATAACTTCGATTATCAACGAAACGTTCGGTATTCGTCATCCCTTAAGGGATAAGCCATACATTCGATTCCATTCATAGCTTGGCAGAGGAAATTGGATGCATATCGGGCGTATAGAATGAGTTGCGGGGGTCTAGTGATATATCAAGTTAGTAGGAACATATACACAAATATATATATATATATCGATTATTTATGCCGAGGCTTACAGAAAGTCGGTTTCTGAGTTATCAAGTTATGTTTTTTTCTTCCCATGTAAGTTTAATACCATTTTGCCGACCGCGATTAAGGGCTTGTTTTTCTCAGAGCATGGGATCGAGCCAAAGACAATGTGTATATTGCAAGTTATCTCCGAGCACTGCGCTACAGACGCCATATTATTGATCTCAATATTAGTACTAATGATATTGCAACCGTTATCGATGTCAGTTTAATCCACCAACCGTCATTTTTCTCGTCTTCCCGGCCTTCAAATTTGTTTTGTGGGACGCCTGTCACTGTTAATGACCATTTATCGGCGGTCGACCGCTGTCCGTCTGTCGTTGATGTCACACTGCTTTCGTTGAGAAGACGAGAAAGAGAAAGAAAACTTGAGCTTTCTGAAGCAGAAGTCGTTTTCTTTCTGTTTTCTCCCGTCCTCTTCTTTCTAGTATATTTCACTCTTTATATCTTTATGTTGCTGAAATTCTTCGATTTAGAGGAATATTTTACATCTTATGAGAACTATTTTCTTTTCTTCCGAAGTCACACATCATATTTTAACATCGCCCGACTCCAGAGAAACTCCAGAATTGTGTCCTTTCGTGTTATCTCATCACCTTCAAGTTGGACGGAAATCGTAAGAGAAGACGCTTAACAGAAGCACCACTAGCCCTTAATAGAATTATTTTTTGCACTAGTTCATTACCTGGGTGATCTGTCTTCAAAATTTTTTTGTTCAAGAAATTTTGGATCACTTGCTTGATTAGGGAAGTTTTTTTCTTCTCCCTAGAGATCCAACAAAAATCGTACTGCGGTATTCCCGAGTCGCCACTGCTGGCTGGCAGTGGCTGTCCTTCGTGATCAAACAGAAATCTTACGCCTTGCAATCAGATTTTCGGCGGGACTACAGTTATTTTCTGTATAAGGGTTCCTGACGACTGGGTTTTCGAATGAAGATGCCAAACCTCTTGTCGGCCGCACGAATAAATCATCTTGTTTTATATTAGCTCTTTGGCATGAAGGGTCACCCATCGAGCAGAATTAGTCCGTAAATCTTTCAGAGGGTATGGTTTTATATTGTAGCATTACCAATCAATTTCTCTTTCTAAATCAGCCTTTTCGATTTGGGATTTTTCAAGGTGAGCAAGGTATTATGCAAATACTATGTCCAGTCCGTTGCTCAGTCCTTGAGTACAAACCCATGTTGACCGGTTTCGTACTACTTTTTTGCAGCGGTTTTTTTTCCTTAAGTGCTTTATTCCGTAAGTTTTATCTGTGCGAGTTCAAAGGAGTAAAGAGTTGGATGTGAACTGGTACGAATAAATAAATAAAATAAACTTGCATCTTCTTCATTTTTGGCCGACTTTGGGCCTTATCATTCTCTATTTGTACCTTTCACGTCACTTAGCTATTAACTGTCTCAATTAAGCTTTTTTTTCGTTTGAAAATGGTTTTCAAATCTCACTTCAAATTAGGACGCGACTTCAACTAGCGGATTCATTCTACAGCTATTTTTAAGCCGTTCGTACTGTTCGCAGTATTTCAACAGGTTTATGGTGGATCTGAAATCGGATAACTAAGTGCTATTATCTGTTATCTATTACTAGGGCTTAGTGTAGTGTAATAAGTTGCCATATTCGCAAGTTGTGAATGGTTCCTGGTTCGATCACGACCGAACGAATTGAACAGTTCATCTTTATTGAGTCTACTATTTAATCGAAAGCCGGTCGACGAATGATAGAACACTTGTTTTTTACACCAAACGGGACACAAATTTGTAAACTAGGCGCAAAATGATAAATAAATCCTAAGATGAAATCACAAACATAGAATGAGGTTGTGAGATCCGTTCTCATGCTTTCCTGGTTATTGATTTTTTCGTTTTTTTTTCTTTTTTGAGAATTAGATCAGCCTTACTAATTCAGTGGCTGGAAATCTCTCGGAGTTCTACTGATTTCAGAATGTCAACCATATACGCTTGTTGCTGAACTGAGTGTACGCGACACGACACGATCGTGATGTTCACCATCCGCTACAGGTCATCTCGCCCGACTACCACTGGCTAGGTGCCCCGCCCACATTCCGTAGTAGCGCTTCGTTTTGTTCAAAGGTTTGTCTCTCTCGGTGCTTGACTAAAGACCGTTATATTGGATCGGCAGTTGGCCTTCGTTCTTTTCATTCCCGTTCTGTCACTTTGACTATGAATTACCAATGTCAATATCAATGGTTTTTTTTTCATATCCTCTTCACATTCTATTGGAGATTTCACTATGAAGAAAAAATACTTACTGTGGACTTTCCCCATCTGTTTTTTCTCTTACTTTATCCTATTCTCTAACTTGGTTATTTTTTTTAAAACTATCTAAACTCCAAGTCCGTCGAATCTCTTATATAGGAATTTTTGTATCGGAATTTTTACTTCTTCAGCAAATCTCATTGGTATGCGGATATGTCACCCTTAGAGACAGTAGTTAGCTATTTGTTTAAACCCCGCACGCTTAGGAATTTATCGAAAAACCAGTGAAGAGATAAAAACATTTTTAAGAAGAAATTCGTTTTTTTCAATGAAGGATAGAATGTGGCTGACGAGGTGTCGACAGGTCCGATGGACGTAGATTGTTTCCCGTGTTGATAGGCTTTTCATTGTGATTACATAAAAGTTTACGTAGTTCATTCAAATATTTTAGCTTTAATTTTTCACATTTTATAATAATCCTTCTTTCGTAATCTCCATATCGTGGAGAATTTCGTCCATTTCTGTCGCATCAATATTTCATGGGTTTCGTGCCCATAAGAATAAAACAGAAGAGGACGTCTTCATGGAAATATGATTTCATCATTTTCGGCTTCTCTTTTAACTGTATGAAGCAAAAAATAATGGAGGATTAAAAGCGAATAGATTAGTTAGGTCAAGAATGTCTTTTGGTTTTGTTTACAAACATATGAATTAGATGGTTAAAAACTGTTTGGAACAGTTTACAATCGATTTTCGTTCAAAGACTTCATATTTATGAAGATTGTTGTTTACGCAACGTCTGTGGACGAGTTTTCGTGTGAGATTTTTCGCGCCCACCAATTTGCGCTCTAGTTATCATCACAATACTTTGCCACCTGTTTTTTTTTCGGAATCAACAGGCTACGTTTCTGTTCCTTTTGCACTAATTAGTCACTGGCGACTCGATTGGTTTTACTCATTTTTATCCCTTAGTTTTAATTTCACTTCTAACGGTTTACCACCTCATCGTGGCTGGGAGGTGGTCCTCGGTGTCAGGCTGCGATGTACAGAAGGGTTTAATCCCACAGCTGGGTCTCCCAAGTGAGAAGGACTCCGGCGTTTCCATCAAGAAGCGCAGTTAAGGGTAATCCAGTACCAGGAATCACCATCGTCCTGGTGTCAAACTAGTCGCATCGTGGCAAATCTTCCTCTGATCCACAAGGACGGCGACTGCCTGTGGTGGTGACGACCTGGAGTATACCTTGACCAGGCTGTCTTCGCGACTCCAGTGAACCACAATGGCTAAACCAGCAAGCCTCTGGAGAATGGAAATTATGCTGGTGCCTGCACAAGCATGGAGAACAGGCCATCCGAACATCCAAGTAAGTAAGTTGTTGTTCCTATTACCAATAGTCTTTTTCCATTCAATCAATTTAATTCTTCTCATCGGAACTTTGGTGTTTTGAATTCGATGCAGGCCACAATCATAAGTCTGGAGCAATTTGGATACCGGATTCTCGCCGGCAGTGTTGAAAGCATCACGTCATTTGAGCACTTTGTTCGGAACGGCGTTTTTCATTTTCCTGTGGCGTTTTATGGTCAAATGGATTTTTTTTTGCCGACTAATCTTGACGTTAATATCTAGCTCCAAAAAAAAACATGTGCTGTAGATTTATCACCACCTAGCAAAGATTTTCTAATTTTCTCATGAGAAGAATCTCCAGCTGGTTTGCTACGAGGTCATGTGGAACGCTCCCGACTTGTTCTAATAGCCCTCTAAGGAACACTCTTTGTTAAACTCGTACCAAATGCGACCTTTCGTCCGCTGAAGTGCTAGATGGATTCAGCAGATAGGCTATCCACTAGTTTCTCCTGTGTAAAACTGTCCTATATCATTCGTGTACAAGTTACCTTATTCTGGTATGCGTGAGTCCTAGCAGTTGTTTACCGCGTCATCGTTGCTGGTTAGTGCTCTCAAATGCTGCCGACTACGATCGGTTCATAGGTTCGATTTTCGATTCAATAGCGAGGGTTCATTTCCAATACGGCTTCTCAAGTTGAGAAGCAGTTCCATATTTTCATCTGAAAACTAAGCTAAGGATAAACCAATTTTAGGACTTATTTCAATCATAGGAACAAATTCTCCACTGGGTAACAAGTGATAATGACCTGCTAGGGCTTTAGCATGCCTTGCAGGGGATGGATTACTTACCCAACTAAGAGTTTACTAGTCAAACTTACAAGTGAACATTGTACTAGGACGTCCACGATTCTCCGTGATTCGTAAAGGCGATAATACACTACAGTACACCATACTGCTATACCAATACGCTCAAGTATTCACGTATTCAAGTAAGTATACATGAATGGGCTAATGCGCTTGTTTATTGGCGGTGTGTATACTGCCTGTCGATTTCGTCTAGCTAAAGATTTGTAGCGAAGTAAGTGAGAAGTGGGCGGAAGGTGGTACTCATCTCCAAAGATTATGCTATACATGGCCTCTGAAAAAATTGGACCCGCTATTGTTTGGCATGGTCCTGCACTGCCATGTCAGAACCCAACAAGCTCAGTTCACGGGTACGGTTTCGCAAAAATTAGTGCAAATGAAGCGCTACACATGACATGTGGATTGCTGTTCATATCATTCTATAGAGCATAGCTTACAGTGTAGTTCTTGCATGCGAAGGAATGAGATTAGAGAAATTTTCGGTGCCTATTAAAATCATTCAATGATTAAAAGGATTTCTAGTAAAAAAGCGATAAAAGATGAGCTCTAGTGCGGACGCTGAAAGTTGCTCAAGAATGCGCCATGCATTCGACCTCAATCATGGCGTTGTGAAGGAGAATGACTGCATTTTTAGCCCAAACAATGACTTCCTAGAGTCTACCGATTTGCCATCTCAGTGTTCTTATCCTCTCAGACAACTCTGCCACAATCTTTCGACATCGGAGGGGCAGAGATCTTGGTCGTGTCTGCCGAGCTGGTTCTTTCTATCATGCTCTAGCGATTATATAAAATGATTATAGGATGTCTAATGTTTTCGCCTCCAGATGCTTCCATAAAAGCTTAAAAGACATGGAAAGTTGATATCGCTGTAGGAACTGCTCTAATCGCTACCATATCAATTCAAGGGACCCTCCATAGCACTAAAGGAGCATCACTTTATTGGTCTGAGACGGATTCGACCAGTGAGTTCCGAGCACTAATCTGATCGTATCGTTTTCTAAACGACATTCACTGAATAAACTTGGAACAACAAATGAAACGCGACGTTAATCACTCTGAAGAAGACGTTCGCAGCTGATATCATTTGCAAAAAAGTGCTGAAGAATGAGGATGTAGTCAAAAAGTGGTATACAGTTGGCAGAGAACATTTTTATCGTTGATTTGATGACTCGACGACATCGGTGTGATTGGACAAGTCAAATAAAAGGGAGAATTAAAGAATGAATGGATACATTTCGGGTTTTTCATTTTTACTTGGATACTCGGACGGCCCGTCTTCACTGGCTGTGCGGGCCTCAGCATAATTTCCATTTTCCGGGAATTTGCTGGTGTAGCCATTGTGGTTCGCTGGAGTTCCGTGGACAGCCTGGCCAAAGTCTGCCCCAGGTACTCACCACCACGAGGCAGTTGTAGCCCTTGTGGATTAGAGGGAGACTTGCCACCCACCACGCGACTCATTTGATGCTAAAACGGTGGCGGATCCTGGTATTGGTTTACTCCTAAGCTTCCTAATTGAAACGCTGGTTTCCTTTTCAGCTTGGGAGACTGCTGGAGGGATGAATCCCCATCCCCCGCTCTACATCACAGCCCGACACTCAGGAGCACCTACCAGCCACGATGAGGCGGTAAACCGTTGGGAGGGTCTTTCATTTTACCGCAGACAAAAACAAAGACCGTAATATATGGCTTGTACTCCACTGTAATATCTAGAATAACAACAGTAATTACACCAACATTAATAGTACTTGGACATTCAGTTGGTTCGTCTTCACATTCCATGCGAATTTCTGCACTTTTCGTTTAATTGTTTTCTGATCATCACCCATGGCAATGAAAAGATTCGCTTGTGGAATCAGCTGGAGCTTGAGGATATGGAAGCTGATCCCAGCTGTGGATACATCTGGCTTACTAGCGCAACAATTGTGTCATCCCATGGTTTTAGTGATCTCCGTCGAGGTCATCGTTGAGATCCCGCTTTTGCAGAATCCACTCTGGAGCTGATCCTGTTTATTTATGGTCGTGCGTTCTCATTCATTATATGGCTGGCCGAACAGCCTTTCGATGTTTGCTTTTTTGAGACATTTCGCACTGGGTCTCAATCCCAAGAGCGATGATACGGTCATTGTCAACGCCAACAATTTGCGGTTTGTTTTCTGAGCAACTCTGACCAGTCCCTTCTTCTGAAGCACGTCACCCTACGTCGACTTCCCACGGTTTATACTTCCACGTCTTGCTTTTTATTCAATTACTCATCTAGTTAAATAATTGATGGGCAAATCAGCTAAAGTAAAATAGTAACCCATGAACGAGTATGATTGTTTCTTCGTCTCTTTATCTATTTGCTCTTTTTATTCTCCGCTTTCTTCGTACCTGAACAGAAATTGACAGTAATACCAATTTGGAATAAGCTTAATATCTTTTTAAGGATGAATAAAAATCCGTTCTTATTGAAAAATAGAAGATCTAGGAAGTGATCCAGAAATTGCTAGACTTTGCTGGCTAGAACATTTCCACAGCTTCTGTACACATTTCTTCCTGCGTTGTTTTTTTTCAGTGATTTTGTGGTTTCTTGTAAGCTTTCATTTTTAGCTTTAATCTTGCAAGCATTTCTTTCTTCAGGTTTAACCTGTACCCCTATTGTTTTCGATTCCCAACCGACTTTATCAGCAATGAGTGGCGCTTAGCGTTTGTTTGATTTTCGTCGTCTAGTGAGATCTTTGCGCAAATTTTAACTAAACGTCAGCTGTTTTTCTTTTCTACTCTTTTGTTCACTGCAAGGAGAAAAAAAACGAAAAGCGTCCAAGCTGAGCCTTACGAAAGAGATGTGGTTAGAGGCATCGTTGTTCTTAAGGGTTATTGAGGTTACGTAGTATCATCATTGTTCCTAATTGTGATGTCGCTTGGACCCTGTTCTATGGGCTATCCATGCCCCTTTCCTTGTTCCTCAAGAGTCTGTAAAATGCTCACAAACTCGTCTAGGAGTCTGGAATGATAGAGGACACTGAATCGGTATATCACTAGGCCTCAGGAAGTTAAAAGGCCAAATATGCACTTATTCGCGGCTATTGTATTGGAGTGGAATTCATGATGCATTCTCACGGGATTGGTTAACGTCGAACGCTCTAGCACTTAAGGTTAGCGATGTTGCCTTAACTCAATACAAGTTCGCATTGATTGTGATGTCAGGCGACAACGGAGCCGCAAGAGAAGAAGGTTTCCTTGCCATTCCCGGAATGGTCGGCTAGTTGCCAAGTGACTCGTTCCAGCGACGAGTGGACTGTGGCTGGCTGATCTCCGTCTGTGTGAGCGTCCATGAACTAGTGGACTTTTTGTACGCTGTCGAATGGCTTTTTTTCATTGTTCTACCACTCTGTTCTAAATTGGCCGCAGTTATTTTATTTAGATCTTAAAGGCTGTCCACCCTCACCGAATGAGGAGATTTCCACTTATTTTCCTCTTAGGCATGGCTCTCTAGTGTTGCATTCATCATCATCTGACATCATGAAACCGGACAATGCTGATTCTGTCGCTAACCAGTGGAGTTGTCAGCTGATAAAAAGGCAAAAATTATTTTTCAAACTTGGATTATATGCTACTTTTTAAGCTAATTCGTCCATTAAACCCCGATTCCACTTTTTTTTACAGCGTGCCACTTTTTGTAAGTAGTTTTTCTTATGAAATCAACCGGCTTCCTTCCACAAAGTTCATAACTGTTCGTGCTGCTGGTGAAATGCAGGCTATTACAATCTGCCCCGTCCGTATTTTTCCTACTTAATGTGGCTCAATGGTAGTATTTACTTCACTGGAATCGGAACATTATGGTTCGAATTCACTTTCATCGGTCCATTTAAAAAAGCGTGAAAGGTTAGATAAGTCCAACGCCTTGTTAGACGTCTTCAAGTTTAATAGTGACTCAATTGTTATTGTTGTAGGGTATCATCCTGTAGATGGCGATAGTACTGTGAAAGTGATGGCGCAGCGTTCCATCCATTGCTAGAAGAACTTAGAGAGGTGGATTTGAACTTATGGAGGTGTTTGGCTGGGTAGATTGCGGTCAACTTGCCCTTTCCAGGGTCTGAGGAAGGCGAAATCCGCCGAAACGTCAGTTGTTGGGTGAATAGAGAAATAAAATAACACCTCGTGTTTGCTAAACAAGAATATGAAAAACTTAAAGACATTTTTGAAAAGCTATTTTCTATTCAAAGAGCGGACATTTAACTGGAGTTCTCACATTGCTGTTAAATTTTATTATTTTTATTATTTTTTATTTTATTTGGTCTGTCTATTGTGCGGATTCCAGCACTTCTCACATTCGATTCGTTTCCTCGCATCCATTGTCCCCGAAAATCTTCCAACTTTTACGCGTAGCGTCGGTTGTTGCTTGAGAATTTTCATTTCATGTTAAATGTAAAGTGTTGGTCCAGCAATTCTCCCTGGAGTCCTGGGATAGCCGGGTTGGAGCGTTCCCAATTAGATTACAGAGAGAGGTTTTTTTCCCAGACAAGTCCGGCTCCAGTTCCACGACCTCGGAGGGATGAGAGGCTTGGCTGGCCCAGCGCGGAATCGAACTGGCACCATGCTCGTGATGACGGACATCACTACTACTGTGCTATCCGTTACATTGTTATTAGATGGTGAATGAAAGTAGGTGTTCATTGATGTAGCGAGGATAGCGAGTAGTAAGAGTTTACAGCGTTACTGGGATTATCGACATGTAAATATATTGACAACATTTTATTGGGATCTTTGTGACCGACTGCGTACAATGTTATGTCTAGAAAGCCTTCACCTACTACTCGTTCATCTTTTTGCCTTCCCCCTTTCTCTGTCTGCAATTCTGCCTCTCTTTTCTCCTGTCTCTCGCTTTGCCTTTGTATGTCTATGCAAATGCGAATCCATTTATGACAGAAAACAAATAACAAATTCGAAGCATTGTTCAATGATTTCTGTTTTCGAAACATCGTATTCCGAGCCACTTCTCTTTCTCTTAATGTGGTTCTTCTTCTAACTTCCTACACTCCTTTTATACCTCTTCCATTCTAAGTTTCCATCTGCACCCTGAGTGTTTTACTATGTCTCTGTTCCTGCCCCTCTCCCTATCCCTCTCTTCGTTCCTTTCTATCTCCTCCTTTCTCTTTCCCTCTAGCTACTCCTTTCTCTTTCCCTTTCTCTCCTTCTTTTTTTCTTTCCCTCTTCCTTTGTATTATTCGGTATTTAAAAAGTAGACATGTCTGTGACATAATGAAGAACCTAAAGCATACATTGACAGTGCTCATGTCGAGGCATCCTACTTGTGGTCTGGCTCGTATTTTCTTCGTGTGATTCTTTCTCTCACCTCCTATCTCTATTCTCTTTCTATCTCATAAACATTTAAACACTTTTCTGTCGTTGTATAATGTGAATCTTTTGATTGGTTTTTTGCTTGCGATACGGCTGGCCTGGAACCCGTTCCCCCCTTTCATTCAGACGTCGAGCGCGCTTCATCGTCCTCATCACCTCAGCACCGCCACCGCCGCCTCCGCTATTCACCTCCTCTTCGCTTCTCCCCTGCTACTATCACATGCAGTCACCACCGTATCTTTCGCGGTAGTTGTTATACTTACTTCCATACCTCTGACTGTTTCTACTACTTTTCATTTCAATCGTATTGCAGTACGATCCGACAAGAAGCATAGTAGTTTTCTTCTGGATGATCGTTTGTTATCGAAAATAATTTCATTCTACCATTTAGGTTTAGGCCATTATGGACTAAGTCACCTCTTATATTTCAGGAGCGCATTGTTCGTCTTTTTTAAAGACGCTACAAATGAGTTTTGATCAAAGTGATAAAACATGGCAAATAAGTTAAATGAAGTATGATAGTCATATGTGGCATATCTTGCTATGTGAATAGACTGGGACGATAACAAGAGCTAATCGGTTCGTTTACCCCTGTTTGTAAAGATCGTTAAGAAGGTCACACCCGTCGCCGCTGAATCCGCTAATTGCTGTAGAGAAACCAGGGAGTAGGATCCTGGCTAAATCTGGAAGCTGATTTCCGTAGTTGGCGTTGAAGCTGAACTACTTATCGAATATCGATGGATTTCCCCCAGTGATGTGGAATAGCCGGATTTCGTTAGCATCCTGATGTGCCACTGCATCAGATTCCGATGTGACAGAAGGTAATTGGTAGCAATTCATTTAATATGTCCACGTATTTCAGCAATCAAGCGATACGAACACCACTGACTCGTCGCCGGATCTTGCAACGTGAAAGGCTGCTGAACGGCTTTAATTCGCTGATTTCTGGAACGCGTACGTGACACAAATATTAAATAATTTTCCCTTTTTTTAATGTTTTTTTTCGTTCTTCGGTTACTCTATGATGATAGTGATGACGGTGCGCTCAAAGAGTATGATGGGAACTTTCGTCTTAACCCTTGCCATTCGTGATCTTACGAAATTACTCTTTGCTTAGGCTACATTTCGCTCCCACATATGAATTCGAAACTATCGTCCCAGCATGGATAGGGACATGGTATGTGCCTTAGCTTGGATTTATGATGTACGGCGGATTCGATTCATACAACCGGTGCGATCTCACATTCTGAGGGGAAACACATCTTACATCTCATCTCTACATCTACATCTCTATCCAAAAGCTCAGCCATGAAAAAAAACCTATACCATAACACGCAGCTAGTCTATAGAAACCTAATCGGCAGATATAGAAAACCTCCTTTCCCGATTTCCAAGACTAGCGACATACTGTGGTGGTGCTCTAAAAATGCTCTACTATGGGTTTTCTGGAACTTCATGGTAAAAAGTCTAACAAGAATTCTTTCGAAACGTCAGTATTCTTGCGATAATAATGAGTCGTGTAATTAGTCGACTAACTAGTTGATTCGGCGAGAGGTCTAAATGATGGGACAATAGAATGAGACGCATCTAGTGAAGAACTTTCTTCGTGTTAAAACCGCGCCATGACCAATCGATCCTACATTAATCCCCGTAAAGGATGGAAGTACTGTCAAAATCTGTTTAACATATTCTTATACGTCTTCTCTAAAATACCTTTATTCAATTTTTCTTGTTTTGCAAAGCGGTCTAAAGAATTTCTCGAGAAAAATGGAATGAATGTTCAGAGCCTAGTGTTATGCAGAAAACTGAATCCGTGAAGCAACTCGGTGTCTCCACACTCGACATTACCAAGCCGTCATCGCGGTTAGTATGCATTCCAGTAGAATTCTGCCGTCTTGGGTTATAAATATAACGCATATTCTCCATAATTTATTCTTTATGGAATATTAAATAGTGTCCAAAGGTTTAGCAGTGGTCATGGTGCAACGAAACCGCGTCCTCCGTGAAACCTCGTGATTTGGCGCAACGTTCAGTAACATGGACCCAAACAAGCGGTGTAGAGCAATTACCAACGTGCGGAACATCTGACGACGTCAAATGTGTCACTACTTCTTCAGAGGACGGCGTCGGAACGGCGGCAACGGCTTCCGTTTCTACGGCAGATGAGTGTTCGACATTTGATGTTGCCACAAGTGGGGAGTGTTCTCCGTCAAATAAGGCAATCTTACGGAGGAGGTTGGTGTTTTTTTTTAAGTGTCTAGGTTCAGGTCAGACGGCACAGATTTTTTTCTGCGCGTAGAGTGAACGTACCTGTATATCACCATCAAGAACTCGTTCTACTAGTTCTATTTAATGAAGATACTGCAAAAATGGAAACGACTACTATCGGAATAATGGTTGCTTTAGTTGTACTTTGATGTTCACCCTCGAACATCCAAAGTAAGCATAAAAATCGTTCCTATTGGCAGCAAATATTCGTATATAAACTCATGCCTTATTTTATCAGAACGTAAAACCATTTAATGAAAAAAAACGTTTACGTAAAACGTAAAAATCAATCACTGAGTGATGTCTCATGCATTGGTGTGAATTCATAATATGGTAGAAATGAATCAATTGAGTGCCTATTTACCGTGTACAATGACTTGCGGTGACACACTAATATTCATCGGAGTGCTTTTATCGCTCAAACAACTTGATACCAATTTGTAGATATCGGTGATACTAAAGGCTTGGTTTGCTTAGAGAGCAGAACAGAAAGAGAGAATACGTATGTATTGCGCAGTATCTCCAATCATCGTCCAAGACGCGTCTTCTCCTATTCTAGTGTAATTCGTTAATACCTATTCGAAATTTGTCCTGGGCTTCCTGGTTTTTTGTTCACATGTGGAGTTTTTTAGTCCTGGTTCTACTGGTGAGTGGCATAGAGGAATGAGATGCTGTAAGAAAACAAGAGGAAAGTGTTTTGTGATAGAAGACACCGGGTACAGCTTACTGCCGTGGTGCACTATATATGGTTAAAATTTTATAGAAGTGTATGTAAATAAGAACTGAACGTTTCTGTTTTTTCTAACTGGTATGACAACGAAAATCTTACGATACCCATCTGAATAATTCGATGGCTCTGTGTACAAAATGATGGAACGATGCTAAGGGGGTATGAGACGCTGTTGGGCGTGGTTAGGGCTTTTAGCAGTTGCATAAGTAGACAGGTTTCCATTACGTTGTCAACAGATTCCGCCAAAGTAATTCTGTCATTTACGCACATTCGTTCCTTGTTCCTGTTTCCCCATATGGAAAAAATGGGAAGTCTTTCCCACACTAGAGCAAGCCGATATTGTATACTGTTAAAGATATATTAGTTAGAAGGGACTTAATTAAATGGAGAACAAATTGATAAAAGGTTGAGGAAAAACTGAAATGTGTGCATGTTTGTATGCATGTGTATGTAGGTTTGTATCTGTATATGCATGATTTCTGTGGGTAAGTGAAAAAAGTTCTACTCCTGCAAGAAGTCAACCTATTCCCCCACAATAAACGCCTAATTCTTAGGCGTTTATAGCGCATTGGTAAGCGGTGCCTTACAATTTCAAACGTGGTCATCAGTTCCACCATACTTCCCGGGAAAATCCAACCCTCTTCTCTTTGGGGTTGACAGATTATTACCCGGCTTCTGAAGCGTAGAAATCAGTGAAGTGGTACATCAGTAGGCTCGCCAGAAACTTATTGTTTAAGTCAGATATGCATTCGATCACCTCTACGATACTGTAAATAGAATTGAATGCATGACGCATTTCTGAGCGATCAATCGACGACCTGGGGCAGACTTTGGCCAGGCTCTCTTCGGGATTCCAGGGTAACCACAATGGCTCAGCCAGCAAATCTCCGAAAAATGGTGATTATGCTGGTGCCCGCACAACTAGTGATGACGGGCCGTTCAAATATCAAGTAATCGACGCCAGAAGCTCTGGCGTTCTTATCTACTTCTTATAGAAGTCAATCAATGTGCATGATTGCACCCTTTCCGTTATCGTTCCATTAGTTCCGAGACTTTTCAGGAGTGCACGACCTCGTTTGGCGCCGCCTCCACCGCCACCCAAAAAGCCGACGGCCGAATCGCAACAGAATAGTCAGTTAACCGACAGTCAATCACGGTAACTAAAGTTTCTTTCTTTTCCTTCCTCTTATTCTTCCTATTCAAGCTGTTATGTAGACTCTCCACATTTTTTTATTAGCTTGTTTTTCTATTGGTTAGTAGTACTTCCGATAAAAGATTTCCAATCTATGTTGTTTCTAGAATGGGAAACATCACGAATGAGTCATACTGTGTTTATAGCAGCCTTATTTAATTTAAAATGACTTTCCTTCAGAGTTTATTTTTGTGCAGATTTTTTCAAAGACGTATGTTTCCGGTGAAAATTAGCAAACAGAGATAGGCTGCTTTTTTTCGCTGCAACTTCTCAGCGGTACAACTAAGCACATGATATGTCGTATGGGTCTTGTAACTTATGATTGGCCGGTTCTCCAAGTGGGTGAGGAGTGGGGATAGTCACTTATGAATCCCTAAATCTCGGAGAGGGATCGGAGATCCAGTTTTTTCCCCCTTAAGCCATTTTTCGAATACTGGCCTTCATAAATTTCGAATAGTATTTTTTAAATAAATTGATTTGGCTGCTGAGAGAAAGGCTAAACGACAGACCTACCTGGTGAGGTGGTGAACATGTTACCCTCCTTGAAAGGATAATAGCGGGTTCGATGCTCACCGCAGACACTTGCAGTCCGGAATTTTGTAAATATTTCAGCATCATTGTGGTTATATTTCACATCATACCCTACCATAAGGGAGTGTGTAGCGCAGTGGTCGGAGGCGCCCTGCAATACACATGGGATCGTTCCCCCGCTCCCCTGCCCTCCAAGTCTTCCATCTCCCTCGAGGTCGGCGAATTAGTACCATATTTTTCTGGGAGGGTAGCAGCACTGGCTTGTACGCCACCGGCAGTGTAAAGGCCAGATACGCATTCAGTCACCTCCAAAAGTGCTTAATTAAGTCGAATGCATGACGTATCCGTCAGGGATTGATCAACGCCGAGAGCTTTATCTTTTATCCCTTTTTTACCCTGCGTGAAAAAAAGAATAGGCGGTAAATAGAAAATGACTGAGTTATGATTTGTGTTATGGTTCCAGTTTAACTGGGTTTCAATGCCGATTTGTGCTCTCCAGATCAATCCCGTTAACGGGTGATTGCTGATAGCAGCTATAGGTTAAAAGAGAACTTAGAGAAAGGCGAAACGAAGGACCCGCATGGTGTGGTGGTGAACATGTTGGCCCTCGGAAGGGGTAATATAACGGGTTCAATCACCACCGCAGACACCGCGGTGCGGAGTTTGCAAATATCTCTGCGTTATTGTGGTTATATTTCCCATCATATCCTGCCATGAAAAAAGAATAGGCAGTAAATAAAAAGTGACTATATTCAGTAGATTCATCAGTGCTAGGGAAGTCAGGATTATAGATAACATGATAAAGATAATGAATCTGTGAAAAGCGGAAAAGATAAAGGATAAAAGGGTGAAGTGTTGGACATTTCTGCGCTATCTCTTGGGGATATGCTGTGCCTTCAGCTCCATTGGTAGCATGTATTTGCAGGCACTGAACGAGATTTCAGAGTCCTTATCCTCCCAACAAATCTAAATACTAATTTGCGTACCTCGAAGGTATAGACAGCATGGTTTCCTCGGAACGCGAGATAGTTCCGACGACAATATAAACCACAGAGCTTCTCGAACTGCTATACTATACACGCTTTGAAAAAATATAGACTATAAAAAAGCAAAACAAGCAACATATAGAAACTCAATGGCGAATATCAGCGACGTATTCCAGAGTGACGACGGATCGATTGTCGTGCATTGATATCTGTCAGCAGCTACCACAATCCCAGGATGATTCTCCGCAACTGCATTCATCGTGGAACTGTGATCGCGGGTCCATACCCAGGTAAACAATACAAACTAGATTTTTATTGCCGATTTCATCTTTCCGTATATAAATGGCTCACAAGTGTCTAAAGAATAAGAAAGAAAGAGCAGAAGAGGAACGTTTTTTGCCAGAAATCCTGACTCATCTGTGAAATATGTCTATGTGGCAGGTATAAACGTGAATTTAGTTTCTACACGACAAATCTCCGAGGCAATGCACTTTTAGGCTCTAGCTATTATCCAATTCATAGGGGGTTCTCTTATCGTATCAGGTTTCGAAGTAGTGAGTATTTGTGCGGAAGTGGCGCTTCAATAAAGTACGCTACCATTTGGAACTTGCAGGTTTTCCACTGGGATCACATTTCAGTCATAGTTTCTACATTTTTAAAGGCAATAATACTGTTCTATTTAACTTACTATCTGTAGAAATGGGGCGCGTGTAACGCATTGGTTGTAGGCGTTCTGCAATACACATGGGATCCATCCCGCACCCCAGGCTCGCCAAGCCTTCCATCTTTCCGGGGTCGGCACGTAGGTAACGGACCAATCTGGGTGGATAGCAGCACTGACTCAATGCATTGGTAGGCCACCGCGAGTCATTGTATAGCCCAGATATGTATTCAATCTCCTCTAACGATGCTTGATGAAATCGAATGCACGGTGCATTCTTGAGAGATCTATCAACGCCGAGAGCTTTTCCTTTATCCTTTTATGTGCAGAAATGTCATAGATCACACGTCAAAGTTAGAGAGCCTTCGTGTTTGGTGAATGCGAGGAAACGAATCGAATGTGAGAAGTTCTGGGATCCACAAAATAGATGTGGAAGATGGGTCATTTAAAAAATAAAGGAATATCATTGAAAAGACAAAGTTGGTGTTAATTCTGGACCACTTACTGAGGCGGACCACGAAAACTTTGTCCGAGTAGTGTTTCATATTTTTCTGTATTGTTTTTTCTCTTTTTATGCTTTGTACTCTACTAAAATCTCTACTTTGAATGTTTACGGTGTAACAAAGCAGACCATGTGGTCAAATATTTCACTTTCCTATAATGTAGGTTTTTTCTTACAATTCCAGGATACATTGTTTCACGAAATGGAAAGCCTATAATTGTGCGAAGAGTATGATGAAGTGTCAGAAAAGAACCGTAGTGATTTTTTTGGCTCAGGGTCTATGATTGGTTCCCAATATTTTGTAACATTTAAGATATTTTAACGGCAATTACAGAAAGGGGACCGTGTTTCTTTATTGACAGGAACTCTGTCATGATCGGGGTATGTGCTCATGGAATTGCTTAATATGGTTTAAAAAATGAATGTTGGAATTTCCTATGCTAGAAAATATGCGAAATGTTTGGCCTATACCCATAGATATGGGCGCGTGTGGCGCCGTGGTTGGAGGTGCCACTGCGACACACGCGTGGAATCGATCCCCCGCGTCCATGGCCCACTAAGCCTTCCATCCCTCCGGGGTCGGCAAATTTGTACCAGACTTGTCTGCGAGGATAGCAGCACTGGCTCGATACATCGGTAGGCAATCGCGTATCATTGTAAAGGCCAGGTATGCATTCA
Source organism: Angiostrongylus vasorum (assembly GCA_018806985.1). NCBI lineage: Eukaryota > Metazoa > Nematoda > Chromadorea > Rhabditida > Metastrongylidae > Angiostrongylus > Angiostrongylus vasorum. The sequence continues at coordinate 702,624 of JADANN010000268.1, forward strand.
ATCACCTCCAACGATGCCTAATGAAATCTAATGCATGACGCATCCCTCAGGGATTGATCAACGCCGAGAGCATTATCCATTATTATTATACCTATAGATTATTGGGCTTTAACATTCAGCTCACTTGGTCAGTGTCTATGGATGGGACATAGATATTGGTTGACTAGTGTTTCTGTTAATGTAATTGCAAGTGTGTTAGGGATCGATTCTCTTAATTTCAGCGTTCCGACGATTCCTGTGCCTCGTCCACCATCGTTGTCAATCGAAGATAACATTTCTGGCGAATACGCCTCCTATGAAGGAATCGATTACGAAGACTTGACATCTGAGGTGAAGAACCTGGGGAAGTTCGAAAGAGTTCGGTAGTTCGTCACTTAGTGGTTCCGTGTTCCGTATCGGACGGTTCCTGTGATGAGCAAATGACGTCGGAATAGCACTTGTTCATCCACTAAACAAAAAGGACTGTTCATTATAAAAAATTTGGAAGTAATCCAAGAATGTCTATTTCTAAAAAATGAGAGGCTTGCTATTGCATGGGTAAAAAATGAGAACGGAAGAGTAGTTGAGAGGTTTGAAAGGCCTTCTTGTTTGAAAATCACAGGACTTCAATAGATCGTTTCAGAACAACAACAACAACAACCAAAACATCTTCGAATGGAATACATGCGCTGATAGGAAACGTCTCTCTGATCAGTGAGTTTTTCTCTTTTATAGGGGAAGGCTTGTAGTTCATTCAGTACAACTTTGAGGGTGCGGGTAGCGCTGTGGTAGTGGTGCCGTTCATCACGAGCATGGCAATAATTCGACTCCCACTGGGGGTGAGCCAAGCCACCCATCTCGCAAGGATCGGAAAATCGGCACTATATTTCTCTGGGAACAACTCACTTCTTGCAATCCAAGTGCGGATGCTCTGGCCTGGCTATTACTCCAGGAAGAATTAACTCCGCCAACATTCAACGTCGTTGATGAAGAATGCGGCAACCCTCAAGCAGCAGCCAAACTCACGCGCGAAAAATTCGAAGACCTTCGTGAATGATGGATGCGAGTAAACGAGTGAATGGTTGTAGTACTGAGATCCGCATAATACATGTGAAGATGGGTCATGTTAAGAGAATTAAAGAAAGGAACGCAACTTCTGTATGACTAGTGTTGATTTGGTTGGATCAGACTTTTTTTCTCCTCGGAGTATATCCTTTGTTGTCTTGCTTTCTGTAAATCGCCAACTCCTTTTGATAGAAGGAGTTTCACTAACTTCGTCAGATTTTTTCCTAGGATGTTGACAATGCCTAGTATAGGCTTACTCTTCGGCAGAGTTCTTCTTTGCTTCCGCCGTCGTGCTGAGTTATGAACTTCACTTTATATCCCAGTTATCGACTTCCACGAATCTTCTGGCTACGGTGAGGCGCCCAAACCGCTGAAGAAAATCGATAACTGTCCATTTTGAAAATCACACAGAAAGCATGTATTTCCACCAATACTTTGCGATAATAATATGAACACTTTGTAGTTCACACGCATTTCTATTCTGTTGCCTTTATATGCATGATGTGACCTGTGATTAGAGCGGCCAATGATTAAACGAGAATTACAATTCGTGTTACATGTGTCTACTCTTGTTTTTAGTGGTATCCCACTTTTATTTGCATGCTGATATATGAGCGAAACTGCGATACTCGGAACCTAAGCTTCGAACCCGCGATTACCCTTTCCCTAGGCTCATGTGAAGCTGCTTCTGAAACCACAATTTCTTAACTATTATTTACTGCCTATTCTTACCTGCCTGCCAGCTTCACCTGTCACCTGTCACCTGTATCACCTGTAGTCCCGTTGATCGTCGAGTAGCTCGAGCGGGCGCCAGTAAATCTTCCATTTTTCCCTGTCGCGTGCAAGAGTGTAACCCAGTGGGTTCTGCTCGCGCTAGGAACTCGTTGAGCATCTTATCTTTCTTCTAGGCTTTTCGTGAAAAACTCTAACCATTGGGTCGGTGGTCTTCCTGCAATACGTTTAACCTTCCGAGGAATCCAGTCACTAGCGGCTCTTGTCCATCGCTTGTCGTTCATACGCATGTCCAGCCCACCTTATCTTCGACTGTTTGGCGTACAGAACGGCATCTTTGACTTTTGATCGTGTCAGCTTAACTGAGTTTAATACTGATTTGTGTTCTCCATGTTGTTCCCTCTGACGGGTGATTGCTGACAGCGTCAATAGAGTAAATGGTGTGGTGGGACAGTACGTTAGGCTCCAGAAAGGGTAATCGCACGTTCGAAGCCCACCTTAGGTTCCAAGTTTTGCTCATAGCTCAGCATCCTTATAGTTGTATTTCAGTTGCTAGTCTTCATAAATTAAATGAGAAAGCGGGAATACATGAATTAGTTTACAAAAAAGGTTTCTGTTTTCCGCATCACCTTGTGCTTCTATCTTCTTACGAAGTTTCCTCCTTTCATTTTTTTCTGCAAGACCTTGCAACATGTGCATCGTCGTGAGTTTGTTTCTGCACTCTTCGCGAATCATATTCTCTATCCCTCTGGGATCGACAGATTGGTATGGGTATCGTACTGCGATGTACAGCGAGGGATTCGTCCCCGAGCAGAGTCTCCCAGGCTGAGGGAAGAGTCCGGCGTTTCCCTCAGTAAGCCTAGCTAAGAGTCAACCAATACCAGGATACACCACTGTCCTGGTATCAGAGTCGCATGGTGGCAAATCTCCTTCTGATCGACAAGGGCTGCCACTTCCTGTGGTGGTGAAGACCTGGGGCTGGTTTTTGGCCAGGCTGACCTCGGGATTCCAAGGAACCTCAATGGCTTAACGAGCAAGTCTCCGAAAATGGTGATTTTGCTGAGGCCCGCGCAACAAGTGAGGACGGCCCGTTCAAGTATCAAGTATTGAGTATCTTGTTGTGTTACTTCGGTAACCAAGAAGGATGTGAACGAATCCTGAATTTTTCAAAAGGAAGGAAAAAAATGTCAACGAACAAATTTGGTGCTTTTTAGCACAACTACCCTGATTAGTTGATTCTTAAACGACTTTCTTTTTGGTTCCCTGCTTGTACATTACGGTGCTTTCCTATTGTCTTCTTCACTCGGATATGAAAGTTCCATATAAAATAGACCACTTGCTATTGAGCTCCTAATGATTCGAATAAATCCGGTCCGATCTGGACTAATACTATTTTTGTCAGGTCACTTACAGATTGAATTGTTCCGACCAGCTACATTCGCCATCCTTTGATTTTTTCGTCTTCGTCGTGAAAAAGAATAACGTTCAGATCCGCCGCTAGTTTGATTCATTCCTCAAACCGTCACTCATTCTCTCTCCCGGAATCGAATCTGATATTCGGGGTTCCAGATCGACCTCAAACGGCAACTCTCAAAAGGTTTGATGAGTTAAAAAGTTTTTTTTGTCCAGAACTAAAACTTTTAAGTCAGTGAGGCGGAATTTTTTCCAATATAAGCGCAAGTTACATTCTTTCACAACAATGCCTTTACTTCCTTCAATGACACAAATTCTTAAATCGTTAAAATCTGCCGCTGCTGGATTACACTTACTAAATACTTGACGGCTAATGTGGCATACGGCATAGCTGTGATGAAGTCACTCAACGTTTGGTCGGAAATCACCGATAATATATCGGTCGATATGCATGTTTTTCATATTTGAAAAGCCTTGTACTGTTTCAGGAAGAAAATTTCTCCATGTCATTCCGGTTCGATAGAGTTGGACAAGTTCTTGCGGCTGAAAAGCAATCTGCAACAAAACATTTCTAAAAAGGTACTATGCCATTTTTTAATCTGCGTCAAGGACACCGAACAGCGATTGCTTGATCCAAACGACCACCTTGACTTCTGAATTATTTATAGTTGTTAGAAATAACCATTTGTAACGAACTGTGATGTAACAATTCCCAGGATCGACTTTCTATTAACCTCGGCATTGGAATATGAATGCGTCGTTTTCTTGTTAAGTAATCGCGAGGTTGTTAAACAGCACACATTTGCTTCCATAGAAAAACAATACAATATAACAGTAGCTGACGTTTCGGCAGTATCGCCTTCTTCAGAGTCGCTTTTTAACGTGCTTCCAATGAGGAAGATTAGAACAGCTGATTATAGTCGCATAAGGTTGATGACTGCACCATCCCACATCAGAAATTGATGCGAACATACGGGGTCAGGTCGCGTATGTTACCTCTGGGCATTCATCCCTGCTATTCATTGTAGGGCTTTTTGGCATTTATCCAAAAAGTCTCAAGAAGTTTTCGCGCTGGTGTTCTAGTCTCCTGCGCAAGGATATTGACTTTTACTTCAAAATCGTCCCCGCTGTGCTTTTTGTATCCTATGCGTGCCTAGTGGGGTACTTTGTCTTAGCTTTTTCGTTTGCCATCTAGGTGTTCTTTTATACGGATACACATTGGTCTGCCCGTTTCGTCAATATATTCATCTCTGCAATCATTACAAGAGATCAGGTATATCGTACCTGAACTCATGCAAACACCGTACCCTGCCGTAAGGGCAGATTACGCAATTTGTTGTTTCACAAAGACGGTCATACGAGCGGTTACAAACTAATTGACGACGTAGATGAACCGGTGCTATTTCAACTATCTCTACCAATTCCTCTAGACCTGCCCTTTTTAGGCATCGTTTAATCGCTACGCTTACTTCATCGCTAATAAAGGGCAGCATAAACGGGACTTTCTTTTTGGCCAACTGTTTCGCTTGGGCGCGTCGCTCTCCTTCTAAACTTATCTCGTGGGGTTACTATTTCGTAGCCATTGGAGAAGGCTATTTGCCGAGCCAAGTCGCACGATTCTTCCCTTTAGTTCCCCTGGTTGTGCACACAGAGGTGGCTGCTTGAAACATGTTTCTCACAAGCGCCCTCTTTGTGTGTGAAGAGTGGGAAGAAAGGAAGTGAACGAGGATGTTCTTGTTACTTGGCTTTCGGTACCACTTTGATAGGTTTATTTGGACGTTTAAAAACGGAAGCCAGTTTCTTCTCGGTTTTTCCCGGGTGAACTTAATGTACTCAGACTGCTCGTTCAATAATTCAGAGCATTTGTCTATCTCCTCCTGCGTAGAAGATGACAAAACAATAATCTACATATCTGCAGTAGAGTAGTGGCCGGAGATCGAGAACAGGGGCTTCTATCTTAGACATAAACACAATGGCAAGGCTTGGTGCCAGTCGCTGTCCCATAGCCAGCCCCCTTATTTGCGCGAAATATTTCCCAGACCATCTGAAAATCGTACAATTTAGGCACTCCTTTAGGAGAGCCATTAGCTGCTGGCTGGACAAGCCATGTATATTTATTCTTCCTTCATGTTCAAGAAGAAGTTCGAATATGGCTTGCATTGCGGAGTCATTCGATACGTTGGTGTACAACGCAGTAACGTATAAAGACTCCATCACGTGCGCGTTATTAGAAGACGCGTTACGTAGACGTTCTAAGAACATTTGGGTGTTTGTGAGGTGAGCTGGAATATGGTTAAGCAACTGGGTAAGTATTAGGCTTGAAAAACCAGGTTATTCTATCCGTTGGCCCGTCTACACAGCTGATGATGGGTCTAACCTTAAATGATGACGGATTAGTTGACGCAAGATCATCAAGTGATACCAACTTATGTGTTTTAATAAGTAGGTATAGGACGGGACATGTTGGTTTATCGATATTAAAGTGCGAAATAACCGATGGTTTTAAACCTGCAGCCTTTGCCACACTGACCCATTGATTATTTAGCTTTCGGTATTGACTTTTGTATTCCTTTTTCAGAGGATGGGCGATAGAGGGTATCATCACTAAGATGTTCCTCTGTTATCTCAACATCCAGCTGGCGAGGAATAACTACGAACTCTCCCCCTTTATCACTAACAAACAATCTTATTCTTTTTGAGTTTATT